>CM060956.1:145696528-146296528 GCA_030765055.1 Mantis religiosa | reverse complement strand
AACCTTATCGAGGTAACTCACCCTTACCGAGATTCAAATTCTGCACCTCTTAAACGTTAGGTAGACTCGCTGCCACTACGCTACTGAGGCGGGCTAAGTGATACAACGGTGGATTAATCAGTCATGGTTTACCTAAAACAGCTGGGGCAAAAGTGTGCTCTCTCCCTAACTCCCGTGTTCCAAGACAAACCAGACGAACTGCAGCCATAGAAATACATCTGTTAGCAGTGCAGCAAATACAGATGTATTATTTTATCTTGACAGGAATCCTGCGCGGTAGGGATGAGTAGCAACTGTGGTGGGGATATTGCACATATCGCCACAATGCGTCACACGCGTAAGTTTACGAGAGAGGAGGGCGGTGCATAAGGTGTCTAAAAGAAAATTTCATTTTCAAAGCCAGTTTTGCAGCTCTTATAAACTGAGTTTTAAGTTTTACTGTGGTAGTACTCTCCACGCTTTTGTTAGATCTTAAATAGTACATAGGCATTTGGAACAAAGCCCTGTTCTCCTCCAGCAGGGGCCACGCCGTGGCTCAGTGGTTAGACCGCTTGGCTCTCACCAAGGCGGCCCGGGTTCGATCCCAGGTGACCGCAAAGTGAGATTTGTGGTGGACAACACGGCGTTGGGGCGGGTTTTCTCCGGGACCTCCGGTTTCCCCCGCCATCTCATCTCATTCCACCGGTGCTCCATCTTCATCTCATGTATCATCAGTGTCACCGCCTGCGGTGCCGTGTGTAGTAAAAGCGGGCGTTAAACACTACACACACACACACACACACACACACACACACACACACACACAAACACACACTCCTCCAGCAGGCATGATAACCAGCTGTCGGCCTTTTGACATCGCTGCAGGGTCCCTGTAACGTATTTCACTCCAGGCATATGGTCTAGTATGTGCTGTATTTATATAAGTTTCATCCATATAAACTATATAAACTTCACTTCGATATCTCCGAATATTTCGTACATACTTAAGCTTTTCTGCACGTATGGTGCGATGTTCGATTAAAATTTGTCTGTCCCGCTTAGTGTTTTTTTTTTTTTTTCCTTTTTCAAATAATCCTAGATTCAAAAGAACTCTTATTAATGTTCAGACACTGCCATGGAAGTCAGTAGAATTTTCTAGCTTTATAAGCACTTTATTGAAAGTTGGTCTTTGTTTATATGTGCTTTAAGTATTATTCATAGTTCGCCTAACTACTTCTGAATTAAAACACCCAAATTAGATTTTGTGCATGTTCTTAATATTTGTTTACTGGGCATAGAGAAGGACGTTGTTGCACTAAAACCAATGGCTTTTCTTTCCTTAATAACTCTCCTAAACTGCTTCAGACACAACTGTTGCCTCAGATACCCTTCCCCAGATTTTTATAGACGACCCAGACCATTGTTCCTTTTTTATAAATCTATGGATATTGGTTATTACTTCTCATGTTTTTAAATGTAGCACTTTATTTCCTAATGTGCTGCTAGGATGCGTCATTTATAAATGCTCTCTTGGAACCAGGAGACAAGCACATTTTGAAATAAACGGTAGTGTTACCGAGTAGCTCTGCACGTGTTCACTTGCTCGCAACTGACCTGCCCTCCGCTCCAGTTGCAACCGTTCTGAGGTGGACTCGTCCAGATACCACTGCGCATCTCTGCACTTTTCAAGATAAAAAGGTACATCTGTACCTGTATGTATCATTCAGATGTTATCAGTGGCGTGCTGGCTCAAATTTCTTGTTCAAAAGTGTGTGATATGGGACTCTAAGTATCCCAGTTCAATTTGTTTCCCCAACAGACCTCTATAATCTTTTAAAGTTTTTCGACTTCTGAAACATTTTGTATACAGGCTGCCCAATGTAAGTAATATAGACAAGTATCTCTTAAAGTAATGGAGAAAAATAAAAGAGAGAACCACCCCTAAAGTTTTTGAGTCCAATTTAAGCAATTCTACAACTTCAGGGTTTTAAATGGAGGCATGATACTTTATAATTTGCTTACCATTAATAAACTAATAAACTAAGGAATGCTGTAAGCTTTTATTCCGCTGTGTGTGGCTTAAAATAATATTTTTCTGTTTGAAAGACAAAACCATTAGAATATATTCAGTAAATTGTGTATACTCTTCATCAGGAGATTAAAAGCACACACGGAAGGAAAACATACTAATTGACGTAATGTGTAGTAATCAGTGCATTCGGCCGGGAAGTGTACTTTCCATTTGTGTGCGTTTTTAATCACTTTAATCTTCTGATGAAGGGTTGAACCAGAAATACTGAACGTATTCATCGTTTGAGTTTGCGTTTTCACTCAGAACTATTCAGATATTACATTACATACACTTCTTCTCGGACATCATTCCATTAGTCATTCCTGATGCAGGACTTTGCCTATGAGGGGATGTCGTGAAGATTTAATTACCACACTTTAAAGAATGTGATACACACTTTACGTCGATGTGTGCTTATTAGTTTTTCTCCACATTCACACATTTTTCCCAGGGTTTCTGACCTTCCGAATACCTTGAATGTAGAAGTGTGCAGAATTCGCTTTAAACTACCCTTCCACTTCATTAATGACGTATTTATGCTGAAAATTCGGCGACCACACATCGGATTCGTCATATCCGGGAACAAGAAAAGGTCACTCGGTGCAAGATCAGGCCAATAAGGCGGATGCTGTTAGGTGCCAAAGCCACATTCCATTGTTTTGTCAACTGCAACTTAAGATGAAAGAGCTCGGGCATTGTCAGACAGAAGACGAACAACTTTGGAGGGCAT
The DNA here is from genome assembly GCA_030765055.1 of Mantis religiosa. Taxonomy (NCBI): domain Eukaryota; kingdom Metazoa; phylum Arthropoda; class Insecta; order Mantodea; family Mantidae; genus Mantis; species Mantis religiosa. The sequence goes on along the minus strand of CM060956.1, from coordinate 146,293,748 downwards.
ACCACGTCGTTTCTTAATCAGAGCTGCTCGTAACTTGTCCAGAAGATTTCAGTAGCTTCTCCCAGTGATGGTTTGACCCTTGGAAAGACAATCTGTAAGGATGACTCCACAACAGATCCAGAAAAGTGAAAGCATGACATTCCCAGCTGACGTTTACACCATTGCCCTTTTATGAGGGGGAAATCGGCATGTTTCCATTCCATACTCATGGTTTTTGTCTCTGGATCGTACAGATAGGTCCAGAATTCATCCATGGTTACCAGAGTATCAAAAATCACCTTCATCCTGTTGCAGCAGCATCAACATCTGTCTTGAAAGTGCACGCCGTGTTTGCTTTTGGAAAGTGGTTAGCAAACCAGGAACCCGCCGTACAGACACCTTAGAAATGTGCAGTTCCTCATGAATAATTTTCCACACACTGCCATAAATAAGACGTATCTCATTCATGATCTTTTAGATGTTTGCTTGTCTGTCTTCCAGTATTAAACTGCCAACTTTCTTCACTGTGACAGCTGACGGTCTACCAGCTCTTGGCTCATCTGTCAGGGACATGTGACCAGTTTGAAAATACCTTTTCCACCTCACAATAGTGTCATACGATGGGAAATAATTTCCATAAACAGCCGTCACCTCATCACGGATTTTGCGTGCAGTTTTGTCCTTCAAATTCAGTTTTGTCCTTCAAATTCAGGAACTTTAGCCTCAATTTTCTCCACCTTACACCTCAGTCACTTCTGGCACTCACTGTATAAGAAAAGTTCTCAAATCGCTGAAACTAGCAACATTATTTCCCAAGATATCAATGGTGACACATAAAATTAAGCTCCATGGACCCCGGGCTCATATGAGCATCATTTCACCCATTTCATTCATCGTCCCATATGACGTAACGTTGGAGAACGTAAATTACAAAAAAGAAAGGGAAAAAAAGGAAATGCAGCACCGAAATTGGCTATAAATATGGGAAATAATAATTTTTTGAGATACTAAAATGCCTTGAACCTTATAGCATTATAATCCAACTAAATGTATGAGTTTCAGGTAATTAAACACCTTCACATGACAATTTAAATGTCCATGCGCACGTGCATGCTGGCCCTTGGATTCAGACACAATCCTGTTATTTGAGTTCGATTGAATGAACTAAATTAATACATTTGAAATTAACGGGCACAGTATCTGCTGGAACTTCATGTGTTGGTATGATGGTTATTTCCTACAGTATTTGGCACCATTGAAACAAAACACTGGCTACAAACATTGAAAGCAAATAATAATGTTTATAGTTTGCTTGCTGGCGATTTTCTTGTGTTTCTCGTTAAACTACTTACTGTTTATATATAATTGATGAGTTTTAGTGTGCCATTTAACATTTATATAGATATTTATACATCAAAACGTGCATATAACTGTTACATAGGTTATAGGTAAAACATTCTTTGAAACAACTGACCTTCTGTTGACTGTGTACATAGTTAGGCTCATGAATAGGCTAAACGATACATGTGAAGAAACATCTAAACATAACACAACAATGGGAACATACTTGAGGCCTGTTGTGGTAAGAAAACTAATGCCTGTGTACCAAAGGCTGGCATCAGATGAAATCCTAAGGAGATGTACTTTGGGTAAGACAAAATGCAAATGAAAGTTTAAATAACATAATATGGCATAATTGCCCAAAAGAAATATTTGTGTCAAAGAAGTGACTTCAGGTTGTTGTGACATTAGCCATCAGTTTTAAACCAGTTCTGTGTCCAGATTTAGTCCACCGTTATATGCGCCCTGGTTCTCGGACACGTCCAATGGGAATAAGATTTCGGGATCTCCTGCATTCGCATGGCCTCCGAATGCCTCGCGTGGAGAGGTCGTCCATCTGCCCTTATCCCGCATGGCAGCTCAATCGTGCGCGGTTCGATCTCGCTCTTTCCAGCAACTCTAGACTCGCTACTCCACATTCGGTGTTCCAACAACTTTTTGCCGAACTACTGGGCCGTTACCCTAACTATGTTCCGGTCTTTACACACGGTTCTCAGTTAGGTAGCACTACGGGTTGCGCGTTCATCATTAACGGTGAGGCTCATAAGTTTCGACTTCTGGACTCCACTTCAGTCTTCTCAGCAGAGCTGTATGCCATCTACTATTTGCTCCTTTTTATTTGCAAGTTAGCTCCTGGCTCTTTTATTGTCTGCACTGACTCCCTAAGTGCTCTTCAGGCCTTGCAACAGCAAACTGCCGCTCACTCCCTTGTTTTAAAAATACAGGCCCAGATCTCGCAAATGCTCAGTCGCGGATACCATTTTGTTTTTACTTGGACCCCAGGCCATGTGGGGATTTCCGGGAACGAGGAGGCGGACGCGGCTGCAAAGTCCGCTTGCCGTTTGTCCCGGAGTTTAACAACTACGGTGCCATACCAGGATGTGCAACGTTTTTTCCGTCGCCAGCTCCTATCTGCTTGGCAGCACTCCTGGAGAGCTTTGGAAGGCACACAACTCCGGGCAATAAAGGAGAGCGTACAACCCTGGCTAACTTCCTGCAGGGATAACCGGCGAGCCGAGGTGATACTCACCCGGTTGAGAATTGGGCACACACGACCGACTCATGGCCATCTGTTAAGAGGGGAACCGGCCCCAGTGTGTGCTCCGTGTGCAGTACGCCTCACTGTGAGGCATGTACTCCTCGATTGCCCGCAGTACGCCCGCGTTCGACAGTCTTTGGGCTTAAGGACTAACTTGCTCGATGTTTTAGGGGACGACCCAGTGGCCGTGGTTAAGGCACTGCGGTTTGTTGCCAAAATTGGTTTTTATAAACATATATGACCTATATTTTAAATTTGTCAATTTTAGAGATTTTAAATTATTAGTCTTGGGATGGGCTTTTTTATGTATTTTTAATAGTTGAGTGATTTTATTTTATTTTACCTTTTTAGCCTAATTTGTGTAGCTTTTAGGTTTTAGTCTTGACTTCGGGCCCAAATGACCTTGCTGTCGAAGGGCCATAAAACACCACACACTCACTCACTCACGCCATCAGTGAATTCAATTTTGGTTGTTCTGCCTCACTCAAGCTGCAGTCAGACATAATGGACACAGATTTCACCAGCATCTCTAAAAATTAGCCAAGGGAAGGACCAATTACGCTTACTTCATTCAGCAATTTCTGCGAAGGTAACTTCTAAAACATCCAGAAGGAAACTAAAAATGAAGAACACTGCTGCAGAAGAGAGAAGGAAGAGGCAGGAGGGTCCAACTTATCTATCTGGAGGGTTTTAGTCTTTTTCAAGGCGTGTAGCTGAGAAGGAAAATATTTTGTATTTTAAAATTTGATTTACCCAGTTATAGTTTTCTCAACATTTTTTGTCATTTAAAATGTTCCACACGATGGAGTTTCTATTCAGTCCCTATAAAATTTTCAAAACTTGTTCTTAGAAATCAAACAAAGGTTTCTATCATATGAATTTTAATATGCATTATATTTTAGTTAATTGATGGAAATCAATCATTTCTCCACACTAGCCGTATATAGGCTAAGGCTCTTGATAGATAGTCAACATGAAAAATTCAATGTCATGGCCGAGATTTGAACCTCGGATCTCCTGGTTTCCTCTCCAGTCGCTATTAACCTTTGAGCTACCACGGCCATCGTGCCGTCCTGACATTAAATTCTCCAGTTGACTCATATATTTCCCCGGTAGACCACTAGGGGCTCTCGCATCCGAGATACACCGTTTGTGGCGACTTACTATCGTAAGTACTTAAGTCCCAGGCTTCATCATTTAACTCTTATTATTTTAGTTAATTCATGGAAATTAATCATTTTTTTCACACTAGCCGTATATAGGCTAAAGCTCTTGATAGATAGAGTCAACATGAAAAATTCAATGCCATAGCCGGAAAATATATGAGTCAACTGGAGAATTTAATGTCAGGAAGGCACGTTGGCCATGGTAGCTCAAAGGTTAAGAGCGACTGGGCGGAAACCAGGAGATCCGTTGTTCAAATCCCGGCCATGGCATTGAATTTTTCATGTTGACTCTATCTATGCATTATATTTTTCAAGTTATTGGTTTAAAAAGTCAAATGTTTAACCATTTTGTTTGCTCCATACCTTTTTCTGCTTTGGAACTAAAGGCAGTATAAGAATTTCATATGATAGATCTTTTCTTCATAACCACCTAAATATTTCTTAGAAATAGAAAAATTTAAATTTTGGAAATTTTCATTGCTTGGAACTGTTTGAGTGTTGCCCAAATTTTGAATTTCATAAATTAAATACTCAAAAACTATTGAAGATATAAAAACAAAGTTTTGAATTCTGTATCCACTATACATCGGAACTAAGTGTTAAAAATTTCAGCAAGATTGATTAAAATTGCTGGATTTGGGGTTTTCGGTGCTGCATCCCCTTAAAACATACAAACTCTGCTTTATACATTTCATAAAGGGAAGTAAAAGAATTAGTTGTTTAACATTGGACTATAAATTTAACATAAGTGACTCCCACAGCCATAGAGAAATCTCAGTTTCAAAGTAGCCTTGAACAGTTACGTTAAACTTTTTGGGTAAACAGATGACAATCCTTATAATGCTTATTCAAGCAGAATGGTTTGCCCAGTTACACCTTCCAGACGTCGTCTTGTAAACGTTGACCCAGAACTGAGTAAATCCTGAGCATTCAGTAATGATATATTAATATGTTGGTTTTTAAACGATTTTTTAAAGAAAAACTATTTGAAATAATATTGTTGACTTTAAAATTCACTCATTCATCGTGAATAATAATTTGTAACCTTGTTCCATATAGTAAGACAAAACTGTCATCACATCTACGGTTAAGAACAACGACGTTAAGGGTGGAAAATGTGTACAGATACTTTATGAATAACGTTCCGCTTTAAAAGTAGGGCATCAGGAAAGTGGCTGCAGTATTTAAAGGCTTCCAGGCAGCAGTATCTGTATTGCAGATCCCATGATTTATTGAAGCACAGTCCAACGAAATAATCGCATTCAAGTGTTCCATTATTTATCGCATGTAAGCACAAAAATAATAAAAGAAAAGCGGCTCGGAACAGGTAACACCATATTATTGTCATTATTATATTATTATGGTACTTATTTTTTACCCAAATTTGTGATTTCCGTTTTACCCAAAAGTATACTAGGAATAGAGTTTATAAATTATAAAACAATTATAATAATATTATAAGACAATATCAAGATCACAAACAGTAAACTTCAAAATATATCATTTAGTTTCAGAAGTATATTCTTCAAGAAAGTCATGAAATATTGATAAGTTTTGTAATTCATCTACATATCAGTAAATGGTGTTGAAAACAAATGACCTAAGGATTGAAGCAATAATTCAAGTTCATATCTTTCAAAACAGAAAATGGGGCAATTAAATAAAATGTGAGGAACATCTTGAAGGTGATTTCCTCAAATAGAATCAGAGATAGATTTAATTCTTAATCGATAAAGGTACGCAAAAAAATTTTCGTGACCAATTAAAAATTAAGTGAGAACATATTTACAATTAGGAAATTTAGATTTACGAGGGTGGTCTGAAAAGTTTCTGACCTAATAAACATAAAAAACAAGTTTTTATTTCCTTTGTTTTTATTTTATTTATTTCAACATAGTCTCTTTGTAACTCTACACATTTGTCTCAGCGATGCTTCCATCTCTGTACCACGTTCAAATAGTACTAGGCGTTTTTCAACATAGTTTCTTTGTAACTTTACACACTTCTCCCAGCGATGCTCTCATCTCTGTAACCCGTCTAAATAGTACTCGGCGTTTTTCAACATAGTCTCCTTGTAACTCTACACACTTCTCCCAGCGATGTTCCCATCTCTGTAACCCGTCTAAATAGTACTCGACGTTTTTCAACATAGTCTCCCTGTAACTCCACACACTTCTCCCAGCGATGCTCCCATCTCTGTAACACGTCCAAAGAGTACTCGGCGTTTTTCAACATAGTCTCCTTGTAACTCTACACACTTCTCCCAGCGATGCTCCCATCTCTGTAACCCGTCCAAATAGTACTCGGTGTTTTTCAACATAGTCTCCTTGTAACTCTACAAACTTCTCCCAGCGATGTTCCCATCTCTGTAGCACGTCCAAATGTGCTCGGCGTTTTTCAACATAGTCTCCTTGTAACTCTACACACTTCTCCCAGCGATGTTCCCATCTCTGTAACCCGTCTAAATAGTACTCGACGTTTTTCAACATAGTCTCCCTGTAACTCTACACACTTCTCCCAGCGATGCTCCCATCTCTGTAACACGTCCAAAGAGTACTCGGCGTTTTTCAACATAGTCTCCTTGTAACTCTACACACTTCTCCCAGCGATGCTCCCATCTCTGTAACCCGTCCAAATAGTACTCGGTGTTTTTCAACATAGTCTCCTTGTAACTCTACAAACTTCTCCCAGCGATGTTCCCATCTCTGTAGCACGTCCAAATGTGCTCGGCGTTTTTCAACATAGTCTCCTTGTAACTCTACACACTTCTCCCAGCGATGCTCCCATCTCTGTAAGCCGTCCATATAGTACTCGGCGTTTTTCTCTGCAAAATAGTAGTTTATGAAGGAGATTGACTTTTCATTTGACGAAAATCTCCGTTCTCCGAGCGCAATTTTCAGATGAAGGTACAAAAAGAAGTCTCTTGGGGCCCAGATCTGGTAAGTAAGGAGGATGGTCAAGCGGTTGAAACCGTAGTTCCTGGATTTTCGCCATTGCAACCGCTGAGGTGTGAGAGGCTGCGTTTTCTTGGTGAAGCAGGATTTTCGTTTTTTGCGAAGGGGCCGTTTCTCCGCAAGTTCTACCTTGAGCTTGTCAGGTAATGATGCGTAGTATGCTCCTGTAATGGCTTTTCTCCGTTTTGAAGATAACCGATTACAATAACTCCATGACTATCTCATAAAACAGTCGTTTTCACTTTCCAAGCCGATAAAACAGTTTCTGTTTTTAGCAGCCGGTTACCCCTTGCAGTCCACTGTTTGAACTGTATTTTTGTCTCGGGCGTATAATGGTGTATCCAAGTTTCATCTACAGTGAATAATCGGCGCAAAAACTTGGCATATTGGCGCCAAAGCTGCGCTAAAAAGGCGTTGGAAAGGTTCATATCAACACGTTTTCGGTATAACGTGAGCACACGCGGTACCCAACGCGTCAAGAGCTCTCTCATGTATAAATGCTGATTTTATATGAGACAAACACGTTATTTTGACATGTTTATAGCCTTTGCTATCTATCACATTAATTTGGCGGTCGTCTAACACCTTTAGTGAACTCTGGCGATGTTTTCGTCGGCAATTGCAGTTTTTGGAGGTACCTAAGGTTCATCGTCTCCCAAGCTCTTACGGCCACGTTTGAATTTAGCTTCCCAAAATGACGCTGCAGACACTGAATCCAACAAATCTTTAATTTACGTAGGTGTATTGCCTTTCAAAACCAAATATTTAATGACAGCTCGATACTTGATTTTGTCCATTTTCATAAAAACACTCACATCAACTCACTCAAACGACTGTTACATAACAACTGAGCGTCTAAAATGGCTGAAACTTTGGTAACTGTCAACACCTGTACTACGAAATTAACTACATCTTATTTACGAGTGCTGCCATCGTCATGTTGAGGTCGGAAGATTTTTATATCTATCGGAAACCGCTGGGAAACATAAATACTTAGTCAATGATTGTCAACCAGTATATTAGATTCCAGTCACTGATGATAATCTTCCTCAGTGTTTGCCTCACATAAGAAATAGGAGATAAAGTGTAAGAAACAGGAAGATCTGAAGTCGCAGCTCTATTTGCACGCTCGTCAGCACGTTATTTTTCCGGCAACACCTACGTGTCTGTATAAATACCCGCAATGAGTGTTGCTACAGATATCTTGTGATGAATCCACCAGACGTGTGAACTGTTCGGAAGAAGGGGTCACGTCGGGTGTATTCCCTTACGTCATTTCGATTCGAAAGTAAGCAAACTGAATGTGGAAATTGATGCGACAGTGAATATTGGAAATAGCGCAGATAAGTGACTTGATAGCGTGAGGTAAACTACGTCACAGGAAAATGGAGTCAAGTTTCAGTTTAAAAACCGGAGGACGCCACTGTGTAATAAAGTATAATTAGTAAGAATTTAATACAAAATACACTGGCTGAAAGTGTGAAAGACTGGGCTGGAAAATTTTGAAGAAAATGAGCTTTTATTCATTACTCTCGAAATAGTGTTTCTTTTAAAAAGACTGAGTAAAGGGTGAAGTTGTTCACCTCTATCTCTATAAAAAGAACCGGGCAAGTACTTAACGAAAATTTGCAGATTTTTCCACGCCTTGTTCATAATGTTGATCATTGAAACAAGGAAAGCTAGTCTACTGCCATTTCAGCCGGTCCATGCAATCAGCGGACTGTGACGGTGGGTACCTTTTACAGCTTCCATGTGGAAATTTGGTACTACACCTCCAGTTAAATGACCTGAGGAGAAAACCGGGACAGCGGCGTCTTTTAGTACAATAACATGAAAACACTTTAAGAAAACGTAATAAAGTGTACTGGTCGCTTTGAACAGTGAGTCCGCAAGCTTGTAGTGAAACAAAGAGCAAGCGACAATTGAAATAAACAAAACTAATATATTCTCCGTCTTTCTCTCTCACACATATCGGGTTGTGTCATAAATTCGTTCAATTCTTGTTACGTGTTTACGACTAAGAACTCCTGAGAACACTGCATGTCCCCATTACTTTTACGTCAAAGAAGTTGCCTAACAATATAGGGTTTGTTAACAAATACAATAATTGAAAAGAATGCTATGAACACAAACCACAGGAACCTCACGGCCAAAGGTGAATAGGTCAACTTATATAAGAATTGCTAACCAAACTTCAGTACGAGTTTGTGGATGCAACAGTGTGGAGTTGTAACTTGTGAATGTTAATATGGAAGGAAAGAAGGAACATTTCCGACATTTAATGCTGTTTTATTACCGTAAAGGTAAAACAGCCTCACAAACTCAGCGGAAAATTTGTGCTGTTTACGGAGAAGATGCAGTGACGAATCGGGAATGTCAAAAATGGTTTACTCGATTTCGAGCTGGTAACTTCTCTGTGAAAGACAAACCTCGTTCTGGACGACCTGTGGTTACGGATGAGGAAAGGATAAAGGACATGATTACGAATAACCCCAGAATAACAACTCGGGAGGTAGGTCAGGAGCTAAACTTATCTCATGCAACTGTAGCCAGGCACCTAAAGAAACTTGGTTACGTAAATCTTCGGGATGTATGGGTTCCGCACGAATTGAGTGAACAAAATTTAGTTCAGTGCGTTTCCATCTGTGACGCATTGATAAGACGCAATGAAACTGCCCGTTTTCTGAAACAGCTGGTTACAGGAGACGAAAAGTGGATTCTGTACAACAAAATCCGAAAGAGAAAGTCATGGCGTAAGAAAGGGGAACCACCACTCTCAATTCCTAAACCAGGGCTTCATCCTGAGAAGATTATGCTGTGCATTTGGTGGGACTGGAAAGGAATTTTTTATTACGAATTTCTTCCCCCTGGGGAGACCATCAATTCAGAGAAATACTGTTCTCAGTTAGATCGTCTGAAGGTTGCACTAGAAGAGAAAAGACCAGAGTTAGCATCTAATGGTGGAGTCGTCTTTCATCAAGACAATGGCAAACCACACACTTCTATGGTAACTCGTCAGAAATTACGGGATTTCGACTGGGATGTGTTACCTCACCCACCTTATTCTCCAGACATTGCCCCATCCGACTATCATTTATTCCGATCCCTGCAAAACGTCCTTAATGGCAAACGCCTTACTTCCTTGGAGGATTGCAGACTCACCGTAGAAGAGTTCGTCAACCAGAAAACTGCAAGATTTTGGAAAAATGGAGTTGATAAGCTTCCTGAGAAACGGAGATATGTTATTGATAATAATGGTGCATACTGCACAAAATAAAGTTTGTTTTGAAAAGTTCGTTGCCTTGTTTACTTTCGATGACCTTGCGTATGTAAACAGATTACCCCTAGACAGTTAGGCAAATTCGTTGCCGTAGTTGTGATGCGGGCATCTAGTGTAGGCGTTCTTTGTCGTAAACACGTAACAAGAATAGAACGAATTTGTGAGACAAACCAATACTTACATACACAAATATAGTTCAAAGTAAGCCTTCGGAGTAGAATCGGTAAGGCTCCTCAACGTTCAGGCTATACCTATACAACTTTTCTCCTGGGATACTCATCAGACTTATTCATTACTCTTTTAAGAACATGAAAAACACTGAAAACGTTTTCATATAGGGGAATATGGGGCAGGACAGTGTACATAATATTTGTGCATCCATATTTCACATTTGAACATTCACAAATTCTGTTTTGGTAATGTAAACGTGTTTATATTGCATAATTACATGAAAAACATAAATTAAATAGATACTCGCAACAAATGGGAGCAGCTATCACGTCAAAAATAAAATTAGTACATTTGCCCCGTTTTTCCCCATAGGTGGGATAGTAAGGGGTATTATTTTTTAACCAATTTGATCAGTTATTTGACTTCTTTTACATTTAGTTCACTTCTCACAATGTGCATAAATATATACAACATCATCACCAGTTTCCACAACTGCACAAGAATTATGAGCCAACTGCAGGAAGCAGCGATGTCTAATTCACCCTCCTGAATAATCGTGGCAGTATAGACAATCATCTTCGTCATCTTTTGGCCCTTCTTTCCTGTTACCAGCAGACGGATGACTTCTGGGACGTTTGGATACAGGAGGGTGAGATTATCTAGGCCTACCTTTCAATGAGTCCCGTAATATTTCGCTTTCTGGCAGAGCAAGACGCCTGTTTACAGGTCTTTTATTAATTTTGTCTTGTTCCGCATTCAAAGGCCCTTCTTTATAAGGGGATGTTGTCAGTACTGTGCTTTCCCTCCTGTTTTTACAAACTCTCTTGTTTTCCTGATCTGCCTTTGGAATAGGTGTGACATTGTCAGGCAAACGTCGGAACTCCCAATAGAACCGGCCGGCAGTAGGGCCAGACGGGAAGCATTTGGACCACGCTTACCCATTTGTCTCGTGTCACTAACTGAAGGGATGATTAGGAGAGCGGCACGAGCCCTGTACCGTCTCTTTCCCCTCCCACCAGACGTCTGGAAACCCTGGGATAATTGTGCGCGTCGCGAACCTTCCAGAAACGGCGATCTTCGTTATATAAGGCCTGCAGTTGGCGAGTCAGTTGAGTTCCTGACGAGCAGCCGTGAGGAGCGCCGAGTGAGTGAACGGAACGGAAGACTGTACGTGCATCGGAGGAGATGTGCGTAATTGCAAGTGCAGAGTGGACCTGTGACAGACGAACTGGTGAATTGTAATTGCGTGCTCTACGTAATTCTGAGTAACCGACAAGTGTTCCAACTCTAAGTCGGCGGAAATAAAGAACATTTTGAGCTTGTGCAATTGGAATTTTAATTTCATGAACCCCAGTTCTGGGCTGGAACTCTGGAAACTGCTGCAGCTTGGCATCTCAATGTTTTCTCTCCCCATAGGTGAACAACAGACAACGGACATCTCAGAACTTGAAGGATTAAAATAATCAGGAACTCCAGAAGAAAGCTCGATAGCTGTCGTTTCGGACGGTAGGAAATCAGCATCATCAAACACATTGATGCTCACATACCATTTTCCTGTTTTTCGAAACCCAATGACTGCCATGCTCTTTGCTGAGGCTTACGTATAACTGCCACCAAACAATGATGCAACCTGAAGCAATGTCAAGACTTTTCTAACCCAGGAGCGAATCTCATCCTCATAATATTTGATTAGTGGTTTCGTGAAAGAAACATCTAGCGGTTGCAGCCTGTGAGAACATTTTTAACAACATAATCAGCATTTTCTCGTTTATTCTTAATGTAGCTTTCAAGAGTTGTTTGGGGCACTTGAAATTGACTAGCTGCCCTTTTGTACCCCATTGAACCAGCAAGTACAGCATTCATAGCCACCTCCACTGAGACTACAGACCACTCTTGCTTCTGTGACTCCTTTACGTAATTATGCACTATTCCGAAATCACATGAAACATGAGTAGTCAATCATATGAATAACACAGAAAGAGTTTTACACCAGGGGCATAATGGGTAGTACCCTATTATGACCCAACCATATTGCCCCGTAAACACAGGCTTAAGTTAATGCTTGTCCATGTTTCGATATTCAAAGATAACTTAGCGAAAAACATGGATTTATAAGTAAATTAAGTGTTATATTCCATAGTAATTATTGTTTTTATTTAAATGTAGATATGATGTACTTATATGCTTTGAAAGAGATCACGAATATTGTAAAAACTGCTTCAAACTGCATCCAACACACAACTCGCACACAACAGATTCTGTTATGGCAGCCAACTGACGTGTACTAGTAGCTGTGTTTGAGATGACGTAGTTTTGACAGATTCCGGTAGATTGTGCCACCTACTAGACAGAAAACACGTATATCCCGTTCTGCCTCACCACCCCGATATGCCCCATGTTTCCCTACAGAGAAATCAAAGGTGAAAACATACATGCAGCTCTTTCATTTCATCTACCTCCATAGTACGTAGAGACGGAATCTTGATTTACCCAGTTTCATTGACAATAAACGTTTGTAACATTTTTAGAATGAGACCCGCATTAGTCGCAAATCTCTGCGAGTCGTGGAGACGGCTGCCCTGGGTTTCCAGGCACAAGCGTTCACGGCGGCAGTGTCTTTGGACGTCGAGAAGGCGTTCTCTACAACCTGGCACCCGGACTCCTTCACAAGCTTATCCGCCTGGGCCTACCAAACCAATTAATCAACATCTTACACAGCTTTCTAAAACATCGCACTTTTAAAGTCACAGTTGCGGGGCAAATATCTTCTCTCAGACTCGTGAGAAGCGGAGTCCCCGAAGGCTCTGCATTATCTCCCACACTATTTAGTGTATATATGGCAGACTTCCCATCCGAGCCGCGCGTCGAAATGGCACAATATGCTGACGACGTGCTGCTCTTCTGCAAAGACAGACATTCGCAGAGCCTTCAATCCAATCCAAAGACACCTCCGTCTCACACAAGAGTGGTGCAGGCGCTGGCGGATGTCCGTTAATCCGGACAAAAGCCACGCTATTCTATTCACCAAGCGCCACACCCCCGCAGACGGCCCAGATTTCCATTTCAGGAGTCGAAGAATAGAATGGGTACCTTCTATCAAATACCTGGGAGTTGAGCTAGACAAGGGTCTGACTTTCCGTCGACACATCAGGGTACTCTCGGCAACGGTTCAGGGAGCTATTGCTTCCCTGTATCCTATGCTGGGTTCTCGATCGATGCCAGTCCGCGTAAAGCTATACCTTTTTCGGGCTCTTATAGTCCCGTTGATGCTATATGCCTGCGAGGTCTGGGGCATGGCCGCAGATTCCTGGCTGGCACATCTTCAACGCGCCCAGAATAGAAGACTTAGGTCCATCTATTCAGTAGGCCGATTCTTCCCAGTAAGGTTCCTCCATGAAGCCTCGGGTCTTCCATACGTGGAGGATGAAATTAGACGCTGGGTTACATAATTATATGATCAGTTACCTTTGCACAGAAGTGCCCTGGTTAGGTCTTGTCGCCGAATATTCCGGGTCCCCCGCATGGCTTGCGGGCATCCGAGGTAACCAAGGAGCAATTCCGACAGCAGCAAAACCTGAGCTCCCATAATCTACCAAGAATTGTTGGTCTCAAAATTATCAAAAATCAGTTCAAAATCAAAAATAAATCCTTCAACGCCAGGGTGCTAATGGAAAGTATTCCATCCTTCTAGAGGAGTTCTACACTACCTCGTAATCAATCAACCATCCTCAAACAAAAACAGCCATCCTAAACCATCCCGGAAAGAAACTCCTATCTGTGGTTAAACCCTATCCTGGGTGGGCACACAGCAACAATCTTCGGGCTAACACAAGCCTACCAGTACCTGCGATGCAATACGATGCGAGAAATCGGTGAAATACGAAAATCACTATTCTAAATTTGTGGGTTCCTAGAATTAAAAGTCCAATTTGCCGAAATTGTAAATGTTCTTTATTTGCGTAGAAACACACTTCGTAGCAGCAGAATTACATCACATATCTCAATCTACAACACCAAGGTCGCTGCCCGCCTCGGTAGCGTGGTGGTAGCGTGTCTGCCTCATGTTTAAGAGGTCCCGAGTTCAAATCTCGGTCAGGATGAGTTACCTGGATAAAGTTTTCTCCGGGGTTCTCCCTTATCCTGAAAGACGAATGTCGGGTAACTCTAAGCTCCATGGACCCCGGACTCATTTGAACATCACTTCATTCACTCCATTCATCATCCGATATGACTTTAAGTTGGAGGACGTAAATTACAACAAGGTCTGCATCTTGGCCAGTCGTCGACTACTAAAATACCTCATTGATAAATTCGAGACTGTTCCAGAACAATAAAGAAACCGAAAAGTCTATCACCTTAGAGAAGCGTAACTTAATCTATGCCGGCAAGACCTTTATCTCAGCTATATTTATTTTCCGGCTCTTTGTGTACACAAGCCGCGCTATCGCAGATAACAGCTTCGCGACAGTGCTGCCTCCTCAATGCTGGTCGTCCCGAACAGCACCATCGTAGCAGGTCAGACGATCAAGTTGTACCACCCACATCTTCCCTCGGGGCACCTTCTGGATGCGATAGACCACTCGCTAATCCTCTTCACAACCCGGTACGTTACTTTCCACAGCTGTTGAAGCTTCGGGCAGCGTCCCTTCGTCCGGGTAAGGCGGAACAACCAGACTAGGTCACCTTGCTGGAACCCTTGGCTGTTGGCTTGCCTGTAGTATCGGGTTTTCATGCGGTCGCTCGACTTCTCGATGTTCTAACAAGCCATCTCATGCGCGTGTTGGAGTTGGTCTACCAGGTTCTCCACATACTCAGTTGCTGGCTCTTTTGCGTCCGTGGGGCTTCCAAAGGCCAGGTCAGATGGGAGGCGTAACTCTCGGCAGAACATTAAACTGGCTGGCGTCATCCCAGTGGTGTCGTGAGTTGACGAGCGGTAGGCCAGCAGAAACAGTGGCACCTTAACGTCCCAGTCTCGCTGATGGCTGGCCACGACTTCCTCAGGTGTTCTTCTAAAGTCATGATGTACCTTTCGACCATGCCATTCGTCTGGGGATGTAGAGGTGTGTTGCGGGACTTGTTAACCACTTTTGGTGTTGGCACGCGTAAGTGGCGTATCCACTTCCATCCCGTCTTGAGTCCACAGGACCAGATGGGATGGGGCTTGTTAGTTTCTAGGTCTTGCCCTATGGAAGGCCCCAGGGAGGCGTCGGACGCCCTTTCAGGACAGCTCGGTAACTCCCTGGTCGAAGGAGGCCCGGGTACTTGGTCCTACGGGTCCACAACTAGTGGAAGTAGATCCTCTGGCATGAATGAACGGTCTTGTTAACCCCAAGTCTTTCTAGTGCCTCCTTCATTAGATTGGACTCAAAGTTGGTACTCTGGTAATTGAGGAGCCCTAATGGCACCCCAAATCGGCAGAACACTTGCTCCACGAGGCAGTCTGTGATTGTCTTTGCCTCCTCGTTCAAGGTGGCATACACCTCCGGCCAATTGGTGAAGTAGTCCTGTCATTCCATCAACGTCTTCGTAATCATCCTCCCGTTGGAATAAAGAACAGCGTTTACTAATATGTTCGGCCATTCCTTGATGGAATGAGGCTACTCCGAAATATATACTGTCGCGACTGGCGGCCGACATACTCAAAGGGGAAAATAGTGCAGTGCGGAGATAAGGGACAGATAGTGTAGTGTGGAGATCAGGTACAGATAGTGCATTGTGGAGATAAGGGAGAGAAAAGGCGGTGCGGAGATAAGGGACAGATAGTGTAGTGTGGAGATCAGGTACAGATAGTGCATTGCGAAGATAAGGGAGAGATAGTGCGGCGCGGAGATAAGGGAGAGAAACGGCAGTGCGGAGATAAGGTACAGATAGTGCAGTGTGGAGATCATGTACAGATAGTGCATTGCGGAGATAAGGGAGAGAAACGGCAGTGCGGAGATAAGGGACAGATAGTGTAGTGTGGAGATCAGGTACAGATAGTGCATTGCGGAGATAAGGGAGAGAAACGGCAGTGCGGAGATAAGGGACAGATAGTGTAGTGTGGATATCAGGTACAGATAGTGCACTGTGGAGATAAGGGAGAGAAACGGCAGTGCGGAGATAAGGGACAGATAGTGTAGTGTGGAGATCAGGTACAGATAGTGCAGTGTGGAGATCATGTACAGATAGTGCATTGCGGAGATAAGGGAGAGAAACGGCAGTGCGGAGATAAGGGACAGATAGTGTAGTGTGGAGATCAGGTACAGATAGTGCATTGCGGAGATAAGGGAGAGAAACGGCAGTGCGGAGGTAAGGGACAGATAGTGTAGTGTGGAGATCAGGTACAGATAGTGCATTGTGGAGATAAGGGAGAGAAACCGCAGTGCGGAGATAAGGGACAGATAGTGTAGTGTGGAGATTAGGTACAGATAGTGCATTGCGGAGACAAGGGAGAGATAGTTTGGCGCGGAGATAAGGGAGAGATAGTGCAGCGCCGAGATAAAATGCTTGCCGAAACAGATAAACTTAAATGACTGAAAGTTTTGTGTTTCGTCTGATAATTTCTGGAACAGTGAATAGAGAACATTCCAGAAATGGCTAGAAATACGAGTGAGTTATATAAGAGAAGCTAGCCAAGGAAGTGAAAGTCGTCCGCTTACAGCTCTGTTTTGAAAGTGAACTCTTTGTTTGTCGTCAACGACCTTGAACATTGTATTTGTGTATGTTACGTAATTCTGCTAGTGTAAGGGTTGACCAAAGTGTGTTTCTACAGAAATAAAGAGCATATTGGAATTTCTAAAACTGGGTTTTCAATTCTACAAACTTACAAGGCCACAATTCACAGGAAGCATTAAACAGAGGGAGCTGATCATACAAGAGGGAGAACGAAAAGTCTTGTGAATGCATCACATTCAATTGTTATTAATACCTGTTATTTTATAGAGCTGGTTAAATAGAGATCTGCAGTTTCGGTTTGGTAGCGCAAGGTTACATCTTTGCGTCTGTTTTACTCTTTCGAATGCCAATATTTATTTTTGCACTGCTTTACCTTCATCATTTTTGCCACAAGAAAAAATAGAGATTAGGTCACGGTGGGTGAACTCGACAAACACTCGATTTGGCTGGCCCAGGATGCTGGAAAAACAATGATGCAAGGGTACCAATGGTTTGGGTTCTCCTAGGAATTCCTTTCCTCCTTTCTCGTATTTCAGCGTATCTTTTAGTACGTACGGCTCCTAAGGGAGTCCCGACATGTACAGGGATCCGCTCGAAACGTTATCCCTTCCTACATCGACCGCAGCGCCACACAACCGTATTTCAAAGTTACGAGCAAAACAAATAAACCGCTCCGATAACTAACCACCAAATACATATAAGGATTTCACGCTCTTTTGTTTCGATAACGGGAAAGGAAAGTCATGTTCCCGCTTTATGTAGCTTAGATGATAAAAGTCCTGAACAAAGCTTACCGTGCTTGTATTTCTTTGGGAAACACAGAACATTGCGTGCACTGCTATCAGTAATCATCTGATTTTGTTATCGCTGGCTAAATTAATGAAAGCAATCATTAAACCCACACATGAATAAATGTATTTATGAAACAAAAGAACATAGCAGTAAACATTTTGCTTTCTATATTACGTAATTATATTGGATAAAAGCTTTATACCATGATTTAACCAGACATATATGATTTGATACATGTTCAAGGTATTTTTAAAAGGTCGCTGTATACATTTACAAACAAAAGTCAGTCAAAAGTCAAACTTGATATCAAATCCTATATAAATACAATTATTTCTAACCTAAATCTTCAGCTATCTTAAAAGAAAATTATGAAAAAAAAAAATTAAAACAATGTTAACCCTTTTTAACACAAGTGTGCCGTTTTTAATAGTTTGATATATAGACTAATATATGCAGCCCTGAATAAAGAGGAATTTAATAAACAATATAAACATATTATTAATACTGCTTTACTTAATGGTTTTAATAAAGGTTTTGTACATAAAAATAAAACATTTAAATATAAAAAACTGTTAATAGTATTTCTAACCCTTAAAATAAAAGACGTATATAATTTTAAAAGATTTACTTGCCATTCTTGGGTTAATAAGTTTTTTAAATAATTTTTAAAGAGTTTGGTATAAGTTCAGTTCCCCAAAATAAATATAGTACTAAAAAATTACTACATTTCTCTAAAATAGATGAAATTCCTTTTAATAAAAATCTGGTGTTAATGTAATTGTCCCAGAATAGTTTTGTAGATCCGTGTTAGAGGTGTGCCTTTGTTTGTACATGAAAATAGATATATCTGAAGCGAACCTTGCGCCTATATCTAAATATAATTCTCCACATGCTTACACTAACACAACCAAATACTTTATCATAAACAAAACTGGCTACAAAAATATTCTCCGCAGGTCAATTACTATATTTATGTATTACACGAGGGCTGTTGAATAAAGAAGGATCACAATTTTTACGGCCATATTTCAAAATTATTATATTCTGTTAGCTTAATGTGAAACAAACACACCGTAGTAGTTCCATTGTTGGTACTCCTGGTTCCCGCCTGTGAGGACCAGGAAAGTACAGACATGTTCAGTAGCGCCTAGCGCTGCAATGGAGGTAACATGCAGTTAAAGTTGATGTTAGAGGAAGATCGGGAGTTCCTTTCAAACGTAATCACTGCTGATGAAACTTGTCTACATCATTTTGATCCTGAGAGCAAATAGCAAAGCTCAGTGTGGAAATCTCCTTCATCACCAACCTTACAAAAAAGCAAAAGTGGTTGCTTCTGCTGCGAAAGTTATGGTCATCTCATTCTTTGATATTCATGGGATGGTTTATCAGCATGTTGTACCTTCACACACATCAGTAACTGGACAATACTATAGGGATGTCCTGAATACATTGCAAGTCCATATCAGGCGCGAAAGGCCACATATCCATGAAGCAGGCTGGATGCTGCACCACGGTAATGCGTGGCCGCATATTGCTAATGTTGTTGCTGAACATCTTGCAAAAATCAATGTGAAATGCACACCTCACCCTCCCTATAGTCCGGATTTAGCCCCATGTGACTTTTTCTATTCCCTAACATGAAGAAACGCCTTCGTGGGATGCATTATGCAACATCGGGAGCAATGGTGAAGGCTGCGGAGGTGGTTTTGAAGGATATCTCAAAAATGGTTTCCAGCATGTCTTTCATAAAAACGCTGAGACAAGTGCATCACATTCAGGGGAGACTATTTTGAGAATCACCAGCAAAATTATGAGAATGAGTAAAGGTACGTTTTCAAAAAAATTGTGACATTTATTTATCGAACTGCCCTCGTACAAATTGTTTAAGGTATTATGATACAAGCAAAGTGCATATCTTGAATTTCCTGAGGAGAATTTCTGAAAGGATCCTCGTCTTAAATTAATTTGCATAACTGCTAAAGGTGGATAAACCCTTACGCCCGATTTCACCAACAAATGTTAATACCTAACACGGCTATTGTACCTCTCGCAAAAATTAAAGGCATAGGAACGCTGGCCAATGCTCCAGCGCAGCGCTGTTGCTAACTGCAGTGCGTGTGCCGCAGAGGTTTTTTACATAAGAGCAATTTTACCCGCCAGCAAGGTTTTGGCTATTCTTCCCGTAATTAAACAACACATAATTATTGCTAAAACATTAAAATCATATCTTGACACACGTCACAACAGTGGAACATCAAGCACGGTTTCCGATCCAGTAACTCGCTTTCCGACTTCATGGTTCTTTCCCGGAGACGGAAACACAGACACGCTCTCTGTTTCTAAGGATGAAGCTGCTTCACTACAAATTCGTGACACTGTGCTTACACTACCTACACCACAAGGTTACTTTTACCATAAGGTTAGCTTTTTTGTGCCAGGGGGTTGGTGATGAAGGAGATTTCTACACTGAGCTTTCCTGTCTGCCCTCAGCATCAAAATAATATAGCCAAGTTTCATCAGCAGTGATTACGTTTAAAAGAAACTCCGGATCTTCCTACAACATCAACTTTATCTGCATGCGAATGTCCTTTTGTTCGGAAATCAACAGTCTTGTAACCCATCGCACACAAACACGTCTCATGTGTAATGTTTGTCACCAACGTGTGGGTGGCACACAATGAAATGTTCAGTATTTCAGAAAGTGATCTTAAGGTAATTCTCTCTCACCATGGCAGCAGCAGTGTTGATGTTTTCTTCCGGAAGGTCAGTAACTGGAGCACCTGGTCCACCTTCCTTTGAAATTGATTGTCTCTCCTCTTTGAATATTTTAGACCACCTTATAGCTGCGCTGTAGGTAAGAACGGACTCTCCTTAGGCCTCCTGTAACATTTTATAAGCCTCAACTGAAGATATGTTGAGACGAAAACAGAACTTCAAAGCCGCATATTGTTCCTCGTGTGTTACCTCCATTGCAGCGGTAGGCTATTCTGAACATGTCTGAACTTATCTGGTCTCACAGGCGGGAACCAGGAGTAGAGTCTGTTTAGTTAACTCATGTGCAGGTCAGCCGCTGCCTTTGATGAACCCATATAATCATTTTACAACCTCGGCCTTCCATCTCCCAGATTTTTCTGCAAGGTTGCCACCTTTCTCGATACCTCATGGGTATCGTACGAGGTTTCATCTAAATAAATTATCTTATGTCTATTACTGCGAAACTTCCTTAGTTTTGACAAATATATATATGGCCAATCTACAATTCTACTGGATTCCATAATAACCCTTAACGTATTCAAAGTGTGGTATTTGAAACCCAGCTCCTATAGGAGACCGCGCAAAGTGAAGCGCCCATAAGGAAAATCACAAATTACTTGTAAATGTGCAACCAATTCGTCTAAGGTGGGCGCTCTCCCTTTTGCATAGAATCTATAAATTTCTCGACGAATTAAGTCGCATGTGAAATTACCTACTTTAGAGAAACGTTTCCTTTTGTTTTCACATTTGATCGGCGTCTTTGGTATTCCTTTCGTCACAATATTTCTTACTGTATTTCTGTGAATACCCAGAATTTATCATCAGGTTCATTGCACGACCCCTTACCAAGATTATCCGTCAGCACATATTTATATGTGTTCAAAACAAGCGCTTGAATTTGCTTAGAAACAGTTCCCGTTATAACTTTGTTTTTTGAGGCTTTTCCAGTAAGTTATTCACACTGTTGTCTTCACTTTGATTATTTTCACTTGACTGAAAGTAATCTACTACTTCATTTGCATTTATCACTGCATTTCCCTCCCACGGTCTCCCCATCATGACACACAACGAATTTTTGCACGTAATGAAACAGATCAAGTGGAAGTTGCAACTTGGCAACCGAGACTTCACGTGGAGTAGACATGCGACTGTCACTTCGAGAAAATGAGGGTTGTTATTGGTCCTCAACGACAGTGTTCCATTTCGAAGTGTGGAGGTAGATTTATGACGGTCATTAGTGGGTGGGAGGGTGAATTCCCTTTTAGGGGCAAACTTCACTCGCTATTACTAGACAGTCTTTACCAACAATGAAACTACTATGGTGTGTTTGTTTCACATTAAGCTAACGGGATATAATAAGATTGAATTTTAATTTAATAATGAGATTTGAATTTTCAGCGTAAAAAATTATGATCATTCTTTATTGAACGGCCGCGCCGTGGCTCAGTGGTTAGACCGCTTGGCTCTCAGCAAGTCGACCCGGGTTCGATCCCAGGTGACCGCAAAGTGAGATTTGTGGTGGACAACACGGCGCTGGGGTGGGTTTTCTCCGGGATCTCCGGTTTCCCCTGCCATCCCATTCCATCTTCATTTCATGTATCACCAGTGTCATCGCCTGCGGTGCCGTATGTAGTAAACGCGGGCGTTAAACGCTACACATTTCATTTCTTTATTGAACAGCAAGCGTATTTTAAGTACAGTCACTACAAACAGTTTTAGGAATATCTATATTTTGCAAAAGCGTTTCATTTGAACGACAGTTTGGCCAGTGAGAAATCTATTGAACATTTTCGTATTGTACTTCTTAAAAATGCTCTCTCTCTCTCTCTCTCTCTCTCTCTCTCTCTCTCTCTCTCTCTCTCTCTCTCTCTCTCTCTCCCTCTCAGACACACACAACAATAATGAGATAGACATTTTAATGCTTTCATTGTATTCAGGAGACGTGAAAGCCCATATTTCAAGAGAAATAGCATTATCGAATTTTTGTCTGGAATCCTACCTGCTAAAGCTTCTACAGTAACTCTGAAATAACATTCCATCATCAAGTTTGCAAGACCGAAGAACGTTATCAGTGGTTTCAAGAGTGGAAAGGGAAATCTGAATACTTTGGATACGTGTTCAACTGCCATTCTGGTAAATACCTTGGAATGCCCCGTTCACCCCTCTCACCAAAGCTAAATAACGTTAATTACAAAAATTCCTTTGAGTTATTTAATAGTGTCAGTGTATTTTGTGCCCAAGTCTACTTAACATTAATAAGAAAACTGATACCCCAACGATCGTATTTTGTTTTGAATAAAAGCGAATGCCGATGTTCATGCATTTCACTTCAACTGTTTTTCTTCTCTTTGATAGGAAATATAATGTGGACTGAAAAATTCTGACGAGGTAATTTCACATTATTCTCTCCTCGCAATGTCGTTTATTTCGATATAGGCCTCCATGGCATTTACATTTAATGTTAACCAAGAAATGATTTGCAGAAATAGTGTTTTTAAAGATTTAAGGCACAAGAGAATTTCTCTACCTTTTTTTAAAGAAACGAAAAGAAAGAAGCCATCACCTTCCATTGGATTTGAACCAGACCTCAGGAACTTGAAGCTAACACGTGCCACGCTTTTCCCTTAATTTTGAAAAGTCCCTCTCTTCCGGAGTTTCAATATCCATTTGAGTTACACTTCCTGAATATTTCGGTTCATTATCCTCCTGATTACATCATCCGGAGCCCTGACGTGAACGTCGCCGTCTCTCATTTCTTGCTGGTCACATGGCCAAATTTCACCACGATCTACACCGACGGTTCTAAATCTGCTGATGGACTAAGTTATGCATACGTCTGTCCGTCTACTAATGCCCTGGCTCGATGCCGCCTACCTATGGAGGCTTCCAAATTCACTGCGGAGGTTCTGGCCAATCGTGACGCTTTGTAATATGGGATTTCTCAGGGTTTCCCCAAACTGTTGGTCTTAAACGATGCGGAGAGTGTGCTGCAGAGACTCTCATCTCCCCTCTGGACGAGAGATATGTTATCTCTACGAGATCCTGGCTTTGGTGAACAACGCTACCATAGCCGGACATCAAATTTACTTCCTTTGGATCAGAGTGCATGTCGGAATTCGATACAATGAAGTCGCCAATCGCCTGACAAAAGAGGAATTCGCCCAAGGCACGTTTCAAGGCATCCAACTGCCCTACACGGATTTCTTCCCGGTCCTTCATCGTGACGCCTATTGCCGCTGGAATGATGCCTGGATTCGTTCGCAGTCCATCAAAGGCAAACACTACGCCACCGTTCAGAGGCATGTATCCAGGACCCCTTGGTTCTCCAGCTTCAGGATTGCACGTCGACAACTCACCTCCATCATTAGAATGCGACTTGGACATGGATGTTACCCTGCGCATCTACACCGACTACGTCTCATCGATTCCCCTGTATGTCCTGATGACCCAGGCGAAACCGCTGACCTCAGTCATCTCCTGTTCAGTTGCCCTCGCTACCGAGCCCACCGTTCTTCCTTCCTCCGCCGCCTACTTCAGCAGTCTGTTCCTTTTCCCGCTAGCGTCAACACCATATTACAGTTATGCCACAAACCTCTATACCAAGCTCTTCTGTAATTTCTTCAAGAAAGTCATCTACAGATCTAGTCTCCTCCCATCCTCTTAATTTTCCTTTCATTATTTTACCGAAGGCAAAAAAAAAAAAAAAAAAAATGTTTTTGGTACTAACGTTTTCTAGGTTCCTACTATGCACATATTTTTCTCATCGATCATATATCTAATTCTGTCACTCTTCAAAGTGAATACGTGAAGCCGATAGCACAAAAGACATCTAAACTCAGTGGCGGCTGGTGGATGAAATAAGGAGTGTGCTAAAAAGCTAAGATCCTCCGTATAGAGGCAATGCTCTTCTCCATTGAAAACATAATGCAATCAATTAAACGTGGTAACACAACTTGCTGGTTATGTTTCGGTCTCGCCTCCTGATATGTACGGCTTAACTATGTCGCAATATTTATATTGCCTAAAGCACTAAGTCTAATCCTTGTTTCACATAAGCTTGCGCCGTATCTCTGAATGGTCAAATGACCTAATCACCTCTCATTGGCTGCTGTTGTGGTAATGACTGTCGTGCGGTAAAAATTAGTTCGTTATTTAACATGGTGATATATCTTTATATGTTGGAAGGAAGTTGTCAAATTTATATTTTCGTAACTGTTTTAATTAAATATATTACGCAACAGAGTTGATTTGTCTGAAAGCATGTTAATTCTTGAACGAAGTAAAAAGGAGGTTCCTTTGCTCTCAAGCACATGGCACGATAGCACGTGACTTAGTGGTAGTGCTGACATATTTGTTTATATGACTTTTATCACTGACCTTATTTTGAACTGGATTAGTCACATATGGCCATTCGACGGCGTGCTATGCCGAGTGCGAGAGATAAATTATTTTATTCATCGTTTATTGCGCGTGTACTTATTATATGTAAAATGGCAGACACTACCGTCAGTTTTTCACTGAAGCATCGCAAGGGTAAACCTTTACAAAGCGGCGGAAAAAGAATTGTGGTGCATGTGTTTAATGCACTCACAGAGAAGAATCCGTCTTTGTCAGTGAGAGTAGTCGAACAGCTGTGCTCTGAACTTACAGGTGTGTCAGATGCGTAGGAACATCGCGACATGAAATTGAGACAACAGGAAAACTTACCTCTCCAGGGTCGATATTGCTGTGTGGCGAAGACGTTATTTAAGAACAATCAGACTATACCGAGATACAAGTCACAAAATATACTACCTTGACGAGACTTGGGTGAATGAGGGACACACGACAAGTATGGCGTTACACGACTTTTAAGACTGAAAGACGAGCATTTTTTCAAGGTATGTGTGCTGGTTTAAAAAATCCCAGAGTTAAAGGCCGAAGAACTTTCATTATAAGCTTGTTTCAGTTTCATTGCTCATTTATTCAGTTTCAACTTGGTCACTTTCATTATAAACTTCTTATTCTTGCATGCCTTCACATCCTTATTTGTATGATTTTATCTATCTTTCTGGCAATTATTATGACATTTACTGCAGGTTTAAATGTGACGGGAAGGCACCGCCTATGGCCTATGGCGCGAAAGCATTAGCCAATTTGGGTTAGGGGGAAGGTAGTTGCATGCGGAGTAATACATGTCAGTGAGGTAGTTATATGAAACAGAGATTAGTACACTATTTAGATGCTTTATGTCTTTAAAGCGTAGAGCCAGACTGAAAAATTCAATGCCATAGCTTGGATTTGAACCACGGATCTTCTGGTCTCCATCCAGCCGCTCTAAATCATTCAGGGGGGGGCTTTAGGGCATTGACTTACTATGGCTAACGTGACGACATGACATTAAATTCTCAAACTGACTCGTGTTTTTCCGGTAGATAATTAGTAGTTCTCATAAGCACATGATACAACTACCTTAATGTCGACTTAGTATGCTGTAAGTACTTTAAGGCCCGGGCTATATAGTTCGGACCACTATTAGGTACAATTAATGGAAATTAATTGTTCTGTCACACTTTCCAGTATAGCTCTACCCTTTCATAGTGCGTCCTACACACGGGTAGTGTGAAAGAACGCCTGGTGTAGCAACGCCAATTAGGTTGAGGAAATCCTAAAAAATAGTAAAACAGTATTTCTTAAACTTAGACCTAATGATAAATTTAAATAAGACATGCTGAATAAAGTTCGATCTCAAGAAGTGTTCAACAAATATAAAAATTACTGTTGATGGTGAAAGTATTTCAGACAACATGCCAAACAGAATTTTTGGGGGTAGTAATTGATAAACACCTAGGGTGGAAGCAACACATAGAACACATAATAAAAAACTAAATAAAGGTATATACGTAATGAAACAATTTAGATGAACTATGGATAATAAAACCTTAAAACAAGTGTATTATGCATTTATCTATTCACATATAAAATATGGGATATCTTTATGGGGTAATATAAATGCAAAAGAGGTGTTAAAAATTTTCAGAATACAAAAGAAAGCTATCCGAATAATTGAAAATGTTGAGAGAAGATCTAGCTGTAGGCAGATATTTAAGGAGCATTATATTTTAACTGTTCCATGCATATACATATATGAAAGCATTAAATATGTAATAGAAAGGAATACACGTAAAACAAACCTGTAATGTACACTCATATAATGTAAGGAATAAAGCTGACTATTTTAGGACCACACTAAGGGGAACACTAAACAACAGATCATTAGAAAGTATCGGGAAAGACATGTATAATAGATTACGAGGTAAAATAAAGAATACTAAACTGTGTAATATTAAGAATATAAAAAGGTATTTGTCAGAACAAGCTTCTTATAGTGTGGAAGAATACAAAGCAAAAATGGAAAATAAACAATGTACATTTAATTTCTAAGAAGTGCATGATGTAGACCTTTGGGTGTATTTTTATTTTCTTATAATGTAAAATGACGTATACCCTGTATGAAATATCGGGGATAAATAAATTTAAATTGAAATTGAAAAAACTATTTCTCTCAAACTGCGTTAAAATGAGTTATGGATTTTGTCTCCCCAATTGCTTGATTTGCACTTTTTGTTCCAGGGTCCTTCTAGAGAAAGGGTAACTGAATAAGCTGCTCACCGAATTCATGTTAGTGCACACAAAAGACGTGGTGATACCATAAACCATAACAGTATAACTGGAACTGCACAACTGTTTTCAGTAAGCCAATGATTCGAATTGTATATAACGAAAGATGGTACTGCCAACATATATTCCTGACTCCAACCTTCAAGCAAATAGTTGCAACACATACACACATACACACACGACTGGACATTGAAGATCTGAATGTCAGACCTTCGGTCTCAAGCCAGATCAGGGCTAGGCCCTTTACTGGCAGTGGAGTGTTTTGTAAGGAAGGATAATATGCGGCAGAAGATGAGGTTGAAGTTATAAATAAGCCATCTGACGTGTTATTTTATGTGCCTAGAAACAGCCTCGGGCGTTTGTAGTGCTCTCCAAGATCGATGTCGTACTCACCTAGACCGCGGATGAGGGAGTTGAAGTTGTGGAAGAGGTTTTGATAGAAGGACCGTGAAAGGTTATATATGTAGTCTGTTATTTTGGGGATACGTAGGTCCCGTTGGATAACTAGATTGGAGATGTACCAAGGGGAGTCTGTGGCAATGCGGAGGAACCGGGATTGTAGAATTTTATGGCGGTGTAGGTGAGACTTGGCTGCTACTGGCGTATGTAATGGCTGAGTGTATGTGTGTAGTGTTTAACGCCCGCTTTTACTACATATGGCACCGCAGCCGATGACACTGATGATACATGAGATGAAGATGGAGCACCGGTGGAATGAGATGGCGGGGGAAACCGGAGATCCCGGAGAAAGCCCGCCCCACCGCCGTGTTGTCCAACACAAACCTCACTTTGCGGTCTCCTGGTCTCCTAGGATCAAACCCGGGCCGCCTTGGTGAGAGCCAAGCGGTGTAACCACTAAGCCACGGCGGGGCCTATGTAATGGCTGGACGGAGTACTCGCTTATACAGGCTTACTCTCCCGTCTCATCACCTGCCAAACCCCTTCCTACTTAATTCATCTCTTTCACTCCTACTTCACTGACAGAACCTTTGCTGTTTCTCACGACGGAATGTTATCCTCCTCCCATCCCATCAGAGTACACGTTCCCCAAGGTAGTGTCCTGGCATCCACTCTCTACCTTGTATACACCAACACTCTACAATCCCTGCCACGCTGCTCGCTGTCTCTCTTTGCTGACGATACATCTGTCACCTCCACGTCTTCAGAGTTCCGCCTGTGTGCTCTCAGGATTCAACAATATGCTGATCTCCTCACCACCTGGTTCAAACGTTGGCGCCTACGCGTCCACCCACAGAAGAGCCAGGCCATCGCCTTCTCTCCAAGACGAATAGCAAACCTTCCACCAATTCGTCCAGCTGGTGAGGACGTCCATTGGCAAACTTACGTTAAGTATCTTGGTGTTCTACTTGACATCAAATTGACGTGGAGAGACCACATTACATATGTGGCTAATAAAGTTAGCAAAAGAATGGGTATGCTCTACTCTCTCTATAACCGACGATCGGTGATGTCTCTGCCTACAAAACTGCTCCTGTATAAGCGAGTACTCTAGCCAGCCATCACATACGCCAGTGAAATAGGTGCAAGAGCACTTCTAGCCGTAGTAGTCTACTGTAACTACTAAAGGTGGCACAGAAAATGCTACAGCAAGAAGCTGAGCTTTTGTGCTCCGGTTGGCCGTAGCACAATCCCAAGCAAAAACAACCAATCAGAGGAGTGGTCTCAAAGCAATGCGCCGCTATGTCAAGTGCGTTCATTGGACAGCTTTCCCACAAACACACAGCTCTTTGGTATAGCACAAATAGTTGTCACATGTTATTTATACTTGCTTCTTTCTAGCGCGTAAAACCTGACACAAGCAGAGATAACATTAAGACATTCGTTTGAGCAAACTGTTGTGCTTTAGCACATAAGCACGTGCCGCGCCTGTGTAAACAATTGCTAACCGTTTGTGAAGAAGGAAATCACGACTGTCCGGTAATAGCAAAGTATTTCCTACACTACTATATGCGGATGACTTAATGGTTGGATCTATAACGGTAGTAGGATTGTGGAAGGCAATAAATGAATTCCAGAAATATTGTGAGTGGGAAATAAAAGTAAACATAAATAAGTCTAAATTTATGATCTTCAAGAAGGGAGTTAAACTAAAAAAAAAAAAAAAAAAAAAAAAAAAATGAAAAGTGGGTACTTAATGGCAAAAGGGAAGAAGTGGTAAATGAATTTGAATACTTAGGAGTAAGGTTGAATAACAATGGAAAGTGGGGAGCACACAGGAGAAAAATTGATGAAAAGGGAATATCGGCAATGAATGGGATAAGAATATGCAAATATAAGCTAAAAATGACATCCAGGTAGTTAGAAAGAAAGTATGAAGCACTAATGGAAATTAATTATTCTTTCACACTGGCCGTGTGTAGGCTAAATTGTGGAAACGTTGAGTCAGACTGAAAAATTCAATGCCATAGCCGGGATTTGAACCACGGATCTTCTGGTTTCCGTCCAGCCGCACTACCAGGCCCGGGCCTTAAAGTACTTACAGCATAGTAAGTCGTCATTAAGGTAGTTGTCTCATGTGTTTATGAGAACTCCTAGTGGTTTACCGGGAAAATACGAGTCAGTTGGGGAATTTAATGTCATACCCGGACCTTAAAGTACTTACAGCATAGTAAGTCGTCATTAAGGTAGTTGTCTCATGTGTTTATGAGAACTCCTAGTGGTTTACCGGGAAAAGCACGAGTCAGTTGGAGAATTTAATGTCATATCGGCACGTTGGCCATAGTAGCACAATGGTGGTGCGGCTGGACGGAAACCAGAACATCCGTGGCTCAAATCCCGGCTATGGCATTGAATTTTTCAGTCTGACTCTACGTTTCTATGATGCACTATTTCAGTCCAAAATGTTGTATGCAGTGGAGATCTGGGGGGAGGGGGGCATAGGTAAACAAAACGTTGGACCAAAACTACAGAAGGTTTTGTAAAGAGCTACTAGACTTACCAAGATCAGCACCTAGGGAAGTAGCTTTAGTAGAATTAGGAAACACAAGAAGAAATGGAGTAATAATGGAAAGAATAATAAAATTTTGGTATAGCTGTTTCGCCAAAGATAAAGGGGAAATTATGAAATTATGCATGAGACAGCAAAAAATGATTTGAGAACTCAAATAGTTGGTGGAGGAATTATGGAAAACATAGGAATGGGAGATATATGGAGATTAGAGGAAAGGAATACAAGCGATGTGGGTAAATTAGTAAAATGCAGAACAGAAGATATCCAAAGACAGGAAATATGGGGAAGTATAGAAAATATGAAATAATTACAATTTTACAAGCAAATAAAAAGAAATTGGGGAAGAGAAGAATATGTAGATTACTGCAATAGGCAAGAGAGAGAAGGGTTAGCATGGATGAGAACAGGAACAATATTGCTAAGAGGGATAAGAGGTGGGGAAAAGGGAATTTGTGAATTGTGTGGGGGAAAAGAAAGCATAGAACATTATCTAACAGAATGCGAGGAGTTTGTAATATGGAGAAAAAAGGTTTAGCAAGAAAAATGGAAGAAACTAGAGGTGAGGATAGTAGCTATAAAAATGTTAACGGGAAGGAAGGAAAATAAGGTAAGAAGTATTGGTGAGTTCTTGTAGAAAGTAAACAAAATGGGCCAGAAATATAAAAAATATAAGAAAGGAAGATCAGTGGCAGGAAAGGAGCTAATTAAGTAACAAGGAAGCATTGAGGTTAAGAGTTACCTGACAGAGCAGAAGACCAGGGTGTCACGTAAGCCAAGGTAGCAACAAGGTAAAGACAAATAAATGTAAAAAATATAAGAAAGGAAGATGAGGAGGAAGAATGGGACTAATTAAGTAACAAGAAGGCATGGAGGTTAAGATCTATCTGGCAGCGTAGAAGACCAGGTTGTTATGTAAGCCAAGGTAGCAACAAGGTAAAGGCAAATAAATGTAAAGAATATAAGAAAGGAAGATGAGGGGGAAGAAGGGGCTAATTAAGTAACAAGGAGACATGGATATTAAGAGCTACCTGACAGAGCAGAAGACCAGGGTGTCATGTAATCCAAGGTCGCAACAAGGTTACGACAAATAAATGTAAAGAATATAAGAAAGGAAGATGAGGGAGAAGAAAGGGGTTAATTAAGTAACAAGGTGTTATGGAGGTTGAAAGCTACCTGACAGACCAGAAAACCAGGGTGTCATGTAAGCCAAGGTGGGAACATGGTAAAGGCAAATAAATGTAAAGAATATAAGAAAGGAAGATGAGGGGGGAAGAAAGGGGCTAATTAAGTAGCAAGGAGGCATGGAGGTTAAGAGCTACCAGACAGAGCAGAAGACCAGGGTGTCATGTAAGCCAAGGTAGCAACAAGGTAAAGATAAACAAATGCAAAGAATAACAGAAAGGAAGATGAGGGGGAAGAATGGGTGTAACTAAGTAACAAGGAGACATGGAGGTTAAGATGTATCTGGCAGAGCAGAAGACCAGGGTGTCATGTAAGCCAAGGTAGCAACAAGGTAATGAGAGATGTAGCCTAAAGTTGTAAGTTGTAAAATTTTGGAATTTGCTTGTAGCCAGACTTAAAAATTCAATGCCATAGCCGGGATTTGAACCAATTATCTCCCGGTCTCCGTCTGGTTACTCTAAACAACCTCATTTTGTTTCTTTTATGATTTATGTTATGACTGGCTGTTGTAACACATTTGTTAATAGATGTTTATTTTTATCTTTGAATTTGTATTTTCAAGTACCGTAATATTATATTTTAAAAGTCAACGTTCTTATTTGCTGGATAATTTTATTGCTCATTAAAATTATTCGTCTTATAAATTCATGGCACGTGAACGTCTGCTTAGTGTTATTTACAGATATGTGGAAATAATACGCCATTACCTTCTGGTTCAATAAATTCCCTGATTTGGGTGTGTCATATTTTTATTTTGCTTCTACCTTGACAATTACATATAAAGCAGCGTATCAAATGATACATTTTTAATCTGTAGCAGTCCTTCTTGGCTTTGTCTCGGCAACCTTGCTTTAGACCTTTATTCCTTTCCTGGAACATACAAAATGAGTGGAAACTTTTCTAAAGTGCCGTGAAGCAGGCACAAAGAAGAAACCAGTTTGAAGTTTCTTTCAGCGAACGTGCCCAAGGGATTTAAAATATAATTAGCGAAAGCCAGGGAAGTAAAGTAGCTACGCTGTACACAAGATCAAACAGCTCTCCATTCTAGGGCCAGTCCCCAGATTACGTGCTTTCCGATCGACGCCAGGAAATGGGTTTGCAACAACACAAGAGAGGTCCTAAGAGGATTGCCTCTAAAGGACTATCCCTGTGTGAAGCAGCGACTTCCTGGTTTGCCTTATGTCGGGATATCTTCTTCGAAACAAACACTTTTCAGATGTCTCGATATATACCATGCCTTCTTCGTATAAAACGTGTGA
Organism: Mantis religiosa; assembly: GCA_030765055.1. Lineage (NCBI taxonomy): Eukaryota > Metazoa > Arthropoda > Insecta > Mantodea > Mantidae > Mantis > Mantis religiosa. Next base: position 146,261,327 of record CM060956.1, on the reverse strand, counting down.
TTCTAGTTTAACATGACGTCATAATCTGCATTGTATCTATTTATTGGTTATAAATAGAATTATTATGTTGCATAAACCGATGATAAATCCTGTGCACATAAAAATGGAACGAATGATAATATTTATTCGTTATTGCTATTGCAGCTAATTGTGAAAAACTACATTTGGGCTTTTGAAATTATTATTGGGACAGATTCCCTATGAGGCGGTTCTGCCCGGTCGGAACGTGGTGAATGATCCCTCAGTCACTCACTACCACATAAGGTTAATTGTAGTTGGGTGGCAGTTCAAGGATCGGGGGATTTCAGACATTGGTCTGATGTTTCCATTGGCGTAGCTCGGCATGAGGCTCTCATCGGGAAATTCAGGGTTAGGTACCTCCTTACTATATATATACACACACACACACGAGGCATGTTTTTTAAGTTAGTACCGTTTTGTGATTCCGCCGCCTCAGCGCTACGGTCGGCGTTCCGCGCATACGCGCTGGTTACCTACATCTCTTGTGTACTCACTGACGCCATTACAGTCTGATTCTTCACTGTATACGTTGGTTACTGAGTGTTTAAAATGCTTCCGACAATCGTGAGTGCCGCCGATTGTGAAGTACGGGCTGTTATACGATTTCTTAGTGCTAAAGGCGTAAAACCGATCGAAATTCTACGTGAGGTCTGTGAAGTTTACGGACAAAACATTATGAGTGATGGAATGGTAAGGAAATGGGTGAGAGCATTTAAAGATGGCCACACAAATGTGCATGATGAACGGAGTGGGCTTCCTTCGGTTGTTACTGAAGATTTGGGGCAGAAAGTGGACGAAAAGATGAGAGAAAACAGACGCTTTACAATTTCATCATTGTGCGACTATTTTCCTCAATATGCTCGTAGTATTGTGTATCGCATTGTGACCGAGAACTTGAAGTACCGGAAATTGTGTTCACGCTGGGTTCCGAAAATGTTGACGGATTTGCACAAAACCGAACGTTTAGGCAGTGCATTGACTTTCCTTGAGCACCACAATAAAGGTGAAGATACTTAGACCGAATTGTTACTGGTGACGAAACATGGGTGGCCTACGTCACACCAGAATCGAAACAACAATCCATGGAATGGCGACATTCATCATCACCCACAAAAGTGAAGTTTAAGCAAACAATTTATGCCCGAAAAATCATGTGCACAGTTTTTTCGGGACAGTAAAGGAGTATTTCTAATGGAGTTTCTGTCTCGTAATGAGACAGTCAATGCAGCGACTTATTGTAAGACATTGAACAATCTGTGCCGTGCAATCCAGAACAAAAGACGTGGCTAGTTGAGTAAGAGTATCGTTTTGCTGCATGACAATTCCCGTCCACATGTGGCTTATCGGACCAAAGATCTCAGCAAATCTTTTCAACGGGTAACTCTAGATCATCGTTCATACAGATCTGATCGGGCGCCCAGCGACTACCATTTGTTCCTGCACTTGAAGAAACCTCTCGGCGGTCAGCGTCTTCAAGACGATAACGAAGTCAAAACAGTTGTGATACAGTGGTTAACACGTCAGGTGGCAGAATTTTATGAGGAGGGTATTCATAAACTGGTGCCATGTTATGACAAGTGCCTCAATATTCACGGAAATTATGTAGAAAAGTAGATTAAGGTACAGGCTTTCATGTAAAAATAAAATTATTGCGATATCTGTGCACATCTTTTTTAATTCCAAAACGGTTCGGACTTAAAAAAACATGCTTCGTATATAATCTCGAGAATGTCTACAAAGGCAACCCACACAGAGTGGATATTGACCCCCGCTCTCCCGAAAGAGCGCCCGTCGCCTCCTTGGGTCTTTCCATAGGGCAATACCTAGAGACTAACAAGCCCCCCATCGGGTCCTGTGGACTCAAGACGGGATGGAAGTGGATACGCCACTTACGCGCGCCAACTCCAAATGGCAGGGCTTCCGATATGACCTCGGTGGGGCCACTTGGTGATGTAACACACCGTCTACTAGCTATGCTGTCTAGTACGCGCGAATATTAATGCCTTCCCTCAAATCCCTCCGGAGACGTACAGGATCTCCCACAGTATCGGAAACCACTGCCCCCTCGAGTCCAACCCAATTCGAACAACACCCAATCAGGGAGGGGCTCAATTGTTCGGCCTGAGGTCCCTCTAGTAACGTCAGAGGTACCACGAGTGCTAAGAGTACGCAGTGACCGCACCACGGCAGCAGAAGGGGACGGATCCCCTCCCTTACTCGTTGTAGGTTCGTCATGGAAAACACCTCGACACCTCCTTGTCCTATCATGGTTGCTGTTGTAATGTTGAGTCTCAGTTGTTTATCGTCTCGCATCGCGTCTCGCCTACAGGTCGCGGAGTGAACTGTGTTGTTTTGTAGACTACTGCGGCGCGAAATGCCATAATGCTGTCCGCGAAGTTGAGGTCCTGCTTTGTTGAGGTTGAATGTACTAAAGAATTATTACATAACATTCCTTGGCACTTTTCTCCTTGTGCGGTGGTCCTTCGCGATAGTCACTTAGCGCATATTCTTGAACGTGAAGCTTATCACTTCCTGGTGCGAAATGCCGAAATACAAAGTATGGAGTGCAGATACTCTAGCACGTCGGAACGTCGGAAGACATGTGATTTTAGTTGATGGAACATTTTTCTGATATCATTCCAATTTCCCCCACGCGTACCGGATTTTGGGAATGTTCATAAATCACGTGACCAATAACTTATTCCTGATTGGTGCAAGCTTATTCCCACTCATGCGAGGGCGCATAACGAGCGCGTCGCTTTCTCTAACGGCACGATTGCTAAAATTTATACGTAAGCATGAGTTCTGAGCGTTTGTCAAAATCTCTAAGTGAGTTGTGAGGGGCATGTGGGTTTGTAACAATGAGTGAGCTTGCGTTTTTCTGGCACCACGTTTGCCTTCAAAGCATGACAGACAAGAAAGCAAGTTTGCTTGGCCTTGTTAACTCGCCAGTTTTCATTATCTTAAAGTATCGCAGAATTGTTCAAGATGCAGGTGCAACTATTCTCAACATGTATGGTCTTTATATTTCTTCTTATAGTTCGTCTTAAGATATTAATTGGCATGTTATGTCAATGTCTCTACCTGGCAGGGACTGTATCGCCTAGCATGGTTTTCATACCAATTTAAAAACGAATATGAACGTTTATTGTGGTAGCCACCTCCGAAGATTAAACATCTGTTGAGACCAGTGAAAGACAAACTGGACTTCCAAGTTCCGGGAGTGTACCGCATTCCCTATGAATGTGGGACACCGTATATAGGACAAACCGGAAGGACCTCGCTACGAGAATAAGCGAGCATGAACGGAGCATTTGTTTAATGCGAGCTGAGAAGTCTGAGCTGGCAGAGCACTGTTTTGATAACAACCACAGAGTCAAAATTCGGGAGACGACCATTTTGGTAAAATGAAGCAGTTACTGGGAGCGGAGAATTACGGAGGCATTAGAAATTTCCTCCGAGAGAATCACGCTTAATCGTGATGCTCGGATTCAGTTCAGTTTCTCTTGGAAGCAGGCGTTAAAATGGAAATCAGTGGACTTAAGAAGCACAGATAAATACAATTTGATAATAAAGTTAAGTAGTTACGTTTCCTTGGCCCAATTAATTTTTATACTCACGACATCTCCTGACCTGTCATTTAATTCACTGAAAACAGTCTTTTGTTCAGTAATGCGAATTTTGATAGTGTTTTGTCTTTGTTTATATTTGTGTTATATCCAGTGATTCGTTTGTAGTTATGACATTTAATGAACATCCTGATAATGAGAGAGATGCACACTCCCAAAACGTCGTTTTGCTTGTTTCCCCAGAACAACTTGACCATAAAAGGGTCAATGTTTTCACATTAGAATTTAAAGTGCGAGTTGCATAGATAATAATAAATAGGGGTAGATGACTCACCTGGTATATTATACGTGCAGTACAATAGGGAATACACGGGTACAACAGATTAACAGCAAAGCATGGAATTAGTTGAAATTATGACAAGAAGGCACGGAATGACAATAATTTAAATAAATCTGGTTACTTTATTGCAGTTATGCCACAAGCTGCAGAGAGTATGGGGAATAATAGAAAGCAACAAATCTGGGAATGATACCACCAGAAGTTAACAGAAGCAAGATTAGTTTTCAACACTTCGAAAACTCGGATGTACAGGGAAATATAATAACCCCAACATTCCACCATTCTTTGTCTTAAACAAAGATCCAGGAAGCGATACCATTCTATTGTTTTAGGACTGGCTAAACAAATGCCTGTCGGGGCGTGGTACGTCGGAGTCACAGAGAAGAGTCGTCACAAAGTTTCCTAATTTCAGATCGTTATTCTTCTCTCTGAAACATTAACTCTGGAGTTATTGAGGATCTTCGTTTAAGGTTTGATGTTAATGGCGAAGAAGGAAGCAAAGCGAAAAGCGCTAGAGGGTACCTCCAATTTTCTTCATCACTGCCTTCCTTTTATCTTTGGAAACTTAATTGCTTCTACAATGAGCAAGCTTGGTTGGTGCTTCAGCTCCATGAGTCAATCTTAATCCTCTTCTTTCATGAATTTTGTTGTTTTAAGCCAATTGTTTACATTGGGAGGTATATTTATAAATCAGCAACACAAGAAACTAGAAAGTAAAGGAAAAGAGAGAGAGGCTCCAGAACGTTCTGCCCGTTGTTGCTGCCGCGAAATATATACATATATTCCAAAAAGTATTCTTCTACTCATAGCACATAGAATATAACAAACACAATCATAAAATATAATTAATATTGTATGCAGCATTAAGTATTACATTATTTTGTTATTAGGCAGTGCAGGAACCACTGGTGTGCGAACGTCAAAAGATGTTATTGGGACGCACCGGCTACGAATACAAAAGCATTACTCCCTGTTCTACCTATCAGTAAATGGGTAACGCGGCACTTATTTGTGCGAAAGTCGACTAAAAACTCGAACAGTTGAAGGTTGCTCTTCAGTGTAAAACCACACATTCCGTCCTAACAGAGAGGATTTTGCGTGTACTTAGATAAAAAATCCAAGCAATATGGAGCGCTATGCTAACACCGAAATGACGGATATGGTTTTGATGTATGGAATAGCTAAAGGCAGTTCAACGAACGCTCAATTAATTTAGATTCATTAAAAATATGAACTGTAAAAATAGTTACATCAACGATAAATTTATTTGTTTAACTTCAGAGCGTTTTGAACTAAATTTGCAATACTATCAACCAGTTACTGAAAAATCAATAGCTTCATTTTCAGTTACAAATGCTTTATTTAGTATTATCAAACACGTGAAATAAAATGCTCGTCCCATTGTATAAGCCATTTGATTTTGATTAATTTATCTACAATTCTTTGATGTTGTTTTCTGTTCCGTTTATCATTAATGCTTCCACCCTCAACCTCACTAACTTTAACTTCCCTCTAAAAGGTGTAAGTTACATATAACAAACTGATATTGCATATGAGTCTGTAAATATATTTTAAAATTCCATATATGGACATATCAAGTAAACATGACCATCTGAAATTCAATGTAAATCAATAACCAAGCAGACCATGTAGATGATGCAACGAATGCTTAGGTTTATTGAAATCCCAAATTCAGAAAATTGCGTAAACTAAGTCTACACAAATTGTGACGTCGGATCAATCAAAATTTAGTATTTCGGTAACCTAGCTACGAAACAGAGAAAAGAACCAATAATTTTATAGAAAACTAATTGTTCTTTCACACTGGTCGTGTGTAGGCTAAATTGTGGAAACGTAGAGTCAGAATGAAAAATTCAATGCCATAGCCGGGATTTCAACCACGGATCTTGTGGTCTCCGTCCAGCCGGTGTAACCATTGAGCTACTATGGCCAACGTGTCGATATGACATTAAATTCTCCAACTGACTCATGTTTTTCCCGGTAAACACTAGGAGTTCTCATAAACACATGAGACAACTACCTTAATGGCGACTTACTATGCTGTAAGTACTTTAAGGTCCGGGCTTTATAGTTCGGACCACTATTAGGTCAATTAATGGAAACTGGCTGTGTGTAGACTAAATTGTGGAAACGTAGAGTCGGGAAAATATAAGTCAGTTGGAGAATTTAATGTCATATCGGCACGCTGGCCATATTAGCTCAATGGTAGAGCGGCTGGACGGAAACCAGAAGATCCGTGGTTCAAATACCGGCTATGGCATTGAATTTTTCATTCTGACTCTACGTTTCTACAATAATTTTATATCTAAATTTCCTTTTTCCCCTTGCTTGTACTATCGATGAGTGTAGACGTGTTTTTGGCTAAAGGCTCTTGAGAACTACGGGAATGCCCGCCTCCGTAGCGTAGATGGTTGCATGTCTGCCTGACGTTCAAGGGGTCCCGAGTTCGAATCTGGGTCAGGGTGAGTTACCTGGATAAGGCTTTTACGGGGTTTTCTTTTATCCTGAAAGACAAATGTCGGGTAAATCCAAGCTCCATGGACCCCGGACGCATTCAGCATCATTTCACCCACTTCATTCATCGGCCGATATGACTAAATGTTGGAGGACGTAAATTACAAAAAAAAAAAAAAAAAAAAAAAAAAAAAAAAAAAAAAAAAACAAAAAAAAACGCGAAGTTAGTGGAGTTCACCGTTCATTAACGTTTAATAAACGAATAAAATATAAGCTGAATACGCGACGCGACGAGAAATAACATAAGTTGGAAAGCCTTGCATCATTTGCAAAGCGAATGAGACAATTAAAAGTTAGTAAAGTGCTATGCCAGTGAAACAGTCGCTTGTGAAACAAAAGATGCCGAGAAATAAATATATTTAAAGTAAAACGGTGTTCATAATTTTATTTCATAGCTGCCCAAACTCAAAATCCCTTTTGAATAGATACCACGACAGAGAGATTCCACATCTTATCGCTCGCCGCAGCTACCGGAAGGAAAATTTACAGAAATCTTCGAGACCATCATCTTCACGGCCTCGAGACAGGAGAGTTCATCGCTTCTACATTGAGGTAAGGTTTAGCTTCTCCACGTGTCGCCACACCGAGGGAAACGCGAAACCTTTCGCGCGTGTGGGTCGTGGACCTCACGACATGGAATCCTACTTCAAATATGTCGCCGCATCGTGTGGCATAAATCTACCTTCACCTATATAACCACTTCAATGGACTGCTATAGCGGAATTTTGGGAAACGTTAAACACTCATAAGCAATAATTAAGTAATAGGTTTCTTATTGCGTTTCATAAGCCAAATAAATTATTAATAGTAGCAAACTACTGCGGAGTATGCTGGTATGTTTACAAACAGTTGCAGCACGACACATGGTGTGCCACCTACCTGCGAACTTCGATAGCAACCATTTTCCTCTAGCTGCCTAATACACATTCACTCTGGAGCACCTTTATACGTCTGATGATGACTTGGATATAAAGGCGCTCAACTGCTTAGTTTGCGTCCTTACAAAATTTAATTAATGGCAATAGCCAGATATAAATTATTAAAAATTTAAAAAACATATCAAAACAAAATGACTATAAAATAAAAAAGCACAAATGGGTAAAAACAATTAAAAAACTATAAGTAACAATAAAATTCCAAAAGGCATAAGAAATACCACTTTTGTATATCAACTTGCCATGACAAAAGCTACCTGCCTAGTGGTGGTCGAACCAATGTGTTCCGTTCCTTTGGGGCAGGGCTAGGGCTCTCAGCAGGTTTTTCCTGCCTTTTCTTCACTGTCGTTTGGGCAGGGCAGCCAGGATTCACCCGCTCCAAATCCTCAATGGAGATGGACGGTTTCCGTATTGGTAACTGCGAATCCAGTCTCTCGACAGAATCGGAAACTTTGGCCGGTGAAGATGAAAGTCGCCGATCGGCGTCCTCTCCAGATGATTCCTCAGATATTGACGGGGATGTTCGCGGACTTTTGTGCTGGCTAGCTCTCCTTTCAGTGGTCTTACTATTTTTCTTGAGGAAGTCCGTTCTGTCGTAAGAGGTCTTAAATTTCCTTGCCGATACATTATATATTACCGGTTCACTTGTTCTTGAAGTAGATGCTTTCGGCGGTGACTTAGCTGAATGCTTCTTCTTAGGACTGGACTTGGTCGGAGCACTCACTGTTGTTCGTGCTGGTGTTTGTTGCTTTGGCTGTGATCTTGGTGTAATTGATTTTTGAGATACTACTTCCCCGTTTATTTCGCTGGTTTGTGTTGCGATTTCACCTCTAGGTACCGGCTTAGCTCCAACTGCACTATAAGAAACGGTCATAGGTAAAGAAGGCTGACGAATTTGCAAGAGTTTCCGGCCTTCCACGAAGGACACTCTCTCTCTCTTACCCGGATCTCTTTGATCGCCTTCTCCTCCATAAAACGGGGACATTCTCCGGAGTTTGCTGAATGATTACCACTGCAGTTAACACACTTTGCGGGTGAAGTGCATGCATTATCATGTCTGACTTCCCCGCAGTCAACGAAACTGGCAACTCCATTACATGAATCACTTGTGTGACCAAAGCGCTTGCATTTATAACACCTCAGTGGATTTGCTATATACCGCCTCACTTCAATAGCTTCATATCCTGCCTTAATCCTTTGCGGGAGCTTCACCCGATCAAAGGTAAGAAACAGGGTACAAGTGGCCGCTAGTTCACTTCGTTCTTTGCTCGATATACACTTGTCACACCTTGTTCGGCCAAGTTTTCCTGAATCTCCTCATCTCCACATCTCCAATGTGTTGGTGTTTACAACACCACGCGAGGAGTTCAGAGTCCTATGGAAATCAACGCGTACCGGATAGTTCGCAAGCATATTGGCTTTCAAGACTTTAGCAGCCTGTGTCAAAGAAACTGCTTCGACCAGGAGTGTGCCATTGCGAGATCTAGTACATGCCTTCACAGAACCAGCAATACTATCTAAGCCTTTCTGAATAACGAACGGGTTCACGGTACTAAACTTCCGACCTTCCTCAGTTCTATAAATAAGTAGCGAGGACCACAAGACTTGACTACTTCTTTTCTACATTTGTTAAAATTTTTGTTGTTATTATAAAATTTTAACATAAATAGTTTATTAAATGAAATGTGTAGTGTTTAACGCCCGCTTTTACTACATACGGCACCGCAGGCGATGGCATTGACGATACACGAGAGGAAGATGGGGCACCGGTGGAATGAGATGGTGGGGGAAACCGGAGATCCCGGAGAATACCCACCCGAGCGCCGTGTTGTCCACCAACAATCTCACTTTGCGGTCGCCTGGGATCGAACCCCGGCCGCCTTGGTGGGAGCCAAACGGTCTAACCACTGAGCCACGGTGCGGCCATAAATGGATTAGGATTCTTCCCCCAGTGCTCCCCAGCCACTACGGAGCCCAACAAGGGGCCACCCCACTGGAATGACATGGCTACACAGGGGATATAGCGAGCTCTCCGTCACACTCACCCTGGAGCTCGGTACAACACCTAGTAGTGGCCGATTGATTAGGGGTGGGTTAGTACCTAACCTCCCGTTTAAGCGAAGAAGAAACCAAAGTAGTGGGAAGTCCGTGTAATTTGGACCAGCGTGTATTTTGGTCCACGGTCGGTTTAAGAGAATGGCCACAGATGACAGTACCAACCAGACGGCTATCTTGAGTAGTCCTTCCTACAAGCGTTCTCCCCAGTTTTCGGCATTCCAGCGTCAGTGACCTTGGAGGGGGGTCGTGATCTTTACTGAGAGCGTTTTCGCTGTAATTTTGCTCCGCTTTTATTATAGTGTTTTCCTCCACATTCAAGCTTTCTTTAGAAACACATCTACAATGCCGAATACTCCAATACATCAAGGTAAGTGTGGCGTAGATATAAGTTGTTAATAAAATTTAGGTTTATAAGATATGTGATATTCATAAACCTTTGTCCTGTCGTGTAATTTGGACCGAATGTAAAGTGTAATTTGGTCCGGACCAAATTACACGGATTAAGTAAGTTAGGTAATAAATTTCAAATAAACAGTAACTATAAAATAGTGTTCTTAAGTTATTCTGGTAAATGATCATTTTTATAATTATTTCTGTTGCACACTATGTAAATTGCGTTTTTTTCAGATGACAACACGAGAAGCTCGCAAATCTAAGGACCTGTACCGTAAATGGACAGAGGAAAATCTCAGAAAAGCTCTTGAATCTATAAATGAAGGCATGCACATTAATGAAGCGGCACGAAGGTTTCAAATACCTTCAAGCACATTAAAAAGATACAACAAAACGAAGGCTCCAGCACCCATTGTGGGTATTGGACGGCACACAGATCTGTCAAATGAAGTCGAGGAAGAGCTAGTGCATCATCTTCTGCACATGAAGAGAATGTTCTATGGGTATGTTATAGCAACGTTAACAATTACGCTACCTATAGGATAATAGTAACAGTAATAATAAATTGGCATGTTAAAATAAGTTCAATTTAAACGTACTTTTTAAAGAACCTTGCAAAAATTGAATTATGTAAACGTTTTTATTTTCCAGACTGACACGAAAAGGAGTTATACAACTGGCATATGAAATCACAAAGCGAAATAATTTAAAAACTCGCTTTTCCTATGATAAGAAAACTGCTGGGAAGGATAGGTTCTCCAGTTTCATGCGACGTCATCCTGATGACAACAAGATAACAGCTGCTAGAATTTTCAAATGTAATTTCAATTTGGAGTAAGCAGTGAAGCTCACCTTAAATTGGGACAAAGAACTTGATTATTCAAGTGCTAAATCAACCGTTATTGTGTATTTCAGTCAATAAAAGCTAATGATAAAACACATGAATGGGTTATAAGTGTATTATGTAGCGGTCCAATTTACACACCTTATCAGACCAAATTACACACCCTCGGTCCAAAATACACGCCTTAGGAAAAATATTATAATTGCAATTTGCAAATTATGTGGTTGCGACTAAAATCTGTACATTCTCATAATTGTACAACTTCCTCTTATTAATACATTAAAACAAGTTGTGGACCCTATCGAAGTTATACTGTACAGTTATTAGCGCCTAAAGTTAAGTGGTCCAAATTACACGGTCTTCCCCTATTAGAAATGCGCACCCTCCCCGAATTCAGAATTAGACTGGAACGAGCTCAGATGTGCACTCCTCAACCACCAGGACAAACCTTTCTACCGACATGAGTCTCCACGCACGGCCTACACGTGGGTGGGCGTGTTGACTGTCTCCCTTAACCACGAGGAGGAGCCCACTCCGTATCTACCGCAGTAGGCCCCTGTGAGGGGGGGGGGCGTTTATACGTCTCTTTTTGAGGTAAAAGTTATCTGTATGTGTCACATACAAACTGAGCAACTGCTTCTATATATTCGTTCGGAAACACCCTGTACAGGACACACCGACAGAGGACATATATAAGGTTTACAGAAGGATGCTATTAGCATTGTAACATTCAGTCCCGTTGTACTTGAACATCCAACGTCGCAACAATAGCAGACAGGAATGAGAAATCGAGAAAAAGTGCACAATAAAATATATTGCAGAAGAACGGGTCAAACGTGACTCCATGACGCAAGGATGCAGGTTTCAATTCCACTGCAATGTGTCAACACTAGATCTCTGCTGGTCGGTCACAGGGGCTTTTAAATAAAGTACTTTCCAACGTGACGGTGGTATAAAGAGCGAGCACAGGGATCAATATGCTTTATAAAACAAAAACATGGCTGAGTTAATTCAAGGGAATAGAGCTTGTAAGGTTAAAGGTTATTCTGTAATCCCACGGCATTGCAGATTTAGTGCTTTAGTATTTGATTTTCTTACTTTTGATGTTGAATGTTTTAATTCGACTGGCAATCTTCCCTTTTCCTCTCCTGTGCTGCTCTCTTATCTCTGCAGTTGTGACTGTTAGTGTACGGATGTTGTTATGAATTTCATAATTATGATTCTCTATAAATCGTTACGTTTTGTAAAACGATACATATTGCCGCGAAACCATTGTCACGACTAGCGGCCGGGCGCACAAGGAAACCGATAATGCAAAATGGAGATAAAAACCTGCCGAAACAGATAAAGAGACAGATAATAATCATAATAATAACAATAATAATCATATTCATAACAATAATAATCATCATCGTCCTCCTCCTCATCCTTCTCCTCCTCCTCATCCTCCTTCTCATCCACATATTCCTCATCCACATCCTCATCCTCATCTTCCTCCTGCTCCACAACCTCCTCCTCATTCTCATCTTCCTCCTCCTCCTCCTCATCCTCCTCCTCATCCTCATCCTCCTCCTCATCCTCATCCTAATCCTCATCCTCCTCCTGCTCCACATCCTCCTCATTCTCATCTTCCTCCTCCTCCTCATCCTCATTCTCATCCTCCTCCTCATTCTCATCCTCATCCTCATCCTCCTCCTCCTCATCCTAATCCTAATCCTCCTCCTCCTCCTCATCCTCCTCCTGCTCCACATCCTCTTCCTCCTCATTCTCATCTTCCTCCTCATCCTCATCCTCATCATCCTCCTCATCCTCATCCTTGTTCTCATCCACATCCTCCTCATCCTCATCCACATCCTCATCCTCATCCTAATCCTCATCCTCCTCCTCATCCTCCTCCAGCTCCACATCCTCCTCCTCATTCTCATCTTCTTCCTCCTCCTCCTCATCATCATCCTCATCCTCATCCTCCTCATCCTCCTCCTCATCCTCATCTTCCTCCTCCTCATCCTCCTCCTTCTCATCGTCATCCTAATCCTCATCCTCCTCCTCATCCTCCTCCTGCTCAAAATCCTCCTCATTCTCATCTTCTTCCTCCTCCTCCTCATCCTCATTCTCACCCTCCTCCTCATTCTCATCCTCATCATCCTCATCCTCATCCTCCTCATCCTCATCCTCCTCCTCATCCTCATCTTCCTCCTCCTCCTCATCTTCCTCCTCATCCTAATCCTCATCCTCCTCCTCCTCATCCTCCTCCTCATCCTCATCCTCCTCCTCCTCCTAATCCTCATCTTCCTCCTCATCTTCCTCCTCCTCATCCTCCTACTCATCCTCATCATCATCCTCATCATCATCCGCCCGCCTTGGTAGCATGTCTGCCTCACGTTCAAGAGGTCCCGAGTTCGGATCTCGGTCAGGATGAGTTACCTGGATAAGGTTTTCCGGGGTTTTCCCTTATCTCTACAGACGAATGTTGGACAGCTCTAAGCTCCATGGACCCTGGACACATTTGAGCATCATTTCACCCATTTCATTCACCGTCCGATATGACAACGTTGGAAGACGTAAACCACAAAAAACTGATCCCCTCCCCTACGGGACACACTTTTCTAAACAAACTTCCAGTAGTCCACGCGCTCTGCCACCTCTCACATCATCCTCTCTCCCGGGAGTGTCCCATTAAACTTAGGGTCATAGATGCAAAGCACCACGTTACCCCAGGTGCCAAATCACCTGCAACCCATGCAATCCAATCGAAACTTACAAGCCTGTCGGCTTCAAATGATAAGCATATCGTTCTTGTTGTACCACGGAGAGTGTTAAACAATAGAATGTGAATAACTCAAATCACTTTATGTGAAATAGACAATATACAAACGTCTTGCGAGAAACCTAAACAACCATTGCATAGCACTACCATTTGGGTGCAATGGGATTAGATGGTAAGATGGGCAGGTCGAAACAAGCTGAAAATGTGCAAATATAAGCTAGAAATGTCAACCAAGTGGTTAGAAAGAATATATGAAGCACTAGTTGAATTAAAAATGTTGTATGCAGTGGAGATCTCATGGGGGGGGGCGCAGAGGTAAACAAAACTATGGACCAAAACTACATAAGGTTTTGTAAAGAGCTACTAGGCACACCGAGATCAGCACCTAGGGAAGTAGCTTTAGTAGAATTAGGAAAGACAGGAAGAAATGGAATAATAATGTAAACAATAATAAGATTATAGTACAGGTGTTTGGCCAGAGAAGAAGAGGAATCTATGAAATTATGCATGAGACAGCAAAAAAGATTAGAAAACTCAAATAGTAGGGGGTAGGAGTTATGAAAAAAATTAGGATTGGGAGATATATGGAGATTAGAGGAAAGGAATACAAGCGGTGTGGGTAAATTAGTAAAATGTAGAATAGAATATATGAATTGTGGGGGAAAAGAAAGCATAGAAAACTGTGTAACAGAATGCAATAATATAGAAAATGAGTAGTTGTCAAACAGTTTTGACACACTGAAGATGGCCAAAACCTGACCGAAAAGCGCTTCTGGAGATATGAAGAACATCTCATCTGAGTGAGTAATCCCAAAACTGTTTGACAACTACTCATTTTCTATACAAGAGATACCTCACTTTTAATAACTTGACAATGTCTTCTTTAAAAGAATGCAAGAAGGTTGCAATATGGAGAAAAAAGGATGGGAGAAAATATGGGAGAAAGTAGAGAAGAGGATAGTAGCTATAAAATGTTAATAGGAAAGGAGGAAATGAAGGTAAGAAGTATTTGTGAGTTCTCACAGAACGTAAAAGAAAAGTGGTAGAGAAATATAAAGAATATAAGAAAGGAAGATCAGTGGGAGCAAAGGGGCTAAATAAGTCACAAGGAGACATGGAGGTTAAGAGCTCTCTGACAGAGCAGAAGACCAGGGTGTCATGTAATCCAAGGCAGCAACAAGATAAAGACAAATAAATGTAAAGAATATAAGAAAGGAAGATGCGGGGGAAGAATGTGTCTAAGTAAGTAACAAGGAGGCATGGAGGTTAAGAGCTACCTGACAGAGAAGAAGACCAGGGTGTCATGCAAGCCAAGGTAGCTACAAGGTAAAGACAAATAAATGTAGAGAATATAAGAAAGGGAGATGAGGGGGAGGAAAGGCACTAATTAAGTAACAAAGAAGCATGGAGGTTAAGAGCTACCTGACAGAGCAGAAGACCAGGGTGTCATGTAATCCAAGGTAGCAACAAGGTAAAGACAAATAAATGTAAAGAATATAAGAAAGGAAGATGAGGGGGAGGAAAGGTACTAATTAAGTAACAAGGAGGCATGGAGGTTAAGAGCTACCTGACAGAGCAAAAGACCAGGGTGTCATGTAAGTCAAGGTAGCAACAAGGTAAAGACAAATAAATGTAAAGAATATAAGAAAGGAAGATGAGGGGGAGGAAAGGCACTAATTAAGTAACAAAGAAGCATGGAGGTTAAGAGCTACCTGACAGAGCAAAAGACCAGGGTGTCATGTCAGTCAAGGTAGCAAGACGGTAAAGACAAATAAATGTAAATAATATAAGAAAGGAAGATGAGGGGCAAGAAAGGCACTAATTAAGTAAGAAGGAAGCATGGAGGTTAAGAGCTACCTGACAGAGCAAAAGACCAGGGTGTCATGTAAGTCAAGGTAGCAACAAGGTAAGCACAAATAAATGTAAAGAATATAAGAAAGGAAGATGAGGGAGAGGAAATGGGACTACTTAAGGAACAAGAAGGTCTGGAAGTTAAGAGCTACCTGACAGAGCAGAAGACCACGGTGACTTGGAAGCCAAGGTAGCAACAAGGTAAAGACAAATGTAGCCTCGTCTAATCTATTCAATGCCATAGCGTGATATGAAACACGGAGCTCCCGTCTACGTCCGGTTTTCTTAACCATTGACATACAATAGCAATACTACACTAAATTCTGCAACTGACTGAATTTTTCAGGATGACTCTCCATAACTAAGTTGGAAATCTGGACCTACTATATATAATAAAGAGATGCTGTTCCATGCCGGACAGCAGGATATTATCAGTATGTGGCAGATCTTGTCTTATTCTTCCTCTGAAATGGCTACCATAAAACATTAAAATAAAGAATATTTATGGGTGGTACATAGACAAAAACCGAAATATAAATGTACTAGGGCTGTTCAATAAAGGATGATCATAATTTGTTTACGGTCATAATTTTTCGCACTAAAATTCAACCTTTTTATATTCTGGTAAATTTATGTGAAACAAACACGCCGCAGTAGTTTAGTTGTTGGTACTCCTGGTTCCTGCCTGTAAGAACCAGGCAAGCTCAGACATGTTCAGTATCGCCTACCACTGCAATGGAGGTAACATGCAGTTCAAGATGATGTTAGAGGAAGATCAAACTTAATCACTGTTGATGAAACTTGGCTACATCACTTTGATCCTGAGAGCAAACAGCAAACCTCAATGTGGAAATTTCCTTCATCATCAACACCCCAAAATGCAAAAGTGGTTGCTTTTGCTGGGAAAGTTATGGTCATCTCATTCTTTGATATTCATGGAATGGTTTATCAGTATGTTGTACCTGCACACACATCAGTAACTGGACATTACTACAGGGATGTCCTGAAAACATTACAAGTCTGTATCAGGCGCAAAAGACCACATTTCCATGAAGCAGGCTGGATGCTGCACCACGATAATGCGCGGTTGCATATTGCCAATGTTGTTGCTGAATATCTTTCAAAAATAAACGTGAGGTGCATCCCTCACCCTTCATATATTTCGGATTTAGCCCCATTTGACTCTTTTTCTATTCCCAACTTGAAGAAACGCCTTCGTGGGAGGCATTATCCATCATCAGAAGCAGTAGTGAAGGCTGCGGAGGGGATTTTTAAGCATCTCTCAAAAAGTGGTTTCCAGTATGTCTTTGATGACTGGTAGAAACGCTGGGAGAAGTGCATCTCAAAAAAGGGAGACTATTTTGAGAAGGGCCATCAAATTATGAGGATGAGTAAAGGAACGTTGTCCAAAAGAATTGTGATCATTCTTTATTGAACAGCCCTTGTACTTATGCAGTGTGTTTCACACTCCTTTTAAAATTGGTTAAAATTGGCTCGGGACTTAAAGAACAAGGTTTTGAATGGTAGAGTCAGACTAAAAATTGTGTATTTGATTGCTGTTCATTTGTTTTTGCATATTATTGCAATCTGTTCTGTTAGTTTAAATCTAACGTTTTTGTTACCTGTTTTTCAGATACAAGGAGCTAAGGATATCTGTTAAGATCCGGGAAGCCTGTTGGGCTATATTTAAATATTTTCGGAGCCCTGCGCATCCCCCTTATCCCGTCAATGGTGAATGTCTCTTAGGAAATCAAAGAGAAAGTAATGTAAGATATATCTGATGTTATTTTGAATCTGTCAGCCACAACCAGCCGATCAGTCTTTTATGTTGTTTGTCACGAAAATCAAAAGGATACTGCTCAGAAAGCCATTGCATGTCCCAAAGTCCCCCTGTATTTGACAAAAGAATTAAGCCGCCTTAACAATGAATCACACATGCGGCACGAAAAGCGAATTGCAGCAGCCTACTTGGGAAGTCATAGGTTCATTGAGATCTAAAATCTTTTAGCCGCAGTACTACTAAATACTTCCTCTTTCTCTTTTTATTTGTAGATTTAGATGACAACTCTCTGTTGCATCCTACTGTGGGGCAGGCACCTCTCTCTTACCATTATTTAACGTCTTTGTTTCATATCTTTGGAAATAACTTTACAAGTGAACTATCGCTGTGTTCCTACCCGTGAGGATCTATAACAGTGATAGGATTACAGAGAGCAATAAATGGAATTAGGAGCTACAGTAAAGAATGGGGGATAAGAATCAATATAAGCAAGGCAAAAATAATAGTGTTTAAGAAGGGTGATACGTTGAGAAAGGATGAAAAGTGGTATCTAAATGACTAAAAAGTGGGGGTGGTAAAGGAATTTGAGTGTTTAGGGATGAGACAGTGCTATAATGGAGGTTAGGGAGCACATGGGAGAAAGATAAGAAATATGTAGTGTTAAACGCCCGCTTTTACTAGTTACGGCACCGCCGGCGGTGACACTGATGATACATGAGATGAAGATGGAGCACCGGTGGAATGAGATGGAGGGGGAAACCGGAGGTCCCGGAGAAAACCCGCCCCACCGCCGTGTTTTCCACCACAAATCTCACTTTGCGGTCACCTGGGATCGAACCCGGGCCGCCTTGGTGAGAGCCAAGCGGTCTAACCGCTGAGCCACGGCGTGGCCACAGAAAGATAAGAGTGAAAGGGAAGATATGAATATCTGAGGTGAGGGGTGATGATGATGACGACGACGACGGCGACGACGACGACGACGACGATGATGATGTATATAAGGGCGCTCAACTACGGCGGTCATCAGCGCCCTTACAAAAACAAGTCATGGCAAAATGCCAGATATAAAAATTTCCAAAAACTATATAACTATAAATAAAACTATTAAAATTGCATATATGTACTTAAAAAAGAAGAAGAAATCGAATATCAATCAAAACCTACTAAAAGTTTCCTTCACTAAATCCTAAAGTGTAATCTAGAAAAGAATCTAAATACCTTCTCCACTACTGCGTTATCTATCGTCCGCTAGCATTTCTGCAAAGCTGACCGGCAGCTGCAGAGACGTCCTAAGGTCTGCTAGGTGAAAACACTCTAGCAGCACGTGTCGTACAGACAACGCTTCATTGCAAAACGGACACAGCGGAGCAGGCTCCTTTTTAAAAAGAAAACTATGAGTAAAAAATCAGTGGCCAATACGTAACCGAGCCAAACTAACCTCCTCGCGACGAGATGACCGACAGGAGGTAACCTAGGGAAACGGAAGTTCTTTGACAGATCTAAGTTTATTATTGCGGAGAGCGGACCACTCTTCCATGTCACAGATGGTACTCGAACCCTGGGCTTCATGGTAGCCGTCTTGGCTGCCGAATCCGCCATTTCATTCCCCCGCAAGCCTACGTGACCAGGGATCCATGCACACACCACGTTAACGCCAAAAGCGTGTAAAACGTGGAGGGCATCCTGGATACGCTGCACAATAGGGTGGTAGTTGTACAGCTGCCGCAGTCTTTGAAGTGCACTGAGGGAATCACTTAGGATTAAGCAGTCCCCCAACTTTCGTCGACGTACGTGTAAAATGGCCCGGTATATTGCATAAATCTCTGCAGTAAAAATGGAAGTGCCAGTGTGGAATCCGAATGTATACGGTTCGGTTCCACACACGTAAGCACAACCAACACCATTTGAGTTCTTGGAGCCATCAGTATAAATTGCAAAATGGTCCTCATAACGCGATAAAAATTCCAAAAACATGTGTGAATACTAGACAGACATGGCAGATTTATCATATTTAGTCATACGCAGATCAACGTGTCTGAGGTGAGGAGGCGTAAATATAAATTACCAGATATGTCAGTAAAGTGCAATAAAAGAATCTAGTAGAATCAAAAATAACATTTGGTTTGGAGTTGTGGGGGGAGGCAAATGAGATCCGAAATCATGTTGAACATACATATGAACAGTTTTGTAAAGAGATACTAGGTTTGAATAAATCAACACCAAACTAAGTAGCTAGACTGTAACTTGGAAGACATGGTAGAAGTGGGATAATTATAGAAAGATGATTAAAATATTGGTATAGCTGTATAAAAATGGATGATAATAATGCATTAAAGATCTGTATAGAACAATAGAAGAATTCAACATGTAAGGACAGCTAGTGGGCAGAGCTAGAGAGAACGCTGGTCAAAATAGGGATGGCGCATAACTGGCAAGAGAGAGAAAGAAATGTAAAAGGTTTTTTTGACAATTGTTAAGAATAGGATAGAGGACTTTGACAGACAAGTGACGTGCGGAAATCTGATAAGTAAGAAATCACTAAATGTATACCTGAAAATAAAGACAGAATGGGGAAGGGAAACATATGTAGACATATCTGATAAATATGAGAGAGAGGGTTTAGCTTGGTTCACCAAAGGAGTGCATTCTATGTGGAAAGAAAACAAATTAAAGGACATTAAATTCATGACATTAAATTCATGGCCAACATGACATCACATTATATATAAAGCGCGGGCCTTAAAGTACTTACAGCATTGTAAGTCGCTATTAAGGTAATTGTCTCATGTGTTTATGAGAACTCCTAGTGGTTTACCGTGAAAAACACGAATCAGTTGGAGTATTTAATGTCATGTTGGCACGTTGGTCATAGTAGCTCAATGGTTTAGAGCGGCTGGATGGAAACCAGAAGATCCGTGGTTCAAAACCCGGCTATGACATTGAATACTTCAGTCTCGCTCTACCCTTGCATAATAACGGTATGTATGTAATATTAGTTACATTGCTCAAACATTATTTAAAATAACTCACTTAACGCAATGAATGTGTGAGCAGTTTATTTTTGTTCTTAAAGTAGGCTAATACAGATAAATTGTGCATGCTTTTGTTGAGGTGAGATAGTTCAAATCCTTATTTATGTTTGCAGTGTTGAGTTGGTAAAGAAAGGAGATCTGCGTTACTTCATATCTAGTGCTAGGAAACATTGCACTGCCCCACGTGGTGAAACAGATGACATTCACGTATCTTCTTTTAAAAATCAGACTGTAAACACCGCGTCAGCACAGTCGATCAAATTGACGTGCGGCTGAAAGATTAGAAACCTCAGTCGCTGTAGCCTATAGACAAATACCTCAAGTTGCAACCCTTCTTGTGAATAATTCTACTTCAGCAAAATTCAGTGGCCTGTGACGCCTATGCTAAACTGATAGTTCGTACTTTCTCCCGAGCAATACATGTGGGACTTACTGTCATGTCAGACATTAATTAAAAGCTAACTAAAAGCTAATTAATTCTATTTTATTCCTTTCTCTATGCATAAACGAGTTTTATCGCTACAAAACCTTGTGGTTAACTCCTGAAGTTTTTTACCGTATTCTTTCTTCTTTTCTTTTTCATATTAATTGTGTTTTAACCGCAAAGGCAATGCTAGTTAATGAATAAATGAACTGAATATATTATAGCGTAAATGAGGTTGGGGAGCTGCGGAAAATCCCAGAACAGGCAGTTTCCTGACCTAAGAGGATTCAGGCTTTCGATCGTAGCAGGTGCAGGAGTCCTCCAATATCGGTTTTCAAATATTAAAATTCAATAAAACCAATAAACAGTCATTTGCAGTCTTTGTATCGGTTTTATAAAAAAAAATCACTATAAAATTTAAATCCCACTTTCATGGTCGTTCTTTCAGTTGAGTACAGTCATTTAGAAAAATTTCAAAATGCATCACTTATATTGTTGGAAGTCTTCAAACTCTAGATGGAAGTGTAGCTTTTAGGTTCCTTGTAGTTACCTTCGACCAGGAGTGTGCCATTACGAGATCTAGTACATGGCTTCACAGAACCAGCAATACTATCTAAGCCCTTCTGAATAACGAACGGATTCACGGTACTAACCTTGCGACCTTCCTCAGTTCTATAAATAACTAAATAGCAAGGACCACTACACCCAGCTATTTCCTTTCCACTTTTGATATTTTTATTATTATGAAATTTTGCCATAATAAATGAGCTAGGTTTCATCCCCCAGTGCTCCCCACCCACCACGGAGCCCAACAAGGGGTCATCCCACTGGGATGAAAGGGCTACACAGGGGATACAGCGAGTTCGCCGTCCCACTCACCCTGGAGGTCAGTACAATACCTAGTCCTGGCCGATTGATTAGGGGTGGGTTAGTCCCTAACCTCCCGTTTAGGCGAAGCAGAAGCCAAAGTAGTGTATTAGAAATGCGCACCCTCCCCGATTTCAGAAAAACACTGTTACGAGCTCAGATACGCATCCCTCAACCACCAGGACAAACATTTCCACCGACACGGGTCTCTACGCACAGCCTACACGTGGGTGGGCCTGTTGACCGTCTCCCTCAACCACGAAGAGGAGGAGCCCACACGAGGGAGACTGTTGGCTCGGGACCCCGGGTGCGCCAAACCCGTACCTACCGAAGTAGGCCCCTGGGGGGGGGGGGCATAGCAAGTATTCCATTCAGCACAAATATACAGGCTGTTACAGAAATGTACGGTCAAACTTTCAGGAAACATTTCTCACACACAAAGAAAGAAAATATGTTATGCGGACATGTGTCCGGAAACGCTTAATTTCCACGTTAGAGCTCATTTTATCACTTCTCTTCAAATCACATTAATCATGGAATGGAAACACACAGCAACAGAATGTACCAGCGTGACTTCAAACACTTTTTACAGGAAATGTTCAAAATATCCTCCGTTAGCGAGGATACATGCATGTATCCTCCGTCGCATGAATCCCTGATGCGCTGATGCAGCCCTGGAGAATGGCGTCCACAATACGAGCACGAAGAGTCTCTCCATTTGTTACCGGGGTTGCGTAGACAAGAGCTTTCAAATGCCCCCATAAATGAAAGTCATGAGAGTTGAGGCCAGGAGAGCGCGGGGGCCATGGAATTGGTCCGCCTCTACCAATCCATTGGTCACCGAATCTGTTGTTAAGAAGCGTATGAACACTTCGACAGAAATGTGCAGGAGCTCCAACGTGCATGAACCACATGTTGTGTCGTACTTGTAAAGGCACATCTTCTAGCAGCACCGGTAGAGTATGCCATATGAAATCATAAAAAGTGCTCTTTTGAGCGTAAGTGGAAGAACATGAGGCCCAATCAAGACAACACCAACAATTCCTGCCAATACGTTCACAAAAAATCTGTGTTGATGACGTGATTGCACAATTGCGTGCGGATTCTCGTCAGCCCACACGTTGATTGTGAAAATTTACAATTTGATCACGTTGGAATGAAGCCTCATCCGTAAAGAGAACATTTGTACTGAAATGAGGATTGGCACATTGTTGGAGGAACCATTCACAGAAGTGTACCCGTGGAGGCCAATCAGCTGCTGATAGTGAATACACACGCTGTACATGGTACGGATATAACTGGTTCTCCCGTAGCACTCTCCATACAGTGACGCAGTCAACGTTACCTTGTACAGCAACAACTTCTCTAACGCTGACATTAGGGTTATCGTCAACTGCACGAAGAATTGCCTCGTCCATTGCAGGTGTCCTCGTCGTTCTAGGTCTTCCCCAGTCACGAGTCATAGGTTGGAATGTTCCGTGCTCCCTAAAGCGCCGATCAATTGCTTCGAACTTCTTCCTGTAGGGACACCTTCGTTCTGGAAATCTGTCACGATACAAACGTACCACGCCACGGATATTGCCCCGTGCTAATCCATACATCAAATGGGCATCTGCCAACTCCGCATTTGTAAACATTGCACTGACTGCAAAACCACGTTCGTGATGAACACTAACCAGTTGATGCTACGTACTGATGTGCGTGATGCTAGTACTGTAGAGCAATGAGTCGCATGTCAACACAAGCACTGCAGTCAACATTACCTTCCTTCAATTGGGTCAACTGGCGGTGAATCGAGGAAATACAGTACATACAAACGAAACAATGGGGTATTTTGACAATTGTCTGCACGAATGATTTCAATTTGCATTTAAAGAGATATACTAAAATGAGCTCTAACATGGAAATTAAGCGTTTCCGGTCATATGTCCACATAACATATTTTCTTTCTTTGTGTGTGAGGAATGTTACCTGAAAGTTTGGCCGTAGCCTTTTGTAACATCCTGCATAGTACTGAGATTTCATTAAAAATGTATGACTATGTCTTTGGCAATCTCTAAGACCCATTTTATGAAAAGAAGTCCGTGTGTACGTGTGTGGACGTGAACAGCAAACTAAAATTTCGTTAAAATACTAACAAGGGAACTATAAGAATGATTGCAGCTTTTTTTGACCACGTACCTTTACTCATCCTCATAATTTTGATGGTCCTTCTCTAAATAGTCTCCCCTGAATGCGATGCACTTCTCCCACCGTTTCTGCAAGTCTTCAAAGACATGTTGGAAACTATTTTTGAGAGATCCTTCAAAATCCCCTCCACAGCATTCACCACTGCTTCTGATGATGGATAATGCCTCCCACGAAGGCGTTTCTTCAAGTTAGGGATTAGAAAAGAGTCACATTGGGCTACATCCGGACTATAGGGAGTGTGAGGGATACACTTCACGCAACAACATTGGCAATATGCGTCCGCGCATTATCTTGGTACAGCATCCAGCCTGCTTCACGGAAATGTGGTCTTTTGCGCCTGATATGGACTTGCAATGTTTTCAGTATATCCCTTTAGTATTGTCCAGTTACAGATGTGTGTGCAGGTACAACACGCAAACCATTCCATGAATATCAAAGAATGAGATAACCATAACTTTCCTAGCTGAAGCAACA
Source organism: Mantis religiosa (assembly GCA_030765055.1). Lineage (NCBI taxonomy): Eukaryota > Metazoa > Arthropoda > Insecta > Mantodea > Mantidae > Mantis > Mantis religiosa. The sequence goes on along the minus strand of CM060956.1, from coordinate 146,237,247 downwards.
ACTTTTGCTTTTTTGGGGGTTGGTGATGAAGGAGATTTTCACACTGAGCTTTGCTGTTTGCTCTCAGGATCAAAATGATGTAGCCAAGTTTCATCAACAGTGATTACGTTTGAAAGAAGCTCGCAATCTTCCTTAACGTCAACTTTAACTGCATGCAGACCTGCATGTGAATGTCCTTTTGTTCGGGAATCAACAGTCTTGGAACCCATCGCGCACAAACACGTTTCATGTGTAATGTTTCTGTCACCAACGTGTGGGTGGCACCCAATGAGATGTTCAGTATTTCAGAAAGTGATCTTAATGTAATTTGTCGATTCTCTCTCACAATGGCAGCGGCAGTGTTGATGTGTTCTTCCGTAAGAGCAACAACTGGAGCACCGAGTCCACCTACTTTTGAAATTGATTGTCTCCCCTCTTTAAACATTTTAAACCACCTTCGAGCTGTGCTGTAGGGAAGAACAGACTCTCCATAGGCCTCCTGTAACATTGTATAGGCCTCAACTGAAGATTTGCTGAGACGGAAGCAAAATTTCAAAGCCGCATACTCTTCCTCACGTGTTACCTCCATTGTAGCGGTAGGCGATACTGAACATGTCTGAACTTGCCTGGTTCTCACAGGCGTGAACTAGGAGTACCAACAATGAAACTACTACGGCGTGTTGCGTTCGCATTAAGCTAACAGAATACAATTAGTGTTAAAAATTATGCCCGTAAAAATTATGAGCATTCTTTATTGAACAGTCCTCGTAAGTAACATTGGGGAGGATACTCTCCGTAAAACTTCAGTGAATATGGTGAGAGGAGTACAAACATGTATAGATGCTGGTGGAGGACACTTCAAACATTTTCTCTGAGATGTAAATAGTGTAATGTAATCCCCCAACTCTTCCCGAAGTTGCAAGTGTGGCCAATTATTGGTTCAAAGGTTATGTATGGTTCATTTAAGTGGTTCAGATTTATATGGATCGCACTGTAGTTGTTTTTGGACACTGCTTGTTTAAGTCAAAGTAAATCACGACTGTCATAAAGGTAAACCTTTATAAACAATATGTTATTCCATGAAATTAAACATTAAGGGTAGTATTACTAATGTTAAAATGGAAATATTAATGCCCCGTTTCCTCGGGATCTATTGGATATAGAAATCCAATTATTTAGCAGTGTATGTACTGGCCCTTCCTAAATATACTAATCCTCATTAGTATAAAAATCTAAAGTAGTATATATGTTATAATTTTTATTACGGCAGTTATAATTTTTTCGTCAAGAAACTGAACTTATTTTAAATAATCCACTTGAGCAAACTGACTATCTGATGATCAACAACATTACTGTGAAATTTGCATTATGTCATACAATTTGTATGGAGATATTACCAATGGTATGTGAAAAAACGGGGTTTTTATACTTCAAAATGTAGTTTTGAGACAATTGATGTTGAAGTAAAATTAAAATAAATGCACATGATTTTTTTTAACTCAAATCCTCTTCTTTGCAAAGATCCATCAAAAGATGTAGCTAAGTCAGTATTATTACCATGTTGTACTATAGATTCACTTATAACAGCCTTCTTTGAGTCTTCAGCTGTCTTTTCCACACTTGTTCACATTTTTGATGTGTAGCGAATGCACGCTGGTGGGCTGGGGAGATTTAGCATACCACAAAGTGCCTTGGTACCTGAAAATCCTTCCCCAGTACACCTAAGACCATAAAATAACCTTAAATTATTTTGCTAAAAGAGCTAGTTTATTAATGTTTTCCTATTGTGTAAAAATTCTTAATGCTGTCACAATTTGTGCACTTCTGTTAGGTTATTAACTATGCCATTTCTTTCAGAGAAACTTTCATGCAGATTCAATTTTCCACCACAAATATTACAACTGACAAAGTCACTAAAAACCGCACTTAACATACGAGGGCTGTTCAATAAAGAATGATCATAATGTTTTTATGGACATAAATTATTACATTCTAGCATAATGTGATTCAAACACGCCGTAGTAGTTTCATTGTTGGTACTCCTGGTTCCCGCCTGTGAGAACTAGACAAGTTCAGACATGTTCAGTATCGCCTACCTCTGCAATGAGGGTAATACGCGGTTAAAGTTGATGTTAGAGGAAGATCCGGAGTTTCTTTCAAACGTAATCACTGCTGATGAAACTTGCCTACATCATTTTGATCCTGAGAGCAAACAGCTAAGCTCAGTGTGGAAATCTCCTTCGTCACCAACCCCTCAAAAAGCAGAATTGGTTGCTTCTGCTGAGAAAGTTATGGTCATCTCATTCTTTGATATTCATGGATTGGTTTATCAGCATGTTGTACCTCCACACACATCAGTAACTGAACAATACTACAGGGATGTTCAGAAAACTTTGCAAGTCCATATCAAGCACAAACGACCACATTTCCGTGAAGCAAGCTGGATGCTGCACCACGATAATGCGTGGCCGCATATTGCCAAAGTTGTTGCTGAGTTGTTGTTGAGTATCTTGCAAAAATAAACGTGGAGTGTATCCCTCGCCCTGCCTTTAGTCCCATGTGACTTTTATCTATTCCCTAGCTTGAAGAAACGCCTTCTTGGGAGGCATTATTCATCATCAGAAGTAGTGGTGAAGGCTGCGGAGGCAATTTTGAAGGATCTCTCAAAAAATGGTTTCCAGCATGTCTTTGAACACTGGCAGAAACGCTAGGACAAGTGCATCGCATTCAGAGAAGACTATTTTAAGAAGGACCAACAAAATTATGAGGATGAGTAAAGGAATTTTGTCAAAGAAAATTTGTGATCATTCTTTATTGAACAGTGCTGGTAATAAAATCAATTAATATATTTATATTTGTTTCATCTCGATTAATATTACTAAATTTATGTACTGTGTTGTGTACTTTCCTTTTAGAAGCACTGGATGGAGTTTCAACAATCTCAATAGGATTCTTCAGCATTAAATTTTCACATTGTTGTGCAGTTAAATCTTCTTCTACTACAGAATATGTTCTATATTGTTGATTGGCTTTGTTTTTCTCTTTTTTAAACAAGCATTTGTGTTTTGGTATTGCGAAAACAACACAAAAAGGCTGAACAGAATATAAAAATATAAAAATATCCAATATATTACCACTTTTTTATGTAATTAAACAAACTCTAACCACAAATTTCTGATGTGATATTGAATTCCAGATTCCTCAACATATAAATAAGAATTTCCCCTAAAATATAAGACAAACCACAGCCTTTGGACCAAGCAGTTCTGGATTTACGCATTGTTCTATAAAACCTTGCAGGATTTTAAAAAAATTAAAGGAATACAGTTATAAGTATATAAATTAATTTAAAATAAATGTTGGTCAATTTTAATAAAACAAATGTCAACTTAATCAGAATGGATTATATTTTCATAACATGTAAAAAACTAAAAACGTCAAAATTTGTCATAAAAGGCCTTTAAGACTCCTACTGTCCTAATATACCGTTTACGACATACGTGGCTTTCTGATTATTCATGAAGTAAGAAGATATTACAGTTTAAATCATATATGAGGTAATCCCCTAATGAAAAATGTTTCAATTTATTTTCTTTTGTTCCTCTGTAATAACAATTCATGGAAAATAAAACATTCACTTAGTTTATAGAATAGATAAACAAACAATGGAATGAAATAAGAAGCGCTGGAACCTAAGGCATTAAATTACGAGAAAATAAAATACCTCTGTATAAACACTACGCTTATAATGCTGGAGGCATGTATTTTTATTTCTAATGAACAATCGATTGTCGTGAAACAATACAGAACCATGGTTACTGAAGGCAAATATAACCGTTTGAATTTATGCATTTAACCCAAAGGGTTTGGAATATAATTATAGCTTAGAGTCTCATATGTTAAAGGAAGGAGGCCTGGGGTAGGATATGGTGTGATAAATGTCACCATTTATAACAAAATAACGTTTTAGGGCAATTGATATCAATGCAAAAATGTTGTTAATTATAACTTCCCTGAATTGTCAATGACAAATATTTAAACAAACCTTTATACAAAGGGCTTCCAGAAAGTAAGTTCTATTTCACTTTATCTCCACTGCAGATAAACACTCTGTATCAAGGAGAAGAAACGTGCGTCATTGTGAGATCGCTGTCAGCCACGTACGCTTTGTTGTGCTTGTTTACAATGCCGGTGCTGATTGAAAATCCCGCCGATTGTAAAATCAGATCTGTGATTCGTTTTCTCAATGCTAGGAAAGTGAAACCAATTGAAATTTATGCGCTGTCAAAAGGTGTTGTGTTTCTTCACGATAACGCGCGACCACACACTGCAAAAGTGACTAAAAACATCCTACAGGGATTTGACTGGGAAGTGTTTGACCACCCCTTGTACATCCCTGACCTCGTTCATAACTGCTTTCATCTGTTTTTTTTTTCATCTCATATCTTTCGTTGGCGGTAAAGACTTCAACAATGACGAAGAGCTAAAAGAAAATGTTTCCAACTGGTTGAAGACACAGGCGGCAAACTTCTATGAAGAAGGTATACAAAAATTTGTGCCTCGCTATGACAAATGCCTGCAAAATTCCGGCAATTATGTGGAGAAGCAGTTTATTAGTTGTAGAATTTTTGCAATAAATAATTGTTCTGTATCTGTACACTATTTAATTTTATTTCCAAACAGAACTTACTTTCTGGACTACCTCGTACTTAGATACCGCACCATCTCCACTCCAGCAGCGCTCATTATTGCTAGTATTGAACCCATCTTTCTTACTGGTGTATATAAGGAAAATATCAACAACATTAGAAATGGCCGATCGTTGCCACAACATATTTCACAACTGCAACTTGAACAACCAGTTAAACAAGCTTCTCATCCAGCCACCTGTGTCTCTAGACTCCTTGAAGATTGTGCAGCAGAATATCACCAGTACTCCCTTTACACAGATGGCTCTCGGATAGCTGAAGGGCTTAGTAAAAGTGCTAAAGTAGGATGTGCGTTTGTGGTATTCTCTCGCTCCATAGAATGCCATTCTTCCATGTTAAGACTTGCCAGGGAGTGTTCAGTTTTTCAAGCTGAATTATTAGCAATCCGTGAAGCACTGAAATGGTGCAACAACTTACAATGTACCGCTCGCCTTTACAGTGACTCACAAGCAGCAATTGCAGATTTGAAAGATACCAAAGACAGCAGTCCTATTGCAGCTGAAATAAGAAGTCAATTATTATGTAGTTCTCATCTGTGTATTAAATGGGTCAGAGGGCACGTAGGGATTGTCAGATGAGCTTGCAAAGAGAGCTGCGACTTCAGATCTTCCAGAGACATACATTCTATGCCCCATTTCTTATGTGAGGCAAACATTAAAGGAGATTATCATCAATGACTGGAATGAATACTGGTTAAAAAGTGATTGTGGTGCTTTGACTAAGGATTTATATTTCCCAACAGTTTCTGACAGACATAAACTCGTTAATCCTATGTTCTCACTCAATTCTTAACTGGACATGGCAAATTTTCAGCTTACTTATTTCGATTCAAAATCAAATCTACATGTGATTGTATTTGTGGAAATCATCTTTAAGATATCCCTCACATTTTATTTGATTGCCCGTTTTTCTGTTTCTAAAGATACAAATTTGAATTATTGCTTCAATCCTTAGGTTACACTTTCTCAAAACCACTTACACATATTCTGATGAATTACAAAACTTATCAATATTTCATGACTTTCTTAAACAAAATATTTCTTAAGCTAAACGATTCATCTTGATGTTTACTGTTTGTCAGCTGGATATTAAATATGTTATGATTTTGTAAATTGCATTTTATTCATAAATTTCTAAACTATATTCCTAATGTACCTTTGAGCAAAATAGGAATAAAAATGGATAATAAATAAAAATAAATATCTCGTACTTATTTTATAACTGCGTGTTATGTAGATTTTTTATTTTATTTCAGATCATTCCATATAATGGGACACACTGAATGATTAAAAATGTCTCGGATCTTTCACTGACGTTGTAATATACTAATTCTTAGGCACAGCTGCTGGCAACTACCAATATCAACACAATTTTCATGTCCTTCTGCAAGCACGAAAGTCATCGCAACAAGTATACCGCAGAGAAATTCAAATTCGTTTTGAGATTATCCATTGGTAACATATTTTAGACTACCGCAGTACTCACACTTCTTGCTAACCTCCTATTTAATACTCTTCACTGCCTGGAGTAAGGTGTGTTGCTACGGTACATCCACCCAGTACGACTCTATTTATACGAGCTGTGTTCAAGCTACAATACCACCTATTTTCCTCACAACGTAGTTTTCCTCTAGCCGTACAAATGTTCCACCACCTCAACGTCATAATTCCATGGCCGATGTGAACGCTTCCTTAGGAGTCAACAGTGGCACGACTAGTGAATCTGCGACCACAGAGAGTGTCTGTCATCGTGGGAAACAACCAAAAGTCGCTAGCAGCCAGGTCAGGTGAGTAGGGAGCATGAGCAATCACTTCAAAGTTGGTAGCACGAAGAAGATCCTGCATGGCGTTCGCCCGTTGCGCTGTTGCGTGGCGTTGATGAAAGAGCACATGACCAATCTTTTCCGCCAGTATTTCATTGTGGGAAACAGCCAAACTACGCTTGGAGCCAGGTCAGTTGAGTAGGGAGTATGAGCAATCACTTCAAAGTTGGTGTCACGAAGAAACTCCTGCGTGGGGTTTGCCAGTTGCGCTGGTGCGTTGTCTTGATGAAAGAGCACACCTCCAACCCTTTCCGTAGGCTTTCATGCAATTTTGGAAAGTGTTTATTACTTAAAACATTTTGGTAAGATGCAGCTATCAGCGTCGTGACTTTTGGAACACAGTGTGTAAGGATTACACCACTGCTGTCCCAGAACATGGCCGCCATCGTTTTGTCAGCACTGGCGCACAGCCACATTCCTTTTTGGTGGCGGTGAGTGTATGTGCTTCCATTGAGCTCACTGGCGCTTCATTTCAGGGTTGAAAAAGGGCATCCATGTCTCATCCATTGTCACAAACGACTGAAAGTTCCATTCATTCCTACCGACTATTTTCGTGCCATCACGTGTCAACATCTCATGACAATTTGCCACGTGCACAGCCTTGTGATCATCCCTCAGCATTCGTGACACCCACCTGGAAGACACTTTTCGCATTTTCAGATCTTCATGCAGGATTCTGTGCATAGATCCCACGGAAATACCAATTATGGAGAGGATACCTGCAAGGCACAATCGGTAATTCTCCAAAACAATGTTCCCCACTCCTGGATCATGTCGTCAGACCAGCTGGTGAGAGGCCGTGACTGTCTTGGTTTGTTGTCACACCGTGTTCTGCTTTCAGTGAACTGTCGCACACAGGAACGTGCATTAGACGCATCTATGGTACCACCATCACATGCCTCACTCAACTGACCAATTTCAGTAGATGTCACACCACGAAAATGGAGAAAACGAATGATTGCACGCTCCGATCTCGTCCCAGTTGGATCAGTTGGATAATATAATGTCACGTTGGCACGTTGGCCATAGTAGCTCAATGCTTTAGAGCGGCTGGACGGAAACCAGAAGATCCGTGTTTCAAATCTCGGCTATGGCATTGAATATTTCAATCTGGCTCCACCCTTTCATTTATCTTTTGTTCTGTTATTCATTCATTCAAAATCTGTAATACTTTTCTGATTTCCTTTCCCAATTGAAAACGTTTTGCTTCACCTTTTCGTAATAATTATGTGATTGTGGTTTAGAACTTTATTTTTATTTGACAATACCGTGTGTATTAAAGGAAAAGATACATACAGTTGTTTTCTAAAAGAGTTATTAGCTGTAGGTATATGTCCTTGTCTTAGCGATTAGAGTACGTATGTCTTAAGGGTCACATATTTGTCATATTTTTCGGTTTTTATTAACATCCTCTTCAGATTCATTATAATTTTACATGTATTTGACAACAGCGGTAATCAACGTCACCATCATCATAAACATGATTGTTTTATTTCGATTTGATTGTGATCAATAAATTGTTAAAATAACAACAAACGTTTCGGATTAATAATTCGTAACACATTCATATTTTTGTCCTTGCTCCATTTATACCTTGTCTGCAATGGTCATATCGGTGGCCGTTCTCCTTTGGAACATACCGAAGGTGTTAACTCGTTATCCTTAGTTTCTGTTAATCATAAGATCATGCACACATTCACACTCTCATTCATAGATCCAGACTCTGTGGGAGATGGGGAATTATCTTGGTCGGAGAAAAATCCCCACCCCCACCGCCGGGAATCGAACTCGGGACCCCTAGCATGGCAGACAGGTGCTCTACCGACTGAGCTACGGGGCCAGCCACATTCATATTTGTTTTCACAGATACCCGGTATATCTGAAATTGAAAAACAGCCACGCAGCGGCTATCAAATGCAATGCATCCTTAAACAGTATCACTCCATGTGCATAACTCACCATAGTCAATGTTTAATAAAAAAATAAATTACACTTTAGTAATAGAAGTTTATTTTTATTTTCCGAGGTATGCGATCGTAATGTTTGGTCATAATATGGTTAAAATAAGGGTTTTATTTCACAGTAAATATGGTATATGTCAATTATATAAGTAGTTCTTCATTTATTAATTTTAGTACAGATTATCATTTGTTTAATGTAATCACAATTTCTGTATGCACCTTTATGCATGTAAAGGCTGAAAATTTGATTACTGGTTAATCTACAGAACTTCTTCACGTTTATTTATTTGTATATCGCCTTTTATTCTAAGCAGAACTGTTTGGATCAGGTCGAGCTTGTAACTGCATTATCAGGCAGCGATTAGGAGGCGGCCAATTAATCGAAATCAGATAATTAAAGAGAAGATAAATTAATAAAAATGCTTTGGTAAACTTATATAAAATTTTGTTGTAATAAAATGAAATTACAATTTACACTGCAATGATTAAAATAACTGTAAACATTGGAGAGACAGGAAGGATGTACCGTTACCTTCTTTGTGCTAGGAAAAGTTCAATGTCTGAAAACTATAGAACACTTCCAGCCAGGAATGCGTTGGGACAAAAAGAGTTTCAAAATGCAGTTGAGCGTGAACGCTAAATAGATTTACTTCGCTGATTTGATAACGATGTATACCGTTACAAACAACGTCACCCGTCGATTTGGGCATGACATGGCTGGCTCCCTCAACCATTCGCAGTAGCTTTCTAGAGTTTTTATCTAGTTATCCGGACCACTTTTTAATATATACCGATGGCTCCAAAACCGTAGAAGGTGTTGGATGTCCTTATGTTCATGGTTCCGAACCCGCTACATTCGGCTTCCATGGCAGCACCTTCATTTTTAGCGCAGAGCTGTATGCTATATACCGATCCATTTTATTTGCCCGTCACCGGAATATACGTGACTGCTTAATTTTAAGCGATTCCCTGAGTGCCCTTCAAAGCCTTCGGCAGTTGTACAGCTACCATCCAATAGTACAGCGTATCCAGGATGCCCTCCACGTTCTATACACCTCTTGTGTGAACGTGGTGTGTGCCTGGATTCCTGCGCACGTTTGCTTACCGGGGAACGAAAGTGCGGATTTGGCAGGTAAGTCAGCAACGACCCAGCCCGAGGTGTATGTACAGCTGGTTAACTCAGAAGATTTTAAACCGACATTGCGGAGAGCTGTGTAGTCCTACTGGCGGGCAGAGTGGTCTGCTCTCCACAGGAATAAACTCCGTTGCGTCAAGAACCTTCCGCTTCCGTGGGTAACCTCCTGTCGTCCCTCTCGTAAGGAGGAAGTTTGTTTGGCTCGATTACGCCTTGACCACTGTTATTTTACACATAGTTTTTTACTAAATAAGACACCTGCTCCAGTTTTCCCGCTGTGCGGTGCCGCCCTATCGGTCCACCACGTACTGCTGGGGTGTTTAGGCCTAGCACGTCACCGCAGTTCTCTCCAGCTACCGGTCAGCTTGGTGGAGATATTTGCGGATGACGAGACAGCTGTGGCCAAGGTTTTTAAGGGTAAGTATGACTGAAATTTCATGAAAATCGTGAAAATAACGACTTTTTATTTTAATTCTATAAGATAATTTAGACATTCCGCGAATGTGAAAAATGCATAATTTGCCTCCGGACGCCATTTTTAAATGCTTATTTAAATGTCGGTTGCCTTTAAACTCTGTCCGAGTCACGCCCTCTTTTGCCTACATCCACATTCTTTGTCTGTTTTCCTTTCTTAAATTTTCAATTCAAGAAAAGAAAAATAAGGCTTTCAGACAAAATAGTTCCTAAAATGTTGCCAATATATCAGAGGCTGGCTTCTACAACATTACTAGAGAGGTGCAAAACAGGAAAAACACAGAATGCCAATGAATCTTTGCATCATGTCATATGGAATAAGTGCCCAAAGGAAGTTTTCATATCAAAACAAAAATTGGATCTTGCTGTTATTAAAAGCATCAGTGAGTTTAACATGGGTAGTCTTAAGTCATTGGAGCTGCAGCAAAATATCAGAGGTAAAAGTGTAGTAGACTCAGCAAGGAAAACTTCAATGCAGCGAGATCAGATTCGTATCCTGCAAAGCAAGAACCGAAGTTGTGCAGAAGAAAAGCAACATCTAAAGGAGAAAAAGGTGGAAGAAGCAGCAACAGAGGAGAGGAAAAAGAAATCTGATGGTCCAACCTATCAGTCTGGTAGAATTTAATGTGAGTTATGCAATCAAATCTTTAATCGCTGTTTTCTCAATGTTCATATTTTCAGCATTTTCCTTCCTGTCAAATGCTCCTTGCGATGCAGTTTTTGTACTACATTCATGAAATTTCCTAAACAGGTTCAGAATATCATGAGAAATGGAAATTGCCCTAGGTTTTATTGTGAAATGTATATAAGCATATATTTTTAATTTTCAAACACAAAACTTACAGTTTTTTAGACAAAAAAGAATATTTGTAAATTAAAAAAATTTTTGTGACCTAAACTAAAGGAGACACAGAAAAACCCAGAGCAATTTCAAAAAGTATGTGTATTATGAACATAGGGTTAAAATATTAGACCAAAATTCAAAATATTTTGTCGCAAGGGACTTTTTAGTGACGTAACAAAAAACATACAAAATTTATCATAATTTCTAAACTGCTGGAGAAAAATGGATTAAATTTAGGTTGTAACATGCTTACAATATACTGCACCTATGGCGTAAATTTGAAAAAGCTATCATTATTAGTTCAGAATTTGAAAATTTCAGTCATACATACCCTTAAACTGTATTTATAATTTCCTTTTAGAATTTAGTAGTCCAATTGTGTATGCTTTTTATCGGTATTTTTAATCTTTTCGGCTTCTGCCATTTTGTGTGTGTGCATTTTATTGATGATTTTATTCAGTAGGTAGGGAGCTTTTAGTTCTTTTTATCTGGCTTTAGCGTAATTTCGGTTTTAAAGGGCGCTAATGACCGTGCAGTGATACGCCCTTAATCACACATCATCATCATCATCATCATCATCATCATCATCATCATCATCATCAGGGTACGCGTTCCCCAACTCAGGGTGGGCTAGACATCAATGTGTTAGATGAGTTTTGCAAACCAATGCGAAAATTCGAAATAAATGACAAACCAACAATAATGTAACATTTGAGAAGGGTAAGCTAGTTTGGTGATGTGATAAAGTTAGAGAGGGGATCAGAATAAGGTTCGAACCGAATCGTGAAGTAAGAAAAACTTACTTAAAAGGTTACACTACGACAGAAAGGACGTGTTTATGTGCTTTAAGAAGGAGAAGCGAAGACTTATACGTCTGAAATGTAGGGAAATTAAGAATAGCGCAACCAGCGTAAGTGGAAGCAGCATTAGAAGTTTATTAGAGCAAAGTAGTCGCCGTATAAAGAAGAAATAGAAACCGCGCGGAAGTAAATTTAAACAAGTAATCCAGGGTTTCAAGTAAAATTGAATTTATGTTAGGAATTTTACTAACAGGTGGTCCCCAATCCAAGTCGATAAGCAAACTTAGTAGCAATTAAACCAAATAATTTTGCAACAAATAAAGTGTTATTAATACGACTGAGTAGCCAACAACCACCAAAATCCATTCCTTACAACCATTCACCTGAGGATAAGAGAACTCATAGCTCCAATCAATTTAACACTGGATTAGATTAGATTAGATTAGATTGATTCGCGTTCAGTAGGTTCACTTGTAGCCAGAAAAGGCTGTGAACATTGAACATGTCCAGAGGTATAAAGTTTAAAAGCATATATATGTACAAAAGTTAACATAAGACACATATTATAGTACACAGGGAATATGAACAACAATATGGAAAACAAAGCACGGATAATTATATATATGATACAAAATGTAACACTTTTTAAACCAGCTTTCACTTGGCTTATGCCAGTACGTCTCAACCTTTTTGCAATGGATACCATTGTTGTTATTTATTAAATACATATAGATTAAAAATAAATTTTCAGCTTGCATTAAATATTTATAAGTAATGATTTGTCATTGGAACAGTTAGATACTACTTACAGAGCTACAGAAGCATTATCAGGATAATTTGTGATTCAGATAATCTTGTACAGAATAAAAAGATTTTGAGCAAAGGTACTCTCTAACAGCTTTTTTAAAAGCACCGAAATTTTCAATTTTTTCTTTAAGAACATTAGGAGGTGCGCCAAATATTTTGATAGTTTCATAATGCACACCTTTCTGGAAGCAAGAAAGTTTAGCACTGGGATAATGGATATTATACTTTTGTCTAGTGTTTAGTCTGTGAATTACATTATTTGTTGCAAATAAGGCACGATTGCATACAAAGAATTTTAGGATCGAGAATATATACATGCAAGGAAGCGTTAATATCTTCAATCTTGTAAAAAGGTCTTTAAGATCTGGTATGTGATTTTGCCGCAAGTTATGTACATATTGGCATTCGAAGGAGGGACTACCTTCAGTTTTTTTGTGAACTGAAGAGTGGCCGCTCTTTGCTCTTGGCAGTTCAAGTGAGTGAGTGTGTGGTGTTTAAGGGCCCGTCGACATCAAGGTCATTTGGGCCCGAAGTCAACACTAAAACCTAAAAGCTATAAAAATTTAGTTAAAAAGGTAAAATACAATAAAAACACTCAAATGTTAAAAGGACATTAAAAACCGATCTAAAGACTAATAATTTAAAATCTCTAAAAGTAATAAATATAAAATACAAGCTAGACTTGTTTGTTAAAACCTATTTCTGAAACAAACCGCAGTGCCTTAACCACGGCCACTGGGTCGTCCCCTAAAATACTGCTCAAGTTAGCTCCCAAGCCCAAAGACTGGCGAACTCTGGTGTACTGCGGGCAATCGATTAATATATGCTGCACAGTGAGGCGTACTGAACACGGAGCACACACGGGGGCCGGTTCCCCTCTTAATAGGTGGCCATGAGTCGCTCGTGTGTGCCCAATTCTCAGCCGGGTGAGTATCACCTCGGCCCGCCGGTTATCCCTGCAGGATGTTGGCCAGGGTTGTACGCTCTCCTTTATAACCCGGAGTTGTGTGCCTTCTAAAGCTGCCCAGGATTGCCGCCAAGCAGATAAAAGCTGGCGACGGAAAAAACGTTGCACATCCTGGTATGGCACCGTAGTTGTTAAACTCCGGGGCAAACGGCAAGCAGACTTAGCAGCCGCGTCCGCCTCCTCGTTCCCGGAAATCCCCACATGGCCTGGGGTCCAAGTAAAAACAAAATTGTATCCGCGCCTGAGCATTTGCGAGATCTGGGCCTGTATTTTCAAAACAAGGGTGTGAGCGGCAGTGTGCTGTTGCAAGGCCTGAAGAGCACTTAGAGAGTCAGTGCAGACGATAAAAGAGCCAGGAGCTAACTTGCAAATAAAAAGGAGCAAATAGAAGATGGCATACAGCTCTGCGGAAAAAACTGAAGTGGAGTCCAGAAGGCGAAATTGGCAGATCAATATGTCACCATTGCATAAGTGGTATATGGGGATATTATTCTGGTTTCAAAGCTTTATAAGCTTGGACTCGACTTAAGAATATGTTTAAACAGTAAGAACCACTTAGATCTTGGGGGTGGCAAAAAGAAATTGCCTTATCTCATCAAAGTGCACCAAAAGTTACACTAATTGTTCTAGACAGGCATCAGAACTTTACTACGATGCGATTTGATTGAAAACAATATTTTAGCACAAGAATCAATCGAAAAACCTTATTGCTGGCTGTCCAATGTCCATTAACCTCTGTACAACTACCCTTCTGGACAGATGACTGGGTTGTTTTAGCTTAAATAAATAGATTTGTTTGCCGTCAGCTGTTGGAAATATCGTCTATCCTGAATGCAGCGCTATATGTGGAAATACAGGCATATGATGTTTGTCGCAGCGTGAAAGCCATGTTCCCTGTGAAAATACTGATATCAAGCTGGTACACAACAATGGTGGTTCCCATTCTACACGATTCGCAAAGAACTTCTTTTATTTGGTCACCAGAAATCCATGTCAGTGACCGGCCGGCAAATTCACCCCCCCCCTCTGATTATAATTGAACACTGTTCTGCAAATATATTAACCAAATCGAAAAAATATAATAATAAAAAATAATAAAATCTGCAATACCAAAGCTTTGGCTTCTAGAAGCTATACCAAAGCATGGTATCTACCGATTTTATTCCTTTCAACTTAATTCTTTTATACTCTTACAAAACAGAGTTATGCACATAAACTTTATTTCTAATTAAACTAAATAAAAATTTTAAAGTAATTACAAGCATCTGGCTAAAAAGAATAAAAAGTTATTTGCATTCTTTATTAAGATTGCTGAAATAAATGAAATGTGTAGTTTTTAACGCCCGCTTTTACTACATACGGCACCGCTGGCGATGACACTGATGATACATGAGATGAAGAGGGAGCACCGGTGGAATCAGATGGCATGGGAAACCGGAGATCCCGGGAAAAAACCCGTCCCAGCGCCGTGTCGTCCACCACAAATCTCACTTTGCGGTCGCCTGGGATCGAACCCGGGCCGGCTTGGTGAGAGCCAAGTGGTCTAACCACGGAGCCATGGCGCGGCCAAAGATTGCTGACATAACCTAAATTGGGTTTATCATATTTCTTCCAGTTGATCACGAGCTGTTCCATTCTACATCTGCCTGCCTCTATCCTTCCATGGGTGTTCAAAGTTGTCATCATAGGCTGATCATCACGGGCTCCTCTTGGTCCTGAAGGAGGTTGTCATCTGAGTGTAGAACGACTGCTCCTCCACTTGTCTATTCAGTTAATATACCGCCTCAATCTTTCTGACATCCTCGGTTGTTGGTGATCCACTTATCCGATTTATAATGTACGAGGCATGTTTTATTAGGTCGGTACCGTTTTGCGATTCCGCAGCAATACGGTCGGCGTTCCGCGCATGCGCGCTGGTTACCTACATCTCTTGTCTTCGCACTGACGCCATTACAGTCTGATTCTTCATTGTATACGTTGGTTACTGAGTGTTTAAGATGCCTCCGACAATCGTGAGTCCCGCCGATTGTGAAGTACGGGCTGTTATACGATTTCTTAGTGCTAAAGGCGTAAAACCGATCGATATTCATCGTGAGATCTGTGAAGTTTACGGACAAAATTTTATGAGTGATGGAATGGTAAGGAAATGGGTGACAGCATTTAAACATGACCGCACAAATGTGCAAGATGAAGAACGGAGTAGGCTTCCTTCGGTCGTTACTGAAGATTTCGTGCAGAAAGTGGACGAAAATGTGAGAGAAAATAGAGGCTTTACAATTTCATCATTGTGCGACTATTTTCCTCAATATTCTCGTAGTGTTTTGTATCGCCTTATGACCGAGAACTTGAAGTACCGGAAATTGTGTTCACGTTGGGTTCCGAAAATGTGGACGGATTTGCACAAAACTCCACGTATAGAAAGTACATTGAGTTTCCTTGAGCGGAAGCACAATGAAGGTGAAGATTTTTAGACCAAATTGTTACTGGTGACGAAACATGGGTGGCCTACGTCACTCCAGAATCGAAACAACAATCCATGGAATGGCGACATTCATCATCACCCATAAAAGTGAAGTTTAAGCAAACAATTTCTGCCCAGAAAATCATGTGCACAGTTTTTGGGACGGAAAAGGAGTATTGCTAGTGGAGTTTCTGCCTCGTAATGAGACAATCAATGCAGCGTCGTGTTGTGAGGCATTGAACAATCTGCGCCGTGCAATCCAAAACAAAAGACGTGGCAAGTTGAGTAAGGGTATCGTTTTGCTGCATGACAATGCCCGTCCACATGTGGCTAATCGGACCAAAGATCTCATCAAATCTTTTCAATGGTAAACTCTAGATCATCTTCCATACAGCCCTGATCTGGCGCCCAGCGACTACCATTTGTTCCTGCACTTGAAGAAACATCTGGGCGGTCAGCGTCCTCAAGACGATAACGAAGTCAAAACAGTTGTGATACAGTGGTTAAAACGTCAGGCGGCAGAATTTTATGAGGAGGGTATTAAAAAACTGGAGTCACGTTATGACAAGTGCCTCAATATTCACGGAGATTATGTAGAAAAGTAGATTAATGTACAGGCTTTCATGTAAAAATAAAATTATTGCGATGTCTATGCACGTCCTTGTTTAATTCCAAAGCGGTACTGACTTAAAAAACATGCCTCGTATGTTGTACTCAGTATCCAAAGTTGTCATAATAGGTTGATCATCATGGACTCCTCCTTGTCCTGAAATAGGGTGTCATCAGAGTGTAGAACCGACTGCTCATCCACTAGTCTGTTCAGTTACTATTCCGCCTCAATCTTTCTGACATCTTCGGTTGTTGGAGATCCACTTATCCCATTTATAATGTATGTAGTCCTCAGTATCCAAAGTTGTCATTATCGCTTTATCAGGCTCCTGGTGCTGAAATGGGTTGGGTAGAATCGACTGCTCCTCCACTAGTCCATTCGATTAATGTTCTGCCTCGATTTTTCTGATATACTCAGTGGTTGGTGATCTGCCTGTCTATGGGTTACAGTATATGGACGTCAAAAACGTGCGAAAGTGTGTCAGGGAGTTCAAAGACGGACGTACAGATGTCCATGACGAGCAGCGTTCTGGTCGCCCTTCGGTTTCAGTCGAAACAATTGCAAAAGTGAAGCAAGAAATGCTTAAAATCGGCGTGTGACAGTTCGCGAGCTGTACGAACTTTTCCCTGAAGTCAGTAAGACTACGATTGACTAGATTTTGACCGATTTTGTTAACTATCACATGGGAGGGGTGCAAATTCCACAGGTGGACAGCTGCAAATACTTGGGAGTGTACGTGGCAAGTAATGCTGGATGGGACGCACAAGTAAATTCCACATCTAGGAATGCGTGGAAGGCATTACATTTCGTAATGAGAATATTGAAAAAGGGGAGCGCTAGGTCCAGGGAAATTGCCTACAAGGCGTTAGTGCGGCCGGGTATGGAATATGGAGTAGCATGCTGGGACCCGTATAGAGCTAACCAAATCAATCCATTAGAAAAAATACAGAAGAGGGCAATAAAATTCATAAAAAGAGGCAAGTATTTTGGACCTATAAAAGGAGATGAGACTAAATGGGAGGAATTAAGAATTAGGCGTAAAAAACATAGGTTGGTAGCATTATTCAAAGCTATTGCTGGTGTAAAGGCATGGGTGGACGTTAGTGTAAGGTTAGATAATCCGGATTATTATGGACGAAACGATCATAGGTATAAAATTAAGGGTAGAAGATACAGAACCGACGTAGGAAAATTTTCTTTTGTTAATAGAACCATTGAAGAATGGAATGAATTGCCTGTAGCAGTCTTTCAGGGCTGTCCCCTGTCGCTGAAGAAATTTAGAAAAAATCTAGATGGTTTATAGTTTAACTTTTGAATTATAATGGTATATAATATGTAAATAGAGAAGTAATTAGATATGTTTTAAGTGACTAAAGTAAAATATCATGTTTGTATTGTTTATTGTGTTATTGTTGTAAATCTAGTATTTGTAATTTGATCTGTATTCTTTACTCTGCCACCGGGTAGTACCCAATTGCAGTCAATAAATACATTCATACATACACATTATCGGAAGGTGTGTGCGAGATGGGGTCCCAAAATGCTCAACGAAGACCATAAACGGCAAAGTGCTGAAGCGGCCCACCGATTCCTGGAGCGCTATGCAGAAAGGAATTGTTGGATTCAATTGTTACTGGTGATGAAACCTGGGTGCACTACACAACACTAGAAACTAAAGAACGTTCTCGTCAGTGGCGGCATTCGAATTCGCCGAAGCCGCACAAGTTCAAACAGACATTTTCTGCTGACAAAGAGATGGCCAGTGTGTTCAGGGATAGAAAGGGTGTATTGTTGTGCGAGTTTATGCCTATCGGCAAAATAATAAACGCCGCTGGCTACTGTGAGATTTTAAAAAAATTGCGACGTGCCATTCAAAATCGAAGAAGGGGAATGCTGACGAAGGGAGTGATTTTTCATCATGACAACGCTCGTCCCCATACTGCACATGCAAGTGCTGATCTCCTGGCCCATTTCGGTTGTGACATCATCACCCAACCTCCTACAGTACAGACTTAACAAGTGATTATCATCTGTTTCCTGAGTTGAAGTCACACTTGGTTGGAACACATTTCCAGAGCGACGATGATTTGATACACGAGGTCGAGCGCTACCTGCGCAACTTGGCGGGAGAGTGCTATGACAAGGGTATACAAACACTGCCACAGTTAATGCAAAATTGCATCGATCGTAATGGTGATTACGCTGAAAATTAGCTGTAAGTTCCGCCTTTCCAACAATGTAACATATATTTACAATAAACATGTTTTCTATATTAAATAAAATTTGAGAACTTATTTTACGGACAAGCCTGTTATATAGCAAAATTTTCGTAAACAGGATATTAGGCTAAACGGGGGCGAGATCAGAAATATATATGAACGTACGATATCACATTATTGAAGGTTTTACTATGATTTCCTGTTAATTCCTTTTAATAGTGTGATGTATTTGAAGGCGAGCATGCACATCTTTTATTATTTTTCTTCTCGTTCCATTTTTTTGCCCTTATAAACCCCGTTTGAACCTTGAGGGGCAGTATAACATTCCTGAACGCTGTGTTTGCACCATAAAATTAACGGTGCATTTCTATGGATTTTTCCTTCACTATTTGTGTCACGAGGAGGCAAATGCCGCAAAGGGCCAAACACCTTAACCTCATAAAGTATAAGTTTTATTGTCTCTATTTCCCTTACCGACCTTCCAGTGCACGGATGTGGAAGATTGGCTCACAGTTAAAACGCCTCACAGCCTAACGAAATTGGAGCGCCGAGCCATCTGCAGGCAATAACCAGCACTACAGTAGCGGTGCAGAAAGTTACTGTTTTGTTCTCTCATAAACACATATCCTTGTCACTAACACCTGTAGGGCTGCACCCAGCGTTTTCATTTATTGGTTTCACTTTATTATTTTACTAAACAATAAAACAGAGTAACATACTTTACGGGAAATTTATCGGAATTTATATGCCAGTTTTGCATATGAAATCTTCGGTACTAAAGTACGAGAGCTGTTCAATAAAGAATGATCAGAATGTTTTTGACAACGTACCTTTACTCATCCTCATAATTTTGATGGTCCTTCTTAAAATAGTCTCCCCTGAATGCGATACACTTGTCCCAGCGTTTCTGCCAGTCTTCAAAGACATGCTGGAAACCATTTTTGAGAGATCCTTCAAAATCGCCTCCGCAGCCTTCACCACTGCTTCTGATGCTGGATAATGTCCCCCACGAAGGCGTTTCTTCAAGTTAGGGAATAGAAACAGGTCACATGCGGCTACATCCGGACTATGGTGAGGGTGAGGTGTGCACTTCACGTTGATTTTTCCAAGATATTCAGCAACAGCATTAGCAATATGCGGCCGCGCATTATCGTGCTGTAACATCCAGCCTGCTTCACGGAAATGTGGTCTTTTGCGCCTGATATGTACTTTCAATGTTTTCACGACATCCCTTTAGTATTTTTTAATTTATTTATTCCTTTTCAGCATGCTCCATTACAAATCTAACACCACATGCCTTTGACACAGGCTTGTACTATTTTTACATTGTTATTACATTACATATAATTCTTTACTTTTAACACTATTGTTATTTTCTCGTTTTACTTTTTTTAACTGGTATACATTACCAAAGTTCTTATGACAGCTTCTATTTAACTTGTATTCGCTCTTTTTGATTATATAGTTTCCTAACCATATTATTATGTGTATAGGCTGAGCAAGATTTGGAAATTTCTGTAATCATTATTTTGTAACATTTATTTTCGATGCCTTGAGTCTGGGTACAGCTGTGTGTAAAAGTTGTATGATTAAGCGTAAATTCTGCTGACTGGCAAAACATGTTCTTTGGACTGGTGAATCATACATCCTGCTGGCTAAGAGAAATAATTCACAGGTGGCCTGTAACAGGCCTCAACTTGTTCTCCATGTTTTAAACAATGAATCACACATCCTGCTGATCAAGGGAAATAATGCTTAGTTGGTCAGTAACAGGTTTAAACATGTTCTCAATGATGTAAACAATGACTGCACAATATGGTGCAAATTAACAGTTAGCGTGGGAATCGCTGAGTTGACTTTTTGGTAGGACCCCTATTTAAGCTTGGTTGTGTTAGCCCCCGGGGGAGAGACTGCACAGTGATTTCTTTTGATCATGTATGTATGTATGTATGTATGTATGTATGTATGTATGTATGTATGTATGTATGTATGTATGTATGTATGTATGTATGTATGTATTTATTGACTGCAATTGGGTACTACCCGGTGGCAGAGTTAAGAACACAGATCAAATTACAAATACTAGATTTACACAATAACACAATAAACTATACAAACATGATATTATTTTACTTTAGTCACTTAAAACATATCTAATTACTTCTCTATTTACATATTATATACCATTATAATTTAAAAGTTAAACTATAAACAATCTAGATATTTTCTGAATTTCTTCAGCGACAGTGGACAGCCCTGAAAGACTGCTACAGGCAATTCATTCCATTCTTCAATGGTTCTATTAACAAAAGAAATTTTCCTACGTCGGTTTTGTATCTTCTACCCTTAATTTTATACCTATGATTGTTTCGTCCATAATAATCCGGATTATCTAACCTTACACTAACGTCCACCCATGCCTTTACACCAGCATTAGCTTTGAATAATGCTACCAACCTATGTTTTTTACGCCTAATTCTTAATTCCTCCCATTTAGTCTCATCTCCTTTTATAGGCCCAAAATACTTGCCTCTTTTTATGAATTTTATTGCCCTCTTCTGTATTTTTTCTAATGGATCGATTTGGTTAGCTCTATACGGGTCCAAGCATCACATCAAACTCGGAGTTTCCGAGCAAGGATTGCCAATATATCACTGTTCGTTATTTACGTAGGGACCAATAGATATCTTTTCTCTCCGGTTCCTGTCTGCCCTCGCCCAAGACAGAACCAGTTGTTTGTCCTTCTTACTGGACCGCCAGTTCCGTTCTGTCTGTCGTCACTGAGACACTACAGCTGTGCGTGACTTTCACCTCTCGAAATCTGTCTTTATTCACATCAAAATTCCTTTTGTGACTATTTTCTTCATTGCGATTATTAGTGTCAGTCATGCCACTATGAAGAATCCCAACAATGGCTTTTCAACCGGAGTCAAGTGTTATCCACTTAGAATGCCTGCAAAGAAACCGCTTTCTCCCGTCTCCTGTTAAACGACTGCACCTATTCTTGTTTTAACAAATATACAATGTTCCTGTGAAATCCATTACGATTCATTGCATCACTTAATTTCAGGAACATCCTACCACGCACCGCCGAGACTCCCGCCAACACTTCTACCCTGAAAGAGACAACCAGATGAGAGATGATGTGAAATGATAATTGAGATGATAATGGAGGGACAGGAAATTCGAGGCATTAGTCTTGGCTGGGCAGCCGTTTGAGAAGGAGCTTCCTATCACTTACGCCGACAATAGCGAGCTACGTGCAGTGATCCGTTTTACTGAGAATCATCGTCAGTTATGCGAAATCTATGGGCTACCTTGTATGGACGTCAAAAACGCATGAAAGTGGGTGACAGAGTTCAAAGACGGATTTACAAACGTCCATGACGAACAGCGTTCTCGTCGGCCTTCGGTTTCAGCCGAAACAATTGCAAAAGTGGAGCAAGAAATACTTAAAGATCGGCGTGTAACAGTACGCGAGTTGTTCGAACTAGTTCCCGTAGGGAAGAGGATCCGTCCCCTTCAGCTGACGAGGTGCGGGCGCTGCGGACCCTTAGCATTCGTGGTACCTCTGACGTTACTAGAGGGACCTCGGCCGATCTGCCGAGCCACTCCCGTCAGGCAGTTCTTCGGATTGGGTTGGAATCTAGGGGCAGTGTGTTCCCGACTCCCACGGGGAATTGGGTAACTCCGGCCAGGGTACGGCCGCCCGGAGGGGGTGGAAGGTTGCCTGATAAGTCTCGGGTACCAGCCTGCAGAGCTAGTAGAAGGTGTGCTAGATCACCAGGCTACGACCGCCCGGAGGGGTTAGAGGGTTGCCTTATAAGTCCCGGGTACCAGCCTGCAGAGCTAGTAGAAGGTGTGCTAGATCACCAGGCTACGGCCGCCCGGAGGGGGTGGAGGGTTGCCTTATAAGTCCCGGGTACCAGCCTGCAGAGCTAGTAGAAGGTGTGCTAGATCACCAGGCGGCTCTACCGCGGTTTTCGGCATTCTTCCCTGCGGGGTTGACACGCGTAAGTGACGTATCCACTTCCATCCCGTCTTGACGTTGTGCTCAGCGACGGGGGATGGGCTATTTAGACTCCAGGTATTGCCATATGCAAAGAGACCCAGAGTGGCCATCGCTCCCGGGTAGAAGTAGGCCCGTGTCCTAAGTCCTACGTGTCCAGGACTAATGGGACCTCTGCACTTAACTATCCCTAACCGAAGATTTGCATTATCGTAAGGTGTGTGCGAGGTCGGTCCCCAAAATTCTCACCGAAGATTGGTATCCTGGCCCAGTTCGGATGGGACATCCCCACCCATCCCCTCGACAGTCCAGACTTAGTACCTAGTGATTATCATGTGTTTCCTGAGTTGAAGTCACACCTGGGTGGAACACATTTCCAGACCGACGATGATTTGGAAAACGAGGTTGAGCGCTACCTGCGCAACTTGGCGGGAAAGTGCTAGGGCAAGGGTATACAAAAACTGCAACAGCGCATGCAAAAGTGCATCGATCGCAATTGTGGTTACGTTGCAAAACATCTGAAAGTTTCGCATTTCCATCAATGTAACATTCATTGATCATCAATATGTTTTCTATATTAAATAAACGTGGAGACCTTATTATACATACACCCCTCGTATTAATTACGTTATGCAATTGTACAGGCAGAGGAGGGATTACATTTCACCCAAAAATTTGACAAGGTGATTTTATTAGACGTATAGATTTTAAAGTTCCCTGAAATGTCAGCAATTTTATTAGGCGCGTATTTATTTGAATGTTTAGACATCATAAATAAGGAACGAAAAGTGAGTTTAACACTAAATTCTATGTATAAATTCTGTCCTATGATGTATTTCGTGATTGAAATACAACTCTAAGGTCATTGGAGATGCTAGAAAAAACTGATTCATAGTGAAAAAGGCAAGCGTCATCTGTTCCGTCAAGTACCAAGGCAGATCTTTGGCAGTGTTTGCTCAGCCATTTGTCACAAGAGATCAGCTAAATAATATCGATGTGCCAAAGTAAAAATTTAACTAGGGTGAAGTGATAGGTGCTAATGTTAAAGGTGAAGCAAGCAGAACAAATAGTGGAGTCCAGTATACTTGTGCAATTTAGGAATTTACCAGACCCGGTCAAAAAACCCCAGGTACAAAAGCTCACTAGGTATTTTGAACCCAACAAAGAAGTCTTTTTCAAAGCAGTTCTCCCTTAGACACAGCCGGTGACACTCGAGTAAACTCAGTAACCGCTGATATAGGTACATGGCTAACTGGAATTTTCATAGTTTGTTTCATTTTGGAGGTAATTGAAATGAAATGTTTAATGTTTAACGCCCGCTTTTACTACATACGGCACCGCAGGCGGTGACACTGATGATACATGAGCTGAAGATGGAGCACCGGTGGAATGCGATGGCGGGGGAAACCGGAGATCCCGGAGAAAACCCACCCCAGCGCCGTGTTGTCCACCACATATCTCACTTTGCGGTCGCCTGGGATCGAACCCGGCCCGCCTTGGTGAGAGCCAAATGGTCTAACCATTGAGCCACGGCGTGGCCTGGAGGTAATTGAGATGATTTTGTTTTGTGTGTGTGTGTGTGTGTGTGTGGTTTTTTTTTTTGTAATTTACGTCCTACAACGTTAAGTCATATAGGACGATGTATGGAATGAGTGCAATGATGCTTACAGTTACCCGACATTCGTCTTTCAGGGTGAGGGAAATCCCCGGAGAAAGCTTTATCCAGGTAACTCACCGTGACTGAGGTTCGAACTTGGGACCTCTTGAGCTTAAGGCTGACATGCCACGCTACCCAGCCTGGCTATTTGAGATGCCAGAGTTAGTTAGGATGACCTGTATAGCTATAACCTATCAGAAAACTTTCCTTCAATAGAACATCAGTGCTGAAGTGATGTTTTCTTACACTCCAGTTCAAAATTGTACCTCATATAAAATTAGATAAACTATTTTATTCAGCAAATGGGCTGTAAGCAGATATACGTACTTCATATCAAACGCAGATGTAGTTTCTGACATTTTCATCCCTCCCTTTATTTTATTTTCACAAATCAGTTGTTACTAATGAGGCATTGAAGTAAAAATATCAAGGGCCAAGTCTATCAGCCGTATTTGCTAATTTGGAACAGCATGTGTTTTGCTGAGTAGGAGGGCGCCTCACTTAAACTTTTCTGCAGCAACTTTTTTAATCTCACAAAATCTGGAGAGTGTGTTTCCTCTTGACCCAGCAATTTCACTGCTAAGCTTTGTCGTTAGCTTCTCCTTTCGGCACACAACTTTGAAATGTTTGTTTTCGACACACTCCATGTTTTCTAGATGTCATTAGATCACACTGTCTTCTGTTGGCCTCAGAGGTTGGCCTCCGTTTAAATACATTATGTACAGATCCCAAAAGCTATAAGCTACATCCTAGTTCTCATAGTTTCTAAGGACTTAATAGAGATTGTCTTAAAATATCTACTTAACCGTCATTTACACTTGGTGACTGAGCATATCTGCTTTAAGAACACATTCTATTACACGTTCTCCAGCTACCTATATGCTATCTATGCTTTCAGGTTCCAGACAATATAAGAAGTGCAATATTCATACACTGGCCAATGAGGTTAAGTCACGACGACCTGAAGTACTCTAGAAATATTAAACCACTCTCTAACTGAAATATTAAATAAAAGAAGTGACTTTTCCCCAAGGCCGTAAATCTCCTTCCATTAGAAACACAATTATAGCTTTAAGATGTTCGGTCGTTAAGAAAAACAAATGAAACCAGTTTGAAAAATGCTTGCTGAGGTCTAAGTGTTCAATTAGCAGAAAGTTGGAACCACCAGTTTATGGCCACTTAATGATCTTGAAAGTGACTGGAAGTTTTTTTCTGAACAATGAACTTAATTCCATTTGTGTAATTCTTTTTCACTCTTCAACACTTGTGAACTTCTGTTTATTGATGGCGGAGAAGAGTACAGTGGAGAATTGAGCAGAGGTAAAAAATACTGAAACATCAAAGCGTATGTACTAGAATGGCGTAACAGTTGGTTGGCAGAGATAAGAGGAATTGAGGAATAGAATAGGGATGTGAGATGTATAAAGATTAGAGAAAAGGAACACAAGCGATGTGGGTAAATTGGAAAAATTCAGAATAGAACATATAGAAAGACAGGAAATCTAGGGAAGTCTAAAAAATATGAAATCATTACAATTTTACAACAAATAAAAAGAAACTTGGGACGAGAAGCATATGTAGATTACTGCAATAGGCAAGAGAGAGAAGGGTTAGCTTGGATGAGAACAGGAACAATATTTCTAAGAGGGATAAGAGGTAGGAAAAGGGAATTTGTGACTTCTGTGGGGGGAAAGAAATCATAGAACATTATGTAAGAGAATGCGAGAAGGTTGCAATGTGGAGAGAAAAGTTTTGGGAGGAAAAATGGGAGAAAGTAGAGAAGAGGATAGTAGCTATAAAATGTTAACGGGAAAGGAGGAAAAGAAGGTAAGAAGTATTGGTGAGTTCTTACAGAAAGTAAACGAAAAATGGAGAAGAAGTGTAAATAATAAAGAAAGGAAAATGAGGGGAAAGAATGGGGCTAAATAAGTAACAAGGAGGCATGCAGGTTAAGAGTTACCTGACAGAGCAGAAGACCAGGGTGTTATGTAAGCCAAGGTAGCAACAAGGTAAAGACAAATAAATGTAAAGAATATAAGAAAGGAAGATGAGGGGGATGAATGGGGCTAATTAATAACAAGGAGGCATGGAGTTTAAGAGCTACCTGGCACAGCAGAAGACCAGGGTGTCATGTAAGCCAAGGTAGCAACAAGTTAAAGACAAATAAATGTAAAGACTATAAGAAAGGAAGATGAGGGGGAGGAAAATAAGTAATTAAGTAACAAGGAGACATTGAAATAGTGTGGGATAGGTAAACAATCTTAAGGAATAATATAAAAGACTGTAAAAAAGAAATCCACGAATAAATTATTCATTTTTCGATCAAAAATAACATTTATATGGTATCTCAATTTATGTTTGACAAATTTTTCTGAATTAGCTAAAGCTTCAAACAGTCTTGTTGTCAAGGTCACGCTCACTTGAATTTACTGTGGTTTTGCCAGTACTACCACAATATGAAAATGAAATAATTTTAAAAACAATCGACTGCCGGTATTTCAAACCTCATTATACGATGTTTATTTATTAAAATCAATATTTTTCCCGGCTCCCTTCACCTACACCAATCAAGTACCTTGGAGTGTTACTGGACACTCGGCTTACGTGGAAGCCTCATATTGACCGCACCATTACCCTGACATCCGCTCGTCTTTCACAACTGTCTCCATTATTTCACAAATATACTTCACTTGCTTTAGAATCTTCACCGCTCCTATCAAATCTCTGGTTCGACCTCTTATTACTTATGCCTGCCAGGTCTGGGGGGCTGCCAGTACTTGTCACCTGAGGCGTCTACAGGTCATCCAGAGCCGATTCTTGCAATTCGCCACCAATGCTCCTTGGTTTGTCCGCAACCAGCAGCTGCATCACGAGCTGGGACTTCTTCCTCTCCACCATTTTATCCGACAGACTGCTCGAGGCTTCTTCTACAACCTACGCCACGTCCCAGGAGCTGTGACGTATAACATCGGCGTCCGAAGTCGCCGGCCAACGCGACTGAAGCGACGACTACCACAGGACCTGCTTTACAGTGATGACACTTCCACTTCTGAATAATCTACTGTTTCAATTCATCTTTTCTATTCTTCTGTTCTACTACGTAAATTCTCACTGTGAAAGTATGTATACCATTTTATCAGTTCAGTGCCACATTTATACTAGTTATCATTTGTTTTAGTTCAGAGGAGGCACGTTGTCCTACTTCTACAATGTTATTACTCTAGAATTATTTTGTATCTGTTCTCTCAGATCTGCAAAGCATATATTACTGCTAACCCATCTCTAAAAAAAAAAAAAAAAAAAAAAAAAAAAAAAAAAAAAAAAAAAAAAAAAAAAAATCCCCAAACCATTAAACTTATCAGATCATTTCATCGTTTTAATAATTTAACTTCTGGATTTATTTTATGGTTAAATGACCAAAAAATGATCTGGTACGGCCAATTTATCAGTTTGTTTATACTTAGTGTTACAAAAATGTTCGTTCGTTCTGGTTTCTAAATTACGTTTTGTCTTTCCAATATAAACTTCATGTCCTGCTCCGTGGCGTAGCGGGCTAAGGCAGCATGCCTTGATCCTTGGTCACAGAAAAGGCGCGGGTTGGATCCCAGGCATGTGGTAGGGATTTTAGGTCCCGGGTATAGGACCGGTGCCTATTCAGCATCGTGAGGAAAGAGGAGCTTACGCTAGGTAAGTGGCCCTTTTCACGGAAACCAACATTCCGGCTGGGGGATGCCGAGATGCTGAACACATCTCCTCGCCGTATCGGTTGGATGATTGCCCACCTCTGCTGTGCGTAAGTGGGCGTGAGCCCGGCAGTCGGGTGGGTAGGCCTTGACCCTCTAAGGGCAGTCGCGCCATGGGCATCATATATATATATGATCGAAACGGCCACCCCGTGGCTCAGTGGTTACACCGCTTGGCTCTCACCAAGGCGGCCCGGGTTCGATCCCAGGCGACCGCAAAATGAGATTTGTGCTGGACAAAACGGCGCTGTGGCGGGTTTTCTCCGGGACCTCCGGTTTTCCGCGCCATCTCTTTCCACCGGTGCTCCATCTTCATCTCATGTATCATCTGTGTCACTGCCTGCGGTGCCGTATGTAGTAAAAGTGGGCGTTTAACACTACACATTTCACAATCGAAACAATTAAATTGATAAATACCAGAGTCTTTGTTATTAGGAACTTTTTAGAGAAATGCAATGACTTTTTAATGCGATATTTATTTTCAGGAACTAAAGTTATAACAAGATCCTTTATTTCTTTAAATGTTTATTAACCCAAGGATGGTAAGTAAGTTTTAAAATATAATAATCTGCTTTTATTTTTTTAATAGAAACTTTTTAAGTATTTTATTGTTTGCTGACGACTTAGTTATTATACAAAATAGCGAGTCTGCCCTGCAAAAATCTATTTTTAAACTTAGTAAACTTTGTAAGCAATATAATATTAAAATTTCTGTTATAAAATCAAAGGTAATGGCATTCATTGAGAAAGAGCGAATTAGAACAAAAATAGTTATAAATAACCATTGCATTGAACAGGTAAGCCATTTTAACTACTTGGGAACTGATGTTAGTTATGACAAGGAATATGATGTCTACAATAAAATATGCAAATTTCAAAGAGTGTGTGGAACAATAAATAAAACATTTAGAAACAAAATACGTAAAGAAACAAAATTAAAGTTCTACAAAGTTATGGCTGTACCTATACTGACATACGGAAGTGAGACTTGGACGTTAACTAAAACGCAACAAATTAAAATACAGGCTTCACAAATAAAATTCTTGAGAAGTGTGAAAGGATGCACGAAGAGGGACTTAATAAGAAATGAAAATATAAGAGAAGAGCTGGACATTTTAAGTATGAATGATAGGTTAAAAGATCTCAAACTAAAATGGAAGGAACATGTTGAAAGAATGCCAGATAATAGACTTACAAAACAAATATTACAGTATCATCCTAAAGGTAGGAGGTCGGTGGGCAGACCCAGGAAACGATGGCTGGAGGACTTCGAAGGCGGAACAGGCACTTGATTGCCTATCCATTAAGTGAAGAAGAAGAAGAAGAAGAAGAAGAAGAAGAAGAAGAAGAAGAAGAAGAAGAAGAAGCTTTTATTTTTAAGGGTACAATTATCATTAACAATTTTGTTGATAATTAAATGATTCAATTTTTATGTGTAAATTCTTTATTAAAACCATCAATTAAAGCACTATTAATAATATATTTATATTCGTTATTAAATTCCTCTTTATTTAGGAATTCCTCTTTGGTTTAACATGTAAAACCAATGCTTTGTATAAAGGAATGGAATCGAAATGATTTAAAATTTGGACCAAATTAAAAAAATATATAATTTAAATTTTAAAATATATAACAAAATGAAGTAAAACGAGCAAAAAAAAAAAAACCTTTCTCCTCCCAAAACTTTTTTGTTGCCCAATAATATATTATTTTATATACGCCTGCAAAAAAATTGAAACATTGGTGCTCAACCTTATGAGCATATAAACGCGCGTGAATACACACACACACACACACACACACACACACACACACACACACACACACACACACACACACACACACACACACACAATCACGCGCGCGCGCACGCATGCACACACACACAGACGCGCGCTTAAGTAAACAAATGCTACTCAAGTGAAGCTTGATAGTGCCTCAAACGAGCTAAAGAAAACAAACAAGTGCTGCACGGAATATTGCTAAAACGAGAAAAGCAAAAAGTAGAAAATTGTCTACGGCACCACGAGTTTGCAACGCTCGGCAAAAAAGGGGAAGGTGGCTAGCACAAAACTTTGGAAAGAGCTTCTTTACTCGTGCAGCATTAATGCTTAACGTCCGTTGACAATTTTTACGAAAGAGCTTGGAAAAACTAATTCCCTAAGTGCACTTATTACCCCATTTTCTTTGTTTTAAGTTTTTTGTTTGCAGGGGTATCGAGAAAAGCCTTTTCTGCTATCGACAGACTCTCTTCTTTTTAGTTCTTACTCTGTTTACTCAGGTTACTTGGTATGTGCTAATAGAGAATTATGTAGAGAAATCAAATACAGCGTGATTTTTCTACAGCTGACACATATTTTCGTTAAATATTCTTTTGAAAATTCAGTGAATGACGCAATTGTTGCACCAAATTAAGCATAATGTTCTGGAGTTATAATTCTTTGTCACTAGATGCGCAGATGTTTGTTTGTATTCCTAATTGCTTTTGTTGGCAACTGTTTTGGACTTTTGTTGTAGTCGACGTGATAATTCAGTACAACTTACATCAAGGACTCCTACTTGTGAAGCAATAATGGATTACGAATTCAATTACAGCTGCCAGAGAGATTTTGGAGTTCTCAATCCTCCCAAAAGAAACACAATACTGAGACTGGCACACAAATTCGAAACAACTGGATCTCTGGTAAGAGAAAAAGGTAAGCATCGTTCATCTAGGCTTCCCACGGTTTTTGACGTAAGAGCACGACTGGAGGAGTCACCCACAAAATCATTAAGACGTTTGTCGCAGCAGACAAGGTACAGCTACTCAATGTGTCAGAGAGCTGCGAAAAGTGCAGGTCTAAAGTGATATAGGGTCACGGTTGTTCATCAGCTACAGGAACAAGATAAGGATAAAAGATTGAATTATTGTCGTTGGTTTTAGACGTTCATTGTGCAAAATCCTGCCATATTGTCCATCACATGGTTCACAGATGAAGCATGGTTCCATTTATCCGGTTATATGAACTAACAGAACTCACGCAATTGGGCCATCGAAAATCCACTTGTCATCCATGAAACACCTATGTACCTGGTTAAATTCGAAATTTAGTATGCAATATCTATACGGAGATTATTGGAGCCATTTTTCATGTTAATGCTGCAGAGCAACGACTGATTCTCATTGAGGTCTTTGAGTAAATGGACGATGTAAGGTTGAGTAAATGATATTTTCAGCAAGATGGGGCTACATCTCATACATAAAGTAAATCCATGGAAGTAATTGCAAGTTTCTTTGACGGCCGGATAAGTTCTAGAATCTTGTGGCCACCGACATCGCCGGACTTCTTTCTATGACAAGGTTTACGCCACACGTCCCCAGAAATTGAACGATTTTATTTTTCGGATACGGTGACATAATTTCCTTCACATTTAGCACAAAAACCATGCTGTGGATTACTATCTGTATATAATTTATGAAAATAAATGGCCCAAATAGGCTGTTTCATTTTTGCAATTGTTTACCTGTATTTCTCCTGGGAGATAGTCAATATTACTGCTGGAGGAGGTCAACCTCACCGTCTGTAACAAAATTTCTATTCCAATAAGGGTCATAAGGCCCATTTTATATTCTGCGTTTCTATTGCCCGATCCTGGAGAAATTGTACTTTGGTTCAAAGGTCTAACCCCCTTAGCTACTGTGAGTTATAACTAACTGCTTTTCCTTAGTCATACATTTTCTTTCTATTGTTTTATTCATTCTCAAAATTGTAACACGCGTGCATATTGTGCAGTTGTTTTGACATTCAACTGTCTGAATTCACAAGTGGTTTATCAACAAACAGAAAACATACAATTATATTAGGGCCGTAACAATAGTTATAAACTTTTCCATTGTTTCTATCGATTTCTATATAAGGGAGACATAAATATTATAATAGAATAAGCATTAAGACAAATGGAAAGTGGGTCAGTATTTTATGTAGAGATCTTTGTTCAATGGGACATCAAAGAGAGGGGAAGCTTTATAGGACCTTGATATCGCTTTATGGCAGAGTGACCACATAAGCCTCTATTGAATTTCTTCGGAATTGGAAAAGGAGCTAAAGGTAGAAAGAAGAAGAGATAAGTGAACGACGAAAGGAAATCGCATTCGACAAAAAGGAGCATGGACGAGTAGTAAAACTAAATTCTCTTCTGGATATAACTGCTCTTTCCCTGCCTGATCTTCCACAAAAGAATGAGTTTAACGGTTCCTGTAATGAAAACATACAAAAGGTCAATCAACGGTGACAGATGTTTGCTGGAGCCTTTGATTTTAAGAGAACAGATATGAAATACTATTTCCCAGGTTCAAGAATTTCAAAATTTATATTTCAAATTAAAAATAAGACACAAAGTTAATGAGTTTACTATTCTTTGGGACATTTTAAGAATTGTTAAGCCTTTGTGGTGAGTTATGAAAGTGTACAAGGAGCGTCGCATTATTTTTCAGGACTGGAACCAGATAGGAACTTCAGGTTTTGACAGAGATGGCAGTACTGTACAGTCCACAGAGCTCTATTGGCAACAACGAGAGTTAGGACTGTTTTGTTACTTAAATGGCGACCTTTTCACTGCAAGAACAGCGTGTAATCGTCCGTTTTCTCCATTTTCGTGGTGACACCTACTGAAATTCATCGCCAGCTAAGTGAGGCATGTGGTGATGGTACCATGGATGTATCTAATGTGCGTTCCTGGGTGCGACAGTTCAATGAAGGCAGAACATCGTGTGACAACAGACCAAGACAATCACGGCCTCGCACTAGCCGGTCTGACGTCATGATCCAGGTAGTGAGGCATGTGGTGATGGTACCATGGATGTATCTAATGTGCGTTCCTGGGTGCGACAGTTCTATGAAGGCAGAACATCGTGTGACAACAAACCAAGACAGTTAAGTGAGGCATGTTGTGATGGTACCATGGATGTATATAATGTACGTTCCTGGGTGCGACAGTTCTATGAAGGCAGAACATCGTGTGACAACAAACCAAGACAGTTAAGTGAGGCATGTTGTGATGGTACCATGGATGTGTCTAATGTACGTTCCTGGGTGCGACAGTTCTATGAAGGCAGAACATCTTGTGACAACAAACCAAGACAGTTAAGTGAGGCATGTTGTGATGGTACCATGGATGTATCTAATGTACGTTCCTGGGTGCGACAGTTCTATGAAGGCAGAACATCGTGTGACAACAAACCAAGACAGTTAAGTGAGGCATGTTGTGATGGTACCATGGATGTATCTAATGTACGTTCCTGGGTGCGACAGTTCAATGAAGGCAGAACATCGTGTGACAACAAACCAAGACAATCACGGCCTCGCACTAGCCGGTCTGACGTCATTTTCCAGCTAGTGAGGCATGTGGTGATGGTACCATGGATGTATCTAATGTGCGTTCCTGGGTGCGACAGTTCAATGAAGGCAGAATATCGTGTGACAACAAACCAAGACAATCACGGCCTCGCACTAGTCGGTCTGACGTCATGATCTAGCTAGTGAGGCATGTGGTGATGGTACCATGGATGTATCTAATGTGCGTTCCTGGGTGCGACAATTCAATGAAGGCAGAACATCGTGTGACAACAAACCAAGACAATCACAACCTCGGAACAGGCGGTCTGACGTCATGATCCAGCTAGTGAGGCCTGTGGTGATGGTACCATGGATGTATCTATTATGCATTCCTGGGTACGACAGTTCAATGAAGGCAGAACATCGTGTTACAAACCAGGACGGTCATAGACTCGCACAAACCGGTCTGACGACATGCCAATTTTGAGGCGATGTCTACAACGCTGAATCGGCGTTCCTCCAAAACAACGTTCTCCACTCGCTGGATCATATCATGGGGATGACAGCCTGTGACTGTTGTTGGCCTCGGATCGGTTTTATATATCTAACTTTGAGGGCGTGTTTATTTTTCATGACAGCGTCCATTCCATGTGACGTCAGCAATTTGGGCGTGTGTCCATTTTCGCGGCATCCTGTGGTGTCAAACAATAGCTTTTCAGATAGAAAACGCTCTAAGTATTATTCTGAAGCTTTTGTATCTGAAATAATTTCCCAGGTTACAAATTTATGACATTACAGAGACGTAATGTACGAGGATGTTTAATGAGAATGATCATAACTTTTTACGGTCAAAATGTTTCGCAGTATAATTCAGTGTGGAACAAACACGCCGTAGTAGTTTCATTGTTGGTACTCCTAGTTCCTGCCTGTGAGAACCAGGCCATTTCAGACATGTTTAGTATCGCCTGCCGCTGCAGTGGAGGTAACATGCAGTTAAAGTTGATGTTAGAGCAAGATCCGGAGGCACTCTCAAACGTAATCACTGGTGATGGAATTTGGCTACATCATTTTGATCCTGAGAGCAAACAGCAAAGCTCAGTGTGGAAATCTCCTCCATCACCAACCCCCAAAAAAGCCAAAGTGGTGCCTTCTGTTGGGAAAGTTATGGTCACCTCATTCTTTGATATTCATGGAATGGTTTATCAGCACGTTGTACCTGCACACACATTAGTAACTGGACAATACCTCAGGGATGTCCTGAAAATATTCCAAGTCTATATCAGGCGCAGAAAGCTACATTTTCGTCAACAGGCTGGATGCTACACCACGATAATGCGCGGCCGCATGTTGCCAATGTTGTTGCCGAATATCTTGCAAAAATCAACGTGAAGTGCATCGCTCATCCTCCCTATAATCCGTATTTAGCCCATGTGACTTTTTTCTGTTCCCTAACTTGAAGAAACGCCTTCGTGGGAGGCATTATCCATCATCAGAAACAGTGGTGAAGGCTGCGGAGGCGATTTTGAAGGATATCTCAAAAATGGTTTCCAGCATGTCTTTGAAGACTTGCAGAGACGCTTGGACAAGTGCATCGCATTCAGGGGAGACTATTTTGAGAAGAACCATCAAAATTATGAGGATAAAAAAGGTACGCTGTCAAAAAAATGACCATTCTTTATTCAACAGCCCTCGTAGATTAGTGTATCACCCTTCCTAAATTACACAAGCTGGTGTAACCATTTATATGCCAGTATGAAATAATTAGTATGAATATTGACTATCGATCTTAACATTAACTCATTAACGCACATGTAATTATTATGGATATGTCGGTCTAAATTACTGTCTCAATTTCCTGTTGTGTTATTTCTTCAGAGGATAAGTTCGAGGCGTTTGCTCGCTTTGTTTTGATATATTCTTCAGAGTATAACAAAGGAAAAAGATTACTACTGTCCTATTGGATTATTGGCATATTGCTACTTACACTAAGAATAGAATGGTTAATTTTCGCTATGAAAGAATAAAAGAGCTACTGTCTTGCCAATTAAATATTGCTGCACGAGTTTAATAACTCAGAACAACGTTAACAACCTCAAACACTAGCAAGAATTGAAGGTTTTCCTTGCGCAAGAGATGGTTTGAATGAGTAATGGGATAGGAGGTTATCAGTATGTCAATGAACGTGTCAGCAGTGACATCTGCTGTGAAATAGATTAAAAGCTTTCGTATATGAGTATACGAAATATTAATATCAGCTTTATTCATCGGTTGCACACAAACCTCTCTGCAGCCACAATCAATTCTGTCACAAATTAAACGCTCTACACCCATTTTATTTCAGTCCCAACAACGGAAAAAGGTTTAGTTTCGCACCTTAATTACGTGTACAGCAATATTATAAATGGTAAAGATTTCTGATAGGTAGAGTCAACATGAAAAATTCAATGCCATGGGCGGAATTTGAACCACGGATGTCCTGGTTTCCGTCCAGTCGCTCTAACCCATTGAGCTGCCATGGCCGACGTGCCTTTTCAACATTAAATTCTCCATACGACTCGTATATTTCCCTGGTAGACTACTAGGGGCTCTCACATCCGAGATTCACCGTTGCGGCGACTTACTATCGTAAGTACTTGAGTCGCAGGCTTCATCATTTAACTCTTATTATTTTAGTTAATTATTGGAGATTAATCATGTTTTCACACTAGCAGTATATAGGCTAAGATCATCAAGAAAAATTCAATGCTATGGTCGGAATTTGAACCACGGATGTCCTGGTTTCCGTCCAGTCGCCCTAATGCATTGAGCTACCATGGCCGACGTGCCTTTCCGACATTAAATTGTCCATTCGACTCGTACATTTTCCCGGTAGACCACTAGGGGCTCTCGCATCCGAGATACACCGTTTGTGGCGACTTCCTTTCGTAAGTAATTGAGTCCTAGGCTTCATCATTTGACTCTTATTATTTTAGTTAATTGATGGAAATTAATCATTTTTTCACACTAGCCGCATGTAGGCTAAGACCTTTGATAGATAGAGTCAACATGAAAAATTCAATGCCATGGCCATGGTAGCTCAATGGGTTAGAGCAACTGGACGGAAGCCAGGGCATCCGTGGTTGAAATTCCGGCCAGGGCATTGAATTTTTCATGTTGACGCTATCAAAGATCTTGGCCTATATACGGCTAGTGTGAAAAAAATGATTAATTTCCATCAATTAACTAAAATAAGAAAATATTTTGTTTGTATATGAATGGTAATGTAGATACAATTGAGGAGACTTTTACAACCTCTTCACCAAAATCCAACACGTTCGATGGACATGGGACATTATAGCACATAATTTCAATTAATAAATCACTAAAATATTAAAACCTATTTACTAAGGACTCTAAGAGAACCTGACAGTGCTTTAATTTCAGTTAAGATTGCCAAGGAATAAATGACGTAGTTGCCTTTGCTCTGTAAAACAGAACATCTGCTGCACTCTACTATTTATAAAAACAAAAGCCGGCTACATTTTATTTCAAAGACTATATTTCTATAAAGACAGCTATAATTAACACTTCAGCAAATAGAGTTTTTAGGAGATCACAATTTAAAAGGTTATTCTTGTTTCTTTACGTATGGTCAATCATAGGATTGGCCTGTGAGTACTAGGCTTGTTATCTCGTTGCCTTGGTCACCAATTTCTGTAAACGTAACATGTGTAGGCAAGTGAACACGTGCTCTAATTTTGAGCACCCTTTTTATAAGCTATAACATTTCCGTAGCTGGAAATGATTTACGCGGGCTGTTAAATAAGGAATGATCACAATTTTTTTTGGCAACAAACCTTTACTCATCCTCATAATTATGATGGTCCTTCTCCCCTGAATGCAATGCTCTTGTCCCAGCGTTTCTCCCAGTCTTTGAAAGACATGCTGGAAACCATTTTTGAGACATCCTTCAATATCGCCTCCGCAGCCTACACCACTGCTTCTGATGATGGATAATGCCTCCCACGTAGGCGTTTCTTCAAGTTAGGGAACAGAAAAAAGTGACATAAAGCTAAATCCGGAATGTAGGGAGGGTGGGATATGCACTTCATGTTGATTTTTGCAAGATATTTAGCAACAACATGGGCAATATGCGGCCGCGCATTATTGTGGTGCAGCATCCAGCCTGCTTCACGGAAATGTCTTTTGCGCCTGATACGGACTTGCAATGTTTTCAGCACTTCCCTGTAGTATTGTGCAGTTACTGATGTGTGTGCAGGTACAACATGCTGATAAATCACTCCATGAATATCAAATAATGAGATGACCATAACTTTCCCAGCAGAAGCAACTACTTTTGCTTTTTGGGGGGGTTGGTGATGAAGGAGATTTCCACACTGAGCGTTGCTGTTTGCTCTCAGGATCCAAATGATGTAGTCAAGTTTCATCAGCAGTGATTACGTTTGAAAGAAACTCCGGAGCTTCCTCTAACATCAACTTTAACTGCATGCAGACCTGCATACGAATGTCCTTTTGTTCAGCAATCAACATTCTTGGAACCCATCGCGCACAAACACGTCAGATATGTAACGTTTCTGTCACCAGCGTGAGGATGGCTCCCAATGAAATGTTCACTATTTCAGAAAGTGATCTTAAGGTAATTCGTCGTTCCACTGTCACAATGGCAGCAGCAGTGTTGATGTTTTGTTCTGTAAGAGCAGTAACTGGAGCACCGGGTTCATCTTCCTTTAACATTGATTGTCTCCCCTGTTTAAACGTTTTAAACCAGCTGCGAACTGTGCTGTAGGGAGGAACAGACTCTCTATAGTGTCACCCGAACGTCGGAACTCCCGATAGAACCGGCCAGCAGTAGGGCCAGACGGGAAGCATTCGGTTACGCCTACCCATTTATCTTGTAGCAGTAACGAGGGGGGGGGGGCTGGAAAAACACCACTGAGCCGTCTCTTTCCCCACCCCCCACCTTCGGAGTGATACACTGAAACGCGAGAGTTCCAGAAACAGCGATATTACTATAAAAAGGGGCACCTCAACCCTTTAGTGAACTCCCTGGGAAGGTATGACCCGAGAGATCAAAGACGCTTGCCGTCCTTCAGACTTCCGAGAGACGTCCTGGGACCCCTTGGGTAACCAAGGAAAACCCCAGATGTCTCTGGGACCAACGTCTACGCCGAAGGACCAAGCGCTACACAACCCGTACCCAAAACGGAGCAAAAAAAAAAAAAAAAAAAAAAAACTAAATCGTGTCTCCCAAAAAGGGGGAACGATTAAGTGCTAGCTCATTTCGCAGGTTAAGCCGCAAAGCGGCTAGGTACTGCGGCATAAGACACCCGGACGGGGAAAGCCCCGCCTGACTAGGACTACCTCTGGACCTCTAGAAGTTCAGTTCAGTTCTTGTCGAGCAGTCGTGAGGAGCGCCGATTGAGTTAACGGACCGGAAGACTGTGAACGTGCATCAGAGGAGTTGTACTTAACTGTGAGCATGCAGTGGACCTGTGACAGACGAACAGGTGAATTGTAACTGTGTGCATTACGTAATTCTGTGTAATCGCCAAGTGTTCCGACTGTAATTCGGTGGAAATAAAGAACATTTTTGAGCTGTGCAATTGGACTTTTAATTTTACGAACCCACAAAGTCACAATAGACATTCTGAAACATTGTATAGGCCTCAGCTTAAAATTTGTTGAGACCAAAGGAGAATTTCAAAGTCGCAAATTGTTTCTCGCGTGTTACCTCCATTACAGCGGTAGGCGATACTGAACGTGTCTGAGCTTGCCTGGATCTCGCAGTCGGGAACCAGGAGTACCAACAATGAAACTACTAAGGCGTGTCTCTTTCACATCAAGCTAACAGAATATAATATAACTAAATTTTAGTGCAAAAAATTATGACCATAAAAAATTATGATCATTCTTTACCAAATAACCCTCGTAAAACAAGACCTGAAGCTTTCCTGGCTACGAATGTGCTCAATTTCGTCTCGGGCAGCAAGTCAGATGATAAGACGATGATCCTGATGATGGGAGAGATGCACACTCCAGAAATGTCGATTTCTAATCGTCTTTTCATCTGGCTTGCTGCTCGAGAATACATTGAGCATATTTATCTATGTTTCTACTCTGGAGGCCTAACCCACAACAGCCGTTATAATGTCTTATCTTGCTAAACTGCAAACTTCAGGTCACATCAGTTAAAATAAAGTTTTGCCCTTTGTATTTTCAAAAACTGGTGTATACTAAATGATTCAACAGAATTCAATATAACAGCATCAGAATCGATCTCAAAAATGTAAAACCAAAGCGAGAAGAAGATACTGATTTTGAAATACAAATTACGTATAATTTTGAACACAGGTTAGTAAGTTGCATGATGGATATAAATAAAACAATTACTTATGCTTCCAACTACTGTCAATTGTTAATCGCACGATTTCTTTTATTTTAATTTCTCGTACCTGAAATAACTGAAATGATTAAGCATCTCTAATTTTGTGAGACAACCTTCTCAATACTTTAGCAGCACTTTGCAGATACACTTATATTTAAATTGAAATTAGAAAGCTGTAATTAATGAGGCACTTGTTTCGGTAAGTCACAGGTGCTGCCCTTGAGTTAATCCCGGGTTTGAACCCTAGGGAGTCGAGTTTTGTTTCAGCGGCCAAGTAATTACTGTTTAATGGCATGGTTGAGTTATGAACACGGGGATAATGACGTCACTACGAGATGCATGCCACTCCCAGGTTAAGAGCAGGTGGTTACATTGTTAACTGGCCGTGCAAACTGCTGTCCTACACGGTGAATTATTACTGACCTTGTGAATATCCTTTGTTGTACAAACATTCTATATTTAGCACACTTTCTAGAACAATTTGAATGTAATCTCAATAAATAATATATCTCACAAACAGATTCACTAAATTCTGAACTTAACACACCCTGTGTTCTATAGAATATGCACTTCAAATCATCTCATAAGAAACGCCTGTCCTTTGATTTTGGTGATATGGAAATCTTTCTTTTGTTTTGTTTCATTTATACCCTCCCATTAACTGCAATGATCATTGCGGCGGCCGTTCTCATTTGGAAAATATCGAAGGCGTTAGCTCTTGTTCGGTTGGTTTTTAATAATTACATCACGCACACATTCACACTCTCATTCATAATACTTCCAGACTCTAGGGAAGATGAGGAATTATCTTGGACGGAGAAAAATCCCCAACCCCACCGCCGAGAATCGAAGCCGGGACACCTAGCACGGCATTGGAAATCTTGTTGGGTTCCTTTGGTTTAGCAATGCTATTTACAGGATCTCATGAATAATGTGTACATTTCGAGCATTTATCAGTCTTCAGTTGTTAATAAAGAATCACAAAATGGAGATAAAGTTTAAACTTAGAGTCATTCAAAACACTAATGGAAACAAGATTATAAAGACACTGCTACAGCTCGAAGAGTATGTGAAGTGGAAGGAG
Organism: Mantis religiosa; assembly: GCA_030765055.1. Lineage (NCBI taxonomy): Eukaryota > Metazoa > Arthropoda > Insecta > Mantodea > Mantidae > Mantis > Mantis religiosa. The sequence goes on along the minus strand of CM060956.1, from coordinate 146,196,266 downwards.
AAGATTTCGTTAGTGAACGTATGGCATAACGATGGTTCCAAAGTTTCAAAAATGGAAACCACAACACTACCACAAGTATGGAATATTGAGGATAGATGAGAAGTTCTGCGACAAAATCAGCAAAAGAATACTCACAGGCTTCCGAAAGAACTTGGTGCTACTAAAGATGAAAATTTTTGGAAAATTATACATAAGCTGTAGACATGTACCTCGTGAACTGACACCCCAACAGGCTGAACATGGCTATTATATTATATATTAAATAATATATTAAATTCGCATTTTGTATCGGTTTTTCTTAAATCCCACGATAGTTCCGAACAGGAAATTGGGGAGAAGGGAGAAACGATTTTTCAAATAATGGCGCCCAAATTACGCAAAAGGATTAAGATGCTGCAAAACGGAAAATCAAGGGGACCAGACAATATACCTACTGAAATATTAAAGCTTGGGGGTGAAGCCATGATTCCCTATCTAATGCTCTTGTTCAACATGTCAATTAACAACTGTGCCTTACCGGAAGACTGGAAAACAGCTATTATAGTTCCGATTTATAAAGGGGGTATTAAAACAGAAATAAATAATTATCGGCCAGTTAGTCTAACTTCAGTAGTATGTAAATTAATGGAGCGTTTAATTGCAGAATATATACGATGGGAGCTAGAAAATAAAAAGTGGTTTAATGAAGCGCAACATGGATTTAGACCTGGGTATTCGTGCGAAAGTCAAATTACTTCATTATTTCAAGATTTGACAAATGAGGTAGATGCAGGGGGAAGAACTGATGCAGTGGTAATTGACTTTTCTAAAGCTTTTGATGTAGTGCCACATAGTTTACTTATTTGTAAGCTAGCTAACACAGGAATTGACAAACGCGTAGTACTATGGGTTAAACATTTTTTGAAAGGGAGAACACAAAAAGTTAAAGTAGGTAAAGAGCTGTCCGATAGGGGAACCGTAAGTTCGGGTGTGCCGCAAGGCTCAGTACTAGGACCTTTACTATTTCTCGTTTATGTTAATGACATTGCTGTTAATATTAACTGCCAGATAAGGTTGTTTGCAGAAGATTGTATCATTTATAATAAAATTCTAAATACAGTGCATGAAACCGCTCTTCAGGATGATTTAAATGAAATCTGTAATTGGGCTGCGGCTAACAAAATGACAATTAATGCCAAGGAAAGTAAGTCCATTGTTTTTAGTAGAACTAAGGGTAAAATTATTGTTAAGTATCACATGGGAAGGGGTGCAAATTCCACAGGTGGACAGCTGCAAATACTTGGGAGTGTACCTGGCAAGTAATGCTGGATGGGACGAACAAGTAAATTCCACATCTAGGAATGCATGGAAGGCATTACATTTCGTAATGAGAATATTGAAAAAGGGGAGCGCTAGGTCCAGGGAAATTGCCTACAGGGCCTTAGTGCGGCCGGTTATGGAATATGGAGTAGCATGCTGGGACCCGTATAGAGCTAACCAAATCGATCCATTAGAAAAAATACAGAAGAGGGCAATAAAATTCATAAAAAGAGACAAGTATTTTGGGCCTATAAAAGGAGATGAGACTAAATGGGAGGAATTAAGAATTAGGCGCAAAAATCATAGGTTGGTAGCAGTATTCAAAGCTAATGCTGGTGTAAAGTCATGTATGGACGTTAGTGTAAGGTTAGATAATCCGGATTATTATGGACGAAAATTTTCTTTTGTTAATAGAACCATTGAAGAATGGAATGAATTGCCTGTAGCAGTCTTTCAGGGCTGTCCCCTGTCGCTGAAGAAATTTAGAAAAAATCTAGATGGTTTACAGTTTAACTTTTAAATTACAATGGTATATAATATTAAATAGAGAAGTAATTAGATATGTTTTAAGTGACTAAAGTTAAAATAATATCATGTTTGTATTTTTTATTGTGCTATTGTTGTAAATCTAGTATTTGTAATTTAATCTGTATTCTTAACTCTGCCACCGGGTAGTACCCAATTGCAGTGAAATAAATACATACATACACTATGTATACTAGGTGGCCGGCTAGTATGAAGCAATGATTAATTTCCATCAATTAACTAAAATAATAAGAGTTAAGTAGTGAATCCTGGGACTCAAGTACTTACGATAGTAAGTCACCACAAACGGTGTATCTCAGATGCAAGTGGCCGCGCCGTGGCTCAGTTGTTAGACCGCTTGTCCCTTACCAAGGCGGCCCGGGTTCGATCCCAGGCGACCACAAAGTGAGATTTGTAGTGGACAACACGGCGCTGGGGAGTGTTTTCTCCGGGACCTCCGGTTTCCCCCACCATCTCATTCCACCGGTGCTCCATCTTCCTCTCATGTACCATCAGTGTCACCGCCTGCGGTGCCGTACGTAGTAAAAGCGGGCGTTAAACACTACACATTTCATGTAATTTCGGATGCGAGTGCCCCTAGTGGTCTACCGGGGAAATATACGAGTCAACTGGAGAATTTAATATCAGGACGGCACATTGGCCATGGTAGCTCAATGGGTAAGATTGACTGGACGGAAACCAGGAGATCCGTGTTTCCAATCCAGGCCATGACATTGAATTTTTCATGTTGACTGTTATCAACCATAAACTTTAGCATACATATGGATAGTGTGAGGAAATGAGTAAATTTCCGTCAATTAGCTTAATGATAAGAGTTAAATGATGAAGCCTGTGACTCAAGTACTTACAATAGTAAGTCGTCACAAACGGTGTATCTCGGATGCGAGAGACCCTAGTGGTGTACCGGGGAAATTTACGACTCAACTGGAGAATTTATTGTCAGGACGGCAAGAAAGGAAGGAAGGAAGGATGGAAGGATGGAAGGATGGAGGGAGGGACGGAAGACAGGAAGGAAGGAAGGATGGAATCAGAGAGGGAAGGAAGGAGGGAGGAAAGGAGTGAAGGAAGGAGGGACGGAGGGATGAGGGACGGAAGGAGGGAGGGACGGAAGGAGGGAGGGACGGACGGAAGGAAGCGCGGAAGGAAGGAAGGAAGAAAAGAAGGAAGGAGGGAGGGAGGGACGGAAGGAAAGAAGGAAGGATGGAAGCAGCGAGGGAAGGAAGGATTGAAGGAGGGAAGGAAGGAAGGAAGGATGTAAAAAAGGAGGGAGTGAAGGAGAGAAGCAAGGAGGGACCGAGGGATGAGGGACGGAAGGAGGGAGGGAGGGACGGAAGGAAGCAAGGAAGGAAGGAAGGAAGCAAAGAAGGAGGGAGGGAAGGAGGGAGGGACGGAGGGACGGAAGGAAGGAAGGATGGAAAGAAGGAGGGAGGGAAGGAGAGAAGCAAGGAGGGACCGAGGGTGGAGGGACGGAGGGAGGAGGGACGGAAGGAGGGAGGCAGGGACGGAAGGAAGCAAGGAAGCAAGGAAGGGAGTAAGGAAGAAAGGAAGGAAGGAAAGAAGGAAGGAGGGAAGGAAAGAAGGAAGGAGGGAAGGAGGGAAGGCAGCAAGGAAGCAAGGAAGAAAGTAAGGAAGGAAGGAAAGATGGAAGAAAAGAAGGAAGGAGGGAAGGAGGGAAGTAAGCAAGGAAGGAATTAAGGAAGGAAGCTGCAACCTACTAAAATGTTTTGAGGAATAAACTGTTCCCAGCATTGCATGAAAATCGGCAGAAATTGTTGGACGTGTCCTCTTTCATCAAGACAACGCACCAGCGCATCGGACGAACGTGACGCAGAAGATTCTTCGTGACATCTTTGAAGTGACTCGTCATGAACCCTACTCACCTGACCTGGCGCCTGGCGCCTTTAGGCTGTTTCCTACGAGGAAAGACACTCTCCCTGGTCGCAGATTCACTAGCCGTGCTATTACTGCCTCAGCGATTTTCCAGTGGTCAAACACGCACTCCTAAGGAAGCGTTAACAGCGGCTATGGAATCATGGCGTCGAGTTGTGAAAAATGTGTACGGCTAGGGGTAGATTACTTTGAGAAGTGACGCTATTTTCTCATTTTTCTTATAATTACTTTGTGAGAAAAAAATAGGAGGCTTTAGAACTTGAACTCACCGCTTAGTATGCGTCGAAAGAGTCTCGTGTGGGAAGGGAAAAAATATAAGTTTTTTAGTTGTCAGAAGGTCGCCTTCTGTACCTCCTCTGATGTTACGTCTCTTAAATGAAGGGATGATATTCAAAGGCTTTGAGGTTTATTAAATTATATTCGCATTTCTACCATTGTAGAGCAACCGCAGGGCTGCGTCTGTAGAAAAGAATTCGTTCATACAGAAAGGAATCCGACGAGATAGAAGAACAAGTTGATTTTCTTATTAGTAAGTGTGAAGCCATAAGACAGACAATAAAAGAAGCAAGGCGCGAAATGAGGGGAGAAGAAGCCAGCAATTAAGTAGAATACTCAGAGAGCTGGGGCTTCAATTTCCTTCTCGATCAAAACTATTTTAATTAACGTTTTAGTAACTGGAGTAAATAAACTCTCCATTTAAAAGTGCTGAAGTCTGCATTACAACGATTCTTAATTGAGAATTTAATGCTCCAGGAAGTCTGGAGTTACTTTGCTTCCAGCGAAAACTAATGTAAAGGCAGAGATGGACCTTCTTAGTGCAATATTTCCGAGACTCCAAGATACTAAATTTAATAGCCTAGGCTGAAATGCACAACTGTTTAAGCTGTTTGTGTTACAGTCATTTATGGTTCTGTTTTGGATATTTATGCTAGTGGAAATAATTTTAATAAATCGCTTCACTTGATATTGAATGTTTGCATATGTTCACTAATTGTATTCCTGTTTAAATCACAAAGCTTAATTCACTCCTAAAAATGGAAATAAGAACACATCACCCTGGTGTGTCAGACCCACCATACTTGCTCCGGACACTGCGAGAGGGCTGTACAATCAATGATCACACGCACGGCAGAGCGGACACACCAGGAACAGCGGTGTTGGCCGTCGAATGGCGCTATCTGTGCAGCGTTTGGGCGCCACCGCCGTCAGTGTCAGCCAGTTTCCCGTGGCATACGGAGCTCCATCGTAGTCTTTAACACTGGTAGCATGCTGTGACAGCGTGGACGTGAACCGTATGTGCAGTTGACGGACTTTGAGCGAGGGCGTATAGTGGACATGCGGGAGGCCGGGTGGACGTACCGCCGAATTATTCAACACGTGGGGCGTGAGGTCTCCACAGTACATCGATGTTGTCACCAGTGTTCGGCGGAAGGTGCACGTGCCCGTCGACCTGGTACAGGAGCGCAGCAACGCACGGATGCACGCCAAGACCGTCGGATCCTACGCAGTGCCGGAGGGGACCGCACCGCCACTTCCCAGCAAATTAGGGACACTGTTGCTCCTGGGGTATCGGCGAGGACCATTGGCAACCGTCTCCATGAAGGTGGGCTACGGTCCCGCGCACCGTTAGAACGTCTTCCGCTCACGCCCCAACATCGTGCAGCCTGCCTCCAGTGGTGTCGCGACAGACGTGAATGGAGGGACGAATGGAGACGTGTCATCTTCAGCGGTGAGAGTCGCTTCTGCCTTGGTGCCAATGATGGTCGTATGCGTGTTTGGCGCCGTGGAGGTGAGCGCCACAATCAGGACTGCGTACGACCGAGGCACACAGGGCCAACACCCGGCATCATGGTGTGGGAAGCGATCTCCTACACTGGCCGTACACCTCTGGTGATTGTAGAGGGTCACTGAATAGTGCACGGTACATCCAAACCGTCATCGAAACCATCATTCTACCATTTCTAGACCGGCAAGGAAACTTGCTGTTCCAACAGGACAATGCACGTCCGCATGAATCCCGTGCCACCCAACGTGCTCTAGAAGGTGTAAGTCAACTACCCTGGTCAGCAAGATCTCCGGATCTGTCCCCCATTGAGCATGTTTGGGACTGGATAAAACGTCGTCTCACGCGGTCCGCACATCCAGCATGAACGCTGGTTCAACTGAGGCGCCAGCTGGAATTGGCATGGCAAGCCGTTCCACAGGACTACATCCAGTATCTCTACGATCGTCTCCATGGGAGAATAGCAGCCTGCATTGCTGCGAAAGGTGGATATACACGGTACTAGTGCCGACATTGTGCATGCTCTGTTGTCTGTGTCTATGTGCCTATGGTTCTGTCTGTGTGATCATGTGATGTATCTGACCCCAGAAATGTGTCAATAAAGTTTCCCCTCTCTGGGATAATGAGTTCATGGTGTTCTTATTTCAATTTCCAGGAGTGTAATATAACATTTTTTGCAATTAAAATAAAATATATTACGAGATTTTTTTGTTACTTCCTATACTGAGCGTAATAAGTTTGAATAGAACATAATCTCACGCGTATGGCTGAGGAATACATATGCCTACTTCCTATGACGTGACTCGTTAGTACATAATTCTGCTGATACATGAAAACAACCTTATATGACATTTCACATGGCTTTAGCTTATGACGTCAGTTTCCTGTTTACTCACGCCGACCGCGTGCGTGCGGCCGGATGTGGAGCTTGCAGATTTAGTAACTGAGTTAAACGTATGCTGAAATAGCATTTTGTTAGGCAAAATGTCTTAAGAAATATGCGGCCACTGGCGTTTGTTTGGAAAACATAGCTTTTTGGAGCATGGGAATGATGATAAGGCACTACACCGTCATCTTCATATCTAAGCGCTCCTTAAACCAGGAACGGCAGAAGAGAGAATGTGTGGAATTGCATCATATGTATACGACACGAGCATTCTTTCTACTGCAGTACATTACTACACACGACTACAGCGGGAGGCCATTGAAATATATAAGCATCCAGATAATTTTAACAAAACAGAAGAAGACTTAAAGCTCAACAGGAACTGGCGCCGTGTCATCGAGAACAAGAAACGTCATATAACAACCAGAAATGGCGTTGGCCAAACAGAGTGTATCATTGCCGGACTACCCAGATTCCGCCACCCAACAACCAGTAAAAACAGTCCACCTCTGCCATTTTCCAGCTTGCTGGAAGGAGGCGGGAGCGGTGTGTATCCCGAAACCCGGCAAGGATCCTGTCTTTCCTTCTAGCTACCGATCCATAAGCATTCTCCGAATCGTCTCAAAACTCTTTCAGCGATTGCTCCTATCCCGCCTCACCCCTCACCTCGAGGAAAGGTAGCTCCTACGCAATCACCAGTTTGGTTTTCATCATGGAAACTCCACGACCCTGCAGCTACTGAGGCTGGCCGAGAGGACGGCAATGGGATTCCAGGAAAACCTCAAGACAGTCGCGATACTGCTAGGCGTAGAAAAAGCCTTTGCCACCACCTGGTACAAAGGCCTACTGTACAAGCTCAGGAAAGCCAATATACCTCCTCCCTATCTCGCCCTGATTAGCAGCTTCCTCAGAGAACGCACTTTCAGGGTGATAGTGGAAGGACGGCTGTCATCAATCAGACCCAGAGCCGCAGGAGTTCAGGAAGGCTGTGCTCTGTTCCCACTATTCTTTGCGGCCTACTTGTCTGATTTCGCTCTAGAATAACAGACTGTTACGTGCCAATATGCCAACGACGTCCTCATTATGGCACGTAACAAGAACCTACGATACTCCTATCCTCCGCTGCAGCGCCAGCTCCGAGCCATCGGCCGCTGGAGTTAGAGGTGGAGGATGGCCATTAGCTCAGGGAAGAACTCCGCTGTCCTGCTGGCTAAGATCTGAGCTAGGCGACCGGATTGGTCGCTGAGGTTGAGAGAGAGGCAGATCCCCTGGGTTCCCTCTGTCAAATACCTTGGCGTCCTCCGTGGCCACGCCGTGGCTCAGTGGTTAGACCGCTTGGCTCTCACCAAGGCAACCCGGGTTCGATCCCAGGCGACCGCAAAGTGAGATTTGTGGTGGACAACACGGTGTTGGGGCGGGTTTTCTCCGGGACCTCCGGTTTTCCCCGCCATCTCATTCCACCAGTGCTCAATCTTCATCTCATGTACCATCAGTGTCACCGTCTGCGTTGCCGTATGTAGTAAAAGCGGGCGTTAAACACTACACATTTCATTTGGCGTCCTCCTGGATCGCGGCCACACCTACGCCCCTCACGTCTGGATCAAAGCCGGAGAAGGGCATGCAGCACTGAGGCAGTTGTACCCTATTTTGAAATCCGCTATGCCAACAAACCTAAAACTACACCTGTATTGGGTGGTTATCCCGCCCCTGATTCTGTACGGCTGCAAAGTCTGGGGATCAGTGCCTCCGATCACTATTCGCAGACTGCAGGGTCCAGAACAAGGCGCTGCGAATTATCTACGATACTGGACGTAGATTCCCGTCCCATATCCTACACACCTACTCCGGAGTCCCTTACACTGTAGACCAGGTGCGGGTGAGAACCCGTACCATCTACAATAAGCTAGACGCACACCCCAATAATCTGGTGAATACCCTTGGCCGTTAAGAAAATGTGGTGTCTCGCCGCAGGCCAAGTTACCGGCTTCCCAAAGACGCTTTGGGCAACTAAAATGAGCAGGGCAACTTTCCCCTGACCCTGTATCCCCAGGCCCAGAAATAAGCTTGGTAGAACTTGACCCATACCTTAACATTAGTTCCATTCCATCTAGCCTGTCAAGCGGACTGTGCTCTGATGCCTCTCATGCAGGCGGGAGAGCGCAGCCAGCACCGGGCGCACACACACCGCCGGGGCGATTGCGCCCTGACATGGCTAGATATACTACTGCAGAAGACAACCGCCTGCGACACAAGACAATTCTTTTATACTGCCCAGATAAAGCCGCCGTAAGCGGCTAAGTGCTGAGCAGCAAACACCCCGCCCATATAAACCTGGACGACTCGCATCTTCTGCTGGTCTGCTGAACGCTTCGGCGCAGCAAAACTCTCTCCAAGGAAACTTCAATGGCGCCACTGAAGATGTCTACGGCAGTTGTGAAAGAAAGGTTGGGACGTTCTTACCTCAACATACCACGGCAAAACAGTCCGGAAATAATTAATTGTAATATATACTCCGGCCGTGAAAGCTTAAGTTCTCTCAATTATTTTAACTATATTAATTGGATTGCATTGGATTGGGCACTGAGCTGCAATATGGGTCTACTATACCTATGCCCCAAGTACAGCAACTCCGTTAGAGAGAATAAGCGGAGAGGAGCAGAATGGAACCGTCCGAAGGAGTCACGACTGTACAGAAGGCAGGGTCCTTATAACTGACTAATTGGAATCTCCCCTACAGCCGAGTACAACCGGCATGTTTCCCGCAGTGTTCCTGAAACGGAATAACTGATAAAGAAGGAATGAAGCTGTGAAGTAATCAAACACATCGCATTTAATGTTTATCAACAGTTACATCACCACATTTTAATTTCTAGGGCAGTGTGTATGTGTGCAGGCCGGTAATCGGATTTTGCGTTAACTGTAATGTACGTATCACAAACATCTACATTAGCAACTCCCAACTGACATGTACAACACAAGAGCCTGACCTCATTGATTTATTCTCTCTGGATAGTTCATGCACTCGAGGGACATTCAGCAAGCTGCTAATACCCAATTTAAAACCATCGGGCCACAAAGGCCACGCCTTTACTGCAATCAATTGAACATCATACCAATTATTTATATAAAAAACTGAAGCTGCAGACAGTGAAGTATAATAAATATTAAGTTTTTAATAGCTACAAGCTATAATAACACATGAAAAGGTAGAACCAGACTGAAAAATTCGTTGTCATAGCCGGGATTTGAACCGCGGCTCTTCTGGTCTCCTTCCAGCCGCTCTAACCATTGAGCCACTATGGCCAACGTGCTGCCATGACATTAAAGTCTCCAACTGACTTCTGTTTCTCCCGGTAAGCCACTAGGAGTTCTCATAAACACATGAGACAACTATCTTAATGACGACTTACTATGCTGTAAGTACTTTAAGGCCCGGGCTTTATAGTTCGGACCACTATTAGGTCAATTAATGGAAATTAATTTTTCTATCACACTGGCCGTGTGTAGGCTAAAGTATGGAAAGATAGTCAGACTGAGCATTTCATGTTGGCACGTTGGCCATAGTAGCTCAAGGGTTAGAGCGGCTGGACGGCAACCTGAAGATACGTGGTTCAAATCCCGGCTATGGCAAAAAACTCTAAAATCTCCGGCAAAACTCTAACCAGGTAACTCGCCCTAATAGAGATTAGAACTCGGGACCTCTTCAACGTGAGGTAGACACCTGCGCACGTTGAGGAGCAGCTGACGGCCCTAACCCCACAACTTGAAGCGGCCCCTGTCACCTAAGAACCCTGAGACGACATATAACCTGATACCGGAAAGACGTTGACACAAACGAATAATTATAAATAAATGATAGATTTACAAATATAAGTAAATGCCGTATTACAGAACAGTTATATGCCATAATGCTGGCATATACCCTGGAGACCGCCGCAGTGACAAGGCCACTCTACGAAGGTCAGTAAACTCCCTTTGTATTCCCTGTAAACAATGAACCCTACTTCACTGATTATTCACTGGGGGGATAGATAATTGGTTTTTCTCTGGGATGTCCGTTGTTTCTCGGAGCTGCTTACTCCTGCTGTCGACGTCTGCGCTGGTGTGGGGGATGCTGTAGGCTTTCTGTTGCTTTCTGGTGCTGACTTCGGACGTGTGTACTCTGGACTTCGTCGAACTATCACGTTGATTTCTGCGGTGATGTCAGGATTTCGTTAAAGAAAATCGTTGGGCGCCACTTTATGAGGCGGTCCGCCCCGTTGTGGACCACGTCGAGCTCTCCCTTATGCTCAACGCCTCACAACTAAGGATCGATGGCGCGAGGAGGTTAAGGAAAGGGAAGTTGTAGTCTGTTCGAAGTGACATGTAGCTCCCGCATGAGAACTCTTATCTGTACTTCAGGAGTGGGTGGGTCCTGACAGGTTGTGGGTTAATGATGACACCTCGGATCCGGTAGACAGAGGTTTATTGTAGTCCTTAGACTCCTACGCTTGCCACCGTAAAGTCGTTGTCGGTGTGGTTGCTGAGTTTAGCGTCAGTGTCAGTATTGCGATGTGAGGCACGAAGGCAGTAGCACTGCGTAGCCGAATTGGATATATTTATCGTCTTCCCTATATATTACTCTTTGTGCTAACTCTCACTGGAGAGATTGTTGGATATTGCACTTTGTCTCTGTACATGGTGCTAAAAATAAATGAAGAAAAATCAGTAGGTATAGGCTTTCACCACAACCTAAATAACACTGCTCAATTCCCAAGTATATATTTAGGGAATGAATCACTACTCTATGAATCAAATACCAAATATCTAGGAATATGGTTAGATGAACATTTAAAATGGGAAAAACAAATTCAGCAACTAGAATCGAAGCTAAGCAGAATTACATTCGTTATTAAATCAATGAGGGAGTCTGTAAACACAAATGTGTTGAGAATTATTTATTTTGCTTATTTTCATTCTGTAATGTCTTATGGTATACTTAGCTGGGGAAATGCTAAAGATGTATCAAACATATTTAGACTGCAGAAAAGGGCTATTCGTTATATAGTAAATATTCCTTTCACCACCAGCTGTAAACCATATTTTAAACTACTAAAAGTACTTCCATTACCCTGTGTGTATATATATGAAGCTCTAGTTAGGACAAGAATTGTACTTGCTCAATTTGAAACAAATTCGCAGGTACATACACATAATACAAGAAGTAAATCAGATCTACGCATTATAAGCCAAAATACAACTTTATTCACACATAGCTTCGAACATAAAGCAGTATTATTATATAACAAACTACCCGATGGCATTAAAAGTATAACATCGGAAAAAAGGTTTAAACTGACTGTAAAATCATTTTTAAGAGAAGGTTGTTATTATTCAGTGAAAGAATACTTAAAACATGATCAACATATCAATGCTTCCTAAAATGATGTTTATGAACAAAATACCTGTGCAACTTCGGAGGTGATACTTGTAATATTCAGAAAAGCTGTAAAAAAATCCCACTAAAAGTAATGTCATAGACAACAGATGAGTTTCTAAGAAGTAAAATTAAATAATAAAGTAAATATTGATTTTTTGGGTAAAAATTATGTCTCTTACAGCCTAGTTCTTAAAAATGTAATACATTAAACTATTATGTGACCTAAGTTGCCTTATTCTTAATTACTATTTGTATCATTCTGTTAATTACTACTGAGTTACTTTAATCACTACTGTATTATTTAATTACTATTGCATTATTCATAATTGTATTACTCATAAGAAATGTATTATTCTTATGGGTACAAATTTGACGAAGCCATGAATATTGTATATTCCTAAGGTGAATAAAACTATCTATAAGTATAGTTCTTAGGCGGCGCCGAATACGCATCTGTCTCACGTAGAACTCAGGACCGAAGTGACCATACTAACAAAACCTATTTTCCTTTGAATTTCCCCCAATCTAGGTATTTCTCGGAGTTTGTAAAACCACATGACCACATATCAATTTTCTATTGGCTCTTAACTATCCCCACTTAAGGTCAGTGTTGAGAACTTCCAGTTTCGGACCTAACATCAAAGACGCTTTCTCTAACGATCCGCGTGCAAAAATTTATATAAGGCATGCGTTCGCGAATCGTTCGAAATCTTATAGCTTGTTGTCAGATGCACGCACGGGATTTTAACAATGGGTAGGTTTTCGACTGAGAGGCGCCAAATTTTCCTTGAGGGCAAAACAGACAATAGAAGAGGGTTCATTGTTTATTGATTGTTTACAGGGGATACAAAGGGAGTTTACTGACCTTAGTAGAGTGGCCTTGTCACTGCGGCGGTCTCCGGTGTATATGCCAGCAATATGACATATGTCTGTTCTGTTATAAGTCATTTATTTATTATTGTAAATCTACAATTTATTTATATTTATTCGTTTGTGTAAATGTCTTTCTAGTATCAGGTTATATGTCGTCTCAGTGTTCTTAGGTGACAGGGGCTGCTTCAAACTTCTCACGCTACCCACAAGCGGCCGTTACCTTCTGGACTGCCCCCGTAATTGTTGGTTTTACTATACTGTCGTTTATAGCATGGAATCAATATGAATATTTCTAGAAATGTCTACGCATTCCTAGCTCTGAATCGTGTGGTACTCCACGGAACCCGCACACCCTGCTGCACACGTGCATCCATTGTCCAAGAAGACATTCATAGTACTTTCGCATCCATTCATGATACTAATATTGTGATGCATAATACCCATATATCATGGGCTAATGTCCTCAAGCTACTGGCATATCTTCGATTATTTAAAGCATATCTTTGTTTGAATTAAATAACATTTGGAGAAGAAAGCATGCGGAGATGACAACCTTTGAGCCGCGTGTGAGGACTTCGAAATGTTTAAGAAATTTCCATGCAAGTAGTAATTCAAGCAGTAAATAAAATCCTGACTAGCCCAGCTTTGAAAAAGGAGCTTCGAAACCATTGTTGTCGAGGCACGTTTGAATTTGTGAACAGAAATAGAAAGAATATAATACTTGAGCGTGAAGATACATTCTTGTGGTGCAGGAATTTTCAAAATAAAATTTGTGGTGGGAAGCGCTACCCGTGCCTTAGTATCTAATTTATAATGAGGTGAGGTTATGTGAAGAATTCAAGTATTTGAATAATTTAAAGGATTCAGTCATAATTTGCGTACAAAAGAACAAAAATATTACACAGTACAACTTTGCATTTGATCTTAACCTAAAATAGCTACCGCATATTCAAAACATCCAAAACAGCAAAGCAGTTCGTTGACGACCTATATAATGTTACTATTAACAATAGACAACACTAATTCAGTATTTTACTTTGTTTAGAAAACAGAATAAAACAGATTTACTATCACATATCTGAAAACAAATGACAGTTTATTTCCTTTTATATTTCTGTTTTTGTCAAGAGCAAAAGCACTGTAATATAATGGGAGCGCTTCGCAAAGCTATTTATAGAACAGCAGTTGCTCTCTGGGTATTAAACCTGGGCAATTTGTTTTATTCCCATAGCTATTGTTTGTATTTCATTCCCAAAGCTGCTATACGCACATCAAAATTTGATAGATGGATGTATATCCATAAAGAACATACTGCCGTAACGTAGTTGTAGCTTTTAATGGAGCTTATAGCCACTTAAGGCCATAACAGGGTGTTTTATATAATGTAATACTATTAGAAACTACTCTGTAATGTATTAATTGTGACATTTCCGTTGAAGCTAAGAATGTTGTTTACTTTTTGTAACAAATAGAATCATAGTTACTGCTAAGCACTGAAAAGGAACTCATCGGCGAATTGAAGCATAAGTGCTACATAATTCAAATGCATTAACTTTATTATAAGACAAGAACGTAAATACGACGGTGGGTCAAAAGTAACGCCTCCTATTTTTTTTTTCTCTTTATCTTGCCAACAAAATTTAATCCAATTTACATAGCTTGAAAACTACAACATTGACGATTAATTTGTCATTATTAAATATAGTCTCCGTCCTTTTCCACGGTTTTGGTCCACCTTTTAACTAGGGCATGTATTCCAGTGTGGTAAATCACACGATCTTGCTTCCTAAGCCATTGACGCATGGACGTTTTCACAGCCTCCTCATCTTCAAAATGAATCCCACGATGAGCTTCCTTTAGTGGCCCGAACAGATGCAAGTCTGATGGTGGCAGGTCAGCGCTGTAAGACTTGCCATCCCAATTTCTCAATTTCTGCAGTGGTGTAACGGCTGGTGTGTGGTCTTGCATTGTCATGCGAAAGAAGAACATCCGTCATAGTTTTTGTTGGGCGAACTCGGCGAAGTCGTGCTTTCATCTTTTTGAGAGTTCTGACGTATTGGACAGAATTTATTGTGCATCCCTGCTCCAAAAAATCAATCATAAGCACAACCTCTGCATCCCAAAGCACTGTCGCCATAACTTTTCTTGCCGACCGCTGAGTTTTGAATTCCTTTTTCTTCTGTGTCGTTATGTGATGCCATTCCATTGACTACCTCTTTGATTCAGGTTCAAAAAATGAACCCACGTTACGTATACAGTAACAATTTTTTCCAGAAACTCCTCTCCCTCCAAATTGAAGCGCTGCAAGTGTTCGGATTCTATTGTTTTCCTTGTTTCTTTGATTTAGGCAGTTAACATTCTTGGTACCCAACATGAACAAAGTTTTGAGTAACCCAGTTGTTGAATAATCGTCATCACACCGCCTTTACTGAGGGAGGTAATGCGACACAATTCACCTGTTGTTACCCGGCGATCACCACGAATGATGTCATCGACTCGCTGAATGTTGCATGGAGTCACTGCAGTCACCGGCCTGCCACTTCGCTTTTCATCTGCCAATGGTGTTTGCCCTTCAGCTTCGTTACAGCGACGAACCCATCGTCTAACAGTGCTGACATTCACCGTTGCATCACCATACACATTTTTTAGCCTTTCGTGAATGCGAATTGGCGTTTGAGCTTCCGCAGTCAAAAATTCAATCACAGAACGCTGTCTAACAGGAATGTCGATGTCAGCCATTTTGCAAGAGGATGCAGTGCTGCCACCTGTTGACTTAGGAAGTTAGTACTGCAGGGGATTGGAGAAGAAGGTTTGAGGAATTGCGCCAAATTCAAAGATTTTGTATAACCTACTTATTTAAGCGGGTGGGGGGGGGGGGGAATAGGAGGCATTACTTTTTGACCCACGCTCGTAGAATTTTCTGCTTCTAACATAAACACTTTTTACTTATTTCACGTTCAAAAATATTTCTCAACTACATAGTATAATTCAATTTCCTTCGTATAATGCTCAGAAGTAATGTGTAACGCATGTGCTTATAGAAAGCGTTTTAAGATTAGGTAGCATTAAAATAAGGCCTGAAGCTTACCTGGTGACGAATATATTCCAGATCTCCTCGGGAAGCAAGCCAGGTGAAAAGACGATGAGAAAACGACGTTTCGGGATCGTACATAGCTCCCAACATCAGGATATGTTAACTGGATAACTGTATAACTGGATATAATACAAATATAAAGAAAAACAATGCACTACCAATTTTTGCAACACTGAACAAAAGACAGTTTTGCCAAATTAAATGCCAGGTCAGGAGATGGCGTTAGCGTAGAAAGTTACTCATGTCAAACAACTGTAACTCCGTAACTACATAGCTTCATGATCAAGCGTGTATATCTGTGCTGCATAAGCCGACTGATTTACATCAAGACCGGTTTCCCAGTTAAAACCACGAGTTTTTTTAATTTACGTCCTGCAACGTTAAGTCGGAAGGTGAATGAATTGGGTGAATTGATGCTCAAATGAGTCCAGAGTTTATGGAGCTCAGAGTTACCCGACGTTTGTCTTCAAGGATAAGGGAAAACCCCGGAATAAACCTTATCCAGTTAACTCACCCTGACCGAGATTCGAACTCGGGACGTCTTGAACGTGAGGCAGACATGCTGCCGTCTACGCTACCAAGGCGGGTTAAAAGCCTCGACCACCAAAGCTAGAAAAGGGAAACCTGTAATACAGCAAGCATCAGATAAGCCTACTGCTACAGCCTGCATCCCGTTTACCGGCAGTCTATCCGGCAGAAATGGCAGAATTCTCGCCAAATATAACATCAAGACCAGCCACAAGCTAGCTCCGAAGATTAAACATCTCTTGACACCGGTGAAAGACAAACTGAACTTCTAAGTTCCGGGAGTGTGCCGCATTCCCTGTAAATGTGACACACTATATATAGGACAAACCGGAAGGACCATCGCGACCAAAATATACGAACACCGAATACGACGTTGAAGCTTCGATCACCAGAGCTAAGAAAGGGAAACCTGTAATACAGCAAGCGTCAGATAAGCCTACCGCTACAGCCTGCATCCCGTTTACCGGTAATCTATCCGGCAGAATCAGCAGCCTCGATCACCAAAGCTAGTAAAGGGAAAACCTGTAATACAGCAAGCGTCAGATAAGCCTACCGCTACAGCCTACATCCCGTTTACTGGCAATCTATCCGGCAGAATCAGCAGCCTTGATCACCAAAGCTAGTAAAGGGAAACCTGTAATACAGCAAGCGTCAGATAAGCCTACCGCTACAGCCTGCATCCCGTTTACCGGTAATCTATCCGGCAGAATCAGCAGCCTCGATCACCAAAGCTAGTAAAGGGAAAACCTGTAATACAGCAAGCGTCAGATAAGCCTACCGCTACAGCCTGCATCCCGTTTACCGGCAATCTATCCGGCAGAATCAGCAGCCTCGATCACCAAAGCTAGTAAAGGGAAACCTGTAATACAGCAAGCGTCAGATAAGCCTACCGCTACAGCCTACATCCCGTTTACCGGCAATCTATCCGGCAGAATCAGCAGAATGCTTGCCAAATACAAGATCAGGACCGTCCACAAGCCACCTCCGAGGATTAAACATCTGTTGAGACCAGTGAAAGACAAACTGGACTTCAAAATTCCGGGAGTGTATACCGCATACGGTACACCGTAAACAGGACAAACCGGAAGGAACATCGCTACCAGGATAAACGAACATGAACGGAGGATTCGTTTAGTGCAACCTGAGAAGTCTGGGCTGGCAGAGCATTGTTTTGGTAACGACCATAGAGCCAACTTTCGGTAGACGACCATCTTGGCAAAATGCAACACTTACTGGGGCCGGAGAGTTAAGTAGGCTTTGGCCATTTCCTCCGAGAGGATCAGGCTTAATCGTATTGCTGGATTTAAGCTCCGCTCCTCTTGGAAACCGGCCTTAAAATAGAAATCCGTCGGTTTAAGAAGCACATATCAATATAGCTTGACAATCAAGCTAAGTAGTTAGGTTCCTTTGACTTAATTAATATTTATATTCACGCCATCTCTTGACCTGGCATTTAATTTACCGAAACAGTCTTGTTTGGTATTTGGAATTTTGATAGTGTTTTGTCTTTGTTTGTGTTACATTTATTATATATTTTGTGGTTATAGTATTTGTTAAAATATGCTGATGGGAGCGAAATACGCTCCCAAAACCTCGATTTTAAATAGTCTTTTCACCTATTGTTTCCCGAAAATATCTGGAAAGCAGCATTAAGATTGAATAATAAAGACTTTCCGAATCATTTTACAATTTAATCTGAAAATGGTTACAACATAAGTTCTGCCACAGACAATACATAGAAACACTTTATTGATTATTTTAAAAAATACTGAAGAGGGGCATGGCAGGTCGCCATGTTAGCATTTAAATGGAATGCACCCAGATATATAAACTGTATATAAGTAAAGAAGCGTTCTATATAAATCCATACAACTATAAATACTCTAAACAATGAGAAAATGTAACTCTAATGAAAATGAAAAGTAACATTTTTGACTACTTGGCACTTCCTCTTTCCCTTAATGATCCCGTTGCCTCATAGACAATGTCTGTGATGGGAAAAGGGCTAGTGATGGAACACTGGCTATATACATTTGTGCCAGGAAGCTCCTCTCAATTTTTCGGGCATTGTAGATCCACTCGCTTCTCCAACCGAGTGTATGTAATGCTATTTGAACCAGTCCCATGCCCTCTGGACTTAATCCGGGCTATTCGCCCCTGGAGATAGAACCTTAATATATTCACTGAGATAGGAACGGAAAATTTATGGATTTTGTTACAATCTCAATGTTGCAGGGAACTCTATTCACAGATCCGCGAATTCAAACAAGGCTCAGCAGAGGTTAAATAATTGCTTTCAATCGCTGTATCACGTCCAAATACTGTAATTTCTTTAAGAAAATGTGACTGGAAATAAAATGGTTGTACATAGATAGTACCAGCCAATTTATATGCAAAAATATAAAATAAAATAAAGTAAAATTTATGTTTAAAATACAATTTATGTAGAGATAAATAAATAAACATCTGAAATACTCCGTCCTGGTACATAATTACTTAAGGGCGGACGTATGCAAATATACAGGGCCTTACATAAATAGCCTTAACATCCAAAGTTTTCAAGTTAGAGAAGTGAAACTTGGTATACTCATTTAAGATAATACACTTAATATGCACAATTGTTTTCATAATTTTTCATTGTTTATAACTAATGCTGCATATTTTTTCTATATGCAGAGATATTTACAAACTTAAGCCCACTTTCTGTTTCAAAATTCACATATGCTATCTTTCTGAAAAATGATATGTTATTTTAAAACACACTAAAAATGAATTTGTTGGATTTAGATTTCTTATTGAAGCTGTATAGAATTTAAAAAAAAAATGTTAATCAAATGCATCCTTTAAAAATTAAAATAATTTAATATATTTTGTATCATCACATTCCATCTGGAGCTTAATCTTAAATTATAGAACCAACAAAATGTTCATTATGGCGTAAGAAAGCTGTGTGCTAAATTGCATCACTGTAGATGAAGTTGTTTGAGAGAAAAATGGTTCGAAGTTGGAGAAAATGC
Source organism: Mantis religiosa (assembly GCA_030765055.1). NCBI lineage: Eukaryota > Metazoa > Arthropoda > Insecta > Mantodea > Mantidae > Mantis > Mantis religiosa. Next base: position 146,176,931 of record CM060956.1, on the reverse strand, counting down.
AAGTTACGGGGAAAGACAATTAAAAATACAATAAGTATTACTCAGTTTGCCTTTTAATTTTAAGTCAGAACTTCCCATATCCATAGTCTGTATCCTCATTCTGGTCTTCTTCATCCTTTCTTTTTAATTTCCTCTTCTGTCCTGCTTCTTTCTGTATTAATTCCATAGCTCTTTCTGCACCAGCGATGCGAATGTTGTCGATACTCTGCAAAATTGTTTACATAAACACACCAGGTTGATACCCTAACTGATGCATAACTTTCTTTCTGCCAACATTCCCATCATTAAACATTATTGCGGCATCAAGTGTAACAATTTTCACCACTATGGAAAACATAAATGATGTTTTGGGACACCTTTTCCATATCAAACTGTTGAGGCTTTCATTTGGGTTTTGTGCCTCTCCATAGAGACAGTTTTTAGCAAGTCTGGGTGTGCTAAGAGTTGGTAGGTTGGCTTTATAGATTCCAAGACAGCTGATGGAAGACTATGTGTTGCTACTATGCTACTATGCAACACTAGGGCATTCAATTTTTAAAGGTACATACAGACCACGTACAGTCATAATATTTTGGTATTTGATAGCTAACACTATATACTATTTTACAAAGCAATAAAAATATTAGATTTTTAAACATTTTCTCGTACGTCCCCCTTAAGCCAGGACGTATATTTTAAACCTTTAATTTAATAAAATCAAAACAACATAATTAATTACATAAAAATCATCCAGAGGAACCAACAACTAGAGTAAAAATAAAGGAAAGAAAATTTAAAACTAAATAAAAACCAGAACAAAACTCCTGCTCAACTACCGTAGTAGATGCCTTAATTAAAACAATTTAAACATAATAATATTATTAATATTAACATTTTAGTTTTATACGTTACTACCATTCTTCAATTACTCAAAAAATTAAATATAACACTTCCTAAATTGCTAATAAATTAATTTAACTCTTTAACTTATTTAACCATATCAATTGCAAATTATAATCACTATATAACATATTATCTGAAATAAAACAATTTAAAATTTAAAGTTACAACAAAATGATTTATAATATCATCAATTTATCTGTTCTTCTTCAGGTTCTTGGGGTTCTTCTGATTCTTCCGGTTCTTCTGGACGACGTCGTTGTTATTAAAGTTATATTCATTATTTTAATAAATGTTATATATTTAAAAGTATTAGATTACAAAAAAAACAGATTTTCACTAACTAAATTTCTATATGGACTATAGTCCTGGACCCGTATGACCAAGATCCGGACCTCTTACAATCAGGGAGTGTCCGAGCTGTCCTAAAGGGCTCCCGGCGTCGTCCGTGGGGCTTTCCATAGGACAAGACCTGGATTAATAACAAGACCCATCCCATCTGGTCCAACGAATCAAGACGGGATGGAAGTGGATACGCCACTTTCGCGCGCCAACACCAAAGTGGGAAGGCTACCGATGTGACTTCGGTAGGGCCGCCTGGCACCCTAGCACAGCTTCTACAAGCTCTGCAGGATAGTACCCGGGAATATTGATGGCTTCCCTCAACCCCTTCCGGAGAGGTACCACGGGTATCGAGAACTACTGTGCCCTCGAGTCCAACCCAATCTGAATAACTCCCAGAGGGAGGGGCTCGAATGTTCGGCCCGAGAATCCTCTAGTAACGTCAGAGCTACAAAAGTATTATTTTATCTTGACAGGAATCCTGCGCGGTAGGGATGAGTAGGAACTGTGGTGGGGATAATGCACATATCACCACAATGCATCACACGCGTAAGATTACGAGAGGGGAAGGTGGTGCATAAGGTGTCTAAAAACAAATTTCAACTCTCGAAGCCAGTTTTGCAGCTCTTATAAACTGAGTTGTAATTCTTACTCTGGTAGTACTCTCCACGCTTTTGTTGGATCCTGAATAGTGCATAGGCATTTGGAACAAAACCCTGTTCTCCTCCAGCAGACATGATAAACAACTGTCGGCCTTTCAATATCGCTGCAGAGTCCCTGTAATGTATTTCACACCAGGAATATGGTCCAGTATGTGCTGTATTTATATAAGTTTCATCAATATAAACTATAGAAGCTTCACTTCGATATCTCCGAATATTTCGTAAATACTTAAGCCTTTTTGCATGTATGGTGCGATGTTCAATTAAAATTTGTATGTCAGGCTTAGTGTTATTATATTTTTTTTCAAATAATCCTAGCTTCAAAAGAACTCTTCTTAATGTTCAGACACTGCCCTGGAAGTCAGTAGAATTTTTAGCTTCATAAACAATTTCTTCAAAGTTGGTCTTTGTTTTTCTGTGCTTTAAAAATTATTCATAGTTCGCCTAACTACTTCTGAATTAAAACATCCAAATTAGATTTTGTGCATGTTCTTAATCTTTGTTTACTGGACATAGAGAAGGACGTTGTTGCACTAGCACCAATGGCTTTTCTTTCCTTAATAACTCTCCTAAACTGCTTTCAGACACAACTGTTGCCTCAGATACCCTTCCCCAGATTTTTTATTGCTGACCCTGATCATTGTTCCTTTTTTTATAAATCTATGGATATTGGTTATTACTTCTCATGTTTTTAAATGTAGCACTTTATTTCCTAATGTGCTGCTAGGAGGCGTCATTTATAAATGCTCTCTTGGAACCAGGAGACAAGCACATTTTGAAGCGAGCTGTAGTATTACCGAGTAGCTCTGCACGTGTTTACTTGCTCGCAACTGACCTGCCCTCCCCTCCAGTTGCAACCGTTCTGAGGTGGACTCGTCCAGATACCACTGCGCATCAGTCTGCACTTTTCAAGATAAAAAATGCATCCGTACCACGAGTGCTAAAAGTCTGCAGCGCCCTCACCACGGCAACTGAAGGGGAGGGATCCCCTCCACTAAAGAATTTCTATATGTACAAATAAATAAATAAATAAATAAATAAATAAATAAATAAATAAATAAATAAATAAATAAATAAATAAAATCTGAATATTCTACCCCGGCACCTAGACAACTATACCGGGGCATGTATCCAAATTTTCTCTTTATTTTTCCATAAAATCTTTACAAATGTTATAATTATACAAATCTCTCAGAAAACTACTCTACAAAACTAAAATGAAATAAAATAACAGAAATAAACACAAAAAATCAAAAAACAAAAGAAAACAACTATGAAAATTACAAAATCCTTATTTCCTAAATCTATATCTAAATCTACTAATTCTGTAGTCCACCATGGCCTCCGCCATCACTCTCTCCCTCCGCCGCCCATGCAGTCAACTCCATTGTTTGATTATTCAATAATTCTTCCCGTCTTATCCTATTTTGTATTCTAGAACTCCTTCTTGGATCTTGTACTATTCTTCGCCTATTATCAACTCTTTCTCCTTTGAATATTTTTACCTCCCATGCTTTCTTACTTACAAAGTTAGTCAAAACTTGTAATTTATTTACTAATTGTTGATCTCGAATTATGTCATATACGATATATCCTGCTAGCGCATGCCTCTCTTCTTGTTGGTGAATTGCATATCTTCCACATTCAAATACTACATGTTCAGGATTATCTTGTTTGTTACATAATTCACATATATCATTTTCAGTTTTATTGATTTTCTTCCAATAGGTCTTATAAGGTCCGTGTCCAGTTATATAATGTATAAATCCCTTTGTTGGTTGAATAAAATTCAATTTTAGTCTCTCTTTGACGTTCTGAAAAATTTCAAACACTCTTCTACCTTCTAGACTTTCTGTCCATTCTTTTTGCCATTTATCTTTTAAACTATTTTTAATCACCCAAGATTTGTTTGTTCTGACTCCAGTTATATTATAAACTTTTTCTAAGTTTCCTTTTTTCGCCCAAAATTTTGCGCCCTTCAATCTTATTAATAAATCAATCGGCCAAATGGCCGTTGTTACTAGCAATGCCATAGTTGGTGTTGTTTTTACAGCTCCTGTCAGACGTAATAATACTTTTCTTTGCGTTCTTCTCAACAATCTTCTTATTTGCACATCATCCATCCTTTCTGCCCAAACTGCTGCCGCATACGTCATAATTGAAGCAAAAATGGTGCTATGATATATCTGTATGTTACGCAATGGAAGTACAAAATTTAAATTGGTTATTCTTGCTAGCTTTAGCATTATTTTCTCTGTTTTCTGCCTAATATACTCCGTGTGTTTTCTGAAATGAAATTTTTCATCTATCATGATACCCAAATATCTCATCTCTTTTTCCCGTTTAATGTTCTGATTATTTATCTTCACTGTAGGATCCCGCTTTAAATTTCCCTTAAAAAGCACATATGTACAGTGAAAAAATTATTTAGAACTTTAAAACATCGTAAAAGCAAGTGTTGGATGCAGGTGGTACACTACTATGCACACAGGGTTGCTCGCCCCCCTAGATTGCTAGAAAAAAAAGGTATCAACTACTTGACTGTACCTTCAGTCGAAAGAAATACCGACATCAATCGGTAATCAGCTCTATAGTATGGCAAAGCGACGAGGTGCATTTACCTTCCGTGTCGAGCGCTGAGTGTGATTGTTATCTTGTTTACTAGAAGAGCGAAATATCAGTTACTTCAGTGGCAGTGCGATCGAAGTGTCCTGGCGGAAGTCTCAAAAGCAACAGTGTTTTTTGCCCATTTGGTCGCAGCATATGTACCGGGAGCTGGTACATATTGTCACGGCAACAGGCATAAAAATTTCGGCACAAATAAGTAAACAGTTGGCGAATAAAGTTTCATGGTAATACTGAACATTGCTAAGCAGTTAACGATAGCGCGTTTAGTGTAAACAGATAGCCGGCAACGCAGATAGGAGAGATAAAAGACTTGCCAGCCCAGACATTTCTGGAAGCTGGTGGAATATTCGGATTACGTCATTAGATTGTTGATTCCTGAAAAATCTAGTGATTATACAGAACAGTCTGGAATTCATGTATAGGTGTATGAAATGGCTAGTGATGAGTCAGATGTGTAACAAGAGTATTGTTGTAACGTGCGGCAAACCCGCATACCATAGTTAAATTAATTGGGTTCTAATTGGAGTTTAATTGGAGCTATGTGTTCTCTTGTCGTCAGGTGAATGGTTGTAGGAAATGGATTTTTGATGGTTGTTGGCTACTCAGTCATCTTAATAATGCTTTATCTGTGGTAGAATTATTTTATTTAATTCTTGAATCTATGTTGGCTTATCGACTTGGACCGGTGACCAACCGTTAGTAAAATTCCTAAACTTTCTAAACTTTGGCTTTTCTTCTTAGTGCACATGAACACGTTCTTCCTGACGTAGTATCAACTTCTAAGTAAATTTTTTCTACGCGTTCTTCCTGCCGTAGTATCCACTTGTTAGTATAGTTTTTTCTGCACGTTCTTCCTGTTGTAGTAACAACTTGTAAGTAAAGTTTTTCTACACCTTCCTGTCGTAGTATCAACTTGCAAGTAAAGTTTTCTTACACGTTCTTTCTGTCGTAGTATCAACTTGTAAGTAAAGTTTTTCTACACGTTCTTCCTGTCGTATTATCAACTTGTAAGTAAGGTTTTTTCTACACGTTCTTCCTGTCGTAGTATCAACTTGTAAGTAAGGTTTTTCTACACGTTCTTCCTGTCGTAGTATCAACTTGTAAGTAAGGTTTTTCTACACGTTCTTCCTGTCGTAGTATAAACTTGTAAGTAAGGTTTTTCTACACGTTCTTCCTGTCGTAGTATCAACTTGTAAGTAAGGTTTTTCTACACGTTCTTCCTGTCGTAGTATCAACTTGTAAGTAAGGTTTTTCTACACGTTCTTCCTGTCGTAGTATCAACTTGTAAGTAAGGTTTTTCTACACGTTCTTCCTGTCGTAGTATCAACTTGTAAGTAAGGTTTTTCTACACGTTCTTCCTGTCGTAGTATCAACTTGTAAGTAAGGTTTTTCTTACTTCACCATTCAGTTCGAACCTTATTCTAACCCCCTCTATAATTTTATCACGTGACTAAACTACCTCACCTTCTCAAATGTTACATTATTATTGATTTCTTATTTTATTCGGAATTTTAGCATTGGTTTTCAAAACTCATAGGACTCACTGACGTTCCGCCCTCCCTGAGTTGGGGAACGCCTACCCTGAGTTGTTTCTAACGGTATGCATCGTTGCCAAATCAGCGAAGTAAATCTCTTTAGCGTTCATGCTGAGCTGCATTTTGAAAGTCCCTTGTCCCAAAACATTCCTAGCTGAAAGAATGCAATAGTCTTCAGACATTGAACTTTTACTAACACAAAGAAGGTAACGGCTCTTCTTTCCTGTCTCTGCGACGTGTACAGATTTTTACAAGAATATTTTCTCTTCCTTGCCCAGATGCTAGTATATATGTTATATTAAATTATACTCTTCCTTTCTTATTCCTTAAGTCAACTGATATTTTAAACACTCTAATTTCATTTTATTATAACAAAATTGTTATATTAGTTTAGCAAAGCATTTCTATTAATTTATATTCTCTTTTAATTATTTGACTAATTCGGCGCCTCCTAATCCCTGCCTGATCATGCGGTTACAAACGAGAGCTAATGTAATCAGCTGTTACGGTTTGTTACTGCCATCGACCTTGGAAGATTGTGTTATTATGTGCTGTAATATTGTTACGTGAGAATTGAACAGTGTGTCTCTAAGGAAATAAAGGAGATATTTAATTTCTGCAACTCGGTCTTTTAATTCTACAAACCCACAAAGTCACAAAACAGAGGCAGGCAGCTCTCCGACTATGAGACTATGGCACTGAATTTTTCAGTCTGTCTCTACGTTTCCACAATTAAGGCAGTACTACCTCTCTGCCTCACGGCTGCACGTACCTGGATCGACGTCGGGACTCCTTCCTCGTTCTCCACGTCGTCGTCGGCTGCTTGCCTTATCCTTGGCTATAGCGGCTTCTCCAGCATGGATTTTTTTTTCTTTTTTGGGGTTCTCAGGTGTTACGGTTGAGACAACACAAACCAACGATAATCTCTGAACTGCTTTTATTTGTCCTTGCATTTGTGAAACCGGGGCACTTAATTAACTGCACTTTTGGCGGACATTTTATAGTACATTTTATTAGACGTGGTACTTCGTCGAACACACCTGACGGATGTATACAATACTGCAATGAGCAACAACTGAGGGCTGAATAGGGGTTGACACCCTCTTATATACACGCAGCACGGCGTTACTAGGAAAAACTAAGGGTATATTGACCTATATAACAGTACAGTAAAATAGCTAGCATACCATTCTATTGTCAAAGATCCGCTAGTTCTAGACTGTCGTCCGGGAGTGCAGTGTTTCTCACGTATGTCTGCCCAGGTTCGTTACAATGTTTCATCAAAGTTTACAATTTTTATTTCGCTAACATAGCTAGTTACAGTTCTTAAATTTATGATTAATTATTAAACGTATAAGTAAATGAATAATTTATCCGAGGACCAAAGTTCCTGTTTCACAATTTAGCCTACACACGGCTAGTGTGAAAGAACAATCAAATTCCATTAATTGCACCTAATAGTGGTCCGAACCATAAAGTCCGGGTCTTAAAGTACTTACAGCATAGTAAGTCGTCAATAAGGTAGTTGTCTCATGTGTTTATGAGAACTGCTAGTGGTTTACCGAGAAAAACACGAGTCAGTTGGAGAATTTAATGTCATACCCGGGTCTTAAAGTACTTACAGCATAGTAAGTCGTCATTAAGGTAGTTGTCTCGTGTGTTTATGAGAACTCCTAGTGCTTTACCAGGACAAATATGAGTCAGTTGGAAAATTTAATATCATGTTGGCACGTTGGCCATAGTAGCTCAATGGTTAGAGTGGCTGGACGGAGACCAGAAGATCCGTGAATCAAATCCCGGCTATGACATTGAATTTTTCAGTCTGTCTCTACGTTTCCACAATTTACCCTACACAAGGCCAGTGTGAAAGTACAATTAATTTTCATTAATTGACCTAACAGTGGTTAACTATAAAGCTCGGGCCTTAAACTACTTATACGTTGTAAGTCGCCATTAAGGTAAGTTGTCTCATGTGTTTATGAGAACTCCTAAGTGATTTACCGTCGAGTCAGTTGGATAATTTAATGTCATATCAGCTCGTTGGTCATAGTAGCTCAATGGTTTAGATCGGCTGGACGGAGACCAGAAGATCCGTGGTTCAAATCTCGGCTATGGCATTGAATTTTTCAGTCTGACTACACGTTTCCAAAATTTAGCCCAGACATGGTCAGTGTGAAGGAACAATTAATTTCTACTAATATTATTTTGATATAACACAAATTAAGCGATTTTATGTTCGTGACCAAGGAGAACAGTTACAAGCTACATTTAACTTTGGTGCTAAAAGGGTCAATGTTGCCACATGAGACTATAATCGGCGGATTGGATGTTTAAGAATAAATATGTAAATTTATGAAATGAAAAATGAAAAATAAATATTGTCGCCAGGCCATTGTTGATTGGAGGTGGCGCGGGCAACGAGATCAAAGAGACGGCAGTGCAGTGCGGAGATGAAAGCTCGCCGAAATGGTGGGCGGGAGCAGACGGATTTCTAGGGAGTCTGCCTTTGTTCTAGCCGGCTCTCTATTATTTTTTATATAATGTTTTATTGATCGATCAGCAGTACAGTGCTTTACAGATCAGAGTGAAAAGAAGGTAACAGTGCAATAAGAACAATAACACTCAGCTAACAGGCCGCCCCCTAACTACATTAATTTAGAACTCCAATAATACTCTCTGAGAAATTATGTCAATATTGAAGATGTAAGACAGACATCAAGCACTAGAATCACTCGAATCAGATGTAACACTCAGAAGCAGGTCCTGTGGTAGTCTCCTCATCAAGCGTGAGAGCTGGCACGTGCGGACGCCGATGTTATAATGCACAGCTCCTGGAACTTCTTGCAGCGTGGAAAAGAAACGACGAGCGATCCTGCGAATGTAGTCGTGAAGAGCTAACACTCCTAGTTCGTGATGGAGCTGCTGATTACGGATGAACCATGGAGCATGGGTAGCGATGCGCATGAAGCGATTCTGTATGACCTGAAGACGACGCAAGTGACATGTGTGTGCGGCCCCCACACTTGGCAGGCATATGTAATAAGCGAACGAACGAGTGATTTGTAGAGTAACAATGAAAACTGTAAGCCGAGGCTGGAATGGCGATGCAACAGAGGTGAGAGTTTTGAAAGTCGCCCGGAGGCCAGTGATATAAGACGATCGATATGAACACCCCAGGTCAGCCAAGAGTCCAAAAGCACTCCAAGGTATTTAACGGGAGTTGTAGTGGGGAGCCAAGGGACATTGTTACTGTAGAGACACAACGGAGGAAGCGGAGTATATCGGCGAAGAGTGAAGATTTTAGCTTCGGTTTGCTGAGGTGAACCAATGAGTTAGGCGATCTAAAGAGAGCTGTACTACTTGTAGTGCGTGCTGGAGATTAACATGAGAATAATATAGTACCGTGTCATCAGCGTAAAGAGCTAAAGAAGTCAGAGCTAAGTCAGGAATATCAGAAATGTATATATTAAATAGAGTCGGAGTAAGATAGAATCCTGTGGGATACCTGAGGTAATATTACGTGGGGATGAAAGCTTTCCACCAATGCGTACTGAAAAGCTGCGGTCATAGAGGAAACTGTGGATTAGATGTGATAAGTAATTAGGAAGATCGATGCGGTAGAGCTTAAGGAGCAAACCATCATGCCAAACCCTGTCGAATGCCTGTGCCACATCTAGGAAGACAGCCGTTCTCGATTATCTGAGAAATTTCTGGTGTGTTAGTAAACTATAAAAAGGCAGCCCGCCCGCCAATGACAGTCAGTCGGTAATTGAACGCGTGCGGGTAAACAGCTGTGTTTGTTGACCTTGTATGTTGTATTGTGTATGTGTACGAAGCGTATTTCTACGGAAATAAAGTGCAATTTTTTGTGTTTGCAACCTGGACTTTTTATTTCACGAACCCATAAAGTCACAATATGAGAATTATGAAAAGTGGAAGGAACTTTCATTTAAAACTGATCAGCCTTTGCCAGCTATGAAAACTGAGGAAATTCTATAGGAAGCCTCTGTACATGACGATTTTGACTGCAGATATTGTTGTGGACCAGGATTGTAAGGGGGATGTGGGTAGTTTTTAACGCCCGCTTTTACTACATACGGCACCGCAGGCGGTGACACTGATGATATATGAGATGAAGATGGAGCACCGGTGGAATGAGATGGCGGGGAAAACCGGAGGTCCAGGAGAAAACCCGCCCCAGTGCCGTGTTGTCCACCACAAATCTTACTTTGCGGTCGCCTGGGATCGAACCCGGGCCGCCTTGGTGAGAGCCAAGCGGTCTAACCACTGAGCAACGGCGCGGCCCTAAAGGGGGATGAAAGACTTACAAACCTAATCTGCAACTGGGGGTGTAGCTACTGAAAGGGTAGAGCGAAAGAACCATCTAAGGCAAAATGAACTGAATAACTATATTTCAAAGATGCCGAGTATTTCCACAGGGCACTCCCTGGATCTGGAAGAGATCAGGGGCGCTTTGGTAACATTTAAATACATAATAACATAATGCAACTTTACCTTTAGCGATGTGTTGTTGTATGGCTTGAACCTTGTGACTGTCAAAAGGTGTACGATTTGGTACGCCCTGCTGGCTATCTTACTCGTGGTAGCACTTTGAAATAAACTGTTGTTCATTCTTACAGAGACATCAGCAAGTCCCCTCTCAAATCTCTGTGAAGTCTCTCCACCGGGGGCTAACTCAACCAAGCTTAAATAGGGGTCCTAACAAAAAGTCAACTCAGCGATTCCCACGGTAACTGTTAATTTTCACCATATTGTGCAATCATTGTTTACATCATTGAGCACATGTTTAAACCTGTTACTGACCAACTAAGCATTATTTCCCTTGATCAGCAGCATGTGTGATTCATTGTTTAAAACATGGAGAACAAGTTGAGGCCTGTTACAGGCCACCCGTGAATTATTTCCCTAAGCCAGCAGGATGTATGATTCACCAGTCCAAAGTACATGTTTTGCCATTCAGCAGAATTTACGCTTGATCATACAACTTTTATACACAGCTGCGCCCAGACTCAAGGCATCAAAAATACATGTTACAGAATAATGATTACAGAAATTTCCAACTTTTGCTCAGCCTATACACGCAACAATCTTCAGTTCAGTAGTGCATAGTAACCATTTGGACCAACGTGTTGTTACTTCTAATTGCAATGGCCATATAAATGTACTAAGTTTACAAACTGGAAGGCTTTCCTTGAAACTGACGGTAGGCAAGAGAAGTTTATGTAGATGAGTCTGAAGGAAACTGTATGGATGTCTGCGTAGAAATTTCCCAACAACTAAGGTCGAAATTACTTCATTCTGATAATAGCTTCATTTATCTTTTGTAGAGTAGCAGTCTCAGGTCTTTGTTTGCGTTCACAAACTTTACTAGGTAAAAGAAGTTCTCATTGTAGTCGCAAGCAGTAAGAACTTCCTCTTTAATTATTTACCTTCCTCTATTCCAACTTAGTACAATATAATCCTTCTACATTTCAAAGCAGACTTTGAAAGTTTGTATTTAATAATGGGTTCGGTGTTTTGTGTATGGGATTCATTTAATACCCTTTGTACTCAATTGCCCTTAGAAACAGAGTAAGAAATAATGAAGTATAAAAGTAAAATACTCTGTGATAGATTTTAATTTCCGTTCTCTGTATAATCATGAAAAATATAAAAGAATGTCTCTTTAAAAAGCTAGACCAATAAATAGAAATACGTTGCAAAACATTAACTCCAAAAAATGTAATTTTTCATATACTGCATGATTTAGCAAGTACTGCACGTTCCTTCACTCATAGGGAATGAAGGTGACTCCACAAACCATTCTCAGGGAATTCAACATATATATTTAATTAATAAAACTGTTTTAACTGTACAATTTAAAAAGAAGCTTAACATCATTTTAGGAGAATAAGAATTTTAGAAAATGTTGTGTACAACAAGTCAACTAACCTCTGTAATTAACAAAAGTAAATCGCTTTCTAAAAATAATTGCTTTATAAATAGTTACGTTTCTTTGACCTAATTACTTTTCTACTCTCACGCCATCTACTGACCTGGGATTTAATTTACTGCAGTCTTTTGTTCAGTGATGCAAGTATTGGTACTGTTTTGTCTATCTTGATATACTTTAGAAAGATAGAGTCAGATTGAAAAATTCAATGCCATATCCGGCATTTGAACCACGGAACTTCTGGTTGCCGTCCAGCCGATCTAGCCTCTAAGCTACTATGGCCAACGTGCCGACATGTCATTAAATTCTCCAACTGATTCGTGTTTTTCCCGGTAAAGGAAAATTAATTTCCATTAATTGACCTAATAGTGGTCCGAACTATAAAGCTCGGGCCTTAAAGAACTTACAGCGTAGTAAGTCGCCGTTAAGGCAGTCGTCTCATGTGTTTATGAGAACTCCTAGTGGTTTACCGGGAGAGACACGAGTCAGTTGGAGTATTTAATGTCATGTTGGCACGTTGGCCATAGTAGCTCAATGGTTTAGAGCGGCTGGACGGCAACCAGAAGATCCGTGGTTCAAATCCCGGCTATGACATTGGATTTTTCAGTCTGACTACCTTTCCATACTTTAGCCTACACACGGCTAGTGTGAAAGAACAATTAATTTCCATTAATTGTACCTAATAGTGGTCCGAACTATAAACCCCGGGCCTTATAGTACTTACAGCATAGTAAGTCGTCATTAAGGTAGCTGTCTCACGTGTTTATGAGAACTCCTAGTGGTTTACCGGGAAAAATACGAGTCAGTTGGAGAATATAATGTCATATTTGCACGAGGCTGCAGTAGCTGAAGGGTTAGAGCGGCTGGACGGAGACCAGAAAATACGTGGTCATGACATTGAATTTTTCAGTCTGACTCTATCTTTACATACTTTAGCCTACTCACGGCCAGTGTGAAAGAACAACTAGTTTACATTAATTGACCTAATAGTGGTTAACTATAAAGCCCGGGCCTTAAAATACTTACAGCATAGTAAGTCGTCATTAAGGTAGTAGTCTCATGTGTTTATGAGAACTCCTAGTGGTTTACCGGGAAAAACACGAGTCAGTTGGAGAATTTAATGTCATGTTGGCACGTTGGTCATAGAAGCTCAATGGTTTAGAGCAGCTGGTCGGCAACAAGAAGATCCGTGGTTCAAACCCCGGCTGTGGCATTGAATTTTTCAGTCTGACTCTACGTTTCCAGACGGTAAAGTGTTCCGCACCAATTAAAACAAATATAAGCTGTTATTAATCTGCATTTTTGAATATTAATTGCATGAACTAATCGCTTTTGTTTTACGACTTATAAGCCGTAATATATGATGCATCCTATTCACTTGAAAACAGAAATTGGTGCACATTTCTTGCTAGCCTTGACATACACTGAAATTTACTTGAAGTCACTGCCCTAAAGAAAATGCGACAGTGGACTTTCTTAAGGCTATACTATGTCCAACAGGAGAATAAAGTGACATATCGCTCCGCGTCCACATACATTTGGAATGACAATACTGTTCTCACTTCGTTAAGTATAATTTTAATATGTATTAATAATATGAATATGCATTTTCAACACAAAAAACACGTATTTATTCAAGCCAACCGCTTAATCTTTTCGTTATGTATAATTTAATATGTATTAATAATATGAATATGCATTTTCAAAACAAAGAAGACGTATTTATTCAAGCCACCACTTAATCGCTTCGTTAAGTATAATATTAATATACATGCTCGACACTTTGACACATTTTTTGAGCTAAGTATCACTTAGCACACTATTAATATCCATGGAAATTAACTACGAATTACGTATTTTTTGTACTATTTAGCACGAGACTTGACCATTGCCAGCAATTACGCATAACATGACCCTTGTGGAAAATCATATTTTTACGCTGTACCCATGTTATGTTGTCACTTTTTGAAGTGAAACCAACTTTAGGCACGTTTAGCTTTTTTTGTGGGTAGTGAAATAAACTGAGCCGTCACGGTGGAATATGTGCGCTCATTCGGGTGAAGTCGGCTCGAGTCGGCTCAATTCGAACTAACCCCATCCGCACATTCAATGGTCGTATGTTCTGATTTCAGTTGTACATACCACTATACAGCAGAGATTTTCTGTCACACTCAGCAGATTTTCAATAACACACGTCCAGGTATGTCTTAACATATTTCAAATACTATGAAAAATTCAGAAACCCTACAGGAATTTCATTAAAAAAATAATTCTTAGGGCCGTTCTTACAAACGTCTGTCAAGTGCCGGTAACCGATCCGGTCAGATAACCTTCTGTCTTTTAACAGGTCGACATGTCAAATGCCACTTTAAACAATAATAATAGTCAAAGGGAACAGATAATATCACCCAAGTTCGGTATCTGGATAATGAAAACCATAATAACGAAATATAAAACGAGTGTGCTAATTGGAAACAAAGGTTTAAGAATTCGTGAAAGAGATGTTTCATTTAAGAACTGGCTACTTTTGACAATTTCTCTTTACTGTGAGTAGTAAAACGTAAAACATCAATAAATTAAATGTAATAACACACAAATAATAAAATCATCACGTATTAAAATGACGTTTTGCGTTTGTTTTCATTATCAACTTATAGGTTATGTTTTTTCACAAACTAAAGGATCAAGAAAATGTTTTGTCATCAGTATTGAAACGGTACTCTCTTCCTCGAGTAGATTAATTGACTGTTAAAGGAATATATATATATACGTGTACTGAAAGAAATATTTTGTGTGAAATGTCAAGATTGTTACGAGCTCTGAACGTTAGGGTTTTTTCCTCCCCTAGGAAAGCTGACCACAGCCATAAATTTGATGGGTCACAGCTGGCGTTTAGTTTCTAACATCGTTTGATAGGAAGGAGGCGTCTTAGGTGGTCTAAAGGGAGATTTTCGTAACTGGGACTCCATACGTTTTCTACCGACCAACTAATTAAAAATAATGAGCTGAAGGGGGAAGCGAAGTGTCATATGGCCTAGCCGGGAACAAATAGACGTCTAAAATTCAGTTGGTGGCTGACAGTCGACCGAGATCGTCATGCTTACGCGCGCCGACAGAAATCGTATTGATTAAATGAGTCGCTAGCTGAGGGTCGCCCGAGTTCATCGTGCTAACGCACGCCGACAGAAATCACATTGATTAAATCAGTCGCTAGCTGAGGGTCGACCGAGTTCGTCGTGCTAACGCACGCCGACAGAAATCGCATTGATTAAATGAGTCGCTAGCTGAGGGTCGACCGAGTTCGTCGTGCTAACGCACGCCGACAGAAATCACATTGATTAAATCAGTCGCTAGCTGAGAGTCGGGCTAGATCGTCGTGTAGCAGCACGAACTCAGATATCGCGTTCTTTAAGGAACGGACGAGGAAGCTAAAGAAATCACGTTCGATTAAAGCTAGTTAATAACGGGGTGCTAATCCGACGACTCATTTTATATACACGGGAGTGCTACCACGCAAACGCGTAACCTACCATTCAGAGTTCGCCTAATTAACATGTATTTCGAGAGTAAATGACATACAATCGATCGTCATAAGAGAATTAACCTGTGTTTCTTTTCAAGTACCCTGATTGATCCACCCAGAACGCCCTGTACCAAGAGATCCTTGCCAAAAATCCTATATTTATAAATATTAGGACAACTCCGAGAGCAGCCGAGGATATCGATATTCTTCAAATTTTATTAGCGATGCTGACAAACCTAGGAGTCAAGCTCCAGCCAAATAATTGAGCCGAACTGAGCGGCAATACTCACCCGACACCCCGACCTGCCCCAGTAACAATTAATGCAAAACATGTGAAGTGAATATGACATGTAATAAAATATGAATGAAGATATGTACGAACGTCCAATGGAGTAATGAGTATATGTACGGATATGTAGTAACATGTGTAAAATGTATACGTAACCTAACATTTCCGAATATAAAAAACATAAGCAAATAAGCAAATGAATATTATATAATTATGTTAAAATACATGTAAGAACTTGTATTCTTATTAAAAATAAAAAAAACGATGAAGAAGCAAGAAACAAAATACGCAAAGTGATTGTAAAATGGCATGTATTTTAATATAAAAATAACATACATGTAAAATAGTAATTTATGTAAATTGGTTTTACTTCCTTGATACATCCTTTATGTATAACCCTCTTTGCACGGTCGTCATTCAGTTGTTTCAGATTATTTTCATTTTCGAGTACACTTAGCGTAAGGCATGAAATGTTTAACTCGCAACTGGCCTCTTTGCGCAAGAATGAGTGTCAACGTTAAATTTTTAAAACAGTTTTTAAGAATAATTTATAATGATTAGTTTTTAAGTTTTCACTTCGCCGTGTGATCTTAAGCACACACACTTTTTTCCCCAAAATTTGTTTGTTATGCGTTCTAACCTCACACTGTGTTAGGGTCATTGTCCATCACAGTAACGCTGTTCGGTTGTAATTTGGGAAGAACCTTTTCAAACCAGGATAGTCATGATAGTCTCCCGATGGTTTGTAGACGAACACAAGCTCGCCATCCTCCACAAAGCCATTATCACTTCCTATGTGCAAAACTATAGGAGGCTTGCTCCTCTCCGTAGGTTTTCTAAGTCCTGCACTTAAAACAGATCGAAATTGTTGGTGGTTTTTTATTATTTTACTGTAGTGTCAGTCCATACTTTGCTTGTCGTGTGTACCTCGTTAACCCACATCTCGTCTAAATAACAAACTTTCCGCGTTTTATGAAGCTCCTTCAATATGCGCGCGCAGCATCATTTACTTTAATTACAAACTAACTTAACTACCTATTAGTATATAGTTTTAGATTTAAAATATGCTTAGTATGCACTTGTACGCTTTAGCAAAACGAAATAAAAACTCTACACCACAGTAGCAGTAATTTTTCAAGGGACTATTTACACACCTCTCTTCCTGACTCCGAGGAATAAACATCACCTTGAGGAGACAACGCCTATCTTACTACGCAGAATGGGAAAGAAGAACACCGCTAAGGGCAGGAAGACCAGCCAGCGAGCGATAATAGCTTCACCGCAGCCATCACCTGCAGCTCTCGGGCAGGTCTCCAGCCTCCTCACATCTCTCGGCGTACGAGAGGGAGCTTCCTGTAGAGCTGGCCGGGAAGTTCGGGGCATCTAAGCCCGCTTCCACTACCACGCCGAACGCCCGCTAGACGCCCAACCAACAGCCGCCTCACCTGGCATCTGGTCCAATCGGCACAACACAGCCTACTACAACGCCTCCGTAAGTGGCATCACCAATTATCGACGCTGACACATTTTCATCCTCGCCAGCACCACCTTCTAACAGACCGACTCCAACTGACACCGCCACTCCACAGTTGCCAACACCAGTCTCGACCACTCACAGAGCAGTCATCGTCGGAGCCCTCAGGGACCTACCTTCCAGGTTCCTCCTCACCACCGCAGTGCCGAGCTGGTTCTCAGTCATGAAAACCACCCGCATCTCATCTATAACAGGTCGAACCACCTGCGTGCGCGTGCAGTTTGCCGAACAAAGGGAGCGCAACGCCGTCTTGATGTCCAGCCTGCCCATACTAGGGCATTACCTGAAAGTCGAGGCTAGCAAACTGCAGCGCCACATACCTAGCAGACACTGCTGCGCCTACGGGCACACCGCCGACTCGTGCACCGCGCCTCCACGGTGCCACTACTTGAAGCCGCTACTCCCACAGCTGTTTGCAGAGCACGCGATCTCAGACGATGCCGCCGCAAGTACTGCGCCACATGTAATGGCTTCGGCCATTTTGCCGGTCAGGCTCAGTGCCCAGCATACCCTCGCCAGGACTACAATAGATCATCATCCCGGACGAATACGACAACACTCCCGCCTCCAGACTCTGCTCCGCCGTCACATGCCAAAAAGGAACAGTAAACCCTCTCCGTCATCTCTCCAGCCTCGACAGATATCCTGTCAAAGCTGGAAGATATTTAGGCTGAAATACTGCACCTGGCCGAAAAAAGTAAACCAGCTGGAGGAGCTACTCACCTGAACTCCAATAGCAGACATTACCACTAAACTTGACAATCTCCTGGACGACGTCCAAGACAAACACTACTTCTCTCTCAGAATACTGTACAATACCTTAACGACTCTGAATAGAATCACCGAAGAACAGCCACTGACCATCCGGAGATACATCAAGGAGGAAGTGGCAGCCCTCCAAACGACAGAGGCCATCACCGCCAGGTGAAGAGGCCAAACTAGAGACAGTAATCCACAGCAACCTTACCTAGAATTCCTCAAACATTCTCACTCTTGAATACCTTAACACATCATCCACAACTACCTACAACCACCTCACTCAATAACCTAGATACATACCTCATTAATTTGCAAGGGCGTAAGCAGGGCTTCGGTCATTCTTACGTCCTGCCGCCTTCCTCAAATTGGACCACGCTTTGGCTTGGCCAATATATCCCTTCCTCGAATCCGCAGGTGCTTACAGCAGCACTGGCACAGCACCACTCCTGAGTACTCACCGGTGGAGGTTTTTTAGTGGGTAGGGCTGGCGGTTCAATCCCCCAGAGGTGTCCCACACTCCAATCCCAGGGTTACTGCGTAACATGCTTTTTTCCTCTACTCGAAAAAAAACTATTCGCACTTCGGAGGCATCATGGAAATTGTGAAGAAGGCGCGCTACGATATACGGTCACGTGGTTTTGTTTACATCTATATTATTCTCCCGCTGCAAGCAGTATACTTAGAATGTTCACCTCTAAATGTCATTAGGGAGCCTAGCATCGCTGTAAATCACAGTTTCTGAACCAGTGAAATTCAGTGTCCTCCGACAGAGAATTGAATTCTAATAATAACCCATTGCTAAGATTTAGATCATAACAAGATATTAAATTCTAATTTAGTTACAAAGCTTGACCTTATGCCTCTATTTCTATGCTTATTGTGACATGATAATCAAACTAGGTTTCGTCACATCTAGTAAACATCTGCTTTTGTTTTGAACAACAATATGGTCCAAATAACAGGCATTAATGATTACTCATCTTTCTTGTACTTCCATTATCTTCGAAGCACTGGTACAAAACAAAAACCTCTCTGGTATGCTCGTTGTCACCTGAAATACTGCAAAAATTGCATGCTTTCTTACACTATCTGAAGACAAAATGGTGAATTTACTTACGATAAAGATCGATAGTGACGTTCACGTTGAGTGGAGGTAAAGCATCATTGTTTGTAGCTGTGCACGTTAGTATAGTTCCCAAATGACGGCGCTCAAGTCGCTCCAAACGTAACACGTTACGCACCCTGCGTTCCGATAGTGCCTCATCCGAGTCATCAACTAGATCCAGTCCTAGCCACCACGACACTCTAGGGGAAGGCCTTCCTGAAAATAAAAAAACAGAATACTTCAAAATATATATTTAATGTACATTTTACTTACATATGACACAGTGTTAATTCAAATACAAAACTTTACTTTAATTATAATCAGATATTGGATCCCATACACCTTATCAATCAATAATGTATGGGCACAGGTATTCTTTGTATTTTGTATTTACTTCTCATCTTTCTGCTACATACATTTTCATTAATACATTGATATTTGTAACATTTCTTTCTCACAATAACAAAATGACTTATTCACATTTAACATACCCTTTCTACCTGCTTGCCTCGAGTCTCAGTCTCAATACATCTAAACCCTTGTTTTCCGTGTATTGACGACCCTCCTCTCCCTTGTAATCCTCGTTCTAGTTTTCCAGCCCTTAATTGTTATTTATTCTTCATTAATCTTAACCATTTCTCTCTAAATTTCCCCAGATATTCACCTATTTTTCTTACATTCTTTTCTCCTGTAACCAATTACATTCTATTTATTATAAATACTGCCCCCATCCCTAAAGCTGTCCCACATTTGTTGCCAAATTTGTTCTCTCCATATCTTTGTTTATTTGTAATAAAGTATACTATGCCAATCTGTATCCTCTTCTCCACACATTGGGCATTTCCCTGTATCCTTTTCATATCAAATACTTTTCGAATTTATAACTTCTGTCCTTGCCTAGGAAAACACTTCTCGCCCTGACTTATTACACACATCTATGTATTTCTCCCTCACCCACACTGTCTTTATTTCCCTATATGTCCTCAAGGATCTTTTCTCCCTTACACTGGTAAATATAACTTGGCTATCTAAATCTTCCAGCCTTAACTCTACCTCTTTCCAAAAGCCCCTATAATAATACTCCTCGTTTCTACAAATATGTCCCATACCTATTTTTTCCCTCCAAATTGACAACTCTGTATAGATATTTCAATACCCTTGAGACAATTTTAACCCTCGTTGAATGTCTTGTGCTGTCACATTGGATGAAGCTACCGGTAAGCCCAAAATATATTTACAGAAGTATAGTTAATAACGTATACCTCTTTCCATGCTTCATCCACTCCCCATATATCTGCCCCAACATCTTATTTTGTACTATGGCAGTATAGATCCTTTCCAGCCATTTGACATTAATGTCAGGTAATGTCCTTAAACATGCTCTTACAATACTCATGGCCATTTTACCTTTTGCTAGAGCCAATTTTTTCTGTTCAGTCTATTTACCATCACAGCTCAATCTTATCCCCAAATAATCAAATTTCTTTACGACCTCTATTTCTCTTCCATTTGTCTCCCATTTCTCATCTTTACGTAATCTATAACCTTTCTTGAAAACCATGATCTTCGATTCCTTTTCGTTAACTTTCAGCCCTCATTTTTGGCAATAACTACTTA
The DNA here is from genome assembly GCA_030765055.1 of Mantis religiosa. NCBI lineage: Eukaryota > Metazoa > Arthropoda > Insecta > Mantodea > Mantidae > Mantis > Mantis religiosa. Next base: position 146,156,105 of record CM060956.1, on the reverse strand, counting down.
TTGCTTCAATTGCCCTTCTCAGCCCTCCAACAGATATAGAACCAACTACTAAGTCATCTGCAAATAACAACACCGGGATATCTTTGTCATGAATAACTGGTGAGTTAACCGTATTTTTAGCAGTCTCCTCTAGAATATCATCTAGAAAAAGGTCAAATAGCACCGGACTGAGTTCACATCCTTGTCTTACACCCACCTTGCTCTCTATACAATCAGTTACTACGCGTACAGGCACTATACAAAGCCAAGCGTGACATCAACAAAGGTCTGTATCAACAGGTATGCCGAAGCGCTGTGTGTGTACAGTCCGGTACGGATACAAAGTGTAAGCTACGTTACAATATGTCATCCTCCTCATTTCTTTCGATGCAAGGAGTTACAGTGAACAGCCAAGTACATTCGTAAATTGTCGAAGGGGAATTTTCTGCGCCTCTTACTGAAACAATATAAAAATATTGGGAGAAAGTTCGTTCAATGTCAAATGACGTTACTGGTCCTTATGATTAGCACAAATGATTGTCATATGTTTGTCCGAGACTTAGCTTATTTGTTATATTACGCAAACTGGAAAATTTCTTTTTTTGTTCGTTTGGTAGATGGTGCATTCTGTACATACTTAATTTTTTCTGACATCTTCTCCACTGATTTTAGACAGCTGGAAAGCACTATGACTTTCTGGGTTCGTGAAATTAAAAGTCCAATTACACAAACTCAAAATGTTCTTCATTTCCTCCGAATTACAGTTGGAACACTTGCCGATTATACAGAATTACGTAGCGCACACATTTACAATTCACCAGTTCGTCTGTCACAGGTCCAATCCACACTCACAATTACGTACAACTTATCTCATACACGTACACAGTCTTCCGGTCCGTTCACTCACTTGACGCTCCTCACGTCTGCTCGCCAAGATCTGAACTGACCCAGCAGAACAGCAGAAGAATCTAATCGTCCAGGTTTACCTGGACGGAGTGTTTGCTTCCCAGCGCCTAGCTGCTTATTACGGCTTTATCTGGGCAGTATAATAGAGTCGTCCTATGTCTCAGGCGGTTGTCTTCGGCAGTGGTATGCGCTCTGTTACCCCGTGGGAGTTGTGCGCCCAGTGCTGGCTGCGCTCTTCCGCCTGCCTGGGAGGCATCTGAGCACAGTCCGCTTAACAGGCTAGAGGGAAAGGTACAATGTTTAGGTAATGGACTTACCAAGCCCATTTCCGGGCTTGGGCGTTTGGAGTCAGGGGAATGTAGCCCTGTTCAGTTCGTGTTTGGCAACCGGTAGCTCGGTCGGCGGCGAGGAACCCTGCTGTCGTAACGGCCAAGGGTGTTCACCAAGTTATTGGGCTTGGTGTCTAGCTTATTGTAGATGGTACGGGATCTCTCCCGCACCACGTCCACGATGTACGGGACCCCGGAGTAGGTATGAAGGATGTGGGACAGGAATCTCCGCCCGGTATCGTAGATCATGCGCAGTGCCCTGTTCTGGACGTACTGTAGTCTGCGAATAGTGGTGGGAGCCGCTGATCCCCAGACTTCGCAGGCGTACAGAATCAGGGGCGGTATAATCGCCCGAAACAGGCGTAGTTTGAGGTGCGTTGGCACTAGGTACAACTGCCTTAGCGCTGCAGGCCCTTGTCCGGCTTTGACCCGGAGGCGAGGTGCGTAGGTGAGACCGCGATGGAGGTGGACGCTAAGGTATTTGGCAGTGGGAACCCAGGGGATTTGCCTCTGCCTCAACCTCAGCGACCAATCCGGTCGCCTAGCTCGGACCTTAGTCAAGAGAAGAGCGGAGCTCTTCTCGGGGCTAATGGCCATCCTCCAACTTCTCACTCCGACAGCCGCAGTTTCGGAGCTGGCGCTGCAGCAGGAGATGACAGTGCCTTAGGTTTTTGTTACGTGCCATTATGAGGACGTCGTCGGCATACTGGCACGTAACAGTCTGTGGTTCTAAGGGGAAATCAGACATATAGGCCGCAAAGAGTAACGGGGACAGTACACTGCCTTCCGGGACTCCCGCGGCTACTCGCCCACTGCAGGCCTTATATAGGGAGATCCCTGTTTCTAGAAGCCTCGTTGTTCAGAAAATAATCCCGAATGTTCCAGACGCCAGGGGGAGGGGAAAGATGCGGCCAGCGACCAGTGACACTTCCCTAATCATCCCCTCAGTGACATGAGATAAATGGGTAGGCGTTGCCTGAATGCCTCCGATCCCCCACTCAGCTGTCAGTTGGTCGTGCTTTCCGATAATTGGGTGACAGTACTGTGACTTTCTGCATTCGTAAAAGTAAAACTCCAAGTTCCATAAATACAATACGTTCTCTATTTCCGTAGAAATACACCTGGTACACTTCTGATTAAGCAGAATTACGTAGCATAACAAATACAATTTTCCAAGGTCGCTGCCAACAAACAAATAGCTCACTGCCCGCCTCGGTAGCGTGGTGGTAGAGTGTCTGTCTCACGCTCAAGAGGTCCCAAGTTCGAATGTCGGCCAGGTTGAGTTACCTGGATAAGCATTTTCCGGAGTTCTCCCTTATCCTAAAAGCCGAATGTCGGATAACTCTAAGCTCCATGGACTCTGGAGTCATTAGAGCATAATTTTACCCATTTATTCATCGTCCTTTTTTGGTGTAGTTTACGTCCTCCGACGTTAAGTCATATCGGACGATGAATGAAATGGGTGAAATGATGTCAAATTGCCCCGGGGTCCATGGAGCTTAGAGTTACCCGGCATTTGTCTTTAAGGATAAGGGAAAACACCGGAAAAAGCCTTATCTAGGTAACTCACCCTAACCGAGATTCGAACTCGGGACCTTTTGAACGTGAGGCAGACATGCTACCGCCACGCTACCGAGGCGGGCTCATTCATCGTTCGATATCACTTAAAGTTGGAGGACGTGAAATTACAACAACAACAACAACAACAAAGAGCTCACTCAACTTCCAGTTCAATTACCACTATCTCATTACCACTGTGTTTACAACTACTCCGCTGTCGTGGGCCGTGCCGTGGCTCAGTGGTTAGATCGCTTGGCTCTCACCAAGGCGGCCCGCGTTCGATCCCAGGCGATCGCAAAGTGAGATTTGTGGTGGGCAACATTGCGCTGGAGCGGGTTTTCTCCGGGACCTCCGGTTTCCCCCGCCATCTCATTCCACCGGTGCTCCATCTTCTTCTCATGTAACATCAGTGTCACCGCCTGCGGTGCCGTATGTAGTAAAAGCGGGCGTTAAACACTACACATACGCATCCGCTGGCGTGTCGCCTATTATATATACACCACTACTGATATCACTAGATACTTGTGTAATATTCTATAGCAAACAAGAAATTTAATGTTCTGTAAGACAACCAAGATGTCACTAGAATGGTCTAACTTTATCTGTTTTATCTCCGCGCTATATTTATCTGTTTAGGCAAGGTCTTTATCTCCGTGATACACTATCCGTCCATTATCTCTCTGCGCCGAAACCTTTAAGCCCGTCACCACAAGAGGACATTCTTCAAGCTGTAGATAAGATCCAAAAGTTTTCATTTATAAAATGAAGATTGACCAATAATTGTTGTGAAAGTAATGCTATTAGCACAATATGTCAAACACCTTGCACTCCCTAGAAAGTGCACGCCTTGGTAGCGTATGGTTGCGTCTCTGCCTCACGTTCATGAGGTCCCGAGTTCGAATCTCGGCCAATGTGGATTACGTGGAAAGGCTTTCTCCGGAGTTTTCCCTTATCCTAAAAGACGAACGTCGGATAACTCTAAGCTCTATGGACTCTGAACTCATTAGAGCATTATTTCACCCATTCATTTATCGTCCAATATGACTTAAGGTTGGTGAGAAGACATATCTACCTGTGTGGCGAGCAGTAGTTGTAATGAAACAAAAGCTACGCGTAACGAATCGGACTATCACTGTGTGTTGTCTCCGGGACCAACGTCAGCAGTTATATTTTGCGAGACTGGTAAACTACATATCCCTTTAAAGAGCTCAGATATCTGTATAATATTAGTAATATCACTTAATAAAACACCATTGCTATTTATCATATTTTATACATCCCTATACACCTGGTTTCCAGTACTATTCAATCAGCAAACACCAGTGTTATTTACTAGTAATTTTCATATTTCGCCCAAACGTCGGAACTCCCTATAGAACCGGCCGGCAGTAGGGCGAGACGGGAAGCATTTATCCCACGCCCACCTATTTGTCTCGTGTCACAAACTGAAGGGATGATTAGAAAAGCCGCACGAGCCCTGTACCGTCTCTTTCCCGTTCCACCAGACGTCTCGAAACCTCGGGATAATTGCGCGCGCCGCGAACCTTCCAGAAACGGCGATCTTCCCTATATAAGGCCTGTAATTGGCGAGTCGAGCAGCCGTGAGGAGCACCCAGTGAGGGAACGGAATGTGTACGTGCATCGGAGGAGTGTACGTAACTGCGTGCAGTGGACCTGTGACAGACGAACTGGTGAATCGTAATTGTGTGCATTACGTAATTCTGTGTAGTCGGCAAGTGTACCGATTATAATTTGGTGGAAATAAAGAACATATTTAAGTGGTGCAATTGGACTTTTAAATTCACGAACCCACAAAGTCACAATATTTTTATAAAAAAATAATAGGCTGACACAGAAATGGAAATAAATTATTCTTTAGCATTAGCCATATGTAGAACAAGGTTCAAATCATTGAGCAGTTCAAAATGCAATTATACAAAGAAATGAATGTTAGAAATGGATAAGAATTGTCAGAATTCAACAAACCTTATAGGAACAATTACGTTTAGGTTGTGAATAGAATTTTAATTGGCAATCTGTGACTGTATTTGGAGAGAGGTTTTAGTGGTAAACCAATTTTATGTTATAAAATAATAATTGTGTTCTTTTCGTGTCTTACAGAAGTACTTGTTGTGATGAATTATCGGTCGTCCACAGAGCCTAAAGGTGTTCTGATTTATATCCCCTAGTTGCTATTAGAGACCTTTCGCTAAACAGTTGTCAACTCACGACAACTTACGTTCCTCTTTTGTTATTTTAGTTATTTTGAAGGTAAAGTTATTGATGTCTCATTCAATAGTTACATTTTCCCCACTTACCACATAGAAAAGTTTAATTTTTAATGCTAAACGATATTCAAATACCCTATTAATTGACCCCATCAAATGTATTAGCTAACTAGTGCGATCAGTTAAAACCTGACCCATATAAATAGACCATAATTTCCCTTTGAAACCTCGTAGAATGTAGAAATTTGTTTTAATGATCTAAGAGGCTATGCAAGAATTGCGAACACTGACAATTGTTGACGCTTTTTAATATGACTGTAGATACTGAAGTTTATATGGGTATGTTCAATAAATTTGTGGAGCAGCTAGATAGAGCAACGTGCCAGACATATAATGACACCATGGAACTTGTAAAAAGTTTCTTTGATAATCGAATAATCTCAAAAGATCTGTGGCCTCCCAGATCCCTTGATATAACCTCACCGGAACTTTTTCTTTTGGGGATATCTCAAAATAGAGTATACAGGAATACACCACGGACAATTGTGTTCAAGAAATCCATTCGAACCGAAATAAGTAACATTGGTGAGGATACTCTGCATAAAACTTCAGAGAATACGATGAGAGGAGTGCAAACATTTATACCTAGATGCTAAAACAGAACCTGAGGCTTTGCTGGCGAAGAATATGTGAGATGCTACCGAAACGTCTACATTCTTTCAGCCTTCGACCTCAAATACAGTTTTCCATAGAAGTGGAGAACAATAGAACTGTTACGTTCCTGGACATTCTTGTTTCAAAAAACATCTAAGTTACACTGGGGCATGCTGTATATCGCAAGCCTACACACACCGATCTATCTGAACGATCATAGTTTCCATCATAAGTCTCAACTATTGGTAGTTCTCAAAACACTGACCCACAGAACTTTGTCTATCTCTGATCCCAGCCACTTAAAACAGGAATTACAGCACCTGAGACTCACTTTCCGTCAGAACGGCTACTCCGAATATGACGTTGAAGTCTCGATCACCAAAGCAAGGAAAGGGAAACCTGTAATACAGCAAGCGTCAGAATAAGCCTACCGCTACAGCCTGCATCCCGTTTACCGGCAATCTATCCGGCAGAATGAGCAGCCTCGATCACCAAAGCTGATAAAGGGAAACCTGTAATACAGCAAGTGTCAGATAAGCCTACCGCTAAAGTCTGCATCCACTTTACCGGCAATATATCCGGCAGAATCAGCAGTCTCTATCACCAGAGCTAGGAAAGGGAAACCTGTAATACAGCAAGTGTCAGATAAGCCTACCGCTAAAGTCTGTATCCACTTTACCGGCAATATATCCGGCAGAATCAGCAGTCTCTATCACCAGAGCTAGGAAAGGGAAACCTGTAATTCAGCAAGTGTCAGATAAGCCTACCGCTAAAGTCTGCATCCACTTTACCGGCAATATATCCGGCAGAATCAGCAGTCTCTATCACCAGAGCTAGGAAGGGGAAACCTGTAATACAGCAAGTGTCAGATAAGCCTACCGCTAAAGTCTGTATCCACTTCACCGGCAATCTATCTGGCAGAATCAGCAGCCTCGATCACCAGAGCTAGGAAAGGGAAACCTGTAGTACAGCAAGCGTCAGGTAAACCTACCGCTACAGCCTGCATCCCGTTTACCACCAATCTACCCGGCAGGTTCAGCAGAATTCTCGTCAAATACATCAGGACCATCCACAAGCCATATCCGAAGATTAAACATCTGTTGAGACCGGTAAAGACAAACTGGACTTCCAAGTTCAGGGAATGTACCGCATTCCCTGTGAATGTGGGACAGCGTATATAGGACAAACCGGAAGGACCATCGCTATTAGAATAATAGAACGTGCACTAGTTTAATGCAACCTGAGAAGTCTGGACTCACAGAGCATTGTTTTGATAACGACCAGAGAGGCAACCTTTGGAAGATGACCATCTTGTCAAAATGCAACAGTTACTGGGAGAGGAGAATTAAGGATGCCTTGGCCATTTCCTCTGAAGGGAGCACGCTTAATCGTGATGCTGGATTGCAGTTCACCCCCTCTTGGAAATCGGCCTTAAAAATGAAGATCCATCGATTTAAGAAGAAAAGATCAATACAGCTTGATAATCAAGTTAAGTAGCTATGTTTTTTTTTTACCCAATTAATTTTCTGTACTCACGCCATCTCCTGACCTGGAACATACATTTCTGAAAACAGTCTTTTGTTCAGTAATGCAAATTTTGATAGTGTTTTGTCTTTGTTTATATTTAGGTTTTATCCAGCGTTTCATGCGTGGTTATAGCATTTAAGAAATATACTGATGATGGGAGAAATGTACGCTCCCAAAACGTCGACTTCTAATCGTCTTTTCACCTGGCTTGCAGCCCGAGAAAAAAATTGATCATGTATAGATGCTCATACAGCATACTTATAACGTTTTCTCTGAGATTTAAATAGTGTAATTTAATCTCTAAGTTGTGTATTATATTATCCCAAAGTTGCACGTGTGTCCTAATTGGTTTAGAAGTTATGGCCTATCTAAATGGTTCAGATTTATATGGATCGTACAGTAGTAGCTAACACCAAAGTAGCTACCTACTTAATTTTTAGCACTAAGTTTTTTAATTTAGATATTTGAAAATAAGGGGAAATACTTTTTCTGAAATAATTAAATCATATTGTGAAGATCAAATCATGGATGGTAATGGATGATGATATCACATGGCCAGACCTTGCACGGGGCTAGCTACGATAGGATACTTATGCTTGCGCAGAGGTTGGGATTTTCTGTATAAAGGTTAAATTACATTACAAAATACCGAAACTACAATTTAGAATAGAAAGGTTTACTACAACAATAGAAAATATACAAGTGGCCAAATAGCCTTTACTTGCCTTACACGCAGCGGACCTACGTCCGTCCTAGTCAAGATTTAGCACATGAGAGAGAGAGAGAGAGAGAGAGAGAGCGAGAGAGAGAGAGAGAGAGAGAGAGAGAGAGAGAGAGAGAGAGAGAGAGATAACACTTCCTTGTACGAGCTTCACTGTCGAGAGGGAGAGATCACATGACATGACGTCAAACAACTAGTACAATGGTGATCCAAATATTATTTGAAATAAACGGTCACTTGTGTCAATATCTGCACAGTTTTGTACACTCTCACAATAACATGATAATTTCTACACATTTACTAAGTAAGAGGGTGGGTAAAAAATTACCGCCTCCTATTTTTTTTTCTCTTTTAGTTGTCAATAAAATTAAATCCAATTTACATAGCTTGAAAACTACAACAATGACGATTAATTTGTCACTATTCAATATAATCCCCGTCCTCTTCCACAGTTTTGGTCCACCTTTTAAATAGGGCATATATTCCAGTGTGGTAAAACACACGGTCCTGCTTCCTAAGCCATTGACACACGGACGTTTTCACAGCCTCTTAATCTTCAAAATGAATACCACGATGAGCTTCCTTTAGTGGCCCGAACAGATGGATGTCTGATGGTGCCAGGTCAGGACTGTATGGGCTTTGAGGCAACACTTGCCATCCCAATTTCTCGATTTCTGCAGTGGTGTATCGCCTGGTGTGTGGTCTTGCATTGTTATGCAAAAGAAGAACATCCGCCGTAGATATTGTTGGGCGAATTCGGCGAAGACGTGCTTTCAGCCTTTTTGAGAGTTCTGACGTATTGGACAGAATTGATTTGGCATACCTGCTCCAAAAAAATCAATCATAGGCACACTCTCTGCACTCTGAAACACTGTGGCCATAACTTTTCCTGCCGACCGCTGGGTTTTTAATTCTTTTTTCTTCGGTGACTTTGTGTGATGCCATTCCATTGACTGCCTCTTTGTTTCAGGTTCAAAAAAATGAACCCACGTTTCGTCTGAAGTAACATTTTTTTTTTTCAGAAACCCCTCTCCCTGCTAATCGAAGTGCTGCAAGTGTTCGGAGGCTATTGATTCCCTTGTTTCTTTGTTTTGGGCGGTTAACATTCTAGGTACCCAACGTGAACAAACTTTTGAGCAACCCAGTTGTTGAATAATCGTCATCACACTGCCTTTACTGAGGGAGGTAATGCGATATAATTCACCTGTTTTTACCCGACGATCACCACGAATGATGTCATCGACTCGCTGAATGTTGCATGGAGTCACTGCAGTTACTGGCCTGCCGCTTCGCTTTTCATCTGCCAATGGTGTTTGCCCTTCAGCTTCCTTACAGCGACGAACCCATCGTCTAACAGTGCTGACATCCACCGTTGCATCACCATACACATTTTTTAGCCTTTCGTGAATGCGATTTGGCGTTTGGCCTTCCGAAGTCAAAAATTCAATCACAGAACGCTGTCTACTACGAATGTCGATGTCAGCCATTGTGCAAGAGGATGCAGTGCTGCCACCTGTTGACTTAGGAAGTTACTACTGCAGGGGATTGGAGAACAAGTTTTGAGGAATTGCGCCAAAGTCAGAGTTTATACATAACCTACTAATTTAAGGAACAAAAATAGGAGGCATTGCTTTTTGACCCATCTTCGTATTATACGGTTCATCCTGTACTTATGAGGAGCATTTCATTAAATAAGAAAGAAAGCCTTATTTTTTTTAGTCAAAAATTCCTTTGTTCGTATTGTTTTAATTTTTGAACAAATTGCCCTGTTAGTACTACAGTGTATAGTGTGGTTCCAAAGCAAACTGCTTTAAGTGCCAATTTTATTTTCGGATAACCAGAGAGACCAATTTCCCTTTGAAAAATAACTTAACGACAGAAGCAGGGGAAGCAACCTAATGTAACACAATAAAATGAAAATTCAGGAGATTTGGACGTTTAGAAAGCGTTACTGTTCGTAAATTGGCTTCCAAACTAATTGTTATGTGCACCGTTCATACGATTTCCCCCAGGAACCAATAACCGACACTGTCAAAATCAAATGCAACTAGAACAAGGGATTCAATGGAACCTGTTCTTGCTGATAACTTGTGTCCGTGGGGAGTCATTGTGTCACCACTCTTTTGTTTGTGTCTTCGAATTTTGTTCGTAGCATCTGAACCCAGTTTCATTACAATTGTGAAATAAAGATTGCGTTGTAGTACAGCCTCGCCCTTTATATTCTCAAAAGATTGTATGGAACACATTGAGCCCAGATTTTTCCTCATGCTTAACTAGTAAGAAATTAATTGCTCTTTCACACCGGCCGTGTATAGGCTTAAGTATGGCGAAATAGAGTCAGACTGAAAAATACAATGCCATAGCCGGGATTTGAACCACGGATATTCTGGTCTCCGTCCAGCCGCTCTAACCATTGAGCTACTATGCCCAACATGTCGACATGACATTATATTCTCCAACTGACACCTGTTTTTTCCCGGTAAACCACTAGGAGTTCTCATCAACGACTCAAAGGTCTCTCAAAAGTCAGTTGTAGAATTTGATGTCATGTCGGCACGTTGGCCATAGTAGCTCAATGGTTAGAGCGGCTAAATTTCTAAAGTCCCGGGATCCTCTTAAGGATACCTATGACTGTAAATTTTAAATCCTGAACTAACAACGCAAGCTTTTTAAGATTTATACCACAGATGTAACTTAGTGCACATATGATACTGCCAAACAGTGATAAAATTTATTTATTTATTTATTTATTCTTGGTTACGCCACCTAAAAAGTCCCTTGCGACAAAATAAGTTAAATTTTGGTCTAATATTTTAACAACAGATTCCCAATATATCCGTTTTTTTTCATTTTACCCCAGGTTTCTCTGTTTCTCAATAACCTTGGCCTCCAGAAATTTTTAAAGCTATGAATATGGCTTTTTTGCCCAAAATTTGAAAATTTTTGTGCTTTGAAGTAAAAAAGTGTGGTTAAATTTCTCTGACAATAAACCCCAGGGCAATTTCTATTCACTGTTTATCTATGAACCTGTGTAGCAAGCTTCATTAGTCTAACACAAAAACTGCGACGCAAGGAGCATTTCAAGCGATCAAAAATGCTGAATTTTTGAATAGCAAGAAAACAAATGATAGCGAATTATAATTTATATCTAAACACTAGCATTCGCGTAACTTCCAAACTCGATTAGAGGATTAAAAAATAGCTTTCGGAGGCTACCTAAGCATTCTTTGGATTCAGGAATGCTTACACTATTTTATAGACTAGAAAGAAGGAAAGATAATTTTTTGAAAATGTTCATAAACTTTCAGTCATACATATCCTTAAGTAAAGTCATGTACCTATATGCTTAGCGAGTACACGTCCCTGAATGCCGGCCCTCATGCTTGTAGGTTTTTCAAGTAATTTAGGATATTAAACTAAGATAAATCAAGAGGGTCAAGAAAAAGATAAGAAAGCAAATTGAAATTTACTAAATACAAACGCTGAAATTATTTTTACATAACGGAGGAGTTAAAAATGCACAAAATGAACATGTTCAAGATAAGAGACAAAGAAGAAGCATGAAAACGTCCAGACCTCAAATGATCAGGAAACTTATATAGACTAGAACTGGATACAGAAGCTTTGATTGATCTAAGATGCTACGGGGATGTAAAGAGAATGAAAGACGAAAGATGATGAAAGGTTATTGTCAATTTGTAGAAGAAAGAAGCTTGGGAGGGCAGACCTTTCCTGGATGGATGAAGTCAATATAATATCAGAGAAGAGGATTCCAGTGACAGGTCACAAAATCTTCAATAGTAATGAAAGGTAACCGCTGAGAAGTGGAACGGCAATGACGTATATTACTGTCTTCTTCTGTGGTACAGCCAATGCGGCCCGCTACGTCTTCAAGAAATATCTTACGAACGTTTTCCTGACTTTCCCGGATGTCTTGCTCCCCCAGGCCAGCAGGACAACGCTTTTCTAAGGATTATTTGAATCAGAATTCCCTCGACATACTTCAGCTCTTGGTACATAACTTTTGCACGAAGAAATTCACTTCTATAACTTTACCAACATTTTCATTTCCGGAAAGCCTAATGAGCTGGTAACATATATTATGTTATAATGTGACTTAGTAAGTTTTAATTTATGACGTTGCTATACTGTAAACCATAGGGTAATAAAAGCTATCCCAGCCATCCACCCGCCCATCCCCCCTCCCTCCCTCCCTCCCTCCCCCCAACCACCCACCCACCCATCCCATCCCATCCCATCCCATCCCATCCCATCCCATCCCATGCCAGCCAGCCAGCCATCCATCCATCCATCCATCCATCCATCCATCCATCCATCCATCCATCCATCCATCCATCCATCCATCCATCCATCCATCCATCCAGCCAGCCAGCCAGCCAGCCAGCCAGCCATCCAGCCATCCATCCATCTACTGAGCGGTGGGTTTTTTAAAGGAATAAAGGCTACTGCTTTGAGAATCATGGTTTTCGTATTATATCCCATTTTATCACGTGACAATACTCCTGAGAAATCTGTCATCCATTGGATTACGGATAAGTTGATTTCAGATATCCACTCTACGATCAGCCTGTTGAGGAATCAATTCATGAGATATAGATATACAGCTTCTGTTTGATTTTCCGAGTGCTTTAATGTGGCAATGTATGGTATCCTTTGATGCACTAAGGTCTATCTCTCTCTCTCTCTCTCTCTCTCTCTCTCTCTCTCTCTCTCTCTCTCTCTCTCTCTCTCTCTCTCTCTCTCAATATATATATATGAGTTAACTTTGTAGATTTTATATAAATATATATAAAATCTACAAAGTTAACTCATATCGGACGATCAATAAAATTACGATCAAATGAGTCCAAGGTCCATAGAACTTAGAGCTACCACACATACGGCTTTCAGCAAAAACCCGGAAGGCACCTTATCAGGATAACTCACTCTGAGATTCGAACTCGCGACCCCTTGAAGCTGAAGCAAACACGCTACCATCACACTATAGAGGCGGGCAAAGGTACATCCTTGTGCAAAATGTCGACACATCCCCTTTGAAGGAGAGAAGAGGTCAATTGCATAACAAAAGCGGACTGCATTGCTCCACTTGCTGTGAAATTGATAAACGCAATGTGTCAACACTTTCCGATACTTTCAGTAGTTTCCCCTTGTGAATAAGCAGCTTCACGACGTTTTACACGAGCTGCATGTACGGTCCTTAGAGGTTACTCGATCACAGAATATCTTTGTAAGATTTTAAGACAAGGAAAGGACACAAATTTTAGATGTAGACCTTCTTTTACTAACGAAGACCTGCCTATTTCATTTCGCCTTGCCATTTACGAAAACTTCCATTTCTTAGTCAGTGCGGAACGCTATGTATCTGTAAATTGCGAAAATAGAAGAATTTCCTTTATACCTTTTTGATCATCAATTCTGTCGTGGCTGCAGCGACGCAGGCAAAAGGTTTGGTGCAAAGAGGTAAGAGGCAGATAGTTCCGGGTGGAGATAAACAGCTTGCCTAAGCAGATAAACATAGCGCGGAGATAAAAGGCATGCAAAAACAGATAAATGTAGATAAAAAGGAAAGTTCTAGTGACATCTTGATTGACTTATAGAACATCCAATTTCTTCTTTGATCCATAAATACTGTCGCCAGGTCATTGTTGATTGGCGGCAGCGCGGGTAACAAGATCAAAGGGACGGCAGTGCAGTGTGGAGACAAGAGCTTGCCGAAATGGTGGGCAGAAGCAGACGGATTTCGCAAGAGTCCGCCTTTGTTCTAGCCGGTCTCGATTGTTTGAGAAATTTCTGGAATGTTAGAAAAACTATAAAGAGGCAGCCTGCCTGCAAAGCGCCACACCCCCGCTGACGGCCCCAACTTCCACTTTAGTGGCCGAAGGATAGAGTGGACTAACTCCACCAAGTACCTGTGCGTTTAACTTGATAGAGGCCTAACTTTCCGCGGACACATCAGGGAGCTATCGGCACGGGTACAGGGGGCTATTGCCTCTCTGTACCCAATGCTGAGTTCGGGGTCGATGCCAGTCCGCTTAAAGCTACACCTCTTTCGAGCGCTGATAATCCCACTTATGTTGTACGCCTGTGAAATCTGGGGCATGGCTGCAGATAGCTGGATAGCATACCTTCAGCGTGCACAGAATAGAGGACTCCGATCCATTTATTCTGTGGGCCGTTTTTTCCCCGTGAGGTTGCTTCACGAAGCGTCTCTTCTCCCATACGTGGAGGACGAAATTAGGCGCCGGGCGACAAAATTCTACGCTGAAATTCCAGCTCATAGAAGTGCCCTGGTTCGGTCTCTAGGAGATTACGACCTTACGAGGCGCCACTTCAGGCTTTACCGGGTACCCCGTATGGCATGCGGGCACGCGAGGTAACAAAGAAGTTAATCCATACAGCAGCATAATCTGAACTTCAAAATCTCCAAATGAGCTGTTTGGCTACAAAATTTACCCAATTTTATATCAAAATAAAACACCAGGTTAAAAACAAAAAATGGTTTGGCATCCTGTACAAAATTAAAGAAGAGCAAAAAGCTACCTCAAATAATTTCCTCAACAAAATAATCCCACATCATCCTGTAACCATCTAAATTATCAACCTGTCGTCAGACCCAAAACCTGGGTGGGTACGCAGCAAAATCCTTCTGGCTGTTAATCAGCCTGTCAGTATTCGACTTGGACTGGGACTTGGAAAAGAGAGTCAGTCGGTAACTGAACGCGTGCGGGTATGCGGCTGTGTTTATTGAGCTTGTATGTTGTATTGTGTATGTGTACGAAGCGTATTTCTACAGAAATAAAGTACAATTTTTGTGTTTGTAGCTTGGACCTTTGATTTCACGAACCCACAAAATCACAATATCTACTAATATGAGTAGTGGTATATACAAGGAAGCCGAGAGTCGCTGAGACAGTCATAAACGGAGTGTATTCAAAACTGAGTTGTGTGAAGGCTTTTGTTTGTAGACGGCGACATTGGAAATATTGTAATTGTGTATGTGACGTATTCCCGCTACTATAAGTGTACTTCTACGTAAATAAAGAACATTTTGTATTTCTGCAACTTGAACTTTTAATCCTACGAGCCCACAAATTCACAGTACTATACCCGCCTCGGTGGCGTAGATAGTAGCGTGTCTGTCTCACGTTCAAGAGGTCCCGAGTTTGAATCTCGGTTAGGGTGAGTTACCTGGTTAAGGTTTTACGGGGTTTTCCCTTATCCTGATAGACGAATGTGGGGTAACTCTAAGCCTATGGACCCTGGACTCATTTGAGCATCATTTCACTCATTTCATTCATCGTCCGATATGACTTAGCGTTGGAGGACGTAAATTGCAACAACAAAAAAAGATGAAGTCCTGCTATCAGAAGCTGGAGTACTGCATTTAGGAATTTCTGACTTCATATATTTAATTGCCTCACTTAACCAATTGTTCTTAGTTAACAAAGAACTTGGTTAGATGGCAAAGTATAACTGTCGAGCTTCTAACATTATATATTGTCTTTAACATTTGTAAATTATTATTTTCAGTTATTTATAGATCTGCATATATTTCTCAACAAATTTGTTATTTCAGACCGATATTAGGAAGATTCAGGAGGAAGATTTTGATTTACAATATATATATATATATATATATATATATATATATATATATATATTGCATTATTGGTAAAAAGCTGTCATTTGTCTACACCGATTATTTACTGTGAGTGCTCACACCCAATTTAAATACATAATGGGAGACCCAATGTGTTAGTAGCCTTTAAAAATGTCCGAGACAGATATCCTGTTAGTGCAGTATATACAGTGTGATCCACCTAAACCTGAACCGCTTCAAAAGGCCATAACCTTTGAACCAATAATAGGACACAGGTGGAACTTTGGAAGAATATAATACACAACTGGAAGATTACATTACACTATTTATATCTCAGAAAAAATGTTGGAAGTGTCCTCCGCCAGCATCAAAGAATCGTTGGTCCCATTTTCTTAGATTGGACTGTAGACTCAGAAGTTTATATGGGTATATTTAAGGCATTTTTGGAGCAGCAGGATGATGTTGAACTGAGAGAAGGTTATTTCCAGCAAGATGGAGCAACGTGCCAGGCACCTAATGACACCATGGAACTTTTAACCAGTTTCTTTGGTAACACTGGGTAGCAAAATATAATTTTTCAATGTTTCGAGCACTTCATGAAGCAATTTCAACTAATTTTGGGTTGAGAAAAATTTATTAGCTCTGGTTTCTATGATATACACAAAGTGGAAGTATTACATATTAACGGATTGAGAGAAAAGGATACATTTTAATTACATACATTCTAAACACACTGAAAGTGCATTTGACTTTTAACTGGTAATTACATGCTAAGAGTTCTAAATTGCTGGAAAAATACTTCGCAGATAGTTGTGTCTGAAGAGAATCATGTGGTGGCCTATTGACTTCGTCGTCTTTTAGCTTGCCTCTTGTGATGGAGTTCCGCAGAATCCCTATACAAAGACCAACAGTAATCCGCAAGCATTATTTCATTCCAACGGCCCTGATACCTTTGTTCCATAACAGAAATGTCCTGATGGTATCTCTCCCCATGTTCATCACTAACAGCTCCACAACTAGGAGGGAAAAAGTCTAGGTGGCAGTGGAGAAAATGGATCTTAAGGGACATGTTGCATCCAAGGTCACGGTATATTTTCAGGAGCACTGTCACCAAATGCTTGTAGTTGTCATCTCTTTTGTTGCCTAAAAATCCATGAACAACACCCTTGAAGGCTTCCAAACCTTCCTTTCCTCTCCCATCCAAAATTTGGTTAAATGCGGGGTCGTTTACAAGTTCTCTTATTTGTGGTCCGATAAAAAATGCCTTCATTAACTTTTACCTCACTTAATTTCCAAAATTTCTCTCTGATTGTGTTTTGCTAATTGACAGGAGTGCCAACTCCCATAAAATCCCTCAAATTTAAAATCTTCCCTCTAAAATAAGAAATGTCACTTTATCTTCAAAACAAGAGCTAATCTATCATTTGTATGGTGATTTTTTAATTCAGCAGATGCAAATACATGTAAATTCACTATTTTTAAGCCCGAAAGATTTTCATTGTTGCCCAGTGTAATTGGTCACAGGTGGGACTTTGGGAGAATATAATACACATTTGGGAGATAACAGTACACTATTTACGTCTAAGAGAAAGTTTTGGAAGTGTCGTGCACCAGCATCTATGTTTCCTTAGTCCCATTTTCTTTGATACGACTGCAGACACTGAAGTTTATATGGGTACCTTCAAGACATTTTTTGAGCAGCTGGATGATATGGAATTAAGCGGTCATTTCCAGCAGGATGGAGCAACGTGCCATACATCTAATGACATCACGGAACTTGTAACCAGTTTCTTTGATAATTGAATGACTTCAAAAGTTATGTGGCCCTCCAGATGCCATGACCTAACCTCACCGGATATTTTCTTGTTGGGTTTCTAAAAGTAGAGTATACAAGAATAGGCCACGCACAATTGATGTTCTCATGGAATCCAATCAAGCCGAAATAAGTAACACTGGCGAGGATACTCTCCGTAAAACTTCAGAGAATATGGTGAGACGATTACAAACATGTATAGATGCTGGTGGAGTACACTTCCAACATCTTCTCTGAGATGTAAGTAGTGTAATGTAATCTGCCAGTAGTGTATGATATCCCCCCAAAATTCCACGTGTGTCCTATTATTGGTTCAAATTTGTGGTCTATTGAAATTGTTCAGGTTTATGTGGTAGACTATACATTTAGAAAACAAACATATAAGAAACAAAAGCTGCTTCAATCATGGCCTACTTAATTAATGACTTTATAATGTAATGACAACGTGCAAAATGTGACAACGTATCTCGCTATTGTGTTGGTGGCAGCCTCCTAACTGCAAACTCCCAACAACCTGTTGAACGTTTCCATAGAGACTTTATAAGTGATAGTCACTTGTTAATATGCACGCGTGTAATCATAAATGATGGCATAAAACGTGCATGTCATGCCGTAATATATAAACTAAAAGTTTTTTCATCAAATTTACAGTTTTTATCTTTTAATTTGAATGCAGGTCGTAACTTATTTTCAATACAACAGAAAGGAGAATAGATTTCAAGTGTAGTAATAATTATGGGAGTAATGCAAACTACATATACAGAATGTCCCAAAATGAGACCGAAAAAGTTTGGAAGCGGATAGCAACACTATTTTGAACACTTTATCTTAAGGGAAGCTTTTGCTACAGTGCTTGTTTAAGCGCTAGACGAGCTGGAATGCAGGTACACTGCGATTAGCACTAAATGAGCACAGGCGTGCCATTTTCTGCCGAACTCTCGAAAAGACTCCACAATTTCTCTGATTTCGGCAGCTACGGAGGTTATTCGTGAAGGTCTTCTTCAGGTTTATAAGGTGTTTCATACACTACAGTCGTTATGTGCCTCTACAAAAAGAAGTCAAATGGAATACGGACAGGGCAGCGTGCCGGCCAGGAAGTGGGTCCACCTCTTCCTAGCCAGTGATTCTCATAAGTAGCATAAGATGACGTACATCATCAAAGTGAGCTGGTGTCCCATCATGTTGAAACCCATGTCCAGTCTGACATGAAGGGCAACTGTTTCCATTAGACCAAGCCAAACTTGTTGCAGATTTAATAAGCAATTGTAAGCAATGAGTCAGGCCGGCAAAATGTACAGCCCTATTAAGAAGTTATCCACAAAACCGACCCACATATTAACACCAAATCTTAGCTGATGTAATACGGCCGCGCCGTGGCTCAGTGGTTAGACTGCTTAGCTCTCACCAAGGCGGCGAGAGTTCGATCCCAGGCGACCGCAAAGTGAGATTTGTGGTGGACAACACGGCGCCGGGGCGGGTTTTCGCTGGGACCACCGATTTCTCCCGCCATCTCATTCCACCGGTACTTCATCTTCATCTCATGTATGATCAGTGTCACCGCCTGCGGTGCCGTATGTAGAAAAGCGGGCGTTAAACACTACACATTTCGTTTAGCTAATGTAAACTCTGAAACGTAGCATGGGGATTTTCGAGGACATAACAAGTAAATTCCTTGGGATATAAACAGTACCTCATTTTCAGTTATGTCTACATACCAAAGTGAAAAGTGCAACATTTCCTAGGGTTTTTCGCACAGTACTACGACTTAGATGCAATTGTCGACTGATGGCGCTACTACTAGCTGCAGCATTGTTCTCAATGCACCACAACACATCTTACTCGTTCTCAGGAGTCCGTACACAACACGCTGCCCTTGAACTTCTGTTGGTCTGCTCAAGAGGAAGTGGCCAGTGTCATAGCGCGAGTAAGTTAGAATATGGCACACTGATTCACTCTTTTTGTTAATCGCAGTGGGCCTGTGCTCCGACAATTTTTTTTTTTTTTTTTTTGTTTGTAAATTACGTACTCCGACGTTAAGTGATATCGGACGATGAATTGAAGGCGTGAAATGATGCTGAAAAGCACCCAGGGTCCATAGAGCTTAGAGTTACCCGACATTCGTCTGTTAGGATAAGGGAAAACCCTGAAAAAACCTTGTACAGGTAGCTCACTTAGACAGAGATTCGAACTCGGGACCTCTTGAACGTGAGGCAGACTCTCTACCACCACGCTACCGAGAGAGGATCTCCAACAATTGCTTATACGAATCAGAACAGCAAAAAGCTTTCCTTAACAAAAAGTGCTTAAAAGGATGCCAGCTCAAAGTTTGTCGGTCTAATGACAACCAAATGGTTAGAAGCAATGTATGAAGCACTAGTAGAATCCAAAATGTTGAATACAGTGGAGATCGGGGGGGGGGGGGGGCCGCAGAGGTAAACAAAACAGTGAACCAAAACTACAGAAGGTTTTGAAAAAGCTACTAGGCTTACCAAGATCAGCACCTAGGGGAGTAGCTTTAGTAGAATTAGGAAAGACAAGAAGAAATGGAATAATAATGGAAAGAATAATAAAAGTTTGGTATAGGTGTTTGGCCAAATAAGAAGGGGAAATTATGAAATTATGCATGAGACAGCAAAAAAGATTAGAGAACTCAAATAGTTGGTGGGCAGAAATAGGAGGAATTATGGAAAAAATAGGAATGGGATATATATGAAGTTTAGAGGAGAGGAATACAAGCGATGTGGGTAAATTGGTAAACTGCTGAATAAAAGATATAGAAAGACAGGAAATATGGGGAAGTCTAGAAAATATGAAATCATTACAATTTTACAAGCAAATAAATAGAAATTGGGGACGAGAAGCATATGTAGATTAATGCAATAGGCAAGAGAGAGAAGGGTTAGCTTGGATGAGACAGGAATAATGTTTCTAAGAGGGATAAGAGGTAGGGAAAAGGGAATTTGTGAATTGTGTGGGGGAAAAGGAAGCATAGAACACTATGTAACAGAATGCGAGGAGCACGCAATGTAGAGAATAAAGGTTTAAGAGGAAAAATGGGAGAAAGTAGAGAAGAGAATAGTAGCTATAAAATGTCAACGAGCAGAGAGGAAAAGAAAGTAAGAAGTATTGGTGAGTTCTTGTAGAAAGTAAAAGAAAAATGGACAAGAAATGTAAAGAATATAAGAAAGGAAGATGAGGGGTAGGAATGGGACTAATTAAGTAACAAGAAGTCATGGAGGTTAAGAGCTACCTGACAGAGCAGAAGACCAGGGTGTCATGTAACTCAAGGCATGATCAAGGTAAAGACAAATAAATGTAAAGAATATAAGAAAGGAAGATGAGGGGGAAGAACGGGACTAATTAAGTAACAAGGAGACATAGAGGTTAAGAGCTACCTGACAGAGCAGAAGACCAGGGTGTCATGTAAGCCAAGGTAGCATCAAGGTAAAGACAAATAAATGTAAAGAATATAAGAAAGGAAGATGCGGGGGAAGAATGGGACTAATTAAGTAACAAGGAGACATAGAGGTTAAGAGCTACTTGACAGAGCAGAAGACCAGGGTGTCATATAAGCCAAGGTAGCATCAAGATAAAGACAAATAAATGTAAAGAATATAAGAAAAGAAGATGAGGGGAAAGAATGCGACTAATTAAGTAATCAAGTAGACATGGGGGTTAAGAGGTACCTGGCAAAGCAGAAGACCAGGGTGTCATGTAAGCCAAGATAGCAACAAGGAAAAGACAAATAAATGTAGCCAAAAGTTGTAAATTGTAAAATTTTGGAATATGCGAATTAAATATATCAAAGTGCATGTAAATGTAAAACATTGGGAAACCCTGTATAAGGAACCACTTCATTCTGAACTTATAGATGAACGAATACTGCAGTGTGAATGATACAAATTGACAATTGTCTCAAAAAGTTGGTGTCAGCTGTGCGAGCACTAAGAGAACAAACTGAGTAGCGAAACGTTAAAAGTTACACTTTTAATTTACACAGTTTTGAATTACTATAATGGTTATTTATGTACTGACGTAACACTGTCTGACAAAGTCGTTCAACACTGCATGCTTTTTTTTAAATTCTCAGGGCATCTATTTCTGCTCGCTGCAGTTGTAACACACTTGACCACCCAATATTCATATGAACCCTCGAAACAGATCTCATACATTCTCTGTACGTTTCAAGAAGAACCCAGTGACTGGAAAATCAACAGAGGGCAGCTACTGTATTATCTTCGGGAGAGAAGTGCTCTAAATACGAGACACTTAGGTTTGTATGTCTGCTACGTCAAATAAGAATGTCTGTAACAAGGAAGAAAAAGAAAGTTGTTATATTTCTGCATGCAAAGTGTAACAGAAGTGTTTACTAGAATCAGAGTATCATATGTGACAGAATCTAAGTATGTCTTACCTTAATTATTTTTCATAAATTTATAAATTTTTTTATTACAATAAGTGAGAGAATATATATCATCAATGCAATTTCACCCTCCTTGTTTGCGTGGTGGTAGCATGTTTGCCTCACGTTCACGAGGTCCCGAGTTCGAAACTCGGTCAGATGGAGCTACCTGGATAAGATTTTCCGGGGTTTTCCCTTATCCTGAAAGTGGAATTTCGGGTAACTCTAAGCTCCATGTAACCCGGATTCATTTGAACACCATTTCACCCATTTCATTCATCGTCCAATATGACTAAAAGTTGGGGGACGGAAATTGCCACAAGTAACTGGTATTACTGCTGGATTCCGTGACGTCTTTTCGCAGCTGGAGTATCCGGTACACTACAAGATACTGAAAAGATGTATATCGAACTTTAACTTCCGGAGAAAACAACAAATTCTACTCAATAGATTACGTAATGTTCACTGCATCGTAAGCCATAATGATTTGATGAGGGATTGCGGTGAAAGTCCATGCACGAAATGTGGAACTCAAAAGATATCAACATCCCCACCTTATAGTTGAGTGCCCATCCTCGCTGAAAGCCAGAAGTGACTTGAACCTCAATAGTGATTTATATGCTACTTTTAATTCAGTTGAACAGTGTAGAAAAATTAAAAAATCAGTGGATTCAGCACAACAGTAATTTGTTACAAATAATTCATTGAACATCAACATCTGTTAGATGTTATTACCGTTTACTTTAATACATACTTTCTGCACTTTACTATTATCAAGTTCCACCCTGGGTCGTCTGAAAAGTTTCCAAACTTAACATGAAGGTGGCAGCACTCGTAAATCAAAGTAAGTGAATTTCGTTGTCCATCTGTTGACAGTTACTCACGAACGTTTCCACCAATTTGGATGCTCAGTTGTTATTTAACAGTCATTTGAGTGAGTTGACATGAGTGTTTTTATGAAAATAGACAAAATCGAGTATCGACCTGTCAATAAGTACTTGATTTTGAAAGGCAAGACGCTTACGTAAACCAAAGATAAGTTGGATTCTGTGTATGAGGACTCTGCACTGTTATTTAAAACAGTGAAATTTTGGGCAGCTATATTTAAACGTGGCCGTAAGAACTTGGGAGGCGATGAAAGTTCGGGACGTGCAAAAGCTGCAACTACCGAAGAAAACTTCGCCAAAGTTCATAAAATGGTGCTAGACGACCTCCGAATTTAACTGAGACAGATAGCAGAGGTATGATCATGTCAAAAGAACGTGTTTGACACATATTAAAACAACATTTAGACATGAGATGATTGTCCGCGCGTTGGGTGCCGCATTTGCTCACGTTTAACCAAAAGCGTGCTCCCAGCTCTCTGCTGGCGCAGTTTAGGCGCAATACATGTCAGTTTTAATTACAGTAGATGGCACTCGGATACACCATTATACGCCCGAAACAAAAATACAGTCCAAACAGTGGACTGCAAAGGGGGAACCGGCTCCTAAAATCTAAAACTGTTCTTCTTCGGCTGGGAAAGTAATGGCTACTTTTTTAGGATAGTCATGAAGTGATATTAATTGGTTATCCTCAAAAACGAAAAGCCATTGCAGGAGTATACTACGCATTATTCCTTAACAAGCTGAAGGCAGGAAAGTTTGTTTCATGGTGAACACAAAATTTTTAAGTAACGACGTGTTAGAGTAAATCAAACTGCATGAAAACTGACTCACAAAATCATGGAAAGAATTTTACAAATCTAAACATATTTCATTTGTTTTTACACACATGGCGCTTTGTGATTTATCAGTGCGATAAAATATGTGTGATATGTTCAGTCTATGATTATCACAGCAAAGAAACGTCCACTAGACTGAACCACAAAGGAAATCTTCCTGTTAAATATAAAAATAAACTTTTGTTTCCTTAAAATGGTCACAAAGTCAATGTAAAGTGTTTGGATAACACCACTTTCTGTGTGCTTCATGAGATAATCATTTTCAGTGCTCGTTAGTCGGTAATAAGACGTGTAAACTCGCAAAATAATTCCTTTTCCTTCAATATTAATTTTAAATATACTCATTAACTTCGTCTCTTTCGCTCACTCTCATGTTTAGGTGTCAAAATTATCCTCAAATTAAGAAATCTGCATTAGAAAGATTTCTTCTTATTCATGCAATCCATCGTCCATTCCAGCAATTATTTTTGGAGGAAGGAATGTACTTTATGTGAAATTCTTCAATGGTACTAGAAATGACTGCAATTCTCGGTAATTTAATTGAGGTTAATGAGTGCTGAATTTTATGATAATAATTTCGAGGTCGAAGGTAATAAATGACTTTGCAAGCACAATTATATTATCTGAGATAAATTATAAACATGAATGGGAGAATATTAAAACGTGGAAACAAGGCAATTTTTTTAATGATCACCACCAGGTGACTATAATTAAGATGGCATTATTCAACATGGCAAAGCATGGGCTGTAATGACCTAGCTGAACACTGATCTCGCGATTTATGTCCAAAGGTAGCCAATTTCATGCCCTGCCAGGAAAAACCACGTCACTGTAGGTAGCCTAATTTCTTGTGAAAGCAGCAATGAGACAAACTAAAAAGAGTTGATTAAAGATCCTAAGCAAATCAAAAATTTTCTGGTATATTGTGCTAGTTGGTTACTACTAGTGACCTTCTATTTGTTCAGTTGACATAAGTATCAGCCAAAAAACCTAGAACAACACAATGGTAAAACATATGGCTGTAGTGGTAGTTATTTGCTGATGTTACTTTGCCAGTACAGTTTGATTCACATGAGGCGGCAGTCCGATGCGCAGTAAAGGAGTACGGAGTAGTGTGATTGGGGGAAGATATTGGCTCCCTTATTTCTACAAGCTGCACAAATCTTTGTCATCACATGCTATACATAGGTGGCCTGAAAAGCTTCCGACCTAATAAAGAAACAAGACATTTTTTCAGAATTTTTAAACATAGTCTCCTTGTAACTCGACACACTTCTCCCAGCAATACTCCCAAATAGTACTCGGCATTTTTCAACATAGTCTCCTTGTAACTCTACACACTTCTCCCAGCGATGCTCCCATCTCTGTAACCCGTCCAAATAGTACTCGGCGCATTTCAACATACTCTCCTTGTAACTATACACACTTCTCCCAGTGATGCTCCCATCTCTGTAACCCGTCCAAATAGTACTCGGCGTTTTTCAACATAGTCTCGTAACTTTACACACTTCTCCCAGCGATGTTCCCATCTCTGTAACCCGTCCAAATAGTACTCTGCGTTTTCCAACTTAGTCTCCTTGTAACTCTACACTCTTCTCCCAGCGCTGTTCCCATCTCTGTAACCCGTCCAAATAGTACTCGACGTTTTACTCTGAAAAATAACTGTTCACGAGTGATTGCCTTTTCTTTTAACGAAAATCACTGTCCTCCGAGCGTAATTCTCGGATGAGGGAACAAAAAGAAGGTGCTTGGGGCTAGATGGGGAGAGTAAAGCGGATGATCAAGCAGTTCAAACAGTAATTCATGGACTTTCGCCATTGCAACCGCTGAGGTGTGCGACGTTGCGTTGTGTTTGTGAAACAGGGTTTTTTGTTTTGCAAATGTGGCCGTTTTCCTGCAAGTTGCGCCTTTAGCTTCTCAAGTAATTATGCGTAGCATGCTACTGTAATGGATTTTCCTTTTACAAGAGCATCGATTAAAGTAACTACGTAACTATCCCCAAAAAGCAGTTGCCGTCACTTTCGCAGCAGGAAAAACAGAAGTTAGCGTTCTTGCAGCCGTTTCCCCCTTTGCCGTGCACTGTTTGGACTGTAATTTTGTTTCTGGTGTATAACGGTGTATCCAAGTTGATCTACAGTTATTAGTCAGCACTAAAACTTGGATTTATTGCGTCTCAACTGCGCCAACAGAGCAATGGAAATGTTCATTCGAACACGTTTGTCGTCACGTTTGCAACCAACGCGCGGACAGCTTTATCATGTCTAAATATTGATGTAATATTTGACAAGCACGTTCTTTTGACATGTTCATAATTTCTGCTATTACATTCACGTTAACTCAGCGATCGTCTGGAACCATTTGGTGAACTTTGCTGATGTTTTCGTTGGTAGCTGCATTTTTTGGACGTCCCAAACGTTCGTCGTCTCCCAAGCTCTCACGGCCACGTTTAAAAGCAGCTGCCCAAAATTTCACTGTGGTAAATGATGGTGCAGGGTCCTCATGCCATGCCATGCCATGCCATGTCATGTAGCGCTGGCTGGCTGTATATAGCCACAAGATTTTTGCTGCGCGCCCTCCCTTTAAGGGTTTTACCGCAGGAAGGAGTATGTGGAGCTCAGCTTTAGCTTCTGTTCGGATTAGCTCCTAGGTTATCTCGGATGCCCGCAAGCCATGCGGGGTAACCGGTGCTGTCTAGAACGACGTCTAGTGGGGTCATAATCTCCCAGGGATCTGACAAGGGCGCTTCTGCGGTTGGGTAAACTTGCGTACAATTTTGATGCCCGGCGCCTGATTTCATCCTCCACGTATGGAAGACTCGAGGCCTCGTGAAGCAACCTGGTAGGAAAATAACATCCCACAGAATATATAGACCTAAGTCCTCTATTCTGTGCACGTTTAAGCCATGCTAGCCAGCTGTCTGCTGCCATGCCCCAGATCTCGCAGGCGTAAAGCATAACCGGGATTACCAGCGCTCCGAAGAGGTATAACTTCATGCCAACTGGCATCGAGGTTGACCCCAGCATTGGATACAGTGAAGCAATTGCTCCCTGTACCTTCGCCGCTCGGTCCCTGATATGTTAGCGAAGAGTTAGACCCCTGTCTAATTTAACACCTAGGTACTAGACAGAGTTAGTCCACTCTATCCTTCGACCTCGGTAGCTGAAGTTGTGGCAGTCTGTGGGGGTCTGGCGCTTTGTAAAAAGTATGGCGTGGCTTTTGTCCGGATTAACGGACATCCGCCAACGGCTACACCACTGCTGTGTGAGACGGAGATGTCTTTGTAAGGGGTTGAAGGCTCTGAGGATGTGTTTTTTCTTTGCAGAAGAGAAGCACGTCGTCAGCGTATTGTGCCATTTCGACTCGTGGCTCTGTTGGGAAATCTGCCATAAAGACGTTGAATAGGGTAGGGGATAGTACAGAGCCTTCGGGGTCTCCGCCTCTCACTGGTCTGAGTGTAGATGTTTTCCCCGCGACTGTGACTTGGAATGTGCGGTGTCGCAAGAAGCTATGTATTATGTTGACTATTTGTGCTGGGAGCCCCAGGTGCATCAGTTTGTAAATGAGCCCAGCGTGCCATGTAGTAGAGAAGGTCTTCTCGACATCCAAAGAAACCGCAGCATTGAAGGCGCCTTCCTGGAAACCGAGGGCAGCTGTCTCCACCACACGCAGCAGCTGTTGGATTGTTGAGTGACAAGGACGAAAACCAAACTGATGGCCAGAATGGCTTGAATGTCTCCAAATATTAGGGACAAGCGGGTGAGAATCAACCTCTCGAGAACTTTCGGAAGGGTGGAATGGAGGCTAATAGATCGGTAGCTGGAGGGGTGAACCGGATCATTCCCGGGTTTCAATATGCTGCAGAGTCTCCATACACAGAATCCAACTCATCTTTGATTTGTAGGCGTATTGTCTTTTTAAAACAACTATTTAAATACAGTTTGATACTCGATTTTGTGCATTTTCATAATAACACTCACATCAACTCACTCAAATGACTGTTACTTATTAACTGATCGTCCAGAATGGCTGAAAATTTGGTGAGAACTCTCCACAGATGGACAACGCAATTCACCAGCTTTTGTTTACGAAAGCTGTCATCTTTATGTTGAGTTCGGAATATTTTGGGACCACCCTCGTAGATGGGATAGTGTACTCAAGAAAAATATCAGATCACCTTCCCGAGGCTAATGCTGCAGCTAATGTGGTAAAAATGCCTAGAGGAACTTCAAATAATCTCACGATGGATAAATATTTTGCCAGTCTTTCCGTCTTTCAAGTTTTTTTGAGGGACAAAATTGGCAGTCGCTACTCTTCGCCTAAGAAGGCACAAATTCAAACGGATATGAAGCCATTTAAGACGCGATAGGTTTTATCTTCACCATTTGAATTCAGAGATGATTTGACAACTGTAAAGTAATTACCAAAGAAGATTAAGTGTAAGATCTATGCTACTGAGTTTAATGCACCACGATGCCACAGTTAAAGAGACTCACAGTAATAAAAGGAAACAAATATTATTTTGTTTTATAACAAAGGAATCAGGTGTAGAGGTTGTTGACCAAAATCTACGCACCTACACTTGTAAAAGACAGACAAGCAGATGTTAGTCTGATTTTTATTCTAATGTAATGGATGTTGAAGCTCTAAATGCTTTCTGTTTATTCACAAATCATCGTCCAGTATATCACATAGCATATGAGAACCCTTAGTGATCTACTGGGAAACATAGGAGTCGTTTGGAGAATAAAATATCATATCGGCATGTAGGCCATACTAGCTCAGACGTTTAGAGCAACTGCACGGAGAACGGGAGATCCGTGGTTCAAACCCAGCCTATGGCATTGAACTTTTTAGTCTGGCTCTGCTCATTAAAATATAATAATATTTATCAAAATCTCAGTGAGCGCTTCTGAGGCCCCCATCATACATTAACGTCAGTCCAGACACTCCTGCATCCAAGGCTTAATGCATGTGGTGATGATACCATGGAAGTCTGTAATGTGTGTGCCTGGATGTGACAGTTCAATGATTCAGAACATTGTGTGGCAACAAACCAAGAGAGTTGTTGACATCGCCTTCAAAATTGGCATTTCCGTGAGTTCTGTGGACAAAATCCTGCATATATCTTAAGGTGCTCAATCGGCGATCCTCCAAAACAACGTTCTCCACCGGCTATTGCGAGGCCGTGACTGTCTTGGTTTGTTGTCACACGATGTTCTGCCTTCATTGAACTGTCGCACCCAGGAACGTACTTTAGACACATCCATGGTAACATCACCACATGCCTCACTAAACTGTCTTGGTTTGTTGTCACACGATGTTCTGTCTTCATTCAACTGTCGCACCCAGGAACGAACATTAGACATATCCATGGTACCATCACCACATGCCTCACTCAACTGTCTTGGTTTGTTGCCACACGATGTTTTGTCTTCATTGAACAGTCGCACCCAGGAACGTACATTAGGCACATCCATGGTACCATCACCACATACCTCACTTAACTGTTTTGGTTTGTTGTCACACGATGTTCTGTCTTCATTGAACTGTCGCACCCAGGAACGTACATTAGACAAATCCATGGTACCATCACTACATGCTTCACTTAAATATCTTGGTTTGCTGTCACACGATGTTCGGTGTTCATTGAACTGTCGCATCCAGGAACGTACATTAGACACATCCATGGTACCATCATTACATGCCTCACTCAACTGTGTTGGTTTGTTGTTACACGATGTTCTGCCTTCATTGAACTGTCACACCCAGGAACGTACATTAGACACATCCATGGTACCATCATTACATGCCTCACTCAACTGTGTTGGTTTGTTGTCACACGATGTTTTGCCTTCATTGAACTGTCGCACCCAGGAACGTACATTAGACACATCCATGGTACCATCGCCACATGCCTCACTCAGCTGTCTTGGTTTTTTGTCATACGATGTTCTGCCTTCATTGAACTCTTCACCCAGGAACGTACATTAGGCACATCCATGGTACCATCCCCACATGCTTTGCTCAACTGTCTTGCTTTGTTGTCACACGATGTTCTGTATTCATTGAACTGTCGCACCCAGGAATGTACATTTGACATATTCATGGTACCATCACCACATGCCTCACTCAAGTGGCGATGAATTCAAATAGGTGTCACACTACGAAAATGGAGAAAAGGAATGA
Source organism: Mantis religiosa (assembly GCA_030765055.1). Taxonomy (NCBI): domain Eukaryota; kingdom Metazoa; phylum Arthropoda; class Insecta; order Mantodea; family Mantidae; genus Mantis; species Mantis religiosa. The sequence continues at coordinate 146,126,456 of CM060956.1, read as the reverse complement.
TTACACGCTGTTCTTGTAATGAAAACCGTCATATCCTCGCTGCCAGTAGAGTTCTATGCACTCTACAGTACTGCCATCTCTGTCGCGCTTTCACAAAGAGTCCACATGTATTTTTAAAAAAGGCAAAAGTTTCTATCTGTTCCCGTGCTGAAGAAATAGGTTATGTTATAACTTGAACTCACCTCGTCATTTTTATAATTTTGTCTATCATTCCTTTCTTATACTGCACTTCTCATTTTAGCAATCTCATTTTCCAAGTCTCTATCCCTCTCTGGTCTTAGTTGTCTCGTATCAATTACGTCTAGTCCTGAATGGCAAATAAGACGTTAATTATCGTACATTAGCTGAAGGGTGCTCGCTTGTTATTATGTTATAAGTTTGTCTAATGCATTTACTTTGCTTGTTGCCGAAGGCTGTTGCTTGCATTTGCCTTGCCAAATGCTTACTCAATATTATATGCATAACTTGGGACAGAATTTTGTAGGATCATATCTCTGTTTGTCACAGGTTTTAATTTTTTGTATTCCACATTTTTCCATTAGTGCCGTCATCCTCAACAGCTTTGGCAATCTTATGAATCTACAGTCAATTGTCTAGCCATTCGTTCAAGTATTCCTTCATTTCCATGTATCCTCACATTTGTCGAACTGTCATGTAGATGTTTTATAGATACTGTCCATTAATATATGGTAGAAAATTCCCAGTAGAATCAAGTATTGAATCAAGTGTAATTTAATCTATTCATCCAGTTAATTTCAATTTCAACACATTATAAACATAATAATGTTTCTAAACATCCTATTATATATAAAGATAAACAAGTAACTGATAATCAAAAAATTGCCAGTGCATTTAATTCAGATTTTACATTATCCAAAATTCCAAGAATATATAAAAAGCTAGAGAAGAACATCAAGAAGGAAATAAATGGAATAAAAACAATCAAAAAATAAACCTTACTTAATTTCAACAAATGAAATGTTTTATCATGAATTTACAGCTTCTGAACTTGATATAGCTATCTGTAAAATACCTAATAGAAAAGCTCCAGGACCAGATAAAATTCATCCAGAATTCATTAAAAATGTAGGTAAAAAATAAAAAATTATATTACTCAACTTCTATAATCATGTCTGGAAATCTTCTGTTCCATCCAATTGTAAAAAAAGCTATTATTATTCCAATACTCAAACCAGGCAAATCAGCAGCTTATATATAAGCAACTATAGACCTATATCATAACTATTGTTTTAGCAAAAATTATGGAAAGAATGATTTCAGCTACATTAGATTGGTATCTTGAACAACATAATCTTCTATTACCCTGCCAAGCCGGATTCCGGAAAAACCATACAACCAGTGAACAAGTAATTAAACTCTGTCAAGAAATTAAAGAGGGATTTAATAGAAAAGGATGATACCTTAGCGGTATTTGTTAATCTGAAATCTGCTTATGATACTGTATGGAGATGTAATCTTATCAATAAACTACAACAGATGGGAATTAAAGATAATATGCTTCACTGGATATCAGAATTTGTCTCAGAAAGATATTGTGCAACTTCTTATGGTTCATCACTATCAAGATTCAAAAAAAAAAAAAAAAAAAAAAAAATCCATCTAGGTTTACCTCAAGGAGCAGTACTTAGCACTACTCTATTCAATATCTATATAAATGATCTGCCCAAACAACTTCAACAAACAGGCATCAACACTACATTGTATGCAGATGACTTAGTAATTTGGAAATCAGGCAAACTTGAAATTCTAAAGACAAATATTCAAAATTCTTTGAATACCCTTAAACAATGGTGTTCTAAAAATCTCATGGAAGTAAACACTCTGAAAAGTAACTATCAGCTCTTCTTGCTAAGAAAGAAACAACCTAGTATAACCTTAAGTTATGATAATATCAAATTAACCAAAACAGAAAATGCTCAATGTGTTGGAATATTGTTTGACAAAAAATTAACTTGAAAAAAAACATATTGAAAAAATTATAGATAAAGCAATTAAGCGTTTTAAGATATTAAAAAGACTTGCAGGAACTAAATGGGGTTGTTCAAGATCTACGTTAAATACTACATATAATACATATATAAGGCCAGTTCTTAATTACTGTGGAGAAGTACTGATAACATCATCACCTTCAACTTCCATGATACTGGAGCGCACACAAAATCAAGCTCTTAGGCTAATTACTGGAGCTATAAAAACTACTCCTATAATAACCTTACAAGCATTTACATGTAACAGACCCATAAAGACAGATTTAGAAATGCAAGCCCATTTAACATATGAAAAGCTCTTAAGAATTCCAGAGAATAATAAATGGGTGAAACAACACACATCCACCTTCAGTTTAAAAACTCAATTAGGCTTCATACAGAAAGTTCAACAACTAAGAAATAAACTAAATTACCCATCCAAAATAGAACTTTTCATGCCTCTTAATAACCCACTGAACATCATTGAATTAGAATACTACCTAGATTTACTTGCAGATTTTAAAAAGAAGGAATACTCATCTACAGAAGCTAAAGCATATGCCCCTGAAACCATAAATGTAAGATATCCAGTTGAAAAATGGACACACATCTATACAGATGGCTCTCATTACAATCAAGAAGATAGAGCAGGAGCTACCTGTAAATTCTTTTCTTTCTATAAGCATGTTGGAATTTACTTAACAAGTTTTGATGCAGAAATTGATGCAATTTATACTTCCTTACAAAATCTATTTGCCTGGACAAATAAGCTTTCCAACATAGTTTTCTTAACGGATTCTAAAGCAGCTATTCAGGCTATTATTTCAAATGACAGACCAAAAACCGAAAAGATAAATTAAATTCATAATATGATTAAACATCTTCAAAATTTAAATATACGCATAGTTTTCCAATGGATACCATCTCACTGTGGAATTTCTGGCAATGAGCAAGCAGATATGTTGGCCAAGAAGGGTTCCAAAATATCTCAAACAACGAAACAAAATATCCCTTATGAAACAGTTAAAAGATTAATCAAAAGCATCTTAACAAAACGATATAACAACTATCTAGTTTCCTCTGAAAAACTTAATTGGAAAGATCTCCAAAACAAACTAAAGACAATTCCAGAACTACCTCCAAAATCTTCAGTAGCAATGTTCAGATTAATCACAGGCCACGATTGTTTGAATGGACATTTATACAAGGTTGGATTAACAACTTCTCCCCAGTGCTCATCATCTCAGTGATCATCTAAGTGTATGTGAAACTCTCCAAAATCAAGAAGATCTAGTCTCCAAATATTGGGAAGCAAGAAGAAAAATGATTTTATTATCAAATTCTGAGCATTAAATACATACACACCAGTTAATTTCAAATTATTCTCACTGCACTATAGATTATGGTTCCTCCGAAGTTTTCTCCTCCCCTCATACACTAATTTGCCAGACAGCACTTCATTCTGAATTGCTCTGATTACATTCAATAGATGTTCCTTGGCTCCTTTCCTAGTTCTCCACTTCTACAGGTTTATGCTCTCAGCTGTTTGGGTAGTTCTCAATTGTTTTAATAGCATCCATTTATATCGACATTCCTCATCAACTGACCACTGCAGACGCTTCTTGTGCTGCAGTTATCTTTACAAATATTAATGACTTCCATAACTGGAACATAACTAGAAAATACTACGGCTCCAATATAAGCTGTCTGAACCAAAATTAAGGATGTCCATTATGGTTGTTCTGCTCATGGCGTAGTAAGGCATTACCTCAAAATACTGTGAAATTGGACAAAGAGCCTGTTTATATTGTGTTATTCTCAATGCTAGTACAAAATAATTTTTATGTGATCTATCTCAACGCTGAATTCAAAAGAGCTACCGTTTTTTAGGATGCGTTAGACCTTCACGGGACCTTTAGGCTATTTATTTATTCATTCATAGCATAAAGGTGAAGCTCAGCAAACTTTCGTTTTATCAAATTTAGCTGTTAAAATATCGCAGCTTATAGGATAATAGGAAGGAAGATCTAATGCAACCTATAAGAGAATATACTGTACGGCTTATTTCGAGAACAACAAAAAACAGAAAACCTGCTGGCCCAGGAGTAATAACTACAGAACTACAGGGATGTCCTGAAAACATTGTAAGTCCATATCAGGCGTAAAAGGCCACATTTCCGTGAAGCAGGCTGGATGCTGCAGCACGATAATGCGCGGCCGAATATTGTCAATGTTGTTGCTGAATATCTTACAAAAATCAACGTGAAGTGAATCCCTCACCCTCCCTATAATCCGGATTTAGCCCCATGTGACCTTTTTCTATTCCCTAACTTGAGGAAACACCTTCGTAGGAGGCATTATCCATCATCAGAGGCAGTGGTGAAGGCTGTGGAGGCGATTTTGAAGGACCTCTCAAAAAATGGTTTCCAGCATGTCTTTGAAGACTGGCAGAAACGCTGGGACAAGTGCATTGCATTCAGGGCAGACTATTTTGAGAAAGGCCATGAATATTTTTAGGATGAGTAAAGGTACGTTGTCAAATACAAATTGTGATCATTCTTTATTGAACAGCCCTCGTACAACACCAACTCCAATACTCAGACCATAATACGAGAATCGATTGTAGGAAAAATGGCAGCGCTCGTGGCCCAGCTTGTTATGTTGCGGTTATATCTACAGAGTAATGTGTGTGTTTGTTTACTTTGATTGTGTGTTTGAAGAATTAATATAATTCATATTACAGTGGCAATTAGTGACTAACGAGTTAGTTTATAGTTGAGTGTTTAACATAAAGTGATAACGTTTACCTAAATATATACTGTGAAGTATTGTCGAAATGCATCGTTATTGTGTTCCCAGCTGCAATCTAATTATGGTAAAGTACCTCACACGACATTTAAATTTCCGAAGGTAAAATCGTAATGGGATAAGTGGACCAGTAACACCATTTTAAAGTAAATAACAAAACTGTAGTTTGTATTCATTTTGAACAGTGCTTTGAGGTTAAGGAAGACATCTTTCCAGTAAATGATGGTGAACCAATTCGTGCTCTTCGAAAAGTACCAAAATTAATAGATGATGCCTACCCCACGATTTTTAAGAATCAGCCATCCTATCACACATTAAAGCTCAACCAGAAAAGACGAAATCCTGAAGAATGTATCCAAGACATTTTACAGAGAGTGAAGATAAGTTTAATATTCGGTATGCACAAGATGTTATTGACAGTTATGAACCGAAGTGGTGAGGAGATTTTAACCCATTGATAGTCATTATTAAAGACGATTAGTTACGTTCTTTTCTATAACATTCAAGATCCCAGCTTCACTGATGTTCCTTCACTTAATAACTTTCAAAGTATTTCATAAACTAGAAGCAATATTATGAGCCTACCAGTGGGAAATTTTAAATGGCTCTTGCAGTGTGAGGGAACTGACACCTTCAAACGTGACAATTGGAGTAAACTGTACAATCTGGTGAGTTCTCTTAAATATTATAGTTTAAGCAGTACTTATGTCCTTACCAGAAAAGGTTACTATGTAAACAATATAAAAGAAACTTTAGTACTTGCTACAGACGATGGGATGATTGAGTCCAATAATATAAAGCTTGCTTATGAGTTGTCATGCCTTATAAGTTAAATTTTGATTGGAAGTATAAGGTGTAAAATGTATAGTACGGGTCGTGCTACTATATGTGACAAGCTCTTAGGATTTGTCATGATGTTCTTTATTTATGTTATTACACGTTTTAGTTGGAAGTATAAATTGATAAATGCTTAGGAGTTACCTCGCTGCTCCGTAATATGGATTATATTATGTCCATTGTGTATAGTTTCCTATTCTACGTAACCAGAGCCGCTGGGCTTCGACGGGCGCCATTTTGGAATCTGCATTATGGTCTGAGTATAGGAGTTGGTGTTGCCTCGTATTTATATTTTCTAAGTTTACTTTTCTATGTTTAGTAAAACAATTGCCTATTAATTTTCTCCTTCGAAATGTTTTTGTCTTACCTATATCACATATTCATCAATAAGTAGTACAAAATATTATTCAGAACAAATGACTGCTCACATACACAGCCGAAGACAAAAGAAAAACTAGCATCATTGGAGTTACAGTGGTATCAGCAGAAAGCTTGGAAGATCCCTCACAAAACAAGGCGCTAGTTCAGTATTACAGCAGTTCAGATCAATGTTGTGAAAGCTTACGAAAAGGGGCGTGGCAGAAACTTAACACACACTAATATAATTAGCAGACTAGGTATAAAACTTTGCTCCAATGAACTTTTTAAGTATATATTTACAATCTATATGGATGACATTATAATAAAATGTAAAAATAAGAAGAAAGTGAATTTTAATCCCAGGTGCAGTACCTTCTCATCTTAATAAAAACCAATAGTGAACAAATTGTTGACTTTGTTTTGTTGAACATTGTGCGTGCATTATAATTGTTATGCTTTGAGTGTTTGAATTCGCCAGTATAACTCACGTAGCATTCACTTGATTGAACTTATATACAAGGTAATCCAAACGAAGTAACCCCTACGTGGAGTATTTGATCCTTAATAACAGCTGTTCCTTAATTCCACAAGAAAACCTTACGTCTTATTTCTGTATTGTATTACGGAGCAAACCTGCTTTTATTTTCAATAGAAGTTCTCTACGTCACAGCCAGCATATCAAATTGGACTGCATGGTGACAGTAGAGGAATTACTTCCAGGAATTTTCTTTCTGTATGGGTTCTGGAGTTCTGCGAAACTTTAAATTAAGCTCTTGTTGAACACAGGCTTCCGTTTCATCGTATTTTGGTTTATGTAGGTTTCCTTTATACACGCAGAGCTATAAGGCGTTCTAGGAACTCCCTTTGTTGATGGTGAACTGGTATTGTCGTTCTGTTTTCATTTATTCTTTCATAGAGCTGTAGGGCTGTAGGTTGCAACGTCAATATTGAAATATTTTTTATAACTGGAAATTAAGAATCTGACTGCCAAAGGAGAAATCAGCAAATAATTTTATGTTGAAAGTACATAAGTGGTATGCCAATTTTCCAACATAATAAAGATACACAATAGTTTCTTTTCAGATGTATTTTCCTTTCTACATAGCCTCCTTGTAACTCCACACACTTCTCCCAGCGATGCTCCCATCTCTGTAACCCGTCCAAATAGTACTCGACGTTTTTCAACATAGTCTCCTTGTAACTCTACACACTTCAAACAGCGATGCTCCCATCTCTGTAACTCGTCCAAATAGTACTCGACGTTTTTCAACATAGACTCCTTGTAACTCTACACACCTCTCCCAGCGACGCTCCCATCTCTGTAACCCGTCCAAATAGTACTCGGCGTTTTTCAACATAGTCTCCTTGTAACTCTACACACTCCTCCCAGCGATGTTCGCATCTCTGTAACATGTCCAAATAGTACTCGGCGTTTTTCAACATAGTCTCCTTGTAACTCTACACACTTCTCCCAGCGATGCTTCCATCTCTGTAACCCATCCAAGTAGTACTTGGCGCTATTCAATATAGTCTCCCTGTAACTATATACACTTCTCCCAGCGATGCTCCCATCTCTGTAACCCGTCCAAGTAGTAATTGGCCTTTTTCAACATAGTCTCCCTGTAACTCTACACACTTCTTCCAGCGATGCTCCCATCTCTGTAACCCATCCAAGTAGTTCCGGCCCTTTTCAACATAGTCTCCTTGTAACTCTACACACTTCTCCCAGCGATGCTCCCAACTCTGTAACCTGTCCAAATAGTACTAAACGTTTTTCAGCATAGTCTCGTTGTAACTCTACACACTTCTCCCAGCGATGCTCCCATCTGTGTAACCCGTCCAAATAGTACTCGGCGTTTTTCAACATAGTCTCCTTGTAACGCTACACACTTCTCCCAGCGATGCTCCCATCTCTGTATCCCGTCGAAAATAGTACTCGACGTTTTTCAACATAGTCTCCTTGTAACTCTACACACTTCCCCCAGCGATGCTCCCATCTCTGTATCCCGTCCAAATGGTACTCGGCGTTTTCAGCATAGTCTAGTCTCCTTGTAACTCTACACACTTCTCACAGCGATGCTCCCATCACCGTAACCCGTCCAAATAGTACTCGGCGTTTTCAACATAGTCTCCTTGTAACTCTACACAATTCTTCCAGCGATGCTCCCATCTCTGTATCCCGTCCAAATAGTACTCGGCGTTTTTCAACATAGTCTAGTCTCCTTGTAACTCTACACACTTCTCACAGCGATGCTCCCATCACTGTAACCCGTCCAAATAGTACTCGGCGTTTTCAACATAGTCTCCTTGTAACTTTACACACTTCTCACAGCGATGTTCCCATCTCTGTATCCCGTCCAAATAGTACTCGGCGTTTTTCAACATAGTCTCCTTGTAACTCTACACACTTCTCCCAGCGACGCTCCCATCTCTGTAACCCGTCCAAATAGTACTCGGCGTTTTTCAACATAGTCTCCTTGTAACTCTACACACTCCTCCCAGCGATGTTCGCATCTCTGTAACATGTCCAAATAGTACTCGGCGTTTTTCAACATAGTCTCCTTGTAACTCTACACACTTCTCCCAGCGAAACTCCCATCTCTGTAACCCATCCAAGTAGTACTTGGCGCTATTCAATATAGTCTCCCTGTAACTATATACACTTCTCCCAGCGATGCTCCCATCTCTGTAACCCGTCCAAGTAGTAATTGGCCTTTTTCAACATAGTCTCCCTGTAACTCTACACACTTCTTCCAGCGATGCTCCCATCTCTGTAACCCGTCCAAGTAGTTCCGGCCTTTTTCAACATAGTCTCCTTGTAACTCTACACACTTCTCCCAGCGATGCTCCCAACTCTGTAACCTGTCCAAATAGTACTAAACGTTTTTCAGCATAGTCTCGTTGTAACTCTACACACTTCTCCCAGCGATGCTCCCATCTGTGTAACCCGTCCAAATAGTACTCGGCGTTTTTCAACATAGTCTCCTTGTAACGCTACACACTTCTCCCAGCGATGCTCCCATCTCTGTATCCCGTCGAAAATAGTACTCGACGTTTTTCAACATAGTCTCCTTGTAACTCTACACACTTCTCCCAGCGATGCTCCCATCACTGTAACCCGTCCAAATAGTACTCGGCGTTTTCAACATAGTCTCCTTGTAACTCTACACAGTTCTTCCAGCGATGCTCCCATCTCTGTATCCCGTCCAAATAGTACTCGGCGTTTTTCAACATAGTCTAGTCTCCTTGTAACTCTACACACTTCTCACAGCGATGCTCCCATCACTGTAACCCGTCCAAATAGTACTCGGCGTTTTCAACATAGTCTCCTTGTAACACTACACACTTCTCACAGCGATGCTCCCATCTCTGTAACCCGTCCAAATAGTACTCGGCGTTTTTCAACATAGTCTAGTCTCCTTGTAACTCTACACACTTCTCACAGCGATGCTCCCATCTCTGTATCCCGTCCAAATAGTACTCGACGTTTTTCAACATAGTCTCCTTGTAACTCTACACACTTCAAACAGCGATGCTCCCATCTCTGTAACTCGTCCAAATAGTACTCGACGTTTTTCAACATAGTCTCCTTGTAACTCTACACACTTCTCCCAGCGATGCTCCCATCACTGTAACCCGTCCAAATAGTACTCGGCGTTTTCAACATAGTCTCCCTGTAACTCTACACACTTCTCCCAGCGATGCTCCCATCTCTGTATCCCGTCCAAATAGTACTCGGCGTTTTCAACATAGTCTCCTTGTAACTCTACACACTTCTCACAGCGATGTTCCCATCTCTATAACCCGGCCAAATAGTATTTGGCGTTTTTCAACATAGTCTCCTTGTAACTCTACACACTTCTCACAGCGATGCTCCCATCTCTGTAAACCGTCCAAATAGTACTCGGCGTTTCTCAACATAGTCTCCTTGTAACTCTACACACTCCTCCCAGCGATGCTCACATCTCTGTAACCCGTCCAAATAGCACTCGGCGTTTTTCAACATAGTCTCCTTGTAACTCTACACACTCCTCCCAGCGACGCTCCCATCTCTGTAACCCATCCAAATAGTACTCGGCGTTTTCAACATAGTCTCCTTGTAACTCTACACACTCCTCCCAGCGTTGCTCTCATCTCTGTAACACGTCCAAATAGTACTCGACGTTTTTCAACATAGTCTCCTTGTAACTCTACACACTCCTCCCAGCGTTGCTCTCATCTCTGTAACACGTCCAAATAGTACTCGGCGTTTTTCAACATAGTCTCCTTGTAACTCTACACACTCCTCCCAGCGATCCTCCCATCTCTGTAACCCGTCCAAATAGTACTCGGCGTTTTCAACATAGTCTCCTTGTAACTCTACACACTCCTCCCAGCGATGCTCACATCTCTGTTACACGTCCAAATAGTACTCGGCGTTTTTCAACATAGTCTCCTTGTAACTCTACACACTTCTCCCAGCGATGCTACCATCTCTATAACACGTCCAAATAGTACTCGGCGTTTTTCAACATAGTCTCCTTGTAACTCTACACACTTCTCCCAGCGATGCTCCCATCTGTGTAGCCCGTCCAAATGGTACTCGCCCTTTTTCTCTGTATAATAATTCTTCACGAAGGTGATCGCCTCTTTTTCTGACGAAAATCTCTGTCCACCGAGCGCAGCTTTAGGATATGGGAACAAAAAGAACTCCCTTTAGGGCGAGATCTGGTGAGTCAGGCAGTTCCAGCCGTAATATCTGGGTTTTCGCCTTTGCAACCGCTGAAGTGTGAGACGGTGCGTTGTCTTGATGAAACAGGACATTCCTTTTCCCGCCAATGTGTTCGTTTCTCCGCAGTTTCTACCTTCAGCTTGTCAAATAATGATGTGCAGTATGCCTCTGTAATTGTTGTTCCTTTTGAATATTACCGATTAAAATAACTCCATGACTATCCCAAAAAGCAATCGTACATCACCTTCCAGCCGAAAAAAACAACATATTTTGCTGTTTTTTTCTAGCCGATTCCTCCTTTGCCGTCCACTGTTTAGACTGTATTTTATTTCGCGCGTATAATGGTGTATCCAAGTTTATCTAAAGTAATTAATCGGTGCCAAAACTCTGATTTACTGCGCCTAAAATGCTCCAACAGTGTGTCGGATATGTTCATTCGAACACGTTTTTGGTCTAACGTGAGCAAACGCGAAACCCAACGCTCGGGCAGCTTTCTTATGCCTGAATGTTGATTTAATATGTGACAAAAACGTTCTTTTTACATGTTCGTAGCCTCGGCTATCTCTCTCACTTTTATTCGGCAGCTGTCTAACACCATTTGGTGAACTTTGGGAAGTTTTCGTCTGTAACTGCAGTTTTGGTCGTCCCGAATTTTCATCGGATCCCAAGCCTTTACGGCCACATTTACATTCAGCTGCCAAAACTTTTACTGTGGTAAATGATGGTGCAGAGTCCCAATACACTGAATCCAAGTAATCTATGTTTTGCGTAGAGGTATTGCTTTTCAAGAAAAAATATTTAATGACAGCTCAATACTCGATTTGGCCCATATTCATAAAAACAAGGACATAAATTCACTCAAACGACTGTTACATAACAACTGAGCGTCCGAAAGTGCTGAAACTTTGGTGAGTACTTATCAACAGATGAAGAAAAAAAGGAAGAAAGACAGAAGCAAAGCAAGAAGGAAAGGAAGAATGGAAGAGATGAGAGAGAAGGTAGGAAATATATAAATAAAAAATGAATCTAAAATAAATAAACCGAATAAATAAATGAATGAAGGAAAAGATGTCAGGGAGGGTGGGAGGGAGGGAGGGACAGAGGAAGCAAGGAAGCAAGGAAGGAAGGAAGCAAGCAAGCAAGCAAGGAAGCAGGCAAGCAAGGAAGCAAGGAAGGAAGAAAGCAAGCAAGCAAGAAAGCAAGGAAGCAAGGAAGCAAGAAAGCAAGGGAGGAAGGAAGAAAGCAAGCAAGCAATCGAGAAAGCAAAGAAGGAAGGAGGAAAGCAAGCAAGAAAGCAAGGAAGCAAGAAAGCAAGGGTGGGATGGAGGGCGGGAGGTAGGGTGGGAGGTTGGGAGGAAGGGAGGGATGGAGGGAAGGAAGGAAGGAAGGAAGGAAGGAAGGAAGGAAGAAAGGAGGACAGGAATTAAATAAAACAAAAGTATAAGAATTGTAAGACATGCAAGAAATCTAACTGACAGTGACGAGTAATACTACACGTTCGGTTATATTTTGTATTCAGCGCCAAACACGATTTGATGCACTAAACCCTCGTATTAGAGTAAGATGTTAGACGATTTCGCTACTCATGTAATACGTTCCCCAGAACTCAACCTGTGTCCCGTTCCGAATTAAACGCTAAACGTGGTGACAGTTCTGGAGGGAATGCAGACAGGTAACGTGTGCTCTGTCTATATATAAATCTAATTACCTCACTGCCAAAGGCAGGATTGAGTTACACCGCCGTCGGCAGAAACATAATGAACTCCTACTACATTGTACCTGTAATGAGAGTATTCACATTTCCAAGCTTTCAGTCCTTCTATACAAAATTTCTCCTGGCGAACAATTTGTCTATAAACAGTTCTAGCCCAATGAATGTTGATCTTCTGTCAGTTTTATAGCGGACCAGAACAAATTAGCATATCAAAATTAAAAGGAAGTATCTCTGTTGCAGCCTCCCCTTGGTTAGGGTCAAGTACACGCACGCACGCGCGCGCACGCACGCACATGCACATGCACATGCACACGCACACGCACACGCACGCGCACGCACATGCACACGCACACACATACATACATACATACGTATGTACATACGAGTTACATACTCTTTGCGTTCCACGCAAAATTAATAATCAAGTACACGTTTTAGTGCACAAGCTTAACACCTATTAAACATAAATCAGAAAAATTTAAACGAAAACTAACCTACACTACAATTTAAGCGAAACCAGTTAATGGTTTTGATTTTATAAAAAGGATCAAACAAATTTCATTAAAATACGCGGTCTGTTCAATAAAGCATGATCACAAACTTTTGACAACGTACCTTTACTCATCCTCATAATTTTGATGGTCCTTCTCAAAATTGTCTCCCCTGAATGCGATGCACTTGTCCCAGCGTTTCTGCCAGTCTTCAAAGACATGCTGGAAACCACTTTTGAGAGATCCTTCAAAATTGCCTCCGCAGCCTTCACCACTGCTTCTGATGATGGATAACGCCTCCCACGAAGGCGTTTCTTCAAGTTAGGGAATAGTAAAGTAACATGGGGCTAAATCCGGACTATAGGAAGGTTGAGATATGCACCTCACGCTGTTTTTTGCAAGATATTCAGCAAAAACTTCGGCAATATGCGGCTGTGCATTATTGTAGTGAAGCATCCAACCTGCTTCAGAAAAATGTCGTCTTTTGCGCCTGATATAGACTTACAATGTTTTCAGGATATCCCTGTAGTATTGTCCAGTTACTGATGTGTGTGCAGGTACAACATGCTGATAAACCATTCCATAAATATCAAACAATGCAATGACCATATCTTCCCTAGCAGAGGCAAACACTTTTGCTTTTTGTGGGGGTTGGTGATGATGGAAATTTCCAAACTGAGCTTAGCTGCTTGCTCTCAGGATCAAAATAATGTAGGCAAGTTCTATAAGCAGTGATTACGTTTGAAAGAAACTCCGGATCTTCCTCTAACATCAACTTTAACTGCATACAGACATGCAATGGAATGTTCTTTTGTTCGGGAATCAAATGTCTTGGAACCCATCGCGCACAAACACGTCTCATGTGTAATGTTTCTGTCACCAACGTATGGGTGGCACCCAATGAAATGTTCAATATATCAGAAAGTGATCTTAAGGTAATTCGTCGATCCTCTCTCACAATGGCAGCAGCAGTGTTGATGTTTTCTTCCATAAGAGCAGTAACTGGGGCACTGGGTCCACCTTGCTTGAAATTGATTGTCTCACATCTTGTACCACCTTCAGGCTGTGCTGTAGGGAAGAACAGACTCTCCCTAGGCCTCCTTTAACATTGTAAAGGACTCAAATGAATATTTATTGAAAGGAAATCAGAGTTTCAAAGCCGCATATTGTTCCTCGTGTGTTACCTCCATTGTAGTGGTAGGTGATACTTAACTTGTCTGAACTTACCTGGTTCTCACAGGCGGGAACCAGGAGTACCAACAAGAAACTAATACGGCGTGGTATTTTTTTTAACATTAAGCTAACACAATATAATACGATTTAATTTTTTGCGAAAAATTATCACCTTAAGAAACTATATTTCTATATTGAACAGCCCTCTTATAGCCCCTCTTTATTCGCGCGGATAACAGATATCATCCAATGTACACTCCTGGAAATTGAAATAAGAACACCATGAATTCATTGTCCCAGGAAGGGGAAACTTTATTGACATATTCCTGGGGTCAGATGCATCACATGATCACACTGACAGAACCATAGGCACATAGGCACAGACAACAGAGCATTCACAATGTCGGAACTAGTACCGTGTATATCCACCTTTCGCAGCAATGCAGGCTGCTATTCTCCCATGGAGACGATCGTAGAGATGCTGGATGTAGTCCTGTGGAACGGCTTGCCATGCCATTTCCAGCTGGCGCCTCAGTTGCACCAGTGTTTGTGCTGGACGTGCAGACCGCGTGAGACGACGTTTCATCCAGTCCCAAACATGCTCAATGGGGGACAGATCCGGAGATCTTGCTGGCCAGGGTAGTTGACTTACACCTTCTAGAGCACGTTGGGTGGCACGGGATACATGCGGACGTGCACTGTCCTGTTGGAACAGCAAGTTCCCTTGCCGGTCTAGGAATGGTAGAACGATGGGTTCGATGACGGTTTGGATGTACCGTGCACTATTCAGTGTCCCCTCGACGATCACCAGAGGTGTACGGCCAGTGTAGGAGATCGCTCCCCACACCATGGTGCCGGGTGTTGGCCCTGTGTGCCTCGGTCGTATGCAGTCCTGATTGTGGCGCTCACCTGCACGGCGCCAAACACGCATACGACCATCATTGGCACCAAGGCAGAAGCGACTCTCATCGCTGAAGACGACACGTCTCCATTCGTCCCTCCATTCACGCCTGTCGCGACACCACTGGAGGCGGGCTGCACGATGTTGGGGCGTGAGCGGAAGACGGCCTAACGGTGCGCGGGACCGTAGCCCAGCTTCATGGAGACGGTTGCGAATGGTCCCCGCCGACACCCCAGGAGCAACAGTGTCCCTAATTTGCTGGGAAGTGGCGGTGCGGTCCCCTACGACACTGCATAGTATCCGACGGTCTTGGCGTGCATCCGTGTGTCGCTGCGGTCCGGTCCCAGGTCGACTGGCACGTGCACCTTCCGCCGACCACTGGCGACAACATCGATGTACTGTGGAGACCTCACGCCCCACGTGTTGAGCAATTCGGCGGTACGTCCACCCGTCCTCCCGCATGCCCACTATACGCCCTCGCTCAAAGTCCGTCAACTGCACATACGGTTCACGTCCACGCTGTCGCGGCATGCTGCCAGTGTTAAAGACTGCGATGGAGCTCCGTATGCCACGGCAAACTGGCTGACACTGACGGCGGCGGTGCCCAAATGCTGCGCAGCTAGCGCCATTCGAATGCCAACACCGCGGTTCCTGGTGTGCCTGTTGTGCCGTGCGTGTGATCATTGCTTGTACAGCCCTCTCGCAGTGTCCGGAGCAAGTATGGTGGGTCTGACACACCGGCGTCAATGTGTTCTTATTTCCATTTCCAGGAGTGTATTTTCTTTCATTCCTGTACATGGTGTTCATTTTTTCGTTACTTCCCGCCCTCCCATTGAGCAAGAATGACGTCATAGTTGACAGGTGAGTCTATCTTGAAGTCATAATGCCCTCTACGGATGAGAAGCGGTAATTTTTGCAGGACAGTAAGCAAATTACAGCCCTCTGAGTGTGGTGGCGCTAATAATACAACCTACCTCCCCTTACAGCCCTCTTACGGTATTCCTGATTAACATTCTAGTACATAGGTATAAGTAGGTGGTTTCTACTCCAAAGGTTATCACCATGGATATGAACACAGACCCCGTTTCTTCATGATTGGTGCGGGATATAAATACAATTTAAACCGCTGCATAGAGGAGTTTATGCAACGCTATCCAGTAATCAGACCCTCGGAGCGTAATGTTGTCAAAAGTGTCCAGGTAACGTCAAATTGACATACTTTTGTTTGCAACATAAACGTCTTACGTATTATCAGTATATGATATAAACTTTTGTCATACGCTTAATTAAAATGTCTATTAATGTTGGCATCCTTATGTCTTTTAAAACCAATAGGTGCACACACAGCACAGAGGTCGTTGAAGGGGGTCCTCCTCCGCGAATGAGGATCCTTCGACTGTTGCCATTCCGGGATTGGATCCCTTACTGGCATAGAGATGGGGTTTCAATTAATGGATGGGGGTCAGATGGTGGTGTAGTTGTCTGGGATTGTTTGTGTAGTTCGGTGAACCTGTTTTTCTTTGTGTTTTGGTATGGTTATTTTCGTGGTTATGGTGGTCCTAGCACAAGTCTGGGTCTTTTATACGTTTCTCAGGGGTCGAGGTCATATTCCCCGAGGCTGCGGATTATATGGTTGAACCAATAGGTGCATTAAACATTTCCAAGATACAGGATCAGTTACTCGCAGAAAGAGGGACACTGGACGCTATAAAGTGACTGGTCCCAATCTAGAAGCAATAAATAAAGTTATGACAGAAAGGCCTCAAGCATACCTTCTCGCAATACAGACAGTGTTTAAGGGGAAGAGAGAAAGGAAATATAAGAAAATGGACACATGGGACTATGTACTAGAGATATTTTCTTGTTTAGACTTGAATAAAACCTTTGTACATATTATAGCAGAAATTTATTTTTCATTCCTAGGACAAGTTCTGCTAATTTTCTGGTTTCTAAGAAGTTACATTATGAGATACTGTGCGTGATAGAAAAGAATTGAGATCAAATTGAAATATTTCTATTTTATGTTACAGGTTTACAATATCTATATATGTCTACTATAACAGAAAAAACAGATGTTCATTGTGAAATAAGTGTTCATTGGCTGGCCCCGTAGCTCAGTCGGTAGAGCACATGCCTGCCGTGGTATGGGTCCCGGGTTCCATTCCCGGCGGTGGGGTTGGGGATTTTTCTTCGACCAAGATAGTTCCCCATCTTCCCCAGAGTCTGGAAGTAAGAATGAGAGTGTGAATGTGTGCGTGATCTAATGATTAAAAACCAAAGATAACGAGCTAACACCTTCAATATGTTCCAAAGGAGAACGGCCGCCGATATGACCATAGCAGTTAAAGGCTGGGTATAAATGGAACAAGGGAAAAAAGTGTTCATTGACTTATCATTTCGTATATTCTTCATGGTATACTTTTATGGCTTCATAATTAGTTTTGTAGTGCAATGAATTGCAGTATATAGTTCTTCAAAACAGTTACTGCTCTATGCACCAGGCGAAATGACACATCTTTATATTACGCGGGCAAACCCATCCTGCCGGTAGAGCGAAGTCTCAAAGCTGCTGTCAGCACATCAAATATTATCACAAGCCGATAAGGGAATCTTAGATAACCTCGCTCACCAGCGATGCTATTGATGACGCCAAATTTTGCGTGGTAAAATCGCAGATGAAAATGACACCGTGTACTGTAGGCTTAAAGCATTACTCAAATGTTTGAGGAACTTAAAGCTGTTGAATGATAATGAAAAATCGTCCTCTTTTCATAATGAGGAGAAAAGATGTGATAACAACATACCATGTGATGAAACTATAAGGATTTGAGCATTGGGATATCCCAGACCTGACACTAATGTATGCCTATACCAGATTTAGTTGTTTTTTGTGTGCTCCTATTTGCCAGCCATAAAATTCTATTCACAGTAAGAATAAACGCAGCCTTATTTTTTCAGATAATTTTTTAAAATTATTTTCTATTAAGGGGCTGTTTGTAACTAAAATTCCTTTACAAATCTACGTTTAGCATCAGTGGAAGATGCTCTTCTTACATACCAGGTGCGTTAGTCAGATGTTGTGTTTCTTATTCGTTTGTGTGAAGATAGTCAATTTTTTTCATTCGTTTCCTGTTGCGAGTTTTAAATTACTTTTTTTTCCAGTTTCATAGAATCACAAACATTCCAGTTGTTCTTTCACAAGAAAAACCTTTGTCCGTCCGCGCTTTGCGCTCTGTCCTTCTTTTTCGACGTTATGCGGCATTGCTATCTAGAAGTGGAGCATACAAACCACGTGTACTTCTGCAGACGCATCTATAAATTGGAAGAAACGAATTAAAAGGCAAGAGAAGAAAGAAAATGCGATTAAGGGAAAGAAAGCCAAGAGTAAAGCATGCGTAAATCATGTGAGAAAGGAAGTAGCTGTGTGGGCTACAGAACTAAAGATAACAGAGATATGGCGTCACAGAAACGTGTGCGAGCCACATACGGAAGATCGGGGGTTCGTCCATCGCCAGCTGTGCTGTCTGATTCAGGTGTGTTACGTGATGCTTACTTCATACTGTGATTTTCTATCACCTCCCTTCATTCCATTTCCCTGTCGAGTATATCTTCAGCCTTCTGGTGTATGACAATGTAGAACAGAAGACATGGATGGTTGATATATACGCTGTCCCGGCATGAGGAGGAAGGTTCGTTGACACCGAATCCAAAGTGCTGGTGCTGGGGCTAAAGAACTCGTAGTAATTGTTTCGAAAATACGTTTGTTTTTATGGCCTGGAAACATACAGCTGCTGTACAGCAAATTTAGTTGCTCATCTTGGAAGCACAACAAAGATGTTATTCGAATGTCTTCCTTCCTACCAACTTACTCTGTGTCATGCAGTTACACCTGTTTTGTAGTAATGTGTTGCATTCCACGATGAAACTTGCCCCTGCTAGTAGCGCTGCGTGGTATAGCCATGCCTTGCCACTCTTACACTGCTCAAGGAAATAGGTACGAACTTCCTAGCTCTGTGTCATGCAGTTACACCTGTTTTGTAGTGATGAGTTACATTCTACGATGAACCTTGGCCTTGCTAGTAGCGCTGCGTGTTATAGCCATGCCTGGACGCTCTTACACTGATCAAGGAAATCTGTACGAACTTCCTTGCTCTGTGTCATGCATTTACACCTGATTTGTAGTAATGAGTTGCATTCTACAATGAACCTTGTCCCTTGCTAGTAGCGCTGCGTGATATAGCCATGCCTGGACGCTCTTACACTGCTCAAGGAAATCGGTACGAACTTCCTTGTTCTGTGTCATGCAGTTACACCTGTTTTATAGTAATGAGTTGTATTCTACGATGAACCTTGTTCTTGCTAGTAGCGCTGCGTGGTATAGCTATGCCTGGCAGCTCTTACACGGCTCAAGGAAATCGGTACGAACTTCCTAGTCTGTGTCATGCAGTTACACCTGTTTTGTAGTAATGAGCTGCATTCTACGATGAACCTTGCCCTTGTAAGTAGTGCTGCGTTGTATGGCCATGCCTGGCTGCTTTTACACTGCTCAAGGAAATCGGTACGAACTTCCTAGCTCTGTGTCATGCAGTTACACCTGTTTTGTAGTAATGAGCTGCATTCTACGATGAACCTTGCCCTTGTTAGTAGTGCTGCGTTGTATAGCCATGCCTGGCCGCTTTTACACTGCTCAAGGAAATCGGTACGAACTTCCTAGCTCTGTGTCATGCAGTTACACCTGTTTTGTAGTAATGAGTTGTATTCTACGATGAAGCTTGACCTTGCTAGAAGCGCTGCGTTGGATAGCCATGCACGGCCGCTCTTACACTGTTCAAGGAAATAGGTAAGAACTTCCTAGCTCTCTGTCATACAGTTACACCTGTTTTGTAGTAATGAGTTGTATTCTACGATGAACCTTGCCCTTGCTAGTATCGCTGCGTTGTATAGCCATGCCTGGCCGCTCTTACACTGCTCAAGGAAATCGGTACGAACTTCCTAGCTCTGTGTCATGCAGTTACACCTGTTTTGTAGTAATAAGTTGTATTCCTCGATGAACCTTGCCCTCGCTAGTAGCGCTGCGTGGTTTAGCCATGCCTGGCCGCTCTTACACTGCTCAAGGAAATCGGTACGAGCTTCCTAGTTCTGTGTCATGTAGTTACACCTGTTTTGTAGTAATGAGTTGCATTCATCGATGGACCTTGTCCCTTGCTAGTAGCGCTGCGTGGTATACCTATGCCTGGCCGCTCTTACACTGCTCAAAGAAATAGGTACGAACTTCCTAGCTCTGTGTCATGCAGTTACACCTGTTTTGTAGTAATGAGTTGTATTCTACGATGAACCTTGTCCTTGCTGGTAGCGCTGCGTTGTATAGACATTCCTGGCCGTTCTTAAACTTTTCGAGAAAATTGGTACGAACTTTCTAGCTCTGTGGCATGCAGATACACCCGTTTTGTAGTAAAGAGTTGCATTCTACGATGAACCTTGCCCTTGCTAGTAGCGCTGCGTTGTATAGTCATGCCTGGACACTCTTACACTACTCAAGGAAATAGGTAGGAACTTCGTAGTTCTGTGTCATGCAGTTACATTTGTTTTGTAGTAATAAGTTGCATTCTACGATGAACCTTGTCCTTACTAGTAGCGCTGCGTGGTATACTTATGCCTGGCCGCTCTTACACTGCTCAAAGAAATAGGTACGAACTTCCTAGCACTGTATCATGCAGTTACACCTGTTTTGTAGCAATGAGTTGCACTCATCGATGGACCTTGTCCCTTGCTAGTAGCGCTGCGTGGTGTAGCCAAGCCTGGATGCTCTTACACTACTCAAGGAAATAGGTACGAACTTCCTAGCTCTGTGTCATGCAGTTACACCTGTTTTGTAGTAATGAGTTGCATTCTACAATGAACCTTGCCTTGCTAGTAGCGCTACCTGTCCGCTCTTACACTGCTCAAGAAAAATCGGTACGAACTTCCTAGTTCTGCTTATTACATATGTCTATATATCCTTCCCTCCGCCAGGTTGTTTGTATTTCTCTATATAACCTCAGTAAGCTTTTGTCACATGTACCTGAAAAAATGTCTTGTCTGTCAAGATCTTCTAAACTTAACTTCTTTCCAGAAGCCTCTATACTCATATTCTTCATTTATTCCAGAATGACTCATTTCTGTCTGCTACAACACGTCATTCATTTTATGTGCCCAAGACCCTCCTCAGCTACTTCTCCTCTGTATTTGAAAACATTCTTTAATTATTTTACAATCTAACATGTTAGCGATTCTGTATAATTTTCTTGAAAATATCTTTATTTTAGTAGAATGCCTCACCCGTTCCAACTGTGCTGCTCCTTTAGATTAAGCACTAAAATTCAATCGTATTATATTCTGTTAGCCTAATGTGAAACAAACACGCCGTAGTAGTTTCATTGTTGATACTCCTGGTTCCCGCCTATTAGAACCAGGCTAGTTCAGACATGTTCAGTATCACCTACCGCTGCAATGGAGATAACACGCGAGGAACAATATGCGCCTTTGGAATTCTGCTTTCGTCTCAACAAATCTACAATTGAGGCCTATACAATGTTACAGGAGGCTTTTGGAGCGTCTGTTCTTCCCTACAGCACAGCTCTAAAGTGGTTTAAAGTGTTTAAAGAATTGCAGACAATTAATTTCAGAGCAAGGTGGACCTGGTGCTCCAGTTACTGCTCTTACGGAAGAAAACATCAACACCGCTGCTGCCATTGTGAGAGTGGATCGACGAATTACCTTACGATCACTTTCTGAAATACTGAACATTTCATTGGGTGTCACCCACATGTTAGTGACAGAAACATTACACATGGGACGTGTTTGTGCGCGATGGGTTCCAAGACTGTTGATTCCCGAACAGAAGAACATTCGCGTCCAGGTCTGCATGCAGTTAAAGTTGATGTTAGAGGAGGATACGGAGTTTCTTTCAAACGTAATCACTACTGATGAAACTTGGTGACATAATTTTGATCCTGATAGCAAACAGCAAAGCTCAGTGTGGAAATCTCGTTCAACACCAACCCTCAAAAAAGCGAAAGTGGTTGCTTCTGCTGGGAAAGTTATGGTCATCTGATTCTTTTATATTCATGGAATGGTTTATGAGCAAGTTTTACCTGCACACACATCAGTAACTGGACAATACTACAGCGATGTCCTGAAAAAATTTCAAGTCCATATCAGGTGCAAAAGTCCACATTTTCATGAAGCGGGCTGGATGCTGCACCAAGATAAAGCGCGGCTGCATTTTGCCAATGTTGTTGCTGAATATCTTGCAAAAATCAACGTGAAGTGCATCCCTCACCCTCCCTATAGTCCGGATTCAGCAACATGTGACCTTCTCCTATTCCCTAACTTGAAGAAACGCCTTCGTGGGAGGCTTTATCCATCATCAGAAGCAATGGTGTAGGCTGCGAAGGCGATTTTGAAGTCTCTCTCAAAAATGTTTTCCAGTATGTCTTTAAAGACTGGCAGAAACGCTGGAACAAGTGCTTCGCATTTAGGGGAGACTATTTTGAGAAGAACCATAAAAATTATGAGGTACGTTTACAAAAAACTTGTGATCATTCTTTATTGAACAGCACACGTATTTTTACAAAATGATATATGCACTCTATCAGTGTCTCTCCAAGCCTCATCTACTCCCCATAACTCTGATCCATGTAACTACTGGCGTATAAATCCTCTCCAACCATTTGACATTTATATCTGGCAGTGCCTATGTTGCTAAGACCACTTTTATATATTTTCGAACTTTTAAAGGAATACTTTTATTGGCGAAGTTAGATGAATCACCCTATATGTACACAAAAGAGAGACATTCTTTTTTATCTGGATGACAATTCTCTGGCTTTTGATATATCCGTGGCAATTTAAAACTAATGGTTCTGTATTCATTGAGGTTTATGACCTCTCTGCTGCGACTTCATGGCCACATTCGTTTCCCAACTACAGCGATCAAAAACGTTATTTTACGAATGCCTCCAATGACAATAATAATGGCTTCGAGTGTCGAAATGGTCATTGCTGGACACAGAATGTATGTTCTAAGTCCACAGGAACATGACAGTATGATACTGCTATATCTGTGATGGCACATACTATAAAGTTTCATGATCTGTCCACTAGAATAACAAAACTTTCGTACTCACAATGCTTTTAATGATATTATCTGTCTTCTAGGCTTGAAAATAAGTAAGTACAATTAAATTTAATTGTGATCTATACATTGGTAGATATAATTGCATTATCCCTAAATATCACAAAGAATTGAAGCACCGAAATATATAATGACATATTTATGTTCCAATAAGAAGAGTTTTTTTTTAACATTTGCATGTTTTATTTATTGATAGTTTATCAGATGCATGTAAGTGATAAATTTATTCGGCACAGTACAGTTTATTAGGAAGTTTTGTAGTGCATATTTAAGGGCACTGGAAGATTATTTTTACCCAGACAACACTAATTGTTACCAATATTAAAATTTGATTATATAGAAAACTAAACATTATCAGAAATTGAAATGATAATTTCAATGCACACAGACTCCCACAAGATCTCATGAGTGACCTCTCCAGTACATCCGCCGGCTGGCACGACCTTTCTGTTACCATCTCCAGGACGTCCCTGGAGCTGTTGTCCTGTTGCCTGACACAGTAATTTAGGTTGACAATTGACTCAATTTTATCTTTGTAGTCTTGTAATTTCACGTATACCATGCAAAAAAGATCAAGAGGTGTCACATCTGGGTAACGTGTTGCCTTAATACGGTTTACACCCTTGCCAATCCATCGACGAGGGAATGTGGCATCCAGTTACTCCCGAACAGACAGTGCAAATGAGGAAGGGCTCCATCCTGTTGGAAAACCACTGTTTCGAAAATGTCATCCTGCTGTAATTGTGATTGAAGGAGCAGATGTAGCATATCAAGGTACGAAATGTCTGTCACTCTTTGTCCACCAAAGGAGAATGGCCCATACATATTCGATTTTGTCAGTCCCAACCACTCATTAACATTTGGGGTTTTTTCGTTCACACTCCATGATCGCATTTGAATTTTCATCCGCCCACACTCTGCAGTTATTTCTGTTGACCTTGCCACATGTGGGGAAGATGACCTCATCGCTTCAGAACAAAATTTGTAACAAATTGGCTTCTTCATCTGGCCTCAACAGGTCGTAGCACATTGTTTCGCGACAAGCGTAGTCTTCCCGTTCAGTGCATGTCGAATTTGGAAATTGTATGACCGTTTTTGTCAAGTGAAATGCAGTATCTTCCACACTGTCGATTATGGTACACCCAACTCTCGACTTAACCTCCTGGTTGACGCTTTCGAACTTCTGGTCACATCATCGCTTACCTTCTCCACGGCTTCATTGGTCACCCGGCGTCTACCAGAAAGTTTCACGTCTTGCACGCTGTCTGTTCTTTGAAATTTCTGCATCAGTAGTCTGGTATTAGTCCTTGTAGAACCGGGTTTATGGAATTTTTGTTTAAAATCCGCTTGAACCTCGTGATATTGTCACATATGACTGTGTCAATTACACTCCGTTGACTTGAGTAGTATGTGTGACGTCACACGCTCCCCTCCTTTATGACTGGATGAATAATGTGTAAGCGATAGGCGCTCTCTCTCTTGGACTAGCTCTTGGCTACATAACACGTATCTGTAGGCAGCTCCATTTCTGAACAGGTAAATGGCCGTAATGGCCGCCAAAAACTCTCGCCAAAATATGTAGCTCTACTCTGAGTAATTGCCCGTGTTCGACCTAACCACGTGTTCCTTAATTTTCACAAACTAATATCAGGTCGTCACAATATTTAAATTCCCTCAACATGCAGAAAAAACATCGATTCGTTCTTCAGTTGACAGCATATTTCAGATCATTTGCAAAAGAATTTCCAAATCAACCGTTTACTAAAAAATGCATCCTGTAGATGGCGATTCAGAAACCCTCTCTACATATGCTATTATAAACAGAGTTTTACTCACCACCATAGGCGACGCAGGACACCTGGACTGAAGTGCCTTCCACATAGGGGCCTAATACTCGGCCGTGCTGAGCAATGTTAGTGCCATTCTCGTCGAGAATCACCAACTTCCTTGGTGGCACTGCAACAGAAACCATAAATTAATAAGATGACATTTTTCCTCCTAGAAAAACAACACTTTTTAAATAAGTGCAAGAAATCCAAGGTAGAGCACGATGCTGTTCTATTTGCATGTTTTAAATCTCAAATTTAGGGATATTTCTACTGACATTACTGTTCTGATCGCATATATATTCATGTGATTCTTTTGTAGCCCTGCTTAACTAAACATTTTTCAGTCTGGCTCTACTCATCCAAGGCTACTCTGCCCAAGCATAGAGTGGAAAAAATGATTAATTTCCATTAACTTAACTAAATATAGCGGTTTATCTCTGAAGCCTAGGACTTACGTACTTACAGCAGAGTAAGTCAGCACAAATTGGTGCGTATTTCATTCTATATGAGAACCCCTAGTGGTTTACCGGGAAACATACAAGTCAGTTGGCGAACTTAATGTATGTTGGCAGGTTTATCATATTAGCTCAATGTTTAAGATAGGGACTGGTAGATCAGGGGTTCAAATCCCGGCTATGGTATTGCATTTTTCAGTCTGTTCTAAGATTTGCAAGTTCTCTTCCTTCGGTTACTTTTCTCTGTCTACATTGAACGACTTAACATAAGAAGCAATCTCTGCTGACATTCTATAAATTAAACTGTTACCTCTATCAGAATAACATCTATATGAATACTACTAGTTAATACCCACAGTCATTTGTTCACCGTGGCATTGCATAACTTCGTTCTCCCGGTTAGTTATTAGCCCCTTTCTTATTAGGCAACTTCTCTGACATTACGATGTTGCGTGTAGCCGTTCACTGTAAGGGAACTGTGGAGTTTCTAGAGTGGACAAGCTGGCAGGATTGCTACCGGAAGAGACGCGAGTAATCCATTCATTTGACTTTTTCTTCGATTTTCACACTATTCAAGAATATTACATTATTTATCACTGTGTCACGTGAAGCCTAACCTCGCCAAACATAGGAAGCTGCAAGAGTATATGGAAAAATGACACCAAGTGTCAGAATGACATTCCTACCCTACGGAACTTTTACTACGGAGCACTTACAAGCCTTAAATCTAATAAAATAGTGCTTTCGTATTCATTTAGCCCATAACCGCTATGGTGGGGTCAGGAGGACCCCGGCTAAAACTGCTTAACGTGTGAAACCTAATTTCTCCGCAGTGTAACGCTGCTGCTCCCAGTACCTTTCAATCAGTACTTTGAGTTGTTGAGCACTGAGGTCGTGGGGAAAAGAGTGCATACACATCATTAGCAGTTGTTTTTCTCCATAGCGGGGTCAGGGTGACCCCACCAAACTGATAACGTAAGTATATCTTATCGTATTGCGTTATGTTTCAGGAGGAAATGACAACATAATGCATTATGGAAATTAATTGTTCTTTCACACGGCCGTGTGTAGGCTTAAGTGTGGAAACGTAGAGTGAGACTGAAAAATTCAATGCCAAAGCCGGGATTTGAACCACGGATCTTCTGGTCTTCATCCAGCCACTGTAACCCTTGAGCTACTGTGGCCAACGTGCCAACATGACACTAAGTTCTCCAACTGACTCGTGTTTCTCCCGGTAAACCACTAGGAGTTCTCATAAACGCAGGAAACAACTACCTTAATGACGACTTACTATGCTGTAAGTATTTTAAGGCCCGGATTTTATAGTTCGGACCACTATTAGGTACAACTGACTCGTGTTTTCCACGTAAACCATTAGGAGTTCTCACAAACATATGAGACAACTACCTTAATGGCGACTTACTATGCTGTAAGTACTTTAAGACCCGGACTTTATAGTTCGGACCACTATTAGGTACAACTGACTCGTGTTTTTTCCGGTAAACCACTAGGAGTTCTCATAAACATATTAGACAACTATCTTAATGGCGACTTACTATGCTGTAAGTACTTTAAGACCCGGACTTTATAGTTCGGACCACTATTAGGTACAACTGACTCGTGTTTTTCCCGGTAAACCACTAGGAGTTCTCATAAACATATGAGACAACTACCTTAATGGCGACTTACTATGCTGTAAGTACTTTAAGACCCGGACTTTATAGTTCGGACCACTATTAGGTACAACTGACTCGTGTTTTTCCCGGTAAACCACTAGGAGTTCTCATAAACATATGAGACAACTATCTTAATGGCGACTTACTATGCTGTAAGTGCTTTAAGACCCGGACTTTATAGTTCGGACCACTATTAGGTACAACTAACTCGTGTTTTTCCCGGTAAACCACTAGGAGTTCTCATAAACACATGAGACAACTATCTTAATGGCGACTTACTATGCTGTAAGTACTTTAAGACCTGGACTTTATAGTTCGGACCACTATTAGGTACAACTGACTCGTGTTTTACCCGGTAAACCACTAGGAGTTCTCATAAACACATGAGACAACTATCTTAATGGCGACTTACTATGCTGTAAGTACTTTAAGACCCGGACTTTATAGTTCGGACCACTATTAGGTACAACTGACTCGTGTTTTTCCCGGTAAACCACTAGGAGTTCTCATAAACACATGAGAAAACTACTTTAATGGTGACTTACTATGCTGTAAGTATTTTAAGACCCGGACATTAAAGTTCGGAACACTATTAGGTACAACTGAATCGTGTTTTTCCCGGTAAACCACTAGGAGTTCTCATAAACATATGAGACATCTACCTTAATGGCGACTTACTATGCTGTAAGTACTTTAAGACCCGGACTTTATAGTTCGGACCACTATTAGCTACAATTGACTCGTGTTTTTTCCGGTAAACCACTAGGAGTTCTCATAAACACATGAGACAACTACCTTAATGGCGACTTACTATGCTGTAAGTACTTTAAGACCTGAGCTTTATAGTTCGGACCACTATTAGGTCTATTCATGGAAATTAATTGTTCTTTCATACTGACCGTGGAAAAAAGTAAAGAAAACGAGTGAGTTGTAGAATTTAATGTCATATCGGTACGTTGGCCATAGTAGCTCAATGGTGGAGCGACGGGTCGGAAACCAGAAGATCCGTGGTTCAAATCCCGGCTTTGGCATTGAATTCTTCAGTCTGACTCTACGTTTCCACAATTTAGCCTATACGCGGCCAGTGTGAAAGAACAATTAATTTCAATTAAAATATAGTTGTTTAACTATGAAGCCTGGGACTTAAATACGTACAAAGTAAGTATAGCAACTCTCCAAAGAAGATGCCTGTCTCATGGCATATGAGAACTCATAGTGTTCTACCGAGAAACATACGAGTCAGATGGGGAATTTAAGATCATGTCGGCATAGTAGCCCAACGATTAAGAGCAACCGACCGGAGATCGGTAGATGCGTGGTTCAAATCCCGGTTAACTCACCGCATTTTTCAGTCTGGTCTAAGATTTGCAAGTACTCTTCCTTTGGGCACTTTGCTCTGTCTTCATTGAACGACTTAACATTAGAAGCAATCTCTGCTGACATTACAGAAATTAAACCCTTACCTTTAGCTGAACAACATCTACCTAAATACTGCTGGTTCATACGCACACACTTGTTCACCATTTGCGTACAGTATGCGTGCGATATGAAGAGCGATCGGGTTCCAAGTGCTCAATCGGTAAGTTTCATTTAACTCCGTAAACATAGATGAAAACTTTGAAATTTGAAATGCGCCATACACTGACATCTAGTGGCTAATACGCTAAGCTTTATCACGTCTGCCATATTTTGTTTTGATCAATTTCGAGGTTAATTAGCTAACCAGTTTACAACAATCGTATGTTAGAATTAGAATTTTAGTTCGTCCTTGGCAACATATACATGTTATGAGACACGTCAAAATTTACAAATACCGTATATACATAAAGTCAAATTGATTACATACAATGTACACAGTAAGCAGCTTTTCTGTGGTTTCATGTGGTATTTGCATAGACTAATTTACTACAAGAAATGTCATAATATAAATATTACAGGTTTGTGAATGTACTATGCTCCCAGTGCTCATTTACATGGTTATAGCTCTAAAAATTCATTAACCGTATAAAAACAGTGTGCATGCAAAAATTTCTTAACCTTATTCTTAAAGTGTTTTAATGATGCAGTTTGTTTAAATGAATTTGGAAGTTTATTATATAACATAATCACTTTGTAGTTAAAGCTTCCTCCATAAAGGCTCGTTTGGTGCGCTCGAATTGTCAGTTTATCCTTGTTACGAGTGTGGTGATAATGTACATCAGCATTTACTTGAAAATGATTTATGTTTGTATGAACATTTGTGGATGTTATGGCTCTCGAAAAGGGACACGTTATTATTCGTCTACCTCCGTATAACTGTGATCTGAATGCAATTGAGCTGGCGTGGACAAAACTAAGGAATGTTTTCAGAGGATGCAACGTTACTTGTGGTATATTAACCTAATTTACACGTTATTTTGCTAAACTGTGTTTTTCAAGGTTGATCACACTGCAGATACAAAAGATCGTTAGCTCTCGTTTCGTCCACTCTGCCCGCACAACACCGTAATCCAGCGCTCAAGAAAACATACGCGTAGTGTTATTTTGTATGGGACATTACAGAACTTCATCCTCCCGATTTGTAAGTAGCCCCTTGTTTATTAGGCAACTTCTCCGACGCTACAATGCTGCGTGTAGGCGTTCACTCTAAGTGAAATGTGGAGTTGCTACAGTGAACAAGCTGGCAGGATTGCTACTGGAAGAGACGCCAGTAATCCATTCCTTTGTCTTCTTCTTCAATGTTCACACTAGTCAAAAGTATTCCATTATTTATGAGGTGTCACGTGAAGCCTAATCCCGCCAAACATAGGAAGCTGCAGGAGAAAATGGAAAAATGACATTAAGTGTCAATTTCAAATTCCTGGACTAAGAAAGTTTCACTATGGAGCACTTATCAGACATAAATTTAATAAAACAATACTGATTTCCTATTCATTTAACCCGTAACCGATATGGTGGGCTCAGGAAGACTCCGGTTAGAACCGTTTCCCATGTTAAAATGGGCGCTGCGGCTCCCAGTACTTTTCAGGGAGTATGTTTTGAGTTGTTGATCGTTGAGGTTGTGGTGACAAGAGTGCGTACACACCATTAGCAGTTGTTTTTCACCTTAGCGGGGTCAGGGTGACCCCACCATACTGATAAGGTAAGTATATCATATCGTATGCGGCATGTTTTAGGAAGAAATATCAACAGCTGTGCTGGCGTTCGTAGCCACGGTCGTTAGAGCGTATGCCTCTAGCGTTCCACTCCCGCCTTGGGCATTGGTGTTTATTTGTATAGTGCATATGTTTCAAATTAAAGAAAAGAGATACTAAAATACACGGAAACTATAAAAACGGTTAAATAAGGAAAATATATATATGTACATAGACACATATTTTAGATAATAGATAATAAAAAACTGCTTACACAAACAAAATGCATTATATTTCATGGTACGTTGTTACAGAGAGAGCGTCAACTTCACAGTTTGAGGAATGGATGCCATTTATTGCAAATGAGTCAGAGAGTGACTTTAGTGACTTTGATAATTCACAACGTGAGCCAGACTATGTCAGTGTTCATCACAGTGATTCAGAGCTAGAAGGAGGATATAATGGGTATGAAGAAGAAGTTATAATTGAGTACTTGAGATAATTGAGTACCACAATGCTACAAAAGAAGGATTAGATGCACTTGATCCAAATTGCACTGTTTACGCGACCAATAGACGCTGTAGAATGTAGCCTCTTGCTATTTTTCTACACAATGCTGAACATTTTCATGCTGAATGCATTTGTCATCCATTCATCATAATGTAAAACCATAAAAAGTGACGCTTCGGGTTCACCAAGTCTCTGTCGTGACAGCTAGTTGAAACACTTCTACAGAGAAAGATGAGTATTCCACATCTCCCTCGAGGGTTAAGAAATAACATTGCCGTGGTGCTCAAATGCGAAATCCCCAAGCAATTATGAGTCATAACTAAACGGGTTAGATGTACAAAGTGTCCTAGAACAAAAGATAGGAAAACAAAGGATGCTGTGTAACTTGCAGTACACCAAGATATAGTGAATGCGCAAAAGATACAAGTTTGCGTCCAGAAAGTAAGTTATGTTTCAATTTATCTCCGCTGCAGCGCTAGGATATCAGTTCCGCACATGCGTGGTAGACGCTCTGTATCAAGGAGAAGAAACGTGCGCCATTGTGAGATCGCTGTCAGCCACGTACGCCTTGTTGTGCTTGTTTACAATGTCGGTGTGGATTGAAAATCCCGCCGCTTGTGAAATCATATCTGTGATTCGTTTTCTGAATGCTAGGAAAGTGAAGCCAATTAAAAAGTATCGGCAAATTTGCAATGTCAGAAGGTGTTGTGTTTCTTCGCAACAACGCACGACCACACACTGCAAATGCGACGAAAAACATCCTACAGGGATGTGGCTGGGACGTGTTTGACCGCCCACCGTACAGCCCTGACCTCGCTCCTAGCGACTTGCATCTTTTTTTGCATCTCAAATCTTTCCTTGGCGGTCAAAACTTCAACAATGATGAGGAGATAAGAGAAAATGTTTCCAATTGGTTGAAGAAGGTATAAAAATACTTGTGCCTCGCTATGACAAATGCCTGCGAAATTTCGGTAGTTATGTGGAAAATTAGTTTAAGAGCTGTATAATTTTGTGTAATAGATATTTTTTTCTGTATCTGTAAACAATTTAATTTTATTACCAAACAGAGCATTGTTTCTGGACGTACTTCGTGTTTTTGAGGATTGCTTGTAAACACCTAATGTGATTTTGTCCAGCTGCTATATCCATTTCATTTTAAACACTTATCAGTTACTATTCATTTTTTATTTTATATTTCAAACTTTTATTCCAGAGTAAAGCATAAAATTTGATTCAAAATAGCTTATTCTTAAAACTATCATCATTCGACTAATGAATATTATATATATGTTAAGAAAGATCCTGTAGACATGCGTGCAGAGACTTAAAATGTAGTTTATGACTAATTAGTCTCTAAATATAACTGAATATTGCATATATGTTTAGTTTGTTACGATTTATGATTCCTCATCCTTCATAATTGTCAAAAATGAAATAGGGTCCTGCCTCATCATACCATTTATGTTACAAATACTGGACAATACTGGTTACGGGTTAACATAAGAAGCAATCTCTGCTGACATTCCATAATTTAAACTGTTACCTCTATCTGAATAACATCTATCCGAACACTGGTGGTTAATATGCACAGTCATTTGTTCACCATGGCATTACAAAACTTCGTTTAGCCCCTTGTTTATTAGGCAACTTCTCCGACGCTATGATGTTGCGTGTAGCCGTTCACTGTAAGGGAAATGAGTTTCTACAGCGCACAAGATGGCAGGATTGATACTGGAAGAGACGCGAGTAATCCATTCCTTTGGCTTTTTCTTCAATTTTCTCACTATCCAAGAAGATTTCATTATTTATTGCTGTGTCGCGTGAAGCCTGACACCCCCAAACATACGAAGTTGCAGTATAAAATGGAAAAAATTGCTCCAAGTTTCAAAATCACATTCCTGCACTAAGAGTTTTACTACGGAGCACTTGGCAGCAATAAATTCAAACGGCGCCTTAGTATTTGTTTAATATATATCATACACAGAAACAGGAAGTGTGACTTTTGTACCAGACTTCCTGGAGTTTGCTTTATATATGTCACGCTTAATATATACACGCTATTTGTATTACTCCGCACCAACGGCCACAAGCGTGATAGACGAAAGTGACACCTTCGTCCATGTGTTACGCCATATTACATTCAAACAAGTTGTGTGCACAACAGTAGCATACCAGTAGGTTTTGTATGTTTTGTTCGCGGATGTGCTTCTTGGAACGGCAGGAGTATAATATACACTCCTGGAAATGGAAATAAGAACACATTGACGCCGGTGTGACAGACCCACCATACTGGCTACGGACTCTGCGAGAGGGCTGTAAAAGCAATGATCACACGCACGGCACAGGGGACACACCAGGAACCGCGGTGTTGGCCGTCGAATGGTGCTAGTTGCGCAGCGTTTGGGTACCGCCGCCGTCAGTTTTAGCCAGTTTGCCATAGCATACGGAGCTCCATCACAGTCTTTAACACTGGTAGCATGCCGCGACAGCGTGGACGTGAACCGTATGTGCAGTTGACGGACTTTGAGCGAGGGCGTATAGTGGGCATGCGGGAGGACGGGTGGACGTGCTCAACACGTGGTGCGTGAGGTCTCCACAGTACATCGATGTTGTCGCCAGTGGTCGGCGGAAGGTGCACGTGCCCGTCGACCTGGGACCGGACCGCAGCGACGCACGGATGCACGC
This sequence comes from Mantis religiosa, assembly GCA_030765055.1. Lineage (NCBI taxonomy): Eukaryota > Metazoa > Arthropoda > Insecta > Mantodea > Mantidae > Mantis > Mantis religiosa. The sequence goes on along the minus strand of CM060956.1, from coordinate 146,093,029 downwards.
CAAGACCGTCGGATCCTACGCAGTGCCATAGAGGACCGCACCGCCACTTCCCAGCAAATTTGGGACACTGTTGCTCCTGGGGTATCGGTGAGGATCATTCGCAACCGTCTCCATGAAGCTGGACTACGGACCCGCGCACCGTTAGGCCGTCTTCCGCTCACGCCCCAACATCGTGCAGCCCGCCTCCAGTGGTGTCGTAACAGGCGTGAATGAAGGGACGAATGGAGACGTGTTGTCTTCAGCGATGAGAGTCGCTTCTGCCTTGGTGCCAATGATGGTCGTATGCGTGTTTGGAGCCGTACAGGTGAGCGCCACAATCAGGACTGCATACGACCGAGGCACACAGGGCCAACACCCGGCATCATGGTGTGGGGAGCGATCTCCTACACTGGCCGTACACCTCTGGTGATCCTCGAGGGGACACTGAATTGTGCACGGTATATCCAAACCGTCATCGAACCCATCGTTCTACCATTCCTAGACCGGCAAGGGAACTTGCTGTTCCAACAGGACAATGCACGTCCGCATGTATCCCGTGCCACCCAACGTGCTCTAGAAGGTGTAAGTCAACTACCCTGGCCAGCAAGATCTCCGGATCTGTCCCCCATTGAGCATGTTTGGGACTGGATGAAACGTCGTTTCACGCGGTCTGCTCGTCCAGCACGAACGCTGGTCCAACTGAGGCGCCAGCTGGAAATGGCATGGCAAGCCGTTCCACCGGACTACATCCAGCATCTCTACGATCGTCTCCATGGGAGAATAGCAGCTTGCATTGCTGCGAAAGGTGGATATACACGGTACTAGTGCCGACATTGTGCATGCTCTGATGCCTGTGTCTATGTGCCTATGGTTCTGTCCTTGTGATCATGTGATGTATCTGACCCCAGGAATGTGTCAATAAAGTTTCTTCTTCCTGGGACAATGAATTCACGGTGTTCTTATTTCAATTTCCAGGAGTGTATATATAGCAGTGAGTGAAATATTGCCAGACTGGTCTTTATAAATAACTTTGTCTCCACATACGGAAAAGCGAATTAGTTGAAACATATGCCTTCGTATATTACAGCGCTGCTGCCACAAGTTCTGTTTTGTGAGAAGATTCTCTCCTGAAGGATAAAGTGATGACTGCTAGAAATTTTTTGGACGTGGCTGCTTACAAGTTGCTGCTTTGATAAAATTACGAAGATAAAGGCTCATATGATGGGTGAAGTCCATTCCCACAACGATGTACGACATGTGCCCCTGAGTCCATCCAATGTGACCCCCATGTGAGGTAGGATAAAAGGACAGATCCTAAGAGCCATCACATACAGGTGCCCATGTCTGGCAGCATGAATGTGTCCTTAAAATATCCAGTTTCAATGCATGGAACGTAACTGAAATTTGACGCTAGTACAGACTGAAAGTTCCCCTGATTGAAATAAATGAAATATGTAGTGTTTAACGCAGGCTTCTACTACATACGGCACCGTAGGCGGTGACACTGATGATACATGAGATGAAGATGGAGCACCGGTGGAATGAGATGGCGGGGGAAACCGGAGGTCCCGGAGAAAACCCGCCCCAGCGCCGTGTTGTCCACCACAAATCTCACTTTGCGGTCGCCTCGGATCCAACCCGGGCCGCCTTGGTGAGAGCCAAGCGGTCTAACCACTGAGCCATGGCGCGACCGAAGCCCCCCTGAATGAGAGCTTCTCCAAGAGCAATAGAAGGCGGAACGCGTCTAATAGCCCGAAAGACATCAGAAGAAATTCATTAGAACAATAAGTAGGGGAGGAGCAGGTAAGGGCAGATGATATAACTACCCATGCCTATACTACGGAGCCGGGAAAACTACGTAAAAACCACGATCAAAGTGGGTAGTTTCCGAAAATCGAACAAGATACCTCTAGAATATGAGTTTCACGCTTAACTACGAAGCCGTATCCTAGTATGAGATAGCTTTATGAAGTGTGTCTCGCTAAATTGATCCTTTCAAGGCCATGTACGACGTTGTTCAAAAATAATTACGAATATTGAATATCCGCGGGCTTGATTTTCCATCGTTTTGTGGCTTTATGTTGGTACTTATGTCCCTTATTTATGTTGACAAGCTCGGCCATTTTAATGCTCTTAATTGTTCACAGCTATTTTGTTTCGACGTGTTTTGGCACATCTTAGAGTTCTGCCTGTTCCAAATAAATGCAACAAAGAATCGGTATCACATTTTGTGTGAAAAAAATTAAGTCCGCGAATGCGTTCCGAATGTTGAATATGGCATATGCTGGAGCTACCTTGGACTAATTAACGTTTATCGTTGGTAAAATAGGTTTTCAGAGGGTTGAGAAGATGTGAACGACGAACAGCTTCCCTGATGCCCGAGCTAGTCAATGACAGGCGAGAACATTGAATAAGTGAAGAAAACAGTTTTGGCCAAACGTCGAATCACCGTTAGAGAAGTTTTTGAAGACATAAACATATCGATTGGCTCATGCGATTTGATTTTGACCAATGATCTGGGCATTAGACGGGTCGTCACAAAATTCAAGCTGCTCAATTTCGACCAAAAACAACATTATCGCATTTACTTTGCTAAGAAGCTGTTGCAATATGTCCGCGACGAAACAAACTTCCTCTAGAGGAAATCGTTTTATGGTTATGACGTGGAAAATAAAGCACAATCATCCCAATGGATGCTGTCATAGGAGCCAAGAGCGAAAAAAGCGCGCCAAATTTGGTCGTATGTGAAGGATTTGCTTACAGTTTACTTCGATTGCAGGGGCATCAGTTTACATTTAGCTTACTTTTCTACATGTTGGTGTAAGGTGCACAAATATTTTTGATATTTTAGGATTACAGTTTATTCTGTTAAATGTAGCTTGCACTTTAATTCTATCTATATATTAAGACTTTAAGTTAAATTAAATTAATATCCTTCTAAGTTATAAATAAAGAATATTGCTTTAATTACGGAAGTCGAATGCAAGGACTCAATCACCTAATTAGGTGTGACAGTGGATCAGGTCCTTACGTGGAAACAACATATTAACACAGTAAGAGCTAAAGCATATGTCCAATTAAATAAACTATACCCAATCATTAATACAAACAGCTCACTAAAACTGGATATGGGAAAAACACTATATAAAACTCTTATTAGACCCATCCTAACTTACGCTGCCCCCGTATGGGGGCATGCAGCCAAAACGCATATTAAAATATTGCAAACAACGCAAAATAGAATACTTCGGATTATTACCAGGCTATCACCACTCGCACTGGCGTACCAACTCCAGGAGGAGTTAAAAATGCATTCCATCGAGCAATTCATCAAAAGTCCAGCTTCAACCTATTCGAAAAAAAGAACCTAAACCACAACCAACTAATACGGGCACTAGGGGAATATGACACAACACATGATAAACACGCAAGGCCACTGTCTATTTTTGAAAGAACAATTAATCTCGGGGAGCCAGAGGTAGACATACAACAGTATCTAGAAAACCTTGTTAACGTTCCAGATGCTTTACGTCGCTGAACGGAGATAAAATACACACCCATACACGTACACCAACACACACACACACACACACACACACACACACACACACACACACACACACACACACATCTTCCACAGCCCTCAAGTCCTTGCGCCAATCATTGGCCAAGGCGGCCCCGGGGAAAGAAGGTCCCCCGTGAATGGCACAGGCTCGCACCTACAATTGATAGGTAGGCCGCCCGCCGAGTGTGCACTCCAAAATATCGACCAAGCAGACACATGGGATATGAGGAGGTATTTTCACACAACTAACGATTCTGACGGCAGATAATTACAACTGACCATTAAAGGCAAATTCCGATAATGCAAACTAGAGTTATATTTAGGTTTAGCAAGATAGCAATAAGTATAATAGACTGAAACTGACAAGCTTGCAAGTATTACTTGCAGCGACAGTGAAACACCTAAACTTAAGACATAGCGTTACGGCGTCATAAATTACCCTAAACTTCCCAACAAATAACACCAGGAATCCTACCAAATACCACCCACAATAGGCAGTGGATCAGGCTGGGCTTCATGTCAAGTCTGTATCCCTGCATCAGACACCCACTCTGCTGAATCGCACTGCGAGACAGCTGTGATAATCTCCTGGAATGCGCGGGTGCTTAAGGCGGTACCGCAGCACATTTCTCCTTCCCAATCCGGCGCAGGTTTTTTTAGTGGAGTAGTACCCTTGAGGTGAAGCCCACATACCCCACTATGCCCTCCAACACAGTGGTAATCCATTAATGGATTTTTCCTCCACTCGGAAAAAAAATTTATATCATACTTTCTAAAATTTCAAATTAAATTTAACATCTTAATATATTAATTAAATAAAAATTAAAAATCATGATGAATCATGATTCATCTTGCCACAGGGTAGAACAGTTAATTAGAAATATTTGCTGCACATTATGCGCAAATTTTGCGAAGCGATCCACCAGAAACACCCGGATTTGTGGCAGAACCAAAATTGACTTTTTTACCTTGATAACGCCCCTGTTCATACATGGTTCCTTGTGCGCGAAATTTTGGCCAAAAGTTATACACTTATGATGCCGCAGACAACGTACTCCCCAGCCAGGGCCCGTACGCCATAATTGAGGAGATAAAGACGGTATCGATGATGATGATCATGATGATGATGTGTAAAAGGGCGCTCAACTACGGCGGTCATCAGCGCCCTTACAAAAACAAGTCATGGCAAAAGCCAGATATAAAAATTTCCATAAGCTATATAAGTATAAATAAAACTATTAAAATTGCACACACACACACACACACACACACACACACACACACACACACACACACACACACACACATATATATATATAAAGAATAAAACGAAATATCCACCAAAACCTACTAAAAATTTCCTTCACTAAATCCTAAGGTCTAATCTAGAAAAGAATCTAAAAACCTTCTGCACTACTGCGTTATCGTCCGCTAGCATTTCTGCAAAGCTGACCGGCAGCTGCAGAGACGTCCTAAGGTCTGCTAGGTGAAAACACTTCTAGCAGCACGTGTCGTACAGATAACGCTTCATTGCAAAACGGACACAGCGCAGCAGGCTCCTTTTTAAAAAGAAAACTATGAGTAAAAAAGCACGTAACCGAGCCAAACTCACCTCCTCGCGACGAGATGACCGACAGGAGGTAACCCAGGGAATCGAACGTTCTTTCACAGATCTAAGTTTATTATTGCGGATAAACTAATCTCTGTGAAAGAACTTCCGATTCCCTGGGTTACCTCGAAGGAGGAGCTGAACAAGATTACAAAAAAAAGTGATGCGGGCATTGCAAAAAATGTTCGCACGAGTGCTGGGGATTAATTTGATGGGCACGAAAAGATACACATGAATGAATGAATAAATAAATAGTTTTTGAACAAAATAACACAAAATTCGTGATACTTTTTGAACAGACCTTTTACTTTGTTCCTGTAGGTGTCTTCAAAAGGCAAAGCATAAGTATAGTCTGAAATTCACTTGTACACCTTTAACTTTATTAAAACATTGTTTATTCTACGTGCCTGTGTGTGGGCCCGTGCGTGCGAGTGTGTGTTTTATATCTTAATTTTGCATTTAACTACTAGAATTTAATTTTTATATTAGTTCAAGGTATTTAACGTTTAATGAAGCCAACTTAAGCTGAAATAAGGGCGTTCTCACTCTTTATTAAAGACCATACAACTAAAACAAGAACGCTCAAAATATTCTCATACTCGCTTTGATAAACTATATAATGAACAAATATTCTTAATGGACTAAGTATTCCAGTTCTAATCGAAAATAAAGTATATGAATGTGTAGTGTTTAACGCCCACTTTTACTACATACGGCACCGCAGGTGATGCCACTGATGATATATGAGATGAAGATGGAGCACCGGTGTAATGAGATGGCGGGGGAAACCGGAGGTCCCGGAGCAAACCCTCCTCAGCGCTGTGTTGTCCACCACAAAAAGTATAATATTCGAATGTGTATATGGTCTTTATGAGAACTTTAGTGATCATATGAATTAGTAGTGGGGGTGGTGCTCTTAAACCTGCCATAAATAACGGAAAATATAAATGGCTTACACTGTCATTCTACTCATTTATTCACTTCTTTCAGAAAGTGTCAATATTATTACATATCTTAGAGCATGTAAAATTAGGTTTCCAAGTCATTAATATATTATTATAGTAGCAGGCTTTTTAAAGAAGAGTACCTTAACTACATCAATTTTCATGCCTAGAAATCCGGAATTTATTTTCTCAAAACAAATAAAGGACATCATATTACCAACGCATCGCTAGCAGTTTCAGAGAAAATGGATCACTATAACATAAAACGTTATTTATATGAACAATAGAGAACAAAAGCTTCCATGCAAACAACAATCACTTTTACTGTACAGGAAAAAGCAGACATATTTATCCAGCGAGACTAGCTTCTAATATAAAGGATACCCTGAAAGTTGAAGTGAAATTTTCCATCGCTCTCTGGACAATTTGGAAGCTGGGATTTTCTTTTTGTGTGGAAAACATTTAGAGGGTAAATAGGAGATGCAATAACACTTACTTTCTCTGCTAACTCAGAAGGATTTGCACTGGGGGGAGGGTTGCCACTGCGAACAGCCTTCATCTATTGTATCTATGCCTCCCAGTGAGGCATCCCTGGGAGGAAGGATGAAAATAGAGGAGAAAGAGGCCGGCCGTCTCAGCGAAATGAAATCCGTGAGACGGCCTGCTCGCTAACCAGGATAAATGCTTCTCTTAAGTATAAAAATAGGTTTTATTTGACGAACATTCTGTAAAATATAAGGCTTTTTCTACGTACTTTATGTAAATCAAAATGAACTTTATCACACCTGATGTCAATACGCAGTTTACAGTAGCTATACAAAACATAAGAGAGGCAGATGTTCAACTGTTTCTTTCACTCCGACCTTGATATTACACACTGTGTTATTTCTTTTGTTTTATTTGTTACTGTATTTTTTCAAATCTCTCATAAGTTAAAGTGCTCATTCAAGAGTTTCCATAGGTCAGGGTGTCGTCTTTTCTGCCTTTAAGCATGATTTAAAATCTGTTAAGTTTCAGTTGCTCGGAACAGAGACAGTAATGGTAGAAGCCAAAGTCGACCATATCTGGATAGTGTTTATTGCTCCTTCTGGAAGTTCCAATGTAACAAAACTGTGGTTACAGATTCTTCTGACGTTACCCCAATCATGTCCGTCTGTTTTATGGTCCATTTCCAAGTGTCACGTACTATAACTCGGCTAGTGATTCTATAGCGTTGCGTATCTACTTGTTAACACCACGGTGCAGGCATTATATTGTGTTTATATTTCTTAGCTTCCGTGGGAATGATTTCGTTTATATACCGATACAAGCATACCTTCAATCCAATAGTATAAAACGATAGCCGAAGGGCTTCCATATATTTTTCCATGGAGTTGCTTCGGGTCTTTGTCTTGCTGCAAGATGAACCCCTTTTACCAATCACATGTACATTAAAAGTATATCACGTCTAATGGCACCAACTGGTTGTTTGCTATAGCTTTATGGTCATATATAATGCGAGGGAATCTATCAGGGCAGCCTTCACAAAGTGAGACCGACGGCCCCCTCCTCTCAAGACCAGGGAGCTACCCCGCTGTCCCCAAAGGGCACCCGGCGCCTCCGTGGGGTTTTCCATAAGGCAAGACCTAGATACTGACAAGCTTCCCCATCTGGTCCGAAAACACAAGACGGGATGAAAGTGGATACGACGTTTACGCACGCCAACCCCAAAGAGGAAGGCTACCGATCAACCTCGGTGGGGCCGTCTGGTGATCTAGCACGTCTTCTACTAGCGAGGCTGGCTAGTACGCGGGAATATTAATGGCTTCCCTCTACCCCGTCCGGAGACGCACCCGATCTCCCACGTGTGAAGGGAAACACTGCCTCCTCGAGTGCCACCCAATCCGAACAACTCCCCTAAGGTAGGGGCTCGGTAATTCGGCCCGAGGTTCCTCTAGTAACGACAGAGATACCAAGAGTGCTAGGGGTACTTAGCGCTCGCACCACAGCAGCTGAAGGGGTCGGATACCCTCCCCAAGGGGAACCTTTCTGGACAGGTAAAATGAGGTTATAAGTAATAACATGTGTCCGTATATACACAGTAATTACGAGGGGGTGTCGTGCTTTAGTTATCACCCGGTAGTTTTTATGCTAAACTGATGAAAGTTTCAGTTCTTTTTACGTCCTCCAACGTTAAGTAATATCGTACGGTGAATGCACTGGGTGAATTATAGTTCAAATGAGTCCAGTGTCCATAGAGCTTAGAGTTACCCAACATAAGTCTTGAAGGATAAGGGAAAACCCCAGAAAAAACCTTATCCAGGTAACTCACCCTGACCAAGATTCGAACTCGGGACCTCTTGAACGTGAGGCTGACATGCTACCATCTACGCTACCGAGGCGGGAAAAGTTTTTCAGTGTCATCATTGATCCCTCAGGACAAAATACTGGTAGTTTCAGTGAGTTGAGTCAACTTATTTTTTTACAGTGAATATCGTGGTGTGACCAAGTTTCTGCACTTGAAGGGTAAAACAGCCCGGGAAATCTATGATGACATGACGGCTGTTTATGGAAATGATTGTCCATCGTATGACACTATTGTGAGGTGGAAAAGGAATTCTCAAACTGGTCACATGTCCCTAACAGATGAGCCAAGAGCTGGTAGACCGTCAGCTGTCACAGTGAAGAAAGTGGAGTGTTTAATACTGGAAGACAAACGAGCAACAATCCAAATGGTCATGGATGAGACACATCTTAGTTATGGTAGTACGTGGAAAATTATTTATGACGAAGTGCATATGTCCACGATATCTGCACTGTGGGTTCCACGTTTGCTAACCCCTTTCCTAAAGCAAAGGTGGCGTGAAATTTCAAGACAGCTGTTGAAGATATTTTTTATCGTCTGGTAACCATGGAGGAATTCTAGATCTATCAGTATGATCCAGGGACAAAAACCATGATCAAGGAATGGAAACATGCGGATCACCCATCCCAAAAAGGCAAAGGTGAAAACATCAGCTGGGAAGGTCATGCTTTCAGTTTACTGGTACTTTCGTGGTGTCATCCTTACAGATTATCTGGCAAAGCGTCTAACCATCACTGGCAGATACTACTGCAATCTTCTGGACAAGTTACGAGCAGCTCTGATTAAGAAACGACCCGATATGCTCTCCAAAGTTGTTCGTCTTCTCTCTGACAATGCACCAGCTCATTCATCTCAAGTTGCAGTTGACAAAACAAGGGAATGTGGCTTTGAGATCTTATGAATCTAGACAAAACAAAAGTGGTCAAATTTATAACCTGTCGTACATCACATACTCAAATAGAGATCGGGATTAATGATATGTTATTAGAAGAAATTGACAGCATAATTTTTTTGGCCCTTGAAGTGGACAGATGTTTAGATTGGAAAGCTCACATACGTAAATTATATCTTACATAAAATCAGCTCTGCCTGTTATGCTATCCGAGAGCTGGTTAATGTGAGTTCTATTGACACACTTAAATAAGTATATTATGCATACTTTAACTCTATTATGGAATACGGAATATTATTTTGGGGCAACTCAGTAGAAAGTAGAAAATATTTCTTATGCAAGAGAAGGTTATAAGAATCATTACTAACATCCACATCAGATGCTCCTGTAAAGATCGTTTTAGAAGATTGAAGATATTAACTCTTCTTTGCATGTATATATTCTTGATCCTAAAATTCTTTGTATGCAATCGTGCCTTATTTGCCACAAATAATGTAATTCACAGAATAAACACTAGACAAAAGTATAATATCGATTATCCCAGTGCTAAACTTTCTTGCTTCCAGAAAGGTGTGTATTATGAAACTATGAAAATATTTGGTGCACTTCCTAATGTTCTTAAGGGTATGTATGACTGAAATTTTCAAATTCTGAACTAATAATGCTAGCTTTTTCAAATTTACACCATAGGTGTAGTATAATGTAAACATGTTACAACCTAAATTTAAACCATTTTTCTCCAGCAGTTTAGAAATTATGATCAATTTTGTATGTTTTTGTTACGTCACTAAAAAGTCCCTTGCGACAAAATATTTTGAATTTTGGTCTAATATTTTTACCCTATGTTCATAATACACATACTTTTTGAAATTGCTCTGGGTTTTTCTGTGTCTCCTTTAGTTTAGGTCCTAAAAATTTTTTAGTTTACAAATATTCTTTTTTTGTCTAAAAAACTGTAAGTTTTGTGTTTGAAAATTAAAAATATATGCTTATATACATTTCACAATAAAACCTAGGGCAATTTGCATTCCTCATGATATTCTGAACCTGTGTAGGAAATTTCATGAATGTAGTACAAAAACTGCATCGCAAGGAGCATTTTACAGGAAGAAAAATGCTGAAAATATGAACATTGAGAAAACATCGATTAAAGTTTTGATTGCATAACTCACATTAAAATCCACCAGGCTGATAGGTTGGACCCTCAGATTTCTTTTTCCTCTCCTCTGTTGCTGCTTTTTCCACCTTTTTCTTCTTTAGATGTTGCTTTTCTTCTGTAAAACTTCGCTTCTTGCTTTGCAGGATAGGAGTCTGATCTCGCTGCACTGAAGTTTTCCTTGCTGAGTCTACTACACGTTCACCTCTGATATTTCCCTGCAGCTCCAATGACTTAAGACTACCCATGTTAAACTCACTGATGCTTTTAATAACAGCAAGATCCAATTTTTGTTTTGATATGAAAACTTCCTTTGGGCACTTATTCCATATGACATGATGCAAAGATTCATTGGCATTCTGTGTTTTTCCTGTTTTGCACCTCTCTAGTAATGTTGTAGAAGCCAGCCTCTGATATATTGGCAACATTTTAGGAACTATTTTGTCTGAAAGCCTTATTTTTCTTTTCTTGAATTGAAAATTTAAGAACGAAAAACAGACAAAGAATGTGGATGTAGGCAAAAGAGGGCGTGACTCTGACAGAGTTTAAAGGCCACGGACATTTAAATAAGCATTTAAAAATGGCCTTCGGAGGCAAATTATGCATTTTTCACATTCGGGAATGTCTAAGTTATTTTATAGAATTAAAATAAAAAAGTCGTTATTTTCACGATTTTCATGAAATTTCAGTCATACATACCCTTAAAGAAAAAAATTGATAATTTCGGTGCTTTTAAAAAAGCTGTTAGAGAGTACATATTCTCCAAATCTTTTTATTCTCTACAAGATTATCTGAATGAAAAATTATCCTGATAATGCTTCTGTAGCTCTGGAAGTAGTGTCTAACTATTCCAATGACAAATCATTACTTATAAATATTTGATGCAATTTGAAAGTTTATTTTTAATGCATATATTGTTAATAAATAACAATGAATGGTATCCAATGCAAAAAGTTTGAGACGTACTGGCATAAGACAAGTGAAAGCTGGTTTAAAACGTGTTTCATTTTGTATCATATATAATTATCCCTGTTTTGTTTTCCACATTGTTGTTCATATTGCCTGTATACTATAATATGTGTCTTATGTTAACTTTTGTACATATATATGCTATTAAACTTTATACCTCTGGACATGTTCAATGTTCACAGGCTTTTCTGGCTACAAGTGAACCTACTGAACGCAAATCAATCTAATCTAATCTAACCTTACAGCATCCGCCTTTTTCTCCCGATGTCACACCAAGTGACTTATTCTAGTTGACGGAAATAAAAAATTGGTTGCGTTGTCCCCAATTTGACAATACAAATGAGGTCATTAGTAAGTGGAGGAGTAGTTTAAAGTGAATTCAGCAGACTTCTATAATCAAGGTATTCGAAAGTTCAAGAAACACTGCGAAAATGTGTAAATGTGGATTCTGATTATGTAGAGAGAAAATAACCAGTAGATATCAACACAAACTCTCAATCACGTTTTTTAAAGGGTGATAATTAAAACTTTAGGATGCCCACTCGTAAAGTACAGCTGGGTATCTGTATTCTAACCAATAGGACCACAAAGGTCTCTGTTATTTTGCCCCATTGTAATACGCAGCATGGTATCCTCCCACACTTATGGAAGATACTGTATATCTCTCTTTTATATCTTACAGTGAAAGAAGAACGTTAAATGGCGTCTTCATTCATCTGTCAACTGATTTATTGCGCCAAAGAGACGCACTCCAAAGTAGAAATATCTGGGTCACTGATCATACGCCTGATGTCACGTTCCAAAGCTGAAGTTGGTGCGGTTACATTTGTATCCCCGTTATAAGCCAAATATATTCTGCGTCTTCTAAATTCTCACACGGAACCTCGCATTCTTAAACTTCCCCTCTCTGATTGATTCCTTTTCCTTCAGTGGAGTTTGCAGCAATTTTACGCCACGCATCTTCTACGAATCTTCTACCGTGATTCACGAGAATTTCTCCATACAGTTTTCTACAGTATACATAAAAATATTTTAAAAAGCGTCAAAATAGTACACGAGGGCTGTCCAATAAAGAATGATCATAATTTTTACGGTCTTAATTTTTCTCTCTACAATTCTCCTTCTTCTTTCTCTAACTCCTTTGTGCTGTTAAGCGTGGAGTACAAGCCTCTTCTACCCATTTCCTCCACTTTTCTCGGTCCATTATCATGCTCATCATTTCTGTCATGGTTTTCCCTCTATCCTTCCCCAACTTCTCCATGTATTCCTGACACAACATGCGTGGCCTTCCCCTAATTCTTTTACCTTCTGGTCTTGCTTCTAAATATTGTTTGAGTTTTCTTTCTTTTGTCATGCGGAGTACATGTCCATACCATTTAAGTTGTCTTTTCTCCAATATTTCTATAACGGAGTGTGCACCCAACTCTTCCCTTATTGTTACATTTCTAATCATATCTCTTCTTGTCTTCCCCACAGCTCGTCCATAGCTGTTATTTTGCTTTCTTGTTTCTGTAGGAGAGTCCAGCTCTCTGCTCCATAGAATAGAGTTGGTAGTATTATTGTTTTAAATACAATAATTTTTGTACCTTCTGTTATTTCCTTTTTTCCCACAATAGTATTATTTATCTGATAGTAGACCGAATTGGCCTTTCTTATTCTGTTTAAAATTTCCTGCTCTATTTTTCCATCCTTATTTATAATTGTACCCAGGTATTCATAACTGTCTACCTGTTCTAAGATTTCACCATTAGATTTAATTTTAACTCCCTCTTCTTTCCTTCCTATATAAATGGTTTTACTTTTGGATATGTTTAATTCTAAACCTTTTCTAGTTAATTCTTCTTTCCATTCATTTAGCGCTAATTGTAAATTATTATTAGTATTTGCTATTAATATGATGTCATCAGCATATATCAACGATTGTGCCCAAACTGGTCTTAAATTTCTATATCCTATCATAGTTCTTGCTGTTCTTCTTTTGCAAATTTTCCATATTTCATCCATCACAATAATAAATAAGAGTGGGCTGAGGTTATCTCCTTGTTTAACTCCTCTATTCATCAGAAATGGTTCTGATTCTTGTCCATCTAATCCTATTATCCCTTTTGGTTCTTGATAAACTGATTGTATTGCTTCAATAAAATTCATAGGTACTTTTTTGTTCTTTAGAGCTCTCCAAATTTCTTCCCTAGGTATTGAATTACATGCTGCTTTCAAATCTAATAAATCTAAATAATTACCCTTTCCTCTAACTATAGCTTTCTCTATTATCATTCTCAATGAGAAAATTTGGTCTTGGGTTTGTCTACCCATTCGGAAAGCAGCCTGTTCTTCTTCTAAATCTTGTTCCACTATTTTCCTCAATTTCTGTTCCAGGATTCTACTGTACTCTTTATATAAAACCGGGGAGAGACATATAGGTCTATAGTTTGAGCAATCACTTTGGTTGCCTTTCTTATGTATTGGAACAGTTACATTAAATTTCCAATCTCTTGGTATGATTTTTCCGTTCTTATCTTCTGAAATAAACTCTTCAGTCTTTTTATTAATTCTTTACCTCCATATTTAATCAGTTATGGTGCTATTCCATCCCTACTAGCTGCTTTACCTTTCTTGATTTCTTGTATTGCCATTTCAACTTCAATTCTATCAATTTCCTTTTCTTCTTCCTCTCTTTCTTCCCCATAATTATTAATTATTATTCTCCTTATTATACCTGTATTCTCTGCATCTTCATTTATGTATGAATCTAGAGGGGTATCCATAAACTTTTCTTCATAATATTCTCTCCATGTATTGAAAATTTCTTTGTGTTCTGACACTAACTTTCCATGTTTATTTTTGACATCCCTTACCTGTTTTCCCCTTCTTCCACGTAGGGCCTTAAGAATTTGCCAAAATCTTCTGTTATTTTCTTTATAATTCTCTTGCATTGATTTTCCAAATTCTTCCCATGATTTGTTCTTTGATTCCTTTATACATCGTTTAGCTTGATATCTGGAATTTAGCTCTACAATTCAATCTTATTATATTCTGTTAGGTTAGTGTGAAACAAACAGGCCGCAGTAGTTTCATTGTTTGTACTCTTGGTTCCCCCCTGCACACGTTTTGAAAAATAAACAATGCTCCTTAGAAATCCACTACGTTTCTTAATTCACTGGATTCCTTAATTTCGGTATCAAAGAAAATTATCATCATTTCTTATAATATAAGTACAGCTTTAAGTTACAAATTGTTATATTTGTATATATTTGTTTGCTTCATATTTTACGTATTTATGTGCTTTCATTATATGATTATGCTAAGCACAAAGATACATACACATACAGAAAAATTCGGTGGGAGATAGATGTCTCCATAAGAATATAAGTTCTAAAATTGATGTTCTTATATTCAAGTGGACCTTGAAAACTTAATTTTCCCTAAATTTAATACACTTCTAAATCAGATAGGTTGCTATAGAACAAATGAGAGATGTAATTATCATAATGATGGTTGTTCTGTGATATTTTCATTTTCTTGTAGTTCTCTGTTTTTAGTTATGTAGGAGTTATTACCAACTGATTTATTTGACGTTGTGAAAATTAAAAACAATTCAAGAAGTTTATCTCACTGGCTGTGTGTTGATGTAGTGGCCATTACCAGGGAAATAAAGCAATGACTTGCAGTCCGGAACCTCTGGTATAAAAGCAAGAGATGAAATATTATTTGGAGAGCACTTCCTAGAAACATTTTCCATTAAAGTGGGTGTAAATGTTTCTCTTGCATTTCACACCTTTAATATTCCATTCCCTCTTTATAACGCCATTATCCCCGCTCAGTAGAAGCAGAGAGCGTCACACAAAGAACCGCTTCATCTTCTTGAATTTTATTCATTTAAGTAGAAAGTTTGCCTCCGGGCGATGTGGTTTCTTCAATTACTTTACTCACTTGAAATGGAGATTTAATGGGCTCTACACAAATGTAAACTTGTTGGCGCTTTGGAGCTTACAGGGGCAAGGACAACTTCTACAAGTATGCTTCAAAAATAAAAACAAAATTGTACTCACATGGCTTTCTCTACCCGTTTAACATAAAACTTTATTGGTCTATAAATTTCATGTTTAACAGCTGTAGAAATGGCTTTATTACAGGTTTTCTTGTAAGCTTTAAAAGTGATACTGAAGTGCAGTAGAGTAAGGGGAATGTAAAGTCTTTTAAGAGCTGCTCAGTGTGTGATAGCTTTGACATTCTTCTTGACATGACCACAAGGGGAAAAACCAATATCGAATTCCCTTTTGAGAAAGTGCATTACAAATTACATGCTACGAGAACTCTTCAATAATGATTTTAATTTTTTACTGTGATAATTTTCGCACTAAAATTCAATCTTATTATATTCTATTAGCTTAATGTGAAACAAACACGCCGTAGTAGTTTCACTGATGGTACTCTTGGTTCCCACCTGTGAGAACCAGGCAAGTTCAGACATGTTCAGTATCACCTACGGCTGCAATGGAGGTAACACGCGAGGAACAATAGGCGGCTTCAAAATTCTGCTTTCGTCTCAACACGTACTCAGTTGAGGCCTGTAAAATGTTACAGGAGGCCTATGGAGGGTCTGTTCTTCTCTACAACACAGCTCGAAGGTGGCTTCAGATGTTTAAAGAAGGCAGGCAAACAATTTCAAAGGAAGGTGGACCCGGTGCTCCAGTTACTGCTCTTATGGAAGAAAACATCAACACTGCTACTGCCATTGTAAGAGAGGATCGACGAATTACCGTAAGATTACTTTCTGAAATACTGAACATTTCATTGGATGCCTCCCACACGTTGGTGACAGAAACATTACACATGAGACGTGTTTGTGCGCGATGAGTTCCAAGACTATTGATTCCCGAACAAAAGGAAATTCACATGCAGCGTGTCCATGCAGTTAAAGTTGACGTCAGAGAAAGATCCGGAGATTCCTTCAAACGTAATCACTGCTGATGAAACTTAGCTACATCACTTTGATCCTGAGAGCAAACAGCAAAGCTCAGTGTGGAAATTTCCATCACCAAGCCCCAAAAAAGCAAAAGTGGTTGCTTCTGCTAGGAAAGTTATGGTCATCTCATTCTTTGATAATCATGGAATGGTTTATCAGCATGTTGTACCTGCACACACATCAGTAACTGGACAATACTACAGGGATGTCCTGAAATCATTCCAAGTCCATATCAGGCGCAAAATACCACATTTCCATGAAGCAGGCTGGATGCTGCACCACTATACTGCGCGGCCGCATATTTCCTATGTTGTTGCTGAATATCTTGTAACAATCAACGTGAAGTGCATCCCACAGCCTCCCTGTGGTCCGGAATTGGCCCCATGTGATTTTTGTCTATTCCCTAACTTGAAGAAACGCCTTCATGGGAGGCATTATCCATCATCAGAAGCAGTGGTGAAGGCAGCAGAGGCGATTTTGAAGAATCTCTCAAACAATGGTTTCCAGCATGTCTTTGAAGACTGGCGGAAACGCTGGGACAAGTGCATGGCATCCAGAGGAATCTATTTTGAGAAGGAGCATCAAAAGTATGAGAATGAGTAAAGGTACTTTGTCAAAAAAGTGATCATTCTCTATTGCACAGCCCTTGTAAAATCCTTTAAGAGCTGCTCAGTATGTGATTGCTTTGACACTTTTCTTGCCATGACTAGAAGGGAGATAACCGATATGGGCTTCCTATTTGAGAAAATGTAAATTTTACAAATGTCATACTAATAACACGGAATACAAAAGGTTTTAATAATCACGTGGTTCAGTGTCATCACTGATCCCTTGGGGCATAAGGTTGAAAGTTTAAGTCAATTTTGACCTTTCGTTTGGTTACTGAGAATGCTAAAAGGGAATGATGTAGGATGCTGAACATCAAGACCCGTAGAGCGTTAAAGCTTCTGCATTTGAAGAACACAGCTGTCCGAGCAACCCAAAAAGAGATGACGGCTGTTTGTAGATATGATTGCACATCTTATGGCGCTACTGTGAGGTGGAAAAATTATGTTCAAAGTGCTCGTATGTCCCGGACAGACGAGCCAAGTTTTGGTAGACAGTCTTTGTAGGTGAGCCTATCACATTGAAGAAATAGGAGTGTTTAATGCTGTAAAACAGACGAGCACCATCCAAATGATCATGGACAAGACAGATTTTAATTATGGTAGCGTGTGGAAAATTATTTATGATGAATTGTATATGTTTAAGGTTTCTGTACGGTAGGTTGCATGCCTTTCCAAAAGCAAACACGGCGTGACCTTTCAAGACAGATGTTGATGCTCTTGGAATAGGTTGAAGATAATATTTTTATCGCCCGGTAACCATGGAGGAATCCTATATCTATCAGTATGATCCAGAGATAAAAACCACGAGCTTGGAATGTAAACATGCAAATTGCCGCCTCCCAAAAGGGCAAAGGTGTAGAGGTCAGTTGGGAATGCCATGTTTTCATTTTCTGGGACTGTCGTAGGGGCATCCTTACAAATTATCTTGCTAAGCGTCAAACAATCACTGGCAGATACTACTGCAATCATCTTTGCATTAGAGAAGATAAATGAAGTTCAAATAAGTACAGGGTACATAGAGCTTAGAGTTACCAGACATTCATATTTCAGGATAAGGGGAGACTTCCAACATTAAGTCATATCGGACGATGAATGAAATGATGTTCAAATGAGTACAGAGTACATAGAGCTTAGTGTTACCAGACATTCATCTTTCTGGATAAGGGAAAACCTTCAACGTTAAGTCATATCGGACGATGAATGAAATGATGTTCAAATGAGTACAGGGTACATAGAGATTAGAGTTACCAGACATTCACCTTTCAGGATAAGGGAAAACCTCCAACGTCAAGTCATATCGGACGATGAAATAAATGATGTTCCAATGAGTACAGGGTACATAGAGCTTATAGTTGCCACACATTCATCTTTCAGGATAAGGGAAAACCTCCAACGTTAAGTCATATCGGACGATGAATGAAATGATGTTCAAATGAATCCAGGGCACATAGAGCTTAGAGTTACCAGACATTCATATTTCAGGATAAGGGAAAACCTCCAACGTTAAGTCATATCGGACGATGAATGAAATGATGTTCAAATGAGTACAGGGTACATAGAGCTTAGAGTTACCAGACATTCATTTTTCAGGATAAGAAAAAACCTCCAACGTTAAGTCATATCGGACGATGAATGAAATGATGTTCAAACGAGTACAGGGTACATAGAGTTTAGAGTTACTAGACATTCATCCTTCAGAATAAGGGAATACTTCCAACATTAAGTCATATCGAACGATGAATTAAGTGATGTTCAAGTAAGTCCAGGGCACATCGAGCTTAGAGTTACCAGACATTCATCCTTCAGGATAAGGAAAAACCTCCAACGTTAAGTGATATCGGAGGACGAATTAAATGATGTTCAAATAAGTCCAGGGTACATAGCTCTTAGTGTTGCTAGGGATTCATCTTTCAGGATAAGAGAAAACCCCGAAACTTAAGTCATATCAGACGATGAATGAAATTATGTTCAAATGAGTACAGGTTACATAGAGCTAAGAGTTACCACACATTCAACCTTCAGGATAAGCCCAACCCTATTTTAAATATGTAACCATCTCATCTGTCTCCCGTATCCCCTTCTATCTAAACCTTATGTACATTGCAATATATTTATATAAACGGTTACATTAAACTCCTAGCAGAAGAAAAATATGTTGAAAAGTATTGTGAATGTGACTTATATTTTATAGATAACATAGATAACATAGATAACATCTTCTGTTATAAAGGAACCAAATTGGCATTCGAGTTTGTCCTGCTGTCCATAGATGGCAGCTCTTGTAATATCTTAGTGTATGGAAGAAAAGTAGTTACTGTTTGTGAAATTTTATAAGAAATTGTAATTATGTTCAAACGGTGTGTCTTATATTTAATAAGTTTTTATTGCTTATAGACAAATGTTGGTTACAGTGCATATTAAGGGAACATGGAAGCTATCAATAATTTACTGTGAGAAAGGAAGACCACTGAGACAAGTATATATACTGACGTTAGGGAAATCGTCTCCAATTGGTTCCTTGTAATTAATATATGCCGCATTTGATTTTGTTGGAACTTTTAATCACTTATAAACAACAAAAATTAGCATCTGTAAATTCTGTACTTTAATGCAAAGAAGATTTAATGCTTTGTCCTGTGCAATGGGGTGAAAGAACTCATTTCTCAATTTGAGGTCTGACTAGCCCTTTCTCCCAGTTCTAAGAGAAATTCTCTTCTAGCATTTTTACCTCTCATATGATGTAAACATTTAGAGTACAGGACGTAAACACTGAGGCATGCTGAGTCAAGTATATCAAGAAATAGCTCAAGTGGCCACCTTCTTGCTCCACGTTTCACTGAACAGTATCTAGCCATCTTATCAACAATACCAGCACCTGACATTTTTGAGTTGTACAACATTTATCACTTCAGCCTTATTTTCACGTCGTTCTTCACGTCTAACTTCCACAAAGCGCAATTGTCGCGTTTGTATTTTAGAATAATTTGTTACAACAGTGCATGTGTACGGATAACCTACGAATTTATGGCAATGGACGTAGAAATGAATGTTCAGAAGGTGCATTGTTGCCAAGTTCTAATTATTGTAGTAAATATAACATGCAAAATCACATACAGTATACATGGTGTACAAGACCTGTCCGTAAAATAAGGTCTCCAAGGCACAGGAGTCCATAAGGAGTCCAAGGCGCATTTACCACCATTACTCTTGACTGGGCAGCCGTTAGAGTTGGAGCTTCCTATCACTTCCACCGCCAAGTGCGAGTTGCGTGCAGTGATCCGTTTTTTTACAGTACCAAGGGCACTCCCCCAATGAAATTCATCGTCAGTTATGCGAAGTCTATTGGCGACAGTGTATGGTTGTAAAAAAAGGTGCGAAGTGGGTCAGAGAGTCCAAAGACGGACGTACAGGCGTCCATGTCGAACAGCGTTCTGGTCAGCCGAAACAATTGCAAAAGTGACGCAAGAAATGCTCCACTGAACCACTTCCGGAGTATATAACACACAATTGGGAGATTACATTACATTATTTACATCTAAGGAAAAATGTTGGAAGTGCCCTCTACCAGCATCTATACATGTTTGCATTCGTCTCACCACATTTTCTGAAGTTTTACGGAGAGTATCCTTGCCAATGTTACTTATGTCGGCTCCAATGGATTCCTTGAGAACATCAGCTGTCCGTGGCCTATTCTTGTTTACTCTATTTTTAGAAATCCCCACAAGAAAATATCCAGTGAGGTTAGGTTAGGGGATTTCGGGGCCACGTACCTTTTCAGAGTATTGGATTTTCAAAAACACTGGTTATAGGTTCCAAGGTGTCATTAGATGTATGGCACGTAGCTCCAACTTGCTGGAAATAACCTTGTCTCAATTCGATATAATCTCCGTTAAGGTTCAGAGAATATGGTGAGACGCGTGCAAAAATGTATAGAATTAGCAGAATTCTCGCCAAATACATCAGGACCATCTACAAGCCACCTCCGAAGATTAAACATCTGTTGAGGCCAGTGAAAGACAAACTGGACTTCCAAGTTCAGGGAGTGTACCGCATTCCTTGTGAATGTGGAACACCGTATATAGGACAAACCGGAAGGACCATCGCTACGAGAATAAACGAACATGAACGGAGCATTCGTTTAATGCAACCTGAGAAGTCTGGGCTGGTAGAGCATTGTTTTGATAATGACCATAGAGCCAATTTTAGGGAAACGACCATCTTGGCAAAATGCAACAGTTACTGGGAGCGGAGAATTAAGGAGGCTTTGGCGATTTTCTCTGAAAGGAGCACGCTTAATCGTGATGATAGATTTCAGTTCAGCTCCTCTTGGAAACCGGCCTTAAAATGGAAATCCGTCAAATTATGAAGCATAGATCAATACATCTTAATAATCAAGTTAAGTAGTTACGTTTCTTTGACACAATTTTCTATACTCACGCCATCTCCTGAGCTGGCATTTAGCTAATTTACTGAAAAAAATTTTTGTTCTGAAATGCTAATTTTGATAATTTTTTTGTTCAGCATTGCGCATTCTGATAGTGTTTCCGCTTTGTTTACAGTTGAGTTACATCCATTTGAGGTAATTTTATAAATATCCTGATGCTGGGAGAGATGCACACTCCCGAAACGTTGATATTTAATCACCTTTTCACCTGGCTGGCTGCCCGAGAAGAAGGTGAGCGAATGTGTAGATGCTGGTGGAGGACACTTCCATTTCCTCTGAGATGTAAATAGTGCAATGTAATCTCCTAATTGTGTATTTTATTCTCCCAAAGTTGCACGTGTGTCCTATTATTGAATCAACAGTAATGGTCTATTGAAATGGTTCAGACATATATGGATCAGACTGTATGAAGCATTATACTTTTTGGAATCACAATTTGCTATAAATAATATGTAAATCCGAAGTATTGGATAAATGTGTAGTGTTTAACGCCCGCGTTTACTACACACGGCACCGCAGACGGTGACACTGATGATATATGAAATGAAGAGGGGCACCGTTGGAATGAGATGGCGGGGTAAACCGGAGGTCCAGGAGAAAACCCGCCCCAGCGCCGTGTTGTCCACTACAAATCTCACTTTCCGGTCGCCTGGGATCGAACCCGGGCCGCCTTGGTGAAAGCCAAGCACTCTAACCACGGAGTACTAAAAGGTACCACTAGTTACTACTGCTTCAATGCCATTCGAATTTGTTTTCTCATTATGAAATGTACATAACTGTCGAATATGTAAGTTTCTTTGAAGCACTATTTATTCAATAATACATTTGGATAAAGGCGCTCTTGTGTGTCATTAGTTTAGGACATCAAGAGTTTTAAATAGTTCCTAAAGGCCAAAAAACCGTAATTTGCTGGAGGCTGTATCTATGGGATCTGATTTCACAAGTCCGTTGTTTACAGTGCAGTGTGAAAGGCAATATCCCGAGGAGAAGCTCCGTAACACAAAAGCGGTACATAATAACAGAGCTGGAAGGTAAACAGCTTGTCACTGAAATTGCCTTTGTTAGGCCTTGAGCTCCCGCCAAAAGCTACGTGGTGTATCATAATGGAACGGCGAGCTCAACAAAGAACTTTGAAGGTCACGTTGGAATTTATTGCTTTCATATTCTAAGCTCAGGGCTCTTTCATAATAGCGGTAGATTTGTCTTGCAGGAAAGTCAAGTTCGAATTTCTAAATAACTGGCTGAAAGGGCCTTAGTGTATTTCTGAAGCTTGGATGATGAAGGCAAAATATCTGCCACTTATTTTACTTGCTGATTTATGTAACGGTCACACTATAAATGATATATTTATGGTTGGTTTCAGAACCTCTGTCTTTTTTGGTTATGTGAATCCTCCAGCATTCCATTGTAGGACGTTTAGATGAGATTCGCCCAAAGATGCTCCCGCCCGGAGATCCGATTGCGGGGCTATTTTACCTCCGGAAGATTTCCCGTTGGGGCCATTCATATTGAGCTATTTTGTAGTTCATTTTGCGTCACCCAGGGTGCACCACGGGTAGACGGCTATGAAGAAAATATGTATCATATAAATTTCTTATACTGCCTATAGTTAGAGAGGGAAAATAGGCATGGAGCAAACAAAAAAGCCAAAAAATTGATTAAACCTTTTTCTTTTCATAATAATAAGTTTAAAAGTATAATGAATATCACAAATTCATATGATAGAAACCTTTCTTTGCTTTCTAAGAATATGTGGTGAAAATTTTAGAGGGAGTGAAACAAAACTGTATCGTGTGGAACATTTTGAATGACAAAATATGTTGAAAAAACTATAACTGAGTAAATCAAATTTTAAAATCCAAAACATTTTCCTTCTCAGCTACATGTCTTGAAGCAGACTAAGACCCTCCAGATAGGTAAGTTGGACCCTCTTGCCTCTTCCTTGTCTCTTCTGCAGCAGTATTCTTCAATTTCAGTTTACTTCTGGATGTTTTAGAAGTTACTTTCGCTGAAATTGCTGAATGAAGTAAGCGTAATTGGTCTTTCCCTTGGCTAATTTTTAGAGATGCTGATGAAATCTGTGTCTATTATGTCGGACTGCAACTTGAGTGAGGCAGAACAACCAAAATTTAATACACTGGTGGTTGATGTCACAGCAACCTGAAGTCTCTTCTTTGACACAAATATTTCTTTTGGGCAATTATGCCATATCATGTTATGTAAACCTTCATTTGCATGTTGTGTCTTACCCAATGTACATCTTCTTAGGATTTCATCTAATGCCAGCCTTTGGTACACAGGCATTGCTTTTCTTACCACATCAGGCTTCAAGTACGTTCCCATTGTTGTGTTATGTTCAGGTGTTTCTTCCCATGTATCGTTAACCTATTCATGATCCTAACTATGTACACAGTCAACAAAAGGTCAGTTGCCTCCACGAATGTTTTACCTAAAACCTATATAACAGTTATATGCACGTTTTTATGTATAAAACTCTTTTATAAATGTTAAATGGCACACTAAAACTCAGCAATTATGCATAAAAATATGTAGAGTAACGAGAAACACAAGAAAATCATGACCAAGTTAGAAACTCTAACAAAAGAAAAATATAAACATTACTATTTGCTTTCAATGTTTGCAGTCAATGTTTTCTTTCCATGGTTCAACATATTATTAGAGACAACCATCATATCAACACACAAAATTCCACCAGAAACTTTGCCCGCTAATTTCAAATTGAATTTAGTACATTCAATCGAACTCAAATGACAGAATTCTATGAATCAAATGAAAGAATTCTGTGAATCCAAGGGCCTGCATGCACTTGCGCACTAGAATTTAGGGTATTTAAGTGCCTGAAACTCACAAATTTAGTTGGATTACGATACTATAAAGTTCAAAGTATTTTACTAGCTCAAAAAGTATTTTCCCATATGTTTACCAATTTCGGTGCCGCATTTCCTTAATGCTCACTGGAAGAACTACAAAAGCAGAGAAAGGACCTTAAAACACAAGAAGGATTTATGCAGAAAGACTATAATCTACAGAGAAAATACAGCCTTGAAGACACAAACAAAATTGAACATCTCCTACTTCCAATCTGCCCTCTAAAATAAATAGAGTAAACGTTCTGCAAAATAAAGAATCAAAAAGGGATGTAAGTGCAGAAACACTTAAAATTCTAGCTCTAGAAACAATTGAAACTTATTATCCACAAGACTCATGGCTACACATATACACAGATGGCTCCCTATTTGACAAATAAAGTAATGCTGGAGCAGGAATACGTAGTAAAATATTCAATTTTTACATCTGCTTGGGCACACTAGCAACCCACTATGATGGAGAATTAGAAGCAATCAACACCTCGCTGAAACAACCCTTCAACCATGTGTACCCTTTCTCTAAAGCAATGATTCTAATTCAGCACTTCAAGCCCTATCCTCACTGTACCCTAACAACAATAGAATACTTGAAATATACAGTTCAATACGAACACTACAAGGTCTAAAAAAAGAAATACACTTCCAGTGGATTGCATCCCACTGTCGAATTACAGGCAATGAAATAGCAGATTCTTTGGCCGTAAAAGGAACACAAATACAACAAAGCTCATTCCACACATCAAAACTACATATAAACAATAGAATCAACTTATTCTGGAAAGAAGAATGCAAAGAAAAAACTACCAACAAGGAATGGAAAATTCTACAAGGAAGTAAAAGTCCCATCCCAGATTACCCAGGAAGCAGTACTGCTGCCATCTTCCGACTGATTACTGGCCACGACTGTTTGGCCGCTCATCCATACATGATTAATATTTTTGAATCCCCGACCTGCACACTGTGTAGGGACTCAAACTCATTGATGGACGGAGATCATCCGCTCCAGTGTAGTGCCCTGACAAAAACAGATGAAGAACTGACAACACAACTAGTCACACGTTATTGGGAGGCCAGAAGGAAAAGGAAATTCTTCAACTCCAAGAGCATTAACAACCAACCAACCAACCAACCAACCAACCAACCAACCATATTTATGGTTGAAAACGACTTCAGTAATCACATATCGATCAGGAAATGTCATGAAAACTGAAATTGTCGAAGTGCACGTTCGTGCGAAGGTCGAATTCGAGTGCCAGCCAGAGACGTTACATTGGAGCTAAGGGTTCGGTGGGTAAAAATCCATTGCAACTGTAATAAAGTCGGGGAATACAACGACCAGAATATCATTGATATGCATCGTTGCTGACCATTGAATCTATGCTTCGCGTAATTGGTAACCTGTGGATCACTAATAACGATTTAACCCTTGCTTGGTACCTGGGGTCTTTATAAAGCCCAATGCTGCTTTAACTGCGAAGAAAGTGTTTTCATCTTTCAGATATACTTTTTGTGTACTTTCAAGTCACTGGGCAACAAAAAATAATTCTGGAATGATTTGAGCACTTCCTGAGGCAATTACTACTAATTTTGGGTTGAGAAAAGCAAATATTACAATGAAAAATATTTATTAGCTCTAGTTTCTATGATATACACAAGGTGGAAGTATTACATATTAACGGACTGAGAGAAAATGATAAATTTTAATTACATATATGCTGACTAAAATGAAAGGGCATTTGATTTTTTTTAACATGCTAAGAGTTCTAAATTTCTGGGAAAGTACTTCGCAGATAGTCGTGTCTGAAGAGAATCATGTGGTAGCCTATTGACTTCGTCGTCCTTTAGCTTGCCTCTTGTGATGCAGTTCCGCAGAATCCCTATACAAAGACCAACAATAATCCCCAAGCATTAATTCATTCCAATGACCCTGATATCTTTGTTCCTAAACAGAAATCTCCTGATGGAATTTCTCCCCCATGTTCATCACTAACAGCTCCACAACTAGGAGGGAAAAAGTCTAGATGGGAGTGGAGGAAATGGATCTTAAGGGACATGTTGCATCCAAGGTTATGGTATTTTTGCAGGAGCACTGTCCCCAAATGCTTGTAGTTGTCATCTCTTTTGCTGTCTAAAAATCCATGAACAACATCCTTGAAGGCATCCCACGCTTCCTTTGTCTCCTCCAAAACTTGATCAAATGCAGGATCCTTTACGAGTTCTCTTATTTGTGGTCCGACAAAAATGCCTTCCTTAAATTTTGCAACACTTAATTCCCAAAAATTTTCTCTGATGTTATTTGACAGGTGTACCAACTACCAAACAATAACCCCGCAAATTTAACATCCTTGCTCTAAAATATTAAATGTCACTTTATCTTCAAAACAAGAGCTAATCTATCATTTTTATAGTGATTTTTGAATTCAGCGGATGGAAATACATGCAGATTCAATATTTAATGCCCGAAACATTTTCATTGTTGCCCAATTTTATCAATGGGTAAAACATTTATGGTAACCCGACGATTGGTAGCATAGATTTTTGAATTATTTGTAACAGGGTCAGAAAATACCCCAGGTACACAATATGAGATATTACAAATTTAGGACTATAATAAAAACTTAGCAGTAATGTACCTTCTGAACCTTCATTTGTATCTCCATTATTGTTACAAATTCATAGACAATACATACAAATTCTCTGTAGTAACAGATTATTATAAAATACAAACACAGCTAGCAGTTGCTTTTTCTGGAAGTTAGACGTGAAAAAAATGAAGTGATAATGTTCTACAAGTCAACAGAGTCATTGGTGGATACTGTGCCCTGATAAGCTGACTATAATGTGTTTCAAATAGGAAGGTGTTTGTCCTTGAAGGCTACTAGACGAAAACAATCGGAGTCCTGCAGTGTTGTCGTATTGCATTCCCCCAATGTGGTGCCTGACGAGCGGCAACCTACTCAATCTCTAATAAACACTATTCCCGCTAAGACAACAATTCAGATTTTGTAGAAACTGATCCACGAGGAAGGAGAGAGTAACGTATTTAACATAACAATAAAAACCGCATAATTTTTGCTGAAGTAGTTTTCCTAATACAAATAAATTAGGTACCATTATACTATAACAATGCATTGCGACGTAGGCACTGTAATGAATATCATTATTGGTTGGCATGTATGCGTGTACGTATATTTGAAATTACTCAGAACTGAAACGTAAACATTTGACATGACGTGATAAAAGAAATATGTACTTTGAATAAGCCAAGGTTTTTGTTAAATTCAATGAGAGGAAATGATACACTTCTTGCTATTCTGACAGAACGTGTCTGGTCACATTATATCTTTGTTTATGAATGGTTCGTAATCTCTATATACTCTAGAGTTCAAGGCAGCATTTTTGAGTTACTCTTCCATAAAAAGGTGTATCAGCTGGATCAATGAGACGCAATCCACCCTCCCTTCCCCGTACTACTGACAGTACAATCCAATAGAGTTAATAAGGGCTCAAATTATGTTGCAAACAGAAATAATATTTTTAAACTGACTGACGTTGAACGACTTATTCACGAAAAAATTGTCAAGGAATACACCAAGACTGGGAAAACTGCGTGAGGCATCAGATAAACTACAAGAAGACGAGTTTTGGAAAGAAATAGCACGTGACGATATTTTGGAACCTATCATCTTAAATTTGCAGTACTCAGACGATGAAGACAATGACAATGACGAATTATCTCTTAACGTAAGTAACATTCACAGCTATACGGATGCACCGCTGGTATTTTAGATGGATTAGAAAAATAAGTAATTCATAAACTATAATTAACTTTAAACATAACTTTTAAAACATTTGGGTACGAATATTCTAATTGCAGCTGTGATTACAACAACTGCATTATTATAACACTTTGGAAAATGCAGTTTGCCTTCCCTTACTACTAGCGCCACGAACACTCGCAAGTGTTCGAGAGAGAGAGAGAGAGAGAGAGAGAGAGAGAGAGAGAGAGAAAGAGAGAGAGAGAAATATTAAAAGAGTGGGGCTAACGAGGTGACAACGGTGAAGACTCTAACGCATCTTATTGTCTACACGTGAGAACTCTTCTCATTTGAAAAACATAAAAGGCACTATTTAGTGAAAATTGGAACATGAAGGTGACCACTTGCTCTATTTCTTGATATATTTGACTTAGCATACCTCAATGTTTACGTCCTGTACTGTAAATTTTTGCATCATATGCGAGGTACAAATGCTAGAAGATAATTCCTCCCAGATCTGGGAAAACATCTAGTGAGACCTCAAATTGAGAACACAACGCATTGGTTCTGCGATAACTCAAGCTGGTTTGAAGGATCTTCAAAATGACAACTAACAAGACCAGCGTACAGATGTATTATTTTATCTTGACAGGAATCCAGCGTGGTAGGGATGAGTAGCAACTGTGGTGGACATACTGCACCTATCGCCACAATGTGTCACACACGTAAGATAACGAGAGGAGAGGGTGGTGCATAAGGTGTCTAAAAACAAATTTCATTCTCGAAGCCAGTTTTGCAGCTCTTATAAACTAAGTTGTAATTCTTACTATGGTAGTAATCTCCACGCTTTTGTTGGATCTTAAATAATACATAGGCATTTGGAACAAAACACTGTTCTCCTCCAGCAGGCATGATAAACAACTGTCGACCTTTCAATATCGCTGCAGAGTCCCTGTAACGTATTTCACTCCAGGCATATGGTCCAGTATGTGCTGTATTTATATAAGTTTCATCCATATAAACTATATAAACGTCACTTCGATATCTCCGAATATTCCGTAAATACTTAAGCCTTTTTGCATGTATGGTGCGATGTTCAATTAAAATTTGCATGTCACGCTTAGTGTTTTTTTTTTTTCAAATAATCCTAGCTTCAAAAGAACTATTCTTAATGCTCAGACACTGCTTTGGAAGTCAGTAGAATTTTTAGCCTGATAAGAGCTTTCTTCAAAGTTGGTCTTTGTTTTTCTTTGCTTTAAAAATTATTCATAGTTCGCCTAACTACTTTTGAATTAAAACTTCCAAATTACATGTTGTACATGTTCTTAATCTTTGTTTACTGGGCATAGAGAAGGACGTTGTTGCACTAACACCAATGGTTTTCCTTTCCTTAATAACTCTCCTAAATTGCTTTCAGACACAACTGTTGCCTCATATACCCTTCCCCAGATTTTTATAGCGGACCCAGACCATTGTTGCTTTTTATAGCTCTGTGGATATTGGTTATTACTTCGCCGGTTTTTAAATGTAGCACTTTATTTCCTAATGTGCTGCTAGGAGACGTCATTTATAAATGCTCTCTTGGAACTAGGAGACAAGCACATTTTGAAACAAGCTGTAGTATTACCGAGTAGCTCTGCACGTGTTTAGTTGCTCGCAACTGGTACGCAAATGACCTGCCCTCCCCTCCAGTTGCAACCGTTCTGAGGTGGACTCGTCCAGATACCACTGCGTATCGCTCTGCACTTTTCAAGATAAAAAATACATCTGTACAGATGTTCCAAATTCATGTGGAGTTTGCACTGTCTGTAACGTATAATTAAAGTCACAACGAAAGCCAGTCATACGTATTGTAACCAGATTTTCTTTTCGTTGCAGATAGGATGCACGTTGACTGTTTTGAAGAACCAATTTGGAAAACCAGATTTAACAGAGTTACTTCCCTGTAGTTTGATTTTCTTTTCATTTTACATCCTCCAACGTTAAGTCATATCAGACAATGAATGAAATGGCTGAAATGATACTCAAATGTATCCGGAGGCCATGGCGCTTAGACTTAACAGACATTCGTCTTTAAGGATAAGGGAAAAACCCGGAAAAAACCTTATCCAGGTAGCTCACCCTGGCCGAGATTCGAACTTGGGACCTCTTGAACGTGAGGCAGACACGCTACCATCTACGCTACCAAGGCGGGCTATTTTTTCTTGATGATTGTGTTTAATTACAGAAGAGTCATGATATCCCTCCTATTCAGGTGTGGTTACGAGTGAAATAAATACAGCAAAAAGTCAGTAAATACGTCGCTAAAGCCACTAAAAATACCTCTAAAACCTCTAAATACAGCAAGAATCCAGGAAATGCATTCTAAAAGCTCCTAAATACGTCTCCAAAACCTCTAAAGCGCAAGGAAAAGCTAATAAATACGTTGCAAAATTCTCTAAATACACCCCGAAAGCCGCTAAATACACCAAAAGTACTCTAAATAAGCCCCAAGGCCTGCTGATGCACCACACAGACTCTAAATACGCTTCAAAATCCTCTAAATACATAAAAAACACTAAATATGCCCCAAAAGAACGTAAATACAAAAAAGAGTCTAAGTACGCCTCAAAAGCTTCTACATACAGCAAAACTAATTTAAATAGGAGGATAAACCCATTAATTTCATAGATTGCGCGCGGCCGCCATCTTGGCCTTTTGGGTCTACGCTGAAACACTCCAAATATTTGGATAAGTCCAATTTCATAATATATAACTTAATTGTATAATCTGGATCACTTAAACTTTCTTTCCTAGTCAAACATATCGGGCTACCTCCACCATATCGACAAATCCTTACTTATTTAATAAATAGTTTCCGTTAAATACATAAAAGTACCTACTGCTGCACTGATAAGTCCCTACTTATCACTATCAAAATTATAGAATATCTCTATTTGAAGATTATTCATTTTACCTTACAAGACTTTAATATACACCGGGACATTCTTTTACCCTCATGAAACAAGATTACAGAGCATATGTCTATGAAGGTTATTGTTTTTATTCCCCTAGCAACCGTTCATCATTTTTGGATATGGTCATTACATGGCCCAGTAATATTCATATCAGAAGAACAAAACTCTTTTTCAGTTCAAACGAAAACTACGGATACAGTATAGAAGCTAATAAATCCAAGTGGTTCTTCCTCTATCGCGAATAACGCGACATTTCAACCCACTGCTTACGAATTGAATCCAGCTGTATAGAAGGATAATCCTGCTGTGCTTACAACGACCAGCAGTCTCTGACGATCACTGTGAATAAAATATTCATGCAGCAAAGAGCTAGCAGAGCAAGTTAATCCGTTTATAGAAAAGAAGGTTTAGAGCCTGCGGAATAAAATATGCAGTGGCATTAGAATAATGCTGCAACAGCATCTAATTTGAGGAAACAGGAGTAGAAGAGGAAAAGTGTAGTACTATTTAACAGTGACGGTAACAGGAGTAGAAGAAGTAGTATTGTTTAATAGTGATGGTAATGTGGAGAACCACACTATTGGTGAAGTTATTGATATAATATATTTATTGTGCATAATCCAAAATTTTACAATTTTTAACCTTTGGCTACATTTATTTGTCTTTACCTTGTTGCTATCTTGTCTTACATAACACTCTGGTCTTCTGTTCTGTCAGGTAGCTCTTAACCTCCATGCCTCCTTGTTACTTAATTAGCCCCTTTCCTCCTCATCTTCCTTTCTTATATTTTCTACATTTTTGGCCCACTTTTCTTTTACCTTCTGCAAGAGCTCACCAATACTTCTTACCTTCTTTTCCTCCTTTCCCTTTAATATTTTATAGCTACTATCCTATTCTCTACTTTCTCCAATCTTTCTTACCAAACCATTTTCTCCATATTTCAATCTCCTCGCAATGTTACATAGTGTTCTATGCTTTCTTTTCCCCACACAATTCACAAATTCCCTTTTCCCTACCTCTTATCCCTCTTAGCAATATTGTTCCCGTTCTCATCCAAGCTAAGCCTTCTCTCTCTTGCCTATTGCAGTAATCTACATATGCTTCTCGTCCCCAATTTCCTTTTATTTGCTTATAAAATTGTAATGATTTCATATTTTCTAGACTTCCACATATTTCCTGTCTTTCTATATCTTCTATTCTGCATTTTACTAATTTACCCACATCGTTTGTATTCCTTTCCTCTAATCTCCATATATCTCCCATTTATACTTTTTCCATAATTCCTCCTATCTCTGTCCACTAACTATTTGATTTCTCTAATCTTTTTTGCTGTCTCGTGCATAATTTCATAATTTCCCTTCTTCTTTAACCAAACCCCTATACTAATATTTTATTATTCTTTCCATTATTATTCCATTTCTTCTTGTCTTTCCTAATTCTACTAAAGCTACTTCCCTAGCTGCTGATCTTGGTAAGTCTAGTAGCTCTTTACAAAACCTTCTGTAGTTTTGGTCCTCCGTATTGTTTACCTCTGTGTCCCCCACACAGATCTCCACTACATACAACATTTTGGATTCAACTAATGTTTCGTACATTCTTTCTAACTATTTGATTGTCATTTCTACTTTATATTTGCATATTGTTATTCCATTCATTGTCGCCCTCCCTTTTGCTTCAATTTTTTTCCTGTGTCTTCCCCATATTAGCTACACCCTGTCGGAAACAGTGGGAACTATTCCATTGTGGTTCTCTAGAACGCGTATAGATAAAGGTGACGTTGTCTGACGTTGTCTTGGCTAGGTGACCAGTTGAGTGGCGGATGGTATTCTATAAGGACGCACATTTCCTCTTCGTTGATTTTTTAAAGTCTTACAGGAATATAGAAAACAAAATCTCCTCTAGTTACATATCTATTATATATATATATGTGATAACGATTTGTTATCTGTATTATGGGGCTTAATATTATTAATTTATAGTGATACAGCTGTTTAAAATTTGGATGTGAATTTTGTTTACATTTCAAAACGGAAATGCTTTTATTACGGAAGCCAGAAACACCGGTTGCATAATACCTATTTCTTAAAAGGATGGCCAGAAAAGCTTCCGATCTCAACATTAAGATGGCAGAACTGGTTAATAAAACCCAATAAATTTCGTTGTTCATCTGTTAAAAGTTCCTCACCCAAAGTTTCAGACATTTAAGACAGTCAGTTGTGATACAACAGTCGTTTGAGGTAGCTGGTAAGTGTTTTTATGAAAATAGACAAATACGAGCTTAGAGCTATCATTAAATATTTGTTTTTGAAGGGCAATACGCCTACGCATCACAAAGATGGGCTGGAATCTGTGCTTAGGGACTATACACCATCATTTACCACATTAAAATTTTAGGCAGCTGAATTTAATCGTGCCCGTAAGAGCTTGGGAGACGATGAATGACCAGGACGTCCAAAAACTGCAACTACCAAAGAAAATATAGCTAAAGTTTACCAAATGGTGCTAAACGACCGCCGAATTATAACAAGGGAGAAAGCAGAGGCTATGGACATCTCAAAAGAACCTATATGTTAAATATTAAATCAACATATAGACATAAGAAAGCTGTTCGCGAGTTGGGTGCCGCCTTTGCTCACGTTAGAACAAAAATGTGTTCGAATGAACATTTCCAGCTCTTTGTTTGCGCAGTTTAGGCGCAATAAATCCGAGTTTTGGCACCGATTAATTACTGTAGGTGGAACGTGGATACACCGTTATACGCCCGAAAACAATACGGCCTACATAGCGGACTGCAAAGTGGAACCAGCTCCAAAAAAGCAAAAGCTATTTTTTTCGTATGGAAAAGTGATGGAGATTTTTTTGGTGGGGGAGATGGTCATGGAGTTATTTTAGTCGATTATTTTCAAAAAGAAAAAAAAAAAAAACATTACAGATACATCCTACGCAACATTACTTGACCAGCTGAAAGCAGATCTTGCGGAAAAACGCCCACATTTGCAGAAAAAGAAAATCCTGTTTCAACAATGAAAGGGTAGAGAGACTGAAAATTTCAATGCCGTAGCTGGCATCAAATCCGTAGTTCAAATAACTACGGCATTGAATTTTTCAGTCTGGCTCTACCCGTTCATAGTGCGCCCTTACACCAGGCTAGTGTAAAACTGCAATTAATTTTCATTTCCTGCTTCAACAAGACAACCCACCGTGTCGCACCTCAGCGGTTGCAATGGCGAAAATCCAGCGATTACGGTTTGAACTGCTTGACTATCCTTCATACACACCATATCTAACACCAAGAGACTTGTTTTTGTTCTCTCATCTTAAAATTACGCTTGCAGGTCAGATATTTTCGTCAAATTAATAGGCAATCACTTTCGTGAACTATGTTGAAAAACGCCCTGTACCACTTGGGCAGGTTACAGAGATGAAAGCATCGCTGGAAGAAGTGTGTAGCGTTAAAAGGAGACTATGTTGAAAAACGCCCTGTACCATTTGGACAGGTTACAGAGATGAGAGCATCGCTGGAAGAAGTGTGTAGAGTTACAAGGAGACTATGTTGAAAAACGCCGAGTACTATTTGGACGTGTTACAAAGATGGGAACATCGCTGGGAGAAGTGTGTACAGTTACAAGGAGACTATGTTGAAAAACGCCGAGTACTATTTGGACGGGTTACAAAGATGGGAACATCGCTGGTAGAAGTGTGTAGAGTTACAAGGAGACTATGTTGAAAAACGCCGAGTACTATTTGGACAGGTTACAAAGATGGGAACATCGCTGGAAGAAGTGTGTAGAGTTACAAGGAGACTATGTTGAAAAACGCCGAGTTCTATTTGGACGGGTTACAGAGATGGTAACATCGCTGGGAGAAGTGTGTAGAGTTACAAGGAGACTATGTTGAAAAACGCCGAGTACTATTTGGACGGGTTACAGAGATGGGAGCATTGCTGGGAGAAGTGTGTAGAGTTACAAGGAGACTATGTTGAAAAACGTCGAGTACTATTTGAACGGGTTTCAGAGATGGGAGCATCGGTGTGAGAAGTGTGGAGAGTTACAAGGGGACTATTTTGGAAAAACCACATTTTGAAGGTATGTTTTGAACCTTTATTACGTTGGAAACCTTTCTAGAACACAAATGAATATTACACCTTAGCACCACGTGATTTTCGTTGCATGATACCAATTCTGTAATTTGGAAAGTTACTTTGTTCCTGTAGTAATAGATGGATCAATGGAGATCTTATCGATAGCTCCATTTTGGGTGCACGCTTGCACTTCCTGATAAACAGTGGGCCATTTCCATCTTAATGCTTCCTCTACCAACGACCTAGTCTTATGGCATGTTGTATTTCTGAATTGTTTCCGTAGAATCAAGAGCACAAAACATGATTATGTTTTGAACTTTGGACAATACCTACGACGAGCACCATCTTGGTTGGATTTCGTAACACGATGTTCTCCATTATTAGCATAACCTTATAACTAGGTACCTACACTTAAAACGTTGCGAATTTAGTTTCACGAAATGTTATTTAAAATGTCACTAAAGGTTTTGTAAGCTAAGCTTCCGCTTAAGCTTGAAGGTCCTTAAAGATTCTATATACTGAATAATTTCTCCTAAAATTGAGTTCTGCATACAAGGCATTGTGCGAGGTCCGTTCAAGTTATATCACCCATTTTCCAGGAATGGGACCATGTAGGAACTTCTGTTTCTTTTCTTTAAAATACACGTGGACTCTTTGTGAATGAGTGAAAGATATGGCAGCACTGTACAATGCATAGAACAGTAGTGTCAGCGACGAGAGTTGGGACCGTTTGATACTTAAAGTGGTGACGTTATCATTGAAAGAACAACGTGATATCATTTGTTTTCTCCATTTTCGTGGTCTGACACATATTGAGTTCCATCGCCATTTGAGTGAGGCATGTAGTGATGGTACCATGGAAGTATCCAATGTGCGTTCCTAAGTGCGACAGCTCAATGATTCAGAACATCGTGTGACAACAAACCAAGACAGTTGCAGATATCGCCTCCAAAATTGGCATTTCCGTGGAATCTCTGCACGCAATCCTGCATGATGATTTGAAAATGCTCCACAAAAGAGCCTCCAAAACAACGTTCTCCATTCACTGGATCATGTCGTCAGACCGGCTGGTGCGAAGCAGTGAGCAAGAGCTTGGAAGGTAATGAACGTTCGCGACGTCCTAAAACTGCACCTACCGACGAAAACTTCGCCAAAGTTCAACAAATGGTGCTAGACAGCCGCCGAATTAAATAAAAGAGATAGAACAGAGGCTATGAACATGCTCAAAATAACGTGTTCGGCACATATTAGGTCAACATTTAAACAGGAGAAAGCTGTCAGCGCATTGGGTGCCGCGTTTGCTCACGTTAAACCAAAAGCGAGTTCGAATAAACATTTCCAATGCTCTGCTGCGCAGTTTAGGCCCGATAAATTCGAGTATTGGCGACGATTAATTACTGTAGATGAAACTTGGATACACCACTATAGACCCCAAATAAAATAGTCTGAATAGTTGACTGTAAGGAAGGAATCTGCTCCAAAGGAAAGCAGAAACTATTTTCTTTCCGGTTGGAAAAGGGATGGCTACTATTTTCTGGGGATAGTCATTCAGTTATTTTAACCGAGTTTCTTCAAAAAGGAAAACTAATTTTGGGGGTATGCTATGCATCATTATTTGACAAGTGGTAGGCACATCTTGCGCAAAAACGCCCAAATTTACAGAAAACGTAAATCCAGTTTCACCAAGACAACGCACCGTCTCACACCTCAGCGGTTGCAATGGCGAAAATCCATGAATTACGGTTTGAGCTGCTTGATCATCCACCATACTCAACAGATCTAGCCCAAAGCGAATTATTTTTGATCACTCATCTGAAAATTGCGCTCGGAGGGCAGAGATTTACGTCAACAGAACAGCCAATCACATTCGTGAATAATTATTTTGGAGAGAAAAACGTCGAGTACTATTTGGACGGGTTACCCAGATGGGAGCATCGCTGGGAGATGAGTGTAAAGTTACAAGGAGACTATGTTGAAAAACGCCGAGTACTATTTGGACGGGTTACAGAGATGAGAACATCGCTGGGAGAAGTGTGTAGAACTACAAGGAGACTATGTTGAAAAACGCCGAGTACTATTTGGACGGGTTACAGAGATGAAAGCATCGCTGGGAGAAGTGTGTAGAGTTACAAGGAGACTATATTGAAAAACGTCGAGTACTATCAGAACGGGCTACAGAGATGAGAGAGGTCTGTAGAAGTGTGTAGAGTTACAAGGAGACTATGTTGAAAAACGCCGAGTACTATTTGGACGTGTTATAGAGATGAGAACATCGCTGGAAGAAGTGTGTAGAGTTACAAGGAGACTATGTTGAAAAACGCCGAGTACTATTTGGACGGGTTACAGAGATGAGAGCATCCCTGGAAGAAGTGTGTAGAGTTACAAGGAGACTACGTTGAAAAACGCCGAGTACTATTTGGACGGGTTACAGAGATGGGAGCATCGCTGGGAGAAGTGTGTAGAGTTACAAGGAAAGTATGTTGAAAAACACCGAGTACTATTTGGACGTGTTACAGCGATGGAAGCCTCGCTGGGAGAAGTATGTAGAGTTACAAGGAGACTATGTTGAAAAACACCGAGTACTATTTGGATGGGTTACAGAGATGAGAGTATCGCTGGAAGAAGTGTGTAGAGTTACAAGGAGACTATGTTGAAAAACGCCGAGTACTATTTAGACGGGGTACAGAGATGAGAGCATCGCTGGGAGAAGTGTGTAGAGTTACAAGGAAACTATGTTGAAAAACGTAGACTACTATTTGGATGGGTTACAGAGATGAGAGCATCGCTGGGAGAAGTGTATAGAGTCACAAGGAAACTATGTTGAAAAACGTAGACTACTATTTGGATGCGTTACAGAGATGGGAGCATTGCTGGGAGAAGTCTGTAGAGGTACAAGGAGACTATGTTGGAAAACGCCGAGTACTATTTGGACGGGTTACAGAGATGGGAGCATCGCTGGAAGAAGTGTTTAGAGTTACAAGGAGACTATGCTGAAAAACGCCGAGTACTATTTGGACGGGTTACAGAGATGGGAGCATCACTGGGAGAAGTGTGTAGAGTTACAAGGAGACTATGTTGAAGAACGCCGAGTACTATTTGTACGGGTTACAGAAATGGGAATATCGCTGGGAGAAGAGTGTAGAGTTACAAGGAGACTATGTTGAAAAACACCGAGTACTATTTGGACGGGTTACAGAGATGGGAACATCGCTGGGAGAAGAGTGTAGTGTTACAAGGAGACTATGTTGAAAAACGTCGAGTGCTATTTGGACGGGTTACAGAGATGGGAGCATCACTGGGAGAAGTGTGTAGAGTTACAAGGAGACTATGTTGAAAACGCCGAGTACTATTCGGACGGGTTATAGAGATGGGAGCATTGCTGGGAGAAGTGTGTAGGGTTACAAGAAGACTATGTTGAAAAACGCCGAGTACTATTTGGACGGGTTACAGAGATGGTAGCATTGCTGGGAGAAGTGTGTAGAGTTACAAGGAGACTATGTTGGAAAACGCCGAGTACTATTTGGACGGGTTACAGAGATGGAAGTTCGATGGGAGAAGTGTGTAGAGTTACAAGGAGACTATGTTGAAAAACGTCGTGTACTATTTGGACGGGTTACAGAGATGGGAGCATCGCTGGCAGAAGTGTGTAGAGTTACAAGGAGACTATGTTGAAAAACGCCGAGTACTATTTGGACGTGTTACAGAGATGGGATTATCGCTGAGAGAAGAGTGTAGAGTTACAAGGAGACTATGTTGAAAAACGCCGAGTACTATCTGGACGGGTTATAGAGATGGGAGCATCGCTGGGTGAAGAGTGTAGAGTTACAAGGAGACTATGTTGAAAAACGCCGAGTACTATTTGGACGGGTTACAGAGATGGGAACATCGCTGGGAGAAGTGTGTAGAGTTATAAGGAGACTATGTTGAAAAACGCCGAGTA
The DNA here is from genome assembly GCA_030765055.1 of Mantis religiosa. Lineage (NCBI taxonomy): Eukaryota > Metazoa > Arthropoda > Insecta > Mantodea > Mantidae > Mantis > Mantis religiosa. The sequence goes on along the minus strand of CM060956.1, from coordinate 146,053,929 downwards.
CTATTTGGACGTGTTACAGAGATGGGAACATCGCTGGGAGAAGTGTGTAGAGTTACAAGGGGACTATGTTTAAAAACGCCGAGTACTATTTGGACGGGTTATAGAGATGGGAACATCGTTGGGAGAAGTGTGTAGAGTTACAAGGAGACTAAGTTGAGAAACGTCAAGTACTATTTGGACGGGTTACAGAGATGGGAGCATCGCTGGGAGGAGTGTGTAGAGTTACAAGGGGACTATTTTGGAAAAACACATCTGAAAATACGTCTTGAACCTTTATTACGTCGGAAACCTTTCAGAACACCTATAAATAGCACACTTAGCACCGCGTGATTTTCGTTGCATGAAACCAATTTTGTAAGTTGGAAAGTTAGTTGTTCCTTTAGTAGTAGATGGATCAATGGTGATCTCATCGATTGCTCCACTTTGGGTGCTTGCTTGCACTTCCTGATAAACAGTGGGCCATTTCCATCTTAATGCTTCCTCTACCAACGACTTAGTCTTATGGCGTGTTGTATTTCTGAATTGTTCCCGTAGAACCAAGAGCACAAAACAGGATTATGTTTTGAACTTTGGACATTACCTACGACGAGCACCATCTTGGTCGGATTTCATAACACGATGTCCTCCATTATCAGAATAAGCTTATAACTTAGTACATACACTGAAAGCATTGCGAATTTAGTTTCAGGAAATGTTATTTAAAATGTCACTAAAGGTTTTGTAAGCTAAGCTTCCGCTTAATCTTGAAGGTCCTTAAAGATTTTATATACTGAATAATTTCTCCTAAATTTGAGTTCTGCATACAAGGCATTCTACGAGGTCCGTTTAAGTTATATCACCCATTTTCCAGGTCCGGGACCATGTAGGAACTTCTGCTTTTTTTCTTTAAAATACACGTGGATTCTTTGTGAATGAGTGAAAGATGTGACAGCACTGTACAATGCATAGAACAGTAGTGACAGCGACGAGAATTGGGATCGTTTGAAACTTAAAGTGGTGACGTTATCATTGAAAGAACAGCGTGATATCATTTCTTTTCTCCATTTTCGTGGTCTGACACATATTGAGTTCCATCGCCATTTGAGTGAGGCATGTAGTGATGATACCATTGACGTATGTAATGTGCGTTCCTAAGTGCGATAGCTCAATGATTCAGAACACCGTGTGACAACAAACCAAGAGAGTTGCAGATATCGCCTCCAAAATTGGCATTTCCGTGGAATCTCTGCACGCAATCCTGCATGAAGAAGGGAAAATGCTCCATCAATGATCCTCCAAAACAACGTTCTCCACTCGCTGGATCATGTCGTCAGACCGGCTGGTGCGAGGCCGTGAGCAAGAGCTTGGGAGGCAATGAACGTTCAGGACGTCCTAAAACTGCAGCTACCGACGAAAACGTCGCCAAAATTCAACAAATGGTGCTAGAGAACCGCCGAATTAAATAAGAGAGGTAGAACAAGGGTTATCAACATGTTCAAAAGAACGTGTCTGTCACATATTAAATCAAAATTGAAACAGGAGAAAGCTTTCAGCGCATTGGGTTCAGCGTTTGGTCACGTTAGACCTAAAACGAGTTCGAATGAACATTTCAATGCCCTATTGCGCAGTTTAGGCCCAATTAATTCTAGTATTGGCGCTGATTAATTACTTTATATGAAACTTTGATATACCATTATACGCCAGAACCAAAGAAGACAGTGCAAACAGTGAACTGCAAAGGCGGAACCGGCTCCCCCCCCCCAAGAAAAAAGCAAAAGCTATTTTTTTCAGCTTCGAGAGTGATGGCCCTCTTTTTTGGGACTGTCATGTAGATACTTTAATCGATTATCTACAAAAATGAAAAAAAATTGAAGGAGCATGCTATGCATCATTATTTAAATAGCTGAAGGAAGAACATGCAGAAAAACGGCCACATTTGCAGAAAAAGGAAATCCAAGACATGCTGTTTCACCAAGACAACGCACCAACTCATACAAAAGGGGTTGCAATGTCGCAAATCCACGAATTACCGTTTGAACTGGTTTACCATCCACCTTACTCAACATATCTAGCCCCAAGCGACTTATTTTTGCTCACCCATTCAGATGAGGCGCTCGGAGGACAGATTTTCATCAACAAAAGAGCCAATCACCTTCGTGAATAATTATTTTGGAGAGGAAAGCGTCGAGTACTATTTGAACGGGTTACAGAGATAGGAGCATCGCTGGGAGAAGTGTGCAGAGTTACAACGAGACTATGTTGAAAACTGCCGAGTACTATTTGGACGTGTTACAGAGATGAGAGCATCGCTGGGAGGAGTATGTAGTGTTACAAGGACACTATGTTGCTAAACGACGAGTACTATTTGGAGGGGTCACAGAGATGAGAGCATCGCTGGGAGAAGTGTGTAGAGTTACAGGGAGACTATGTCGAAAAACGTGGAGTACTATTTGGACGGGTTACAGAAATGGGAGCATCGCTGGGAGAAGTGTGTAGAGTTATAAGGAGACTATGTTGAAAAACACCGAGTACTATTTGGACGTGTTACAGAGATGTGAGAATCGCTGAGAGAAGTGTGTAGAGTTACAAGGAGACTATGTTGAAAAACGTCGAGTACTATTTGGACGGGTTACAGAGATGGGAGCATCGCTGGGAGAAGTGTATAGACTTACAAGGAGACTATGTTGAAAAACGTGGAGTACTATTTGGACGGGTGACAGAGATGGGTGCATCGCTGGGAGAAGTGTGTATGTATATTGAAGTAAAGAATATAAATAATATGCATTCTAAAAGCAAAGTGAAATCTTATTAAAATAGTTTTTGATATTACATAATAAATGATTGTCCCTGCCTTGTTTTCGATATTGCTTTGCTGCGTCTCTCTTATGTTACATTTTCAATATAATGTGCTATTTAACCGATACAGGCTTTCTCAAAATGACAACGAACGGTTATTGCCGTTTCGTAGTTTATAACTTATCTAGTCCGAATTTCGGACTTCGAAGATCAGTTAGGTATAATTTTATGCAGTATTACATATTACATTATTTTATGATTAGGCAGTGCATGAACCACTTTTGTCTGAACCTCAAAAGTTGTTATTGGGACGCACCGGCCTCGAAAACAAAAGCATTACTCCTTGCTCTTTATCAGTGACACTAGCCTACCTTTTAGGTAATGGGGCAAAGGACAGATTTTTGCGAAAAAGTCGACTAATAACTCTGACAGTTGAAGGTTGCTCTTCAGTGTAAAACTACACATTCCGTCCTAACAGAGAGGATTTTGCGTGTACTTAGATAACAAATCCAAGCAATATGGAGCGCTATACGAACGTCAAACTGACGTATATGGTTTTGATGGATGGAAGAGCTGGAGGGAGTTCAACGAACGCACGATTAATTTAGTTTCTTTAAAAATATGAATTGTAAAAATAGTTACATCAATGATAATATTTATTTTGTTATGATATTGGAAGTGCAATATTTTCAAGCACTTACTGTAAATTTCAGCAGCTTCCTTTTCAGTTACAAGTGCTTTATTTAGTATTACCAAACATGTGAAGTAATATGCTGGTCTGATGGCTTAAGGCATTTAGTTTTGGTTAATTTATCTGCAATTGTTTGATGTGATTTTCTGTTCTGTTTATCATTTAATGCTTCTATCCTCAACCTCACTAACATTAACTTCCCTCTAAAAGGTATAAGTTGCATATGTTAACTAGCTTATTTGTCATCATGGACTGCTATAATCGAATTTTGGAACACGTTAAACACTGATAAGTGATAATTAAGTAATTGCTTCTTTATTGCGGTTTCATAAGCCAAAGAGTTTCTTAATAGTAGCAAGTTACCGTGGAGTATGCCGGTATGTTTACAAACTGTTACAGCACGCGGCACAGCATGTGACCTATACCTGCGAACTCAGATAGCGTGAGGCACGCGTCGCTGTTCCTGTCACTGCCTAATTCACACTCATTATGGAGTATTTTTATGCGGCTCTTTTGGGGGTAAAAGCTATCTACATGTGTCTCCGTACGGGAGAGTATCCGTCCCCTTCAGCTTGCTGTGGTGCGAGCGCTGCGGACCCCTAGCACTCGTGGTACCTCTGACGTTACTAGAGGAAGCTCGGGCCGAACTACCGAGCCCCTCCCGTAGGGGAGTTGTTCGGATTGGGTTGGACTCGAGGGGGCAATGTGTTCCCGTTACCCGCGGGAGATCGGGTACCTCCGGCCAGGCTAGAGACGTCCGGAGGGGGTAGAGTGTTGCCTCATAAGTCCCGGGTACTATCCTGCAGAGGTCCTTGGGTGGTGAGACCAGCCTCTCATCCCTTCAGTACTACACCCTATCCCGGGCACACTAGGGCTGGATTTGGCCTGTCGGCTGACCCACGGCAGTCAGGTCCCCCTGTGTAACCCAAATGCGAACCACAACCTAAATGGTCCCCAACTACCCGACCTCTCGCTCCTGGGCCCGCCACACTGGAAGGACTCTGCAACGCAGGCCGCTCCTAGCGTGGTGGCTTAGGGCACTGGCCTCCTACCTGGAAGCTCTTCCCGCCACCAGGAGCACTAGCAGAGGTCGAATCAGGTTCATCAGTTAACGACATCCAAGCTTTGGAGATAAGACCAATTCTGCAAGACGGCACGGGTAAATCCGCTTAGCGAATAGGCACCGTGGCACTCTGTCCACCGTCCGGAAGCACCCGGACGACTTGTTATCGCTCTTGGCTCTCTTGCAGAGCTATTAAAAAGTGTGCTAGATCAGTAGGCGACCACACCGTGGTTTTTCGGTAGTCTTCCCTGCGTGGTTGACGCGCTTAAGTGGTGTGTCAACTTCCATCCCGTCTTGACGTTGTCGATGCGGGGGTTTTTTAGGAAGCCAGGTATTTCCCCATGGAAATAGCCCCGGAGATTTCCATTGCTCCTGGGTAGAAAGGGGTCATTGGCTTCGGACCTTTGGGTAGATCCTCAGCATAAAAATATCTACATGTGTCCCATAGAAGCTGATCAAATACTTCTATATGTTTGTCTGGTGTCATTTTGAAACAGCCTTTATACCGCTCAACTAAGGTGGTCATCAGCGCCCTTTAAAAAGCTAGTCATGGCAAAAGCCAGATATAAAATTTTCTAAAATTATACAAGTGTAACAAAAGCTATTAAAAATACACGTACATAAACAAAATCAATCAAACCCTACTAAAAATTTCGTTCACTAAATCCTAAACTCTAAACTAGACAAGAATCTAAAAACCTTCTCCACGGATCTGCACGCACGGCCTACACGTGGGTGGGCCTGTTGACCGTCTCCCTCAACCACGAAGAGGAGCCCACACGAGGGAGACTGTTGGCTCGGGACCCCGGGTGCGCCAAACCCGTACCTACCGAAGTAGGCCCCTGGGGACAGTGTTCACAGTTCTTTGTGGCTACAAGTGAACCCAGTGAACGCAAATCTGATCTAATCTAGCCTAATCTAAGGCGACGAGTAATTTTAAATCTGTTACTTTACCATAAAAAAGAAGAAAGCTTTCAACTGTCAAGCAATATCGAAAGATAGAAGCCGTATGTCCTGTTATGCTTGCAGTAATCAACCAAAAAAATTTGAACAGTGTGGATTACTTTCTTCATAGAACTTGAATATAAACGTGCCACCTGCGTGCAATGTGCATATTTTGGAGTACAATGTTAAAAATAGTTAATTTGTGCGCCTTGTGACAGTAGCCTTTTGATCAACAATGTTTGTTTATTTTTGCTATGAATGCAATATTGGCCTTCCGTTATTATTATAGCTTTTTCCCCTTAACCTGTGTATTCAGTTGTTAAGCTAAGCCAAAATGAAGCGTGAATGAATAGGGAATGTGTGGTAAGAGCGAAGAGAGGGGGGCTGAATTGGTGGGATGGCGAAGAGCAGTAATCCGACAATCGTATTGACAACCCTGAAAGGCATGAATGGGCTATGAACAATGGGTTCAACAGTCAAGACCAGTTAGGGGATGATAACAGCTGTAGACTGAACGTGCTTGTGTGTTAGACACAGGATAACTCCGGGGCTTCCTCCCTCAGGCTGGCATTGGAATGACGTACCCTGGGGCCCTGTTTCAGTTGATTTCCCGTATCTTAACCACAAAACAGCATGTTTGTAAACAAAGTCTGTATTAGCCTTTACTTATATTCAATTGCGTAAATTTTTGACAATTGAGTTTAATAAAAAGTCAACAAATGTGGACAGTTCCCAGCGTTGCGGGTTGACATCTGCCTTAAGTCAATGCTATTTAGTGTGCTTCAAAAAGAAGCTCATCTCAATGAATTTATGAAATCTAAAGAACACCTGCACGACAAAAATGTGGCATATTGGCCGCGCGAGAGCTTTGCTAAAAATGTATGATCTCCCAAGGATGCTTAAGCGATACCTTAATCTTTAAAGAGCAAATTCTTATGTACTTTCTTAAATATTCTTTTCGCTTTGCTTAAATGTATAGGGTTCAAAAGAGTAATTAAACGAAAGCCATATAGCGAGAAAATGGGAAGAAACACTTATTACATAATAAGTGCCAAAACGGTGGTAACAAAGCATCGTTAACAATAACAAATAAGAAGTATATGATCTTTAAAGGGTGTTTATGCGAGCTGCTCTGGAATGCCTTGCACAAACAAGAAGGGGCCATAATGTGAAGTAAACAACCCTAGAGGAACGTAAATTTAAAAAAGTGATTACATACACTGAGTTTCCTTTTTTCTTTTTAATTTACGTCCTCCAACATTAAGTCGTATCGGACGATGAATGGAATGGATGAAATTATGTTCAAATGAGTCCGGGGTCCATAGAGCTTAGAGTTACCCGACATTCGTCTTTCAGGATAAGGGGAAACCCCGGAAAAACCCTTATTCAGATAACTCACCCTGACCCAGATTCGAACTCGGGACCTCTTGAACTCTTAAGGGGCTGTAGCATCGAAAACCCCATATCGAGAAATTTTGAAACAATCTTGCTGGAACTTTTACCACTTACTTCTGAGGCATAGTGGAACAGAATTCAAAATTTGGTTTCTATATCTGCAATAGCCTTTGATTACTTAATTTGTGAAGTTCAAACTTTGAGCAAAATTCAAATCGCTCCAGGTGATGAAAATCTTCAAAATTTTAAGTATTATATTTCTAAAAATATTCAGATTGTTATGAACAAAAGATCTATCATATGCATTTCTTATACTTTCTTTAGTTACAGTGGAAAAAATTTGGTATGAAGCAAACAAAAAACCAAAAAATGATTAAACCTTTTACTTTTTATATCAATAACTTTAAAAATGTAATGAATATTAAAAATTCTTGTCTTAGAAAGCTTTGTTTGCTTTTTAAGAACATGTGTTGAAAATTTGGGAGGGACTGAAACAAAACTGCATCGTGTGGAACCTTTTGAATGACAAAAAATGTTGAAAAAACTATAACCGAGTAAATAAAATTTTAAAATCCAAAACATTTTCCTTCTCAGCTACATGCCTAGAAGTACAGTAAATCACTCCACATAGATAAGTTGGGTCCTTTTGCCTCTTCCTTCTCTCTTCTGTAGCAGTGTTCTTCATTTTCAGTTTCCTTCTGGATGTTTTAGAAGTTACCTTCGCAGAAATTGCTGAATGAAGTAAGCGTAATTGATCCTTCCCTTGGCTAATTTTTAGAGATGCTGCTGAAATGTATGTCCATTATGTCTGACTGCAGCTTGAGTGAGGCAGAACAACCAAAATTGAATTCACTGATGGTTGATGTCACAGCAACCTGAAGTCTCTTCTTTGGCATAAATATTTTTATGCAATTATGCTATATCATGTTATGTAAACTTTCATTTGCATATTGTGCCTTACCCAATGTACATCTCCTTAGGATTTCATCTGATGCCTGCCTTTGGTACACAGGCATTAGTTTTCTTACCACATCAGGCCTCAAGTATGTTCCCATTGTTGTGTTATGTTTAGGTGTTTCTTCCCATGTATCGTTTAGCCTATTCATGATATTAGCTATGTACACAGTCAACAGAAGGTCAGTTGTTTCAAAGAATGTTTTACCTATTGCCTATATAACAGTTATACGCACGTTTTGATATATAAATACCTTTATAAATGTTAAATGGCACACTAAAAATCATCAAATGTTAGAAACTCACACAAAATCAAAAATATAAAGATTATTGTTTGCTGTCAATGTTTGTAGCCAGTGTTTTGTTTTCCTCGTGCCACATATTGTAAGAAATAAACATGATACCAACACACAAAATTCCAACAGTGGCTGGCCCCATAGCTCAGTCGGTAGAGCACCTGCCTACGGTGCTAAAGGTCCCGGATTAGATTCCCGGCTGTGGGGCTGGGGATTTTTCTCCGACCAAGATAATTCCCCATCTTCACAAGAGCCTGGAAGTATGAATGAGAATGTGAATATGTGCATGATATAATGATTAAAAACCAAAGATAACGAGTTAACACCTTCGATATGTTCCAAAGGAGAACGGCCGCTTATATGACCACCGTAGTTGAAGGCAGGGTATAAATGGAACAAGCAAAAAAAAAAAAAAAAAAAAAAAAAAAAAAAAAAAAAAAAGATTCCGCCGGAAACTTTGCATGCTTATTTCAAATTTATTAATTTAGGATATTCAATCGACCTCAAATGAAAGTATTCTTTGAATCCAAAGGCTGGCATGCACGTGCGTGTTGGCATTTAAATTGTCATTTGAGGGTATTTAAATGCCTGAAACTCATAAATTTAGTTAGACTATGATATTATAAGGTTCAAAGTATTTTATTAGCTGAAAAAAATATTCCCCATATTTTTAGTCAATTTTGGTGCTGCATTCCATAAGAAACACTTACTAAATAATTTGTGCCAAAATGATGATGACAAAGCATCGTTAACAATAACAAATAAGTAGTATAAGACCTTTCAAGAATGTGTATGCGGGCTGCTCTGGAATGCCTTGCACGAACAAGAAGGTGCCATAAAGTGAAGTAAAGAGCCCTAGAGCAACGTAAATCAATAATAACAGAGAAGATTGATGAAAAATTTAAAAAGTGATAACATACACTGAGTGCTTCAAGATAATGTACATTTTGCCTTGTCTCTTAGGAACTTTGTAGCAGATATTTTGTGCTGTTCTCATGGCATGTTCTAGCGTATGTTTCGGTGTGATGGTTTGGATGCAACATTCAAGACATCAATAGAGTAAAAGAGTCATTTGAGCTTATAAAATACTATTTCTAGCATTAACTTTCTTTAAACAAACGACTAGCAGAAACTACATTCTTGCTATGCTAAACAAATGAGCAGCAGTGTAATATAAACTTCTTCTGCATGTAACTATTGCTGAATATGGACGTGTGTAAATGTCTCTCCGAAATCTTGCAGATTTTTTATAAATGCATTTAGCATTTATGGTTTGCGCGTGTCTGCGAGTATACTAAATAGTTAATGCATCCGGCATTCTTTAAGAATGGACAACTTTACGATTATTTGTAAAGTATAGGAGAAAGTTGATTCAATAATTTTAATTGAAACCTGCATTGTATCGAATAAAAGAAGAATAATTTCCAAATGTTGTGCTATAATTAAAAAATCAGTTTGCAAAGGAAATAAATCTAATGAAGAGTAATTATTTCATCATTCCAAAAGATAATATTGTGACTTTGTGGGTTCGCAGTATTAGAAGTCCAATTTGCCGAAATTCTAAATGTTATACCTCATTCCTAAGTTCGAGATATTTCCGGAACAATGAAGAAAAACAACTTTTCTCTGTCAATCGAGATATCACCAGAACCTTCCAAACACTGAAACCATATCTGTCAAGAAGTAGCTAGAAAATTTCATTTATCTCTCTTTGTTTTGCCAGACCTTTATATACATTTTTTCTTTGTGTGCCGGCTATTGGTTTTCACACTACCCTCCTATCAGTTCCTTTTGTGTAAACAAGCCGCGCAATCGTAGATACGGGCTGGCGACAATATTATCTCTACGTTCCGGGACTACGACCCTGGGTGCAGAGATCATCGCTCCAGGGCAGCCGTGGTGAACAATAATTATGCAAGACCTTCATCAAAGGTGACAATTACATCTTCACCACCTTCATCCAAAAAATAAGCCGCTGCAAACTGCAGAATTTCTCCAGACTTTTGAAGGCTATTCTTAGAAAACTCCAAATATACAGAATTCTATTTGAGAGCAAATACACAGGGAAAAATTTTCTGTAGGTCGCGAAATGGTTCATGAATAATGAGATATTTATGGAAGTAATAATTTCATCCACAGTAGCCGCGTGTAGGCTAAGGTTTGAATGAGTAGAGCCAGACTGAAAAATGCAATGCCATATCCGGGAGTTGAACCACGGATCTCCCACCGTCCGTGCGCTTGCTGTAACCAACTGAACTACTATGGCCAACATGCCGATATTTCATTAAATTCTCGAACTGACTCGTATATTTCCCGGTAGACCACAAGGAGTTCTCATATGCTATGAGACACGCAACTTTTGTGGCGACTTACTATGCTGTAAGTACTTAACTCCCAGGCCTCATAGTTAAATCACTATGTTTTTATTTTAGGTAAATTGATGGAAATAATTATTCCTTTCACAGCAGCCGTGTGTAGGCTAAGGTTTGAATGAGTAGAGCAAGACTGAAAAATCCTATGCAATATAAGTGATTTGAACCACGGATCTCCCGCTCTCCTTGCTGTTGCTCTAACCAACTGAGCTACTATGGCCAACATACCGATATGACATTAAATTAATGTTAAAAATTAAATAATTCTTCAGCTTTAAAATGATATATATCACATAGGTTGTCAGCTGGTATTAAAGCCCTTTAATTTGCCAATATAAAGTTGGCGGCGTAATGATATGCCCACTTCCTGAGATTTTCCAAAACCTTGATGTTTCATACTTTAGGTGCATGTTGCTCAAAAACTATAAAATATATTGACACAAAATTTGTAGTGGTTATTTGTCTATGTTCCTTGAACACATTCGGCTAACCTTTATATTTATGTGATTTATAAAATGGATGACAACAAATATTCAGTCCTTGAAAATATATAGTTTTTTTTACTCAAAACTAATTAATTTTTCATGAGCATAGTATAAACTATATGTGATTTTCATTAAGCTGATATTATAAAACTGTATCTTGGGTTATTTAGGATAAAACTTGGTGCATGTAGCTTTAAATTCCTAACAGTAAAGTGAACCTGAAATATAGGGTGCAATATTTTTTTCAGGACAGAGGGTGTGATTTATGTCCCTTTTGGATGGACCTATATGAACATAATTTAAATATTACACAGTACTTAAATACACACATCCTTATACATTAATCGTACCGAATTTCAATTTCTGATAATGTATAGTTTTCTATATATTTAAATTTTAATATTTGTAAAAATTAGCCTTATCTGGGTAAAAATAACCACCCAGTGTCCTTAAACACATGCACCACAATTACTTTTTCGCCACTTTGTAAAGGTTTTCCCTTTCGATGCTTCAGCGAAAAACTGGCGGTAGACTCTGTCACTATACATATAATAAGTACAGGCGCAATATACGATCAATAAAATAATTTAGTTCTCACACTCGGAACAACACACCATCGAATGGCGATATATGACTAATCCAGTTCAAAACAAGGTCAGTGATAAGTCATATAAATAAATATGTCATCACTAACGCTAAATCACGTGTAATCGTGCAATGTGAAAGTCGGGCTTGAGAGCAAAGGAACCTCCTCTTTACTTTTTTTAAGATAAATCAACTGTGTTGCGCCATATATTTTATTCAAACAGTTACGAAAATATAAAATTGACAATTCTTTTCCAACATATAAAGATATATCATCATGTTAAATAACGAACAAATTTTTACCCACAACAATCTGTACTAAAACAGCAGCCAATGAGAGGTGATAAGGTCACGTGAGCGTTAAAAGATACGGAGCGAACTTATGTGAAGCAAGGGTTGGGGTCACACTCTTTCCCGCAGGGGGCTGTAACCCCCGGCGTTACAATAATACTTGAAGGCCTGACCATTTTTGTTAATCGTTAAATATACCACATGACCAGACCTAGCACGGGGGGAATACTCAGATGGGACTTACATGCTTTGCGGATAGTTTGGGATTTTCATTTGGTACATATCTACAAAAGTTTGGTTAACACTTAACTAAAACTACAGTTAAGTTGACAAGAATACGAGGTACGTCGAGTAAGTTCTGTTGGTAATAAAATTAAATTGTTTACAGATACACAGAAATTATTTATTGCACAAAATTATACAACTCTTAAACTACTTTTCCACATAACTGCCGAAATTTTGCAGACATTTGTCACAGCGAGGCACAAGTATTTGTATACCTTCTTCATAGAAGTTTGCCGCCTGTGTCTTCAACCAGTTGGAAACATTTTCTTTCAGCTCTTCGTCATTGTTGAACTGTTGGATACAAAAACAGATGAAAATCGCTAGGAGCGGGGCAGGGCTGTATGGGGGGTGGTCAAACACGTCCCAGCCATATCCTTGTAGGATGTTTTCCGTCGCATTTGCAGTGTGTGGTCGTGCGTTGTCGTGAAGAAACACAACACCTTTTCACAGCCGATAAATTTCAGTTGGTTTCACTTTCCTAGCATTCAGAAAACGAATCACAGGTCTGATTTCACAAGCGGCGAGATTTTCAGTCAACACCGTCATTGTACAAGCACAACAAAGTGAACGTGGCTGACAGCGATTTCACAATGGCGTACGTTTCTTCTGCTTGATACACAGTGTCTACCGCGCATGTGCAGAACTGCGATCGCTGCGCTGCAGTGGAGATAAATTGAAACAGAGCTTACTTTCTGGACGCCCCTTGTATTAACTAGACTAAATAATTACAAAGATGGACCGTTAAGCTCAGAGGATCTACTCTCATTAGTCCTGGACCCGTAGGACAGGACCCGGGCCTCCATCTACCCAGGAGCGATGGAAACTCCGGGGCTCTTTCCATAGGGCAATATCTGGAGTCTAAAATGCCCCCCCCGCTGAGCACAACGTCAAGACGGGATGGAAGTGGATACGCCACTTACGCGCGTCAACCCCGTAGGTGAGACTACCGATAACCTCGGTGGGGCCGAAAGGTGATCTAGCACACCTTCTACTAGCTCTGCAGGCTAGTACCCGGGACATTTTAGCAACCCTCTAACCCCTCCGGTCGGCCGTAGCCTGGCCGGAAGTACCCATTTACCCGTGGGTGTCGGGAACACACTGCCCCCTCGTGTCCAACCCAATTCGAACAACTCCCCTACGGGAGGGGCTCGGCATGTTTGGCCCGAGGTTCCTCTAGTAACGTCAGAGGACCACGAGTGCTAAGGGTCCGCAGCACCTGCACTTCGGCAGCTGAAGGGGACGGATACCCTCCCCTACAAAGATGGACCACCAGACCATCATACCTGTTAAGATATGTCCTGTCCAGCAACGCAAATAAGGTCCCTGAAAGGAATGTGCCCCTTTACACTGGGCCAAAGGCAGAGAATGTGTGAAACAGGGAAAACATGCTACACAAGGAGTAGCACCGTTAAAAACATGGACATATTCACGCTGTACTCTAAAACCGAGAAGATTCATTCGCAAAAGTAGAAGCCGTCAGAATGTGTTTGAATGGTCTGAACTGTACCGATTTGGGGTGTCATATATCTGTCTAGGGAGGGTGGGAAGGTGTGGGAACCTTCGCCAACCCCCTTGGGTCTTAGGCCTCGGAGACTTTCTCTCCTGTGGAGAACAGTCCATGTATCATCATAGGTGGGAGAGTTCACTGATATGACGTCACATGCACCACCCTAATCTATATAACTACTGACAACGCGCTAGTTAAATTAAGCAAAACAGTAACTTGGGACAATTTTACAATGCTTCTTCTTAGGCAGATGCCAGAGAAAGCAAAAACAACACTCACGCCCACACAGAAGCACAGTCACTGGAAGTTTCAAACACGAAGCAGGCACAAAAGATTCTTTAACTTCTGCAGGAACTTAATTTGGAGTAAGGATGAGGATGGTACAGTAAATTATTGTGCAGTGCAGAGAGAGCAGCTGTTACAGTTATTTCTTGAAATACACGAATCTACGAGAAAGCGAAAGAAAAACGGCAAAGTTTACAGAAGCGCAACAAGAGTACGTATTTATGGTGGATTATCCACGCTGAAACGAGGGCCTTAATGTGGAAGCTTCTCCGAAACTTGAGCATTTACTTTATAATCGCGTCACAGTTTCTAACTAGATCCTCATCCCTTGCTGTTCTTGTCGGTCCTGAAGCGAAGAAATGGTTCTGTATCCGGAGGCCAGATAGAACAAATCCCTGGGGACTCGTTGAGGCCTGAGTTAACAGAGTGACCCTCGACAGAAATGGCAGCGTTTTCCTTGATTCCAGGGGACAGTGTTTAGAAACTCGGATTACCATCTACTTTTGAACTTGGAAACGGAATAAAACATCCAGATAGACCCTACAGTGGCAAATAAGTGGGGAATTACTAGACTCGAAAATAATGACACTAGTTAGCTAGTCAATATAATGCAAGAAGTTTGCCAGGGTGGCACTGCATTAGGCAGGAACCACGAGGGTTGGCGGATAACTCCGGAGCCTCGAAAAAAAAAAAAAAAGATATTTCTCCAGAACGACTTATGTCCAGAAAGGCTAATACATTTGTCATATGGGTATTATAATTTAATTAAACCATATTTGTGTTGCGATTTATCATTTTGCTTAAATTGTCCGTTAACAGCACCAATGACCTCCTCTTTGGAATGATTTACCAGCATGCAATTCCCCCTTACACTACTGTTACAGCAGCATACTACACGTCAGTATTGACTACACTGAGGAAGCGCATTGCGAAGAAACGGCCAGAGCTTTCTCGGACTAGGTGACGACTTCATCATGATTTACCAGCATGCAGTTCCCCCTCACACTACTGTTACAGCAGCATACTACACGTCAGTATTGGCTACACTGAGGAAGCACATTACAAAGAAACGACCAGAGCTTTCTCGGACTGTGTGACGACTTCATCATGATTTACCAGCATGCAGTTCCCCCTCACACTACTGTTACAGCAGCATACTACACGTCAGTATTGGCTACTCTGAGGAAGCACATTACAAAGAAACGGCCAGAGCTTTCTCGGACTAGGTGACGACTTCATAATGATTTACCAGCATGCAGTTCCCCCTCACACTACTGTTACAACAGCATACTACACGTCAGTATTGGCTACACTGAGGAAGCACATTACAAAGAAACGACCAGAGCTTTCTCGGACTAGGTGACGACTTCATAATCATTTATCAGCATGCAGTTCCCCCTCACACTACTCTTACAGGAGCATACTACACGTCAGTATTGGCTACACTGAGGAAGCACATTGCAAAGAAACGACCATAGCTTTCTCGGACTGGGTGACGACTTCATAATGATTTACCAGAATGCAGTTCCCCCTCACACTACTGTTACAGCAGCATACTACACGTCAGTATTGACTACACTGAGGAAGCGCATTACAAAGATACGACCAGAGCTTTCTCGGACTGGGTGACGACTTCATAATGATTTACCAGCATGCAGTTCCCCCAAACACTACTGTTACAGCAGCATACTACACGTCAGTATTGGCTACACTGAGGAAGTACATTGCAAGGTAACGATCAGAGCTTACTCGGACTGGGTGGCGGTTTCATCATGACAATGCACGGCCTGAAGTTGCAAATCAAGTCATGCAGTTTCTGGCTCAATTCAACATTGCCTGTGTACCACATCCACCTTATAGCCTCGACATTGCACCCTGTGACTTTTTAAATTCGCATTACTAAAGGCAAAACTTAGGGGTACTCGATTTGAGAACTCTGAAGCAGTACTCAAGAAAAGTGAGACGATTCTCAAGGAACTGATCAAGAATGGTCCGCAGCACGTGTTCAAACACTGGTAGAGACGCTATAAAAAGTGCATTGAAGTAGGGGGGGACTACTTAAAAGATTAAATTGCAGATATAAACATTGTGAAAAAAAATCAAGTCTCAATTGTTCTTGATCAGCCGCCGTATAATCTGTATAATATACATGTTTTATGTTACTTCGTTTTAAGACTGTAAAAAGCGTATTGACTACATTTAGGCTTACTCTTGGGATCTGATCAACATACGCGGGCTGTTCAATAAAAAAATCATCATAATTTTTTAAGGTCATAATTTTTCATACTAATTTCAATCTTATTATATTCTATTAGGTTAATGTGAAACAAACACGCCGTAGTGTTTTCATTGTTGGTACTCCTGGTTGCCGCCTGTGAGAAGAAGTCAAGTTCCGACATGTTCAGTATCGCTTACCGCTGCAATGGAGTTAACATGCAGTTAAAGTTGATGTTAGAGGAAGATCCGGAGTTTATTTCAAACGTAATCACTGCTGATGAAACTTGGCTACATCATTTTCATCCTGAGAGCAAACAGAAAACTCAGTGTGGAAATCTCCTTCATCACCGACCCCCAAAATAGCAAAAGTGGTTACTTCTGCTGGGAAAATTATGGTCATCTCATTCTTTGATACTCTTTGTATTTGCACACACATCAGTAATTGGACAATACTACAGGGATGTCCTGAAAATATTGTAAGTTCATGTCAGGCGCAAAAGACCACATTACCGTGATGCGGGATGGATGCTGCATCATGATAATGCACGGCCGCATATTGCCAATGTTGTTGCTGAATATCTTGCAAAAATGAACGTGATGTGCATCCCTCACCCTACCTATAGTCTGGATTAAGCCCCATGTGAGCTTTTTCTATTTCCTAACTTGAAGAAACGTCTTCGTGGGAGGCATTATCCATCATCAGAAGCAGTGGTGAAGGCTGCAGAGGCCATTTTGAAGGATATGTCAAAAACTAGCTTCCAATATGTCTTTGAAGACTGGCAGAAACGCTGGGACAAGTGCATAGCATTCAGGGGAGACTATTTTGAGAAGGACCATCAAAATTATGAGAATGAGTACAGATACGTTGTCAAAAAAATTGTGATCATTCTTTATTAAATACCCCTCGTATATCATCAATCAAATCTTAGCTACGCCTCTGAATATTGGAAAATACGTTTTTAAAATCTTTCATAGCCTGATACGGCCAATTTGATATCTCTCTGTAACAGCGACTATGTTTGGTGTGTATGAATTTCAAAGTGTATTAATTCGGGGGTTTGAAAATCTGTAACCATTTATTATACTGTGTAAGTTTAGAACCAGTGGACACTAATCCTATCTGCTGTTACGCTGTGTGAATTTGGCTTGATATCTGTCATTGGATTACGAGTTGCACATGCAACATATTTCCGTTGGCTTGCTTTGCACCTCATGATACTTGTTCGGAAAAATGTGGACTAGGTGATGGCAACAGCATTTGTTACACGTTCCATAGATAAGAGTAGGTGTACATAAGCAGTTATAGACGCTTGTTTAACAGTGAACACTTCCAACCATTTTTACTAATTTTCTACATTGCTCCACACCTAACATGCTCCATGCGATACAGTTTTTCATCAATTTGTTACAAGTTACTCTACTGAGTTTCAAAATTTCGTAAAAGAAGGCGAGAAAAGATTATTCTTAACATAATGAAAAATAAATAACTTCGAAGAGTGCAAAATGGAGTCATTTTGCTGCGTAAATGTGATAAATTTAAAAAAAGACTATTACAAAAAATAGTATTTTTAATTACTGCATTGTACGGCACAAGAGTGAAGGAACCATAAACGTAAGAACGTTGCAAAAATATATTTATACTATAAGGGACGTAGGTATAGTTTACCATCAGGAGACTGGTTTGCGTTCCAATGAAGTAAGGGCTAGCAATATTGAGTCCGAGGATGGTTCATTCTACCTACCTCCCCACTTGCATAAGTATAAAATTTACTCAAGTAATTCTCGGGAAGCAAGCTATATGGGAAGACGATTAGAAATCGACGTTTCGGGAGTGTGCATCTCTCCCATCATCAGGATATTTTATTAAATGTTATACCCACAAATGAATCACTGATATAACACAAATATAAACAAAGACAAAACATTATCAAAATTACCATTACTGAACAAAAGACTGTTTTCAGTAAATTAAATGCCAGGTCAGGAGATGACGTGAGTATGGAAAATTAATTGGGTCAAAGAAGCGTAACTACTCAACTTCATGATAAAGTTTTATGGATCTGTGCTTCTTAAGTCGACGGATTTCCATTATAAGGCCGGTTTCCATGAGGAGCTGAACTGAAACCCAGCATCACGAATAAGTGTGATCCTCTCGGATGAAGTGGCCAAAGCCTCCTTAGCTCTCCGCTCCCAGTAACAGGTGCATTTTGCCAAGATGATCGTCTCCCGAAAATTGGCGCTATGGTCGTTATCAAAACAATGGTCTGTGAGTCCAGAATCTTAAGGCTGCATTAAACAAATGCTCCGTTCATTTTCGCTGATTCTGGTAGTGATGGTTCTTCCGGTTTGTCCTATATACACTGTCCCACATTCAGAAGGATTGCGGTACACTCCCGGAACTTGGAGGTCCAGTTTGTCTTTTACTGGTCTCAAGAGATGAAATAAAATGTGTAGTATTTAGCGCCCGCTTTTACTACATAAGGCACCGCAGGCGATGAAACTGATGATAATTGAGATGAAGATGGAGCACAGGTGGAATGAGATGGCAGGGGGAAACCGGAGATCCCGGAGAAAACCCGCCCCAGAGCCATGTTGTCCACCACAACTCTCACTTTGCGGTCACCTGGGATCGAACCTGGGCCGCTTTGGTGAGAGCCAAGCGGTCTAACCACTGAACCACGGTGCGGTCAGGTCTCAACAGATGTTTAATCTTCGGAGGTGGCTTGCGGATGATCCTGATGTTGTATTGGGTGAGAATTCCGCTGATTCTGTCGGATTGATTGCCGGTAAACGGGATGTAGGCTGTAGCGGTAGGCTTATCTGACGCTTGATGTATTACAGGTTTCCCTTTCGCAGCTCTGGTGATCGAGGCTTCAACGTCATTTTCGGAGTAGTCGTTTTGAAGGAAAGTGAGTCTCAGGTGTTGTAATTCTTGTTATAAAGGGCTGGGATCAGAGATAGGCCAAGCTCTGTGGGCCAGTGTATTGAGAACTCCCAGTCGTTGAGACTTATGATAGAAACTATGAGCGTTCAGATAGAGATCGATGTGTGTAGGCTTGCGATGTCCAGGAATGAAGGAGCTCCATCCTTTTCCAATTCCATGGTAAACTGTATTTGATGACGAAGGCTGTTGAGACGCGCAAGAAAGCTAGGGAAGGTGTCTGATCCATGTGGCCAAATTACAAAGGTGTCGTCCAGGTTTCTATAGAAATGAGATGGTTTAAGTGGAGTTGTGGCAAGTATTTCATGATCTAGGTGTTCCATATAGAAATTAGCTATAGCTGGTGACAAAGGGGAGCACATTGCTACTCCGTCTACTTGTTCATAGAAAGTGCCACGGAACAAGGAAAAACTGGACGCCAGGTATGTCGGTGGACCTCTGTGATATCAGCCGGATATCAGGCTGTTCATCTAGCTTGCTGCCCGTGGAGAAATTTAGGTAAAATGTACTTACCACAACATGAGTGGAAAAAAACCCAATACTTCTGTTGTAACAAATGATAACTTGTTAGCATATCTACTGTGAGTTTCCCAAATTGACCCAATTGACCCAATTACCTTATTATTAGACCAATTCGCTAGTATCAGCATACACATGAAAGTCAATGCTTGGAAAATACTCAAATTTCCTTCAGTTGTTTCTCGAAAACTGGACAATAAGTAAAGTTAGGAACACCAATAGAGTACATATAACAAAGAAAATGAATTTATTCAGTTATAAAGCGCTAGTATTTTTCCCTCCCATTCTTACATTCACATTTTTTGTTACGTCACCAGTAGCTCAATAATTGCACTTTACATCAAGCATTCCGGAAATGTGACTAGTATTTAGGTCCTTCTAATTTCAAAATAGACAACAACAATACCTATTTGAAACTCTGATTAGCATATGAAAAGAGTAGTCAGTTAAATACCGTAACCGAGTAAACAGGTTGTTTCGAAATGACACCGAAAAAATTTAGCCGTTTCGTAATTTATAACTTAGCTGAAGAGAATTTCGGTGTGACAGCTTCGAAATTATATAAGGTATAACTTTATTCTGCATTAAATATTACATTATTTTGTGATTAGGTAGCGCATGAACCACTGATGTACGAATCTCAGAAGTTGTTACCGTGACGTACCGGCCACGAAAACAAAAGCATTACTCCTTGGGATTTATCAGTGACCCTAGCCTTGCTTTCAGGTAATGGAGCAAAGGGCAGTTATTTGTGGAAAATTCGACTAATAAGTTGACAGTTACACGGTTGCTCATTTTGCCATAACCTTCTTTTACTTTAATTTAAGTCCTTCAGCGTTAGGTCACATCAAACGATGAATTAAATTGGTGAAATGACGCTAAAATGAATCCGTGGTCCATAGAGCTTAGTGTTACACGACATTCGTCTATTAGGATAAGGGAAAACCCCAGAAAAACCTTATCCGGGTAGCTCACCGTGATCGAGATTCACACTCAGGACCTCTTGAACGTAGGGGCAGTCACGCTACCATCTATGCTACCTAGGCGGGCTTGCTATAATCTTAATTGTACTTTCAAACAGTTACTGTAAATATCAACAGCTTCCTTTCAAGTTACAAATGCTTTATTTAGTATTATTAAACACAGAGAAATAAAATGCTTGTATTATTACATAACCGTGTTCAGTATATTAGACAGATGCGAAATGACGATTGTTAAGAAAAGACCCCTACTCAAACTACGGTTTACCTACTTTTTTAATGTTTAGCAATCACGAAAGTGACTGAAACAACTTGTATCAATATACCACAAACTGAGGCATTAGCAGGTGAAATAAACGTGTCTTGAATTTTATTCAAATAGCTTCAGATGCCGTCTTCATTTTAAATGCATTTTTTTACTTGGAATTGTGGAATAGAAAGGCATGGGATTGCATAAAATTAATATATTTTATAAATAATAGAATAATTCTGTTTGTTGTGCCCACAGACCGTATTGCAGGAACGATTTATAAATTTAATTTGAACTCATTTGGTTCTGAAGGAGGACATTTTTGTAATTCCTTTTTTCTAAGGAAGACTATAGATAGGAAGCACCTAAAAAGACATCTACCTCCATGGCAATATAAATAGCGTAGCTCCAGCTACAGTAGTTAATTTCCTCCCAAAACCACAGTGGTCAGATCTCTGGAGGGAAATATCTTACCGAGGTGCAAGCTAACACTGCCCTAGTCACAGAATATAAAGCATTACTACACCGTAGGGGCAGAGGTTAGCACGATTTAATAAAAAAAGAAGGAGCCGTGCTGATCTGAAACGTATCCTCCCTGAGAAAAAAATAGATAGGAATTTAGAGGCTGCAAAAAGGACACCAAAATCCTATTGACATCATGGATGAGGATAGAAAATGGCTTGGAAAGACTAGTTGATGTCAGGTTCTTATTTGAGCCTCTCCATCCTCATTTATTCTTCAAAGAGATACGTGAATTACCTATATTTTATAAATCCAATAGCTATTCCTGCTCGTGATCAGTTGACACACGTTACTTGATTCAAATCCTCCTAACAAGAGAATACTTTTTCCTTAAGTGAAAATTTTAATCGTATTCAGACTAACATATTGTTCCCTTCTTGTGCCACTGCAGCGGAATGTTCTGAACTGCTAAGGAGATGAGAAATTAAAGTATATTTGATCAATACTGTCACAGAAGCATTGTTGTCCCGTGGGCGCAAGCCGCAACCGGCGCGTGAGCGAGCGCTGAACGCTTGACGAGAGACAGACGTCTGGATAGTTCCGTCTTTGTCTTGTCTTGCATTCTAGAACAATGACTGGAAGTATGAAAGCACGCGAAGTGTTAGAGCGGGTCAGTAGCTAACTGCGTGTGGAGCCATGTAGTAATTGTGAGTGGGTAGACATTTAAAGTGTTTACGTTTGTTTTCCTTTGCTTACCCGCAGCAAAGAACGAGTCGACCTTGAAGACTACTCTTTGTATGTCACGTCATTTTACTGCAGATGGGGTGTAAAAAGTTACTGTTTTCGTTTGCTTACCTGCAGCTAAGAAGAAGATGACCTTGAAGACTACTCTTTGTATGTCTCGTCATTTTTTTGCAGAAAGAGTGTACAAAGTTACTGTTTATATATTGTTGTTGCTGTACTTTACGTCCTCCAACGTTAAGACATATCGGACGATAAATGAAATGGGTGGAATGATGCTCAAATGAGCCCGGGGTCCATAGAGCTTAGAGTTACCCGACTTTCGTCTATCAGGATAAGGGAAACCCCCCGAAAAAGCCTTATCCATGTAACTCACCCTGACCAAAATTCGAACTCGGGACCTCTTGAACGTGAGGCAGACACGCTGCCATCTATGCTACCGAGGCGGGCTTATATATATTGCCTCACGTTCAACAGGTCCCGAGTTCCAATTTCGGTCAGGGTGAGTTACCTGGATCAGGATTTCCCCGGGGTTTTCCCTTGTCCTGATAGACAAATTTCGGGTAATTCTAAGCTCCATGGATCCCAGACTCACATGAGCATCATTTCACACACCACATTCATGGTCCGATATGTCTTAACGTTGGAGGACGTTTGAGTTTGAATCATTAGACCACGCACACACTTTCACTCTCATTCATACTTCCCTACTTTGGGGAAGATGAGGAATTATCTTGGTCGGAGGAAAATCCCCACCCCAACTGCCGGAAATCAAACCCGGGAGCTCTAGCACGGCAGGCAGGGGCTCTACCGATTGAGCTAAAGGGTCAAGTTTTATATTTTTGTATATTTAACCGTATACTAGTTAATTTTTATCAGAAGGTAAACAAGCAAAAGCAGAATCAAGTGAAACCTCATACAACGTCATGGAAAAATAAACAAAACAAGTTATTTAGTGCATTATAATTCAAACTGAAACTTTTGGCTATTTAATACTCAAGATAACGTTTAAATTCGTGATTATTTAGCGGTTTTGTTATCTGTGATACATATTTCAAGATGACGTTCCTTTTTTTTTGACTGGAGGAAAAATCCATTTCTGGATTTCCACTGTATTGGAGGGCACAGTGGAGTATGTGCGCTTCACCTCAAGGGTACTACTCCACTAAAAAGCCCTCCACCGGATTGGGAAGGAGAAATATGCTGCGGTACCGCCTTAAGCACCCGCGCATTCCAGGAAATGATCTTAGCTGTCTCGCTGTGCGATTCAGCAGAGTTGGTTTCTGATGCAGGGGTACAGACTTGACATGAAGCCCAGCCTGATCCACTGCCTATTTTGGATCGTATTTGATAGAATTCCTGGTGTTATCCGTTGGGAAGTTTAGGGTAATTTATTACACCGTAGCGCTGTGTATTAAGTTTAGATGTTTCATTGTCACTGCAAGTAATACTTGCAAGCATGTCAGCATGTAAATCTAGTTTGCATTATCGGCATTTGTCTTTAATGATCAGTTGTAATTATCTGCCGTCAGCATCGTCAGGTGTGTGAAAAACCTCATAGTCCATGTATCTGCTTGGTCGATATTTTAGAGTCCGCACTCAGCGGGCGGCCTACCTATTCAATTGTAGGTGTGAGCCTGTACCACTAAAGGGGACCCTCTTTCCCCGGGGCCGCCTTGGTAAATGTTTGGCGCAAGGACTTGAAGACTTTGGGAGGTTTGTTTTTGTGTGTATGTGTGTGTATGTGTGTGTTGGTGTACGTGTATGGGTGTGTGTTTATCTTAGATCAGCGATGTAAAGCATTTGGAAAGTTAACTAGGTTTTCTAGATATTGTTGTAGGTCTACCTCTGGCTCCCCGAGATTAATTTTTCTTTCAAAAATAGTTATTAGTTAGTTGCGGTTTAGCTTCTTTTTGTCGAGTAGGTATGACGTTTTCGTACAGTTCTGTAATTATATGTGCCATTGCCTAATCCATCAAGGATTCGTTTAACCGGCCTTTGTGGCGTAGCTGGCTGCCTGTCTGCCTGAGGCTCAAGACGTCCTGAGTTGGAATTTTGGTTATGGATGATTGATTTAAAGTGTACATTATGAAAATGCCATTAAACATTACAAAGAACATTGTTATAATTGTATCTGACATGGAGCAATATAAAGATGTTGAGTTGTCATAGCACGGCAGGACCAATAACTTGAAATTGGCCAAAGCTAGGTTCTTCTGTATTTATCCGCCGTAGAAATCGGACGTGTGTGTCAGTCCGTATGTCTCCTGAAAGGACGCGGTAAAGAAAACGTTGTACTGCTAGGGTCCAAGCTCTGTGTGTGTGTGTGTGTGTGTGTGTGTGTGTGTGTGTGTGTGTGTGTGTGTGTGTGTGTGTGTGCGGGAAGAGGAGAGTAAGCTGGTGACGTGTGGCAACGCTTGCATAAACAGAACTTATCACTTGCGATAGTTATTTTTCCTTACATGAGCATCAGTGGTGGCGCTCTCGCTTCCAAATACTTGTTTGAGCAAGTGCCGTGCTATTGTCAATTATTCGGGATGAAGTTTCGTCAGAGGCCAAATCTTTTGGCCCATAGTGAGGCTCGTCAGTTGGAATATAATAGAAAAGTAACTGAAGGAACGCAGACAAAGTTATTCCTTAAGTATCCGACTCAACCAGGTACACCTCAACATATAATAGAAGCTCCAACGTTAACTCATATCGGACGATGAATGAAATGGCGTTCAAATGTCCAGGGTACATAGAGCTTAGAGTTACCATACATTCCTCTTTCAAGATAAGAAAAAACCTCCAATGTTATGTCATATCGTACGATGAATGAAATCATGTTCAAATGAGCCCAGAGTTCATAGACCTTAGAGTTACTAGACATTCATCCTTCAGGACAAGGGAAAACCTCCAATGCTTTGTCATATCGGACGATGAATGAAATGAGGTTTCATTGAGTACAGGGTCCATAGAGCTTAGAGTTACCAGACATTCATCTTTCACAATAAGGAAGAACCTCCAACATTAAGTCCTGTCGCCCATTGAATGAAATGATGCACAAAAAGGCCAGGGTACATAGAGCATAGTTGTACCAGATATTCATCCATCAGGACAAGGGAAAACTTCCAACGTTAGGATATATCGGACGATGGATGAAATGATGTTAAAATGAGTCTAGGGTACGTATAGCTTCGAGATACCAGACATTCACCTTTGACGATAGGGAAAAAGCTCCAATGTTAACTCTTATCGGACGGTGAATGGGACGGTGTTCAAATGAGTGCAAGGTACATAGAGCTTCGAGTTACCAGACATTCATACTTCAGGACAAGGGGAAACCTCCAATGTTAAGTCATATCGGGCGATGGATGAACTGATTTTAAAATGAGTACAGGGTTCTAGAGCTTCGAGTTACCAGACATTCACCTTTGACGATAAGGAAAAAGCTCCAATGTTAACTCATATCGGACGATGAATGGGACGGTGTTCAAATGAGTGCAGGGTATATAGATCTTGGAGTTACCAGACATTCATCATTCAAGACAAGGTAAAACCTCCAATGTTAGTCATATAGGGCGATGGATGAAATGATTTTAAAACGATTACAGGGTTCTAGAGCTTGGAACTACCAGATATTCATTTTTCAGGATAAGGAAAAACCTCCAAATTTAAATCATATCGGGCGATGGATGAAATGATGTTAAAAAAAGTAAAGGGTACATAGAGCCTAGAGTTACCAGAGATTCCTCTTTCACGATAAGGCAAAACCTCCAACGTTAGCACTGGGGCGGGTTTTCTCCGCGATCTCATTCCACCCGTGCTCCATCTTCATCTCCTGTATAGTGCCATCGCCTGCGGTGGCGTATGTAGTAAAAGCGGGTGTTAACCACTACACATTTCATTTCATTTTCCTCCAACGTAAAGTTATATTGCACGATGGGTGTAGTGATGTTCCATTGAGTACATGGTCCATTGAGGTTAGAGTTACTAGACATACATCTTTCAGGATAAGGCAAAACGTCCAAATTTAAGTCAAATCGGACGATGAATGAAATGATGTTCAAATGAGTACAGGGTATATAGAGCTTAGAGTTACCAGACATTCATCTTTCACGATAGGAGAAAACCTCCATTGTTAAGTCATATCGGACGATGAACGAAATGCTGTTCAAATGAGTCAAGGGTCCTTAGAGCTTAGAGTTACCAGACATTCATCTTTCAAGATAAGAGGATGCGTCCACTGTTAAGTCACATGGGACAATGAATGGAATGGTATTCAAAAGAGTACAGGATACATAGGGCCTAGAATTACACGAATTAAGTTGAATTTAAAAGTACATTATAGCAAAAAGGCCATTCTTAAATAGTGTCATACAACATGACACTAATAGTGCCGGGTACTATGACTTTGATAGTTATATGCATTGTCCAGTTTTATGCATTCATTGAAAAGCGTGCCCGCCACGGTAGCGTGTCTTCCTTACGTTCAAGAGGTCCCGAGAGGTCTCGGCTAGGGTGGGTTACCTGCATAAGGTTTTTCCGGGGTTTACCCTTATCTTGAAAGAGGAATGTTAGGTAGCCCTAAGCTCCATGGAGCCCGGACTAATTTTAGCAGCACTTCATCCATTTCATTCCCGTCCGATAGGTCTTAAAATTGGAGTACGTAAATTACAAGAACAGAAAATTGAAAAAGGAGAAACGCCACGGCTTGGCTGGACGTTAGCACTCCTCTACCCTCTCTAATGCCAATCTTATTCGACGTAAACTTGATCATATTCCTTTCAAGCACGCAGAACGTGGATAATAGAAGTAACAATTTTTTTAATACGTAGTATCATCGTTCACAAATTTGATTATTTGTTCAGTGCTTCAAACAGTTTTAAATTATCTAAATAAGTCAAATTATGTTTTGGAAGAAAACGTTAGAGATATTATTTATTTTTTCTACAAATCCACCATCACTTCTCATCTGCAACTGGACCCTGAAAAATAGATCTCAATACTAACACGAGAACAACTGTGGTAAGTGCCAGAATACATTGTAGCTGCGAACGTCGGGTCCAGTTTTGAGATAATCAAAGCGGTGCACCATTGCATCTCATCATGACCATCTCTGGATCCCTACAGAAGAAATAATGTTAAACTGGGGTGTTGTAGTTTCTAACATGAACTCACGGCTTAAAACAAGTATTTTCCTGGTAACAATGAGGAATATAATCCCTGAAGTATTTACGGAAAATCCTCTTACTTGGCCATTGTATGCATAATACAACGCGGACTCCATGCACTATGGTTTCCCGATAATCAAGAACAAATAAATAAGGAAACAAATACAAATAGCTAAAATTTGCATGAAGTATTTTTATAGGACTTAGTACACATTTATGCTGGTTATTAAAAAATTATTCTGCTTTCCATTGGAGGTGTGGTTTCTTTATTCTGGTACAGAAGATACTGGATACAGGTTTGCCTTCAGTAACGTTTAGATAGAATTGTGAATTCATTGCACATTTTACTCTCTCTTTTATATTTTTATCAACAATATAGTCAAAACATGAAGCAAAAGAACGTATATCATTTGTAAATTGCAAATACATAGGATGTCTTTCTACATATGAGGTTGGTCTGAAATGTTTCCAACCTAATAAAGATACAACACATTTTTTTCAAAATTTCTTATTTTTCAACGTAGTCTCTCTCCTTGAAACTCTATACACCTCTCCCAGCGATGCTCCCAACTCTGTAACACGTCCAAATTGTACTCGACGTTTTCCAACATACTCTTCATGTAGCTCTACACACTTCTCCCAGCGATGCTCCCATCTCTGTAACCCGTACAAATAGTACTCGACGTTTTCCAACATAGTCTTCTTGTAGCTCTACACACTTCTCCCAGCGACGCTCCCATCTCTGTAACACGTCCAAATAGTACTCGACGTTTTCCAACATACTCTTCATGTAGCTCTACACACTTCTCCCAGCGATGCTCCCATCTCTGTAACACGTCCAAATAGTACTCGACGTTTTCCAACATACTCTTCATGTAGCTCTACACACTTCTCCCAGCGATGCTCCCATCTCTGTAACACGTCCAAATAGTACTCGACGTTTTCCAACATACTCTTCATGTAGCTCTACACACCTCTCCCAGCGATGCTCCCATCTCTGTAACACGTCCAAATAGTACTCGACGTTTTCCAACATACTCTTCATGTAGCTCTACACACTTCTCGCAGCGATGCTCCCATCTCTGTAACACGTCCAAATAGTACTCGACGTTTTCCAACATACTCTTCATGTAGCTCTACACACTTCTCCCAGCGATGCTCCCATCTTTGTAACTCACCCAAATAGTACTCGACGTTCTTCAACATTGCCTCCTTGTAACTCTACACACTTCTCTCAGCGATACTCCCATCTCTGTAACCCGTCCAAATAGTACTCGACGTTTTCCAACATAGTCTCCTTGTAACTCTACACACTTCTCCCAGCGATACTCCCATCTCTGTAACCCGTCCAAATTGTACTCGACGTTCTTCAACATAGTCTCCTTGTAACTCTACACACTTCTCCCAGTGATACTCCCATCTCTGTAACCCGTCCAGATAGTACTCGGCGTTTTTTCAACATAGTCTCCTTATAGCTCTACACACTTCTCCCAGCGATGCTCCCATATCTGTAACCTGTCCAAGTAGTACTCGGCGTTTTTCTCTTTAAAATAATTGCTTACGGAGATGATTGTCTCTTCATTTGACGAAAATCTCTGTCCTCCGTCCGGAGTTTTCAGATGAGGGAACAAAAAAGGCGTCGCTTGTAACTAGATCAGGTGAAGAAGGCGGATGGTCAAGCAGTTCAAACCATAATTAGTGGATGTTTGCCATTGTGACCGCTGAGTTATGAGTCGGTGCGTTGTCTTAGTGAAACATGATTTTTTCCTGCAAATCTGGCCGTTTTCTCGCAAGTTCTGCCTTTAGTTTGTCAAGCAGTAATGCGTAGTATGCTCATCTAACGGTTTTTCCTTTTTGAAGATAACCGATTTAAATAACTCCATGGACATTCCAGAAAACAGCCAGCATCACTTTCCTAGCCCGAAAATAGGCAGTTTAGCTTGTTTTGGAGCCGGTTTCGCCTTTGTAGTCCACCTTTCTGGACTGTATTTTTGTTTCATGGTAAATTAAGTTTCATCTACCGTAATTAATCGGCGTCAAACCTCGGATATATTGCGCCTAAACTGCTCCAACAGATCGCTGTAAAAGTTAATTCAAACACACTTTTGGTCTAGGGTGGATAAACGCGGCATCGTACGTGGCCACAGCTTTCTCATGACTAAATGTTGAACTAATGTGACAAACACCTTCTTTTCACATTAGCGTAACCTCTGCTATTTCTATCACTTTAATTATGCGGTCGCCTAGCACCATTTGGTCAACGTTGGCGATGTTTTCGTCTATAGCTGCAGTTTGTCGAAGTCCCGAACGTTCATCGTCTCCCAAGCTCTTACAGTCACGTTTAAATTCAGCTGCCCAAAATTATGCCTAGGGGAGCGGATCTGTCCCGTTCAGCTGCTGTGGTGCGAACGCTGCGGACTCGTAGCACTCGTGATACCTCTGACGTTACCAGAGGAACCTCGGGCCTAACATTCGAGCCCCTCCCTGAATGGGAGTTGCCCGGATTGGGTTGGACTCGAGGGGGCACTGTGTTGCCGACACCCAGGGGAAAACAGCTACCTCCGGCTAGGCTTCGGCCGCCCAGAGGGGGCAGAGGTTTGCTTAAAAGTTGCCGGGTACTAGTTCGCCGATCTAGTAGAGGGTGTGCTAAATCACCACGCGGCCCCACCGAGGTTTTTCGGTGGTCTTCGCTGCGGGGTTGACGCGCGTAAGTAGCCTATCCACTTCCACCCGTCTTATGATGGGGGGGGGGGGAGTTAGACTCCAAGTATTGCCCCAAGGAAAGCACCACGGAGTTTTCCATCGCTCCCGGGTAACAGAGGTCGGAGTCTTCGGACTTAGGGGTTGACCTCGTGACAACGTGTATGGTAAATGATGGTGCAGAGTCCCCATACACCACATCCAAATTAACTTTGGTTTGTGCAGGTGTATTGCATTTCAAAAACAAATATTTAATAACATCTCCACGCTCGAATTTGTCCATTTTAATAAAAACACATAAGCTTACCCAAAGGAGTATTACATAACAACTGAGCGTCTAAAATGGCTGAAACATTGGTGAGTAAATGTCTACATATGGAGAAGGAAATTCAGTAGCTTTTATGCAGGAGTGCTGCCATCTTCATGTTGAGGTCGCAAGCTTTTCGGACCTCCCTCGTGTTTTCCGGTTTAATAAATTATGTGCGGGGCTTTTGTGGTAAAATTTTGATTATTTATTTGGAAATAAATAAGGAAAGCATTTCTGTAGAAGTTTAACACGTGAAGGAAAATATAAAAAAAATGCATTTTGGAAACATGTTGCTTTATTCATTAAATTTATAGTACCATATTTCCTATATATTGTAACATTTAAGCTTTTTATTTGTCGAAAAGACGCTACCATTTTACTAAGAAAAGAAAGACATTTTATGAGAAGCGAACCATTCGCTTAACAGGAAGTTAATTTTCTGATTAATAAGATATAGAGGAATACCTGGTTGTGTGTAGTAATTTATACAAGACCATATGACTCATTCGATTATATTTATTAAATCTAATTAATAATACACGCTCCATAATTTGGTATGAACTGTCTCTCTCAAGGAATGTATATTGTAATTTTGTGAAAGTAGACGGAAGCATTTGAGCTCTGTAGCGAGGTTGCATATCGAAGATGAATATTGTTATTTGCTGTGCAGAAATATGGCCCGTTCGGCTTTTACTGCATCCTGTTCCTGAGACACACACACCCGTTAAATTTATAGCGCAGTAGAGTGTGTTGCCATGCTGTGGAGGATACAATAAATGGACCCGCATATCTCTGCCAGCAAAAGTTAGTAGGTCAGGGGACATCTGTTCACTTAGAACCGAGAAAGTGCTGCCTTAGCCTGGAGAGCTAGAAAGGAAAAGCGAAGAATTCGCTTGCATATTTCATAACTTACATGGATTGAAAGACGTTAATCAAATGTGAGGCACAGATGGTTAAATATGAAACAACTATGCGGTAATCGCAAGTTGCGAGAGCTACTTGTGTGTACGAGGGTGGTCTGAAAAAGTTTCCGACCTCAACATAAAGATGCAAACACTAGTAAATAAAAGCTAGTGGATTTCGTTGTTCATCTGTCTGTAGTTCCCCACCAAAATTCAGCTACTTTGGACGCTCAGTTGTTACGTAACAGTCATTTGGTTGAGTTGATGTGAGTTTTTTTATGAAAACGTACAAAATCGAGAATTGACCTGTCATTAAATATTTGTTTTCAAAGGATATGCGTCTGCGCAAATCAAAGGTGAGTTGGATTCTGTACATGGGGACTATACACCATTATTTCCCACAGGGAAATTTGACAGCTGAATTTAAACGAGGCCGTAAGAGCTTGGGAAACGATGAACTTTCGGGACGTCCAAAAACTTAAACCACTGACGAAAACATCTTCAAATTTCATGAAATGGTGCTAGACGAATATCGAATTACAGTGAGAGTGATAGCAGAGGCTATGGACATGTCAAGAAACGTGTTTCCCACATATTAAATCAACATTTAGTCATGGGAAAGCTGTCCGCGCGTTGGGCGCTGCGTTTGCTTGCGTTAGACCAAAAACGTGTTCGAATGAACATTTCCAACGCTCTGTTAGCGCAGTCTAGGCGAAATAAATGCGAGCTTTGGTGCAGATTAATTACTGCAGATGAAATTTGGATACACCATTATACGCCTGGAATTAGAATACAGTCCAGACAGTAAACTGCAAAGGGGAGGAACCGGCTCCAAAATAAAAAAAGGAACTTTTTCTTCAGCTGGGAAAGTGATGGTGACTCCTTTTTTTTTGGGGGGGGGGGGGATACTCACGCAATTATTTTATTCCATTATCTTCAAAAAGGAAAAACCATTTCAGTAGCATACTACTTATCATTACTTGACAAGCTGAAGGCAGAACTTGCGGGAATACGGCCACTTTTGCAGAAAAAGAAATTTCTGTTTCAGCAAAACAACACACCGTCTCACACCTCAGCGATTGCAATGGTGAAAATCCACGAAATACCGTTTTTACTGCTTGACTATCCGCCTTCCTCACCAGATCTAGCCTCAAGCGACTTCTTTTTGTTCGTTCATCTGAAAATTACCCGGAAGACTGAGGTCTCCTAACCTGGCATTTAATTTACTGAAAACACGTCTTTTGTTCAGTAATGCGAATTTTTATAGTGTTTTGTCTTTGTTTATATGTGTGTTATATCCAGTATTTCATTTGTTATTATAACATTTAATAATTATTCTGATGGTGGGAGAGATGCGCACTCCCGAAACGTTGATATCTTATCATCTTTTCACCTGGCTGGCTTCCCGAGAAGAAATTGAGCATCTTCGTCGCCAGGAAAGCTTCAGGTCTTATGATGACCTTGCTTATCTTTTGAGACTGTGCACTTCGTCTTCTGCACCATATATATAAGACCTTGTAAAACATAACCTGTAACACAAAAGTCATCTTAACATTAGTTAATGGACATTAATTGTTCCTTCACACTAGCCTTGTTTACGTTAAAGTATGGAAAGATAGAGTCAGGCTTAAAAATTCAATGCCATAGCCAGGATTTGAACCACGGATCTTCTGGTCTCCATCCAGCCGCTCTAACCATTGAGCTACTGTGGCTAACGTGCCGATATGACATTAAATTCTGCAACTGATTCGCATTTTTTCCGGTAAACTACGCTAAACCATGTGTTTATGAGGACTAAGTGGTTTACTGAGAAAAATACGAGTTTACCACGCTAAACCATGTGTTTATGAGGACTAAGTGGTTTACTGCGAAAAATACGAGTTTAACACGGTAAACCATGTGTTTATGAGAACTCCTAAGTGGTTACCGGGAAAAATACGAGTTTACCACTGTAAACCATGTGTTTATGAGGACCCGTAAGTGGTTTACCGGGAAAAAATACCAGTTTACCACGTTAAACCATGTATTTATGAGGACCCCTAAGTGGTTTACCCGGAAAAATACGAGTTTAACACGGTAAACCATGTGTTTATGAGAACTCCTAAGTGGTTTACCGGGAAAAATACGAGTTTAACACGGTAAACCATGTGTTTATGGGAACTCCTAAGTGTTTACCGGGAAAGATACGAGTTTACCACTGTAAACCATGTGTTTATGAGGACCCGAAAGTGGTTTACCGGAAAAAGTACGAGTTGACTACGGTAAACCATGTGTTTATGAGGACCCCTAAGTGGTTTGCCGGAAAAAGTACGAGTTTACCACGTTAAGCCATGTGTTTATGAGAACTCCTAAGTGGTTTACCGGAAAAAGTACGAGTTGACTACGGTAAACCATGTGTTTATGAGGACCCTTAAGTGGTTTACCGGGGAAAATACGCGTTTGCCACGGTAAACCATGTGTTTATGAGGATTCCTAAGTGGTTTACCGGGAAAAATACGAGTTGACCACGGTAAACCATGTGTTAATGAGGACTCCTAAGTGGTTCACCGGAAAAAATACGAGTTGACCACGGTAAACCATGTGTTTATGAGAACTCCTAAGTGGTTTACCGGTAAGAATACGAGTTGACCACGGTAAACCATGTGTTTATGAGGACCCCTAAGTGGTTTACCGGGAAAGATACGAGTTTACCACTGTACACCATGTGTTTATGAGGACCCATAAGTGGTTTACCGGAAAAAGTACGAGTTGACTACGGTAAACCATGTGTTTATGAGGACCCCTAAGTGGTTTACCGGAAAAAGTACGAGTTTACCACGGTAAGCCATGTGTTTATGAGAACTCCTAAGTGGTTTACCGTGAAAAGTACGAGTTTACCACTGTAAACCATGTGTTTATGAGAACTCCTAAGTGGTTTACTAGGAAAAATACGAGTCAGTTGGCGAACTTAATGTCATATCGGCACGTTAGTCACAGTAGCTCAATGGTTAGAGTGGCTGGATGGAGACCAGAAGATCCGGGGTTCAAATCCCGGCTATGGCATTGAATTTTTCAGTCTGACTCTACGTTTCTGCATTAGTTCGCTAGTAAGGAGTAAGCGTGCGAACATTTATGATTGCCTATACGTGAGAATGATAGTGATATCCCACCACTGGAACTCAGAAACCACAGGTAAACGTACGATTCTATCACAGCGCGTGGAAGGAGGTGCTTTCAACATTCCCATTCCTGCTTTAATTGAGCACCCCAGGTTTACACTGAGCGATAAAGTGCCCTTTCTTTATCATTTATCAGCCAGAATAGAACATATTTATGATTTTGAGTACTTTATAGCAAAGAAAGCAGTTTCTGGAATTCCAGAACGTGTTGCTGAATGCTGTCCAACCTTTGAGAATGTGCTGCAAGAATTTACTTGCCGAATTTCTGGTATGTTTCTCCTCTGGCGCTTTTATATTAGCTCTAAAAAATGGAAGAAGCTTCAGTAGAAATTCCAGTACGCTCAGCTGGTTGCGGCTCATTCGACAGTCCCCTTTCCCAACGTCCCTTCTCTGTCCTTCCATCCCCAGCCTTTCAGCCCAAAATACATTAAAAACTTTGTCTTCTTTTCTTTTAATTTCGCTTTAGAAGTACATGTCAGCACACCGGGTAAACGCTAAAACCAGATGCTGATAGGGATGATCTTCAACTTAACTATATAATTGCCGAGATCATTAAATATTCTCTGGTAATTATTGTGCGATTTATCCACGTTAATGGTAAAGTATATTTCAAATGGGAAGCATCACAGGAGTTTTATCGCTTTCAGTTCATGCCCCAATGCCATGATATCTTTGTAACTGCTAGTTTGAACTCACCCTCTAAAGAGAAACTTAATATCTGTAATGTCTTTTATGATACTTAAAAAAATTGAAAGACATTCTAAGTATACTAATATGTAAATTAAGTTTAAAATTTGAAATTGTTGAAATAAATAAGACTCATTGGTAGACAGAAATCAATGAGTGAATGAGTGAGTGAAGGAAGCAAGGAAGAAAGGAAGGAAGGAAGGAAGGGAGGGAGATAGGGAGGAAGGGAAGGAACGAAGGAAGGTAGTTAGGGAGGAATGAAAGAGGAAGGGAGGGAGGAAGGAAGGGAAGGGAAAAGGAGGTTGGCAGGGAAGGAAGCAATGGACGGCAGGAAGTGAGGGAGGAAGGAAGAGAGGGAGCAAGGTAAGAAGTAAGGGAGGGGGAAGGAAGGGAGGAAGGAAGGAAGACAGGGAGGGAGGAAAGGAGGGAGCGAAGGAATGGAGGGAGGAATGAAAGGTGGAAGGGAGGGAGGAAGGAAGGGAAGGGGAAAGGAGGTTGGCAGGGAAGGAAGTAATGGACGGCAGGAAGTGAGGGAGGAAGAAAGAGAGGGAGCAAGGTAAGAAGTAAGGGAGGGGGAAGGAAGGGAGGAAGGAAGGAAGACAGGGAGGGAGGAAAGGAGGGAGCGAAAGAACGAAGGAATGGAGGGAGGAATGAAAAGTGGAAGGGAGGGAGGAAGGAAGGGAAGGGGAAAGGAGGTTGGCAGGGAAGGAAGGAACGACGGAAGGAATGAAGGGAGGGAGGAAAAGAGGCTGGGAAGGAAGGAAGGGAGGGAAGGAAGAAAGTGAGAGGGAGAAAGGAAGGGAGGAAGGAATGGAGGGAGGAAGGAAGGGAGGGAGGAAGGAAGGAAGGGAGGGAGGAAGCTAAGGGGAAAGGAGGATGGAAGGGAAGGAAGGAACTAACGAAGGAGGTGATGGAGGGAGGAAAAGAGGGAGGGAAAGAAGGAGAGAAGGAGGGGAGGCAGGTAGGAAGGGAGCAAGGAAGGGAGTGAGGAAAAAAGGGAGGGAACGAAGTGAGGAACGAAGGGAGGAAGGAAGGATGGGAGGAAGGAAGGGAGCTGGAAACGAAGGAAGGGAGGGATAGAGGGAGGGAGTTTGGGAGGGAAGGAGGGTGGAAGGAGGAAGGAAGGAAGAAAGGAGGGAGGGAAGGAGGAACGAATGAGCGAACGAATTATTTATTGTGCGTATTCCAATTTTTTTTTTCAATTTACCTCCTCTAACTTTTAAGTCAAATCGGACAAAAATGAAATGGGTGAAACGATGCTCAAATGACTCAATGGTCCATGGAGCTTAGAGCTACCCGACATTCGTCTTTTAGGATAAGGTAAAACCCCGGGAAAACTAATGCAGGTAACTCACCCTGACCGAGATTGGAACTCGGGACCTCTTGAACGTGAGGCAGACATGCTACCATCTACGCAACCGAGGCGGGCACATATTCCAAAACTTTACAATTTACAACTTTGGGCTACATTTATTTGTCTTTACCTTGTTGCTACCTTGGCTTACATGACACCCTGGTCTTCTGCTCTGTCAGGCAGCTCTTAACCTCCATGCCTGCTTATTAATTAGTCCCATTCTTCCCCCTCATCTTCCTTTCTTATATTCTTTACATTTCTCGTCCATCTTTCTTTTACCTTCTGCAACAACACACCAATACTTCTTGCCATATTTTCCTCCTTTCCCGTTAACATTTTGTAGCTACTATACTCTTCTTTACTTTCTCCTATTTTTCTCCTATATTGCTAACTCTTTGAATTCTGTTACTGTTCTATGCTCCCCAGGGTCCTACTGATGTCGGTACGGGAATTGGCGATCCCAGGGTCCCAAGCCAAACTGACACCCTCGATGGGGGTTACCCTTAGTGGCGAGGGGTCAGACAAAACACCCACGCACGTGTAGACCGGGCGGGGAGACCCGTGTCGGGGGAAAGGTTTCTCCTGGTGGTTGAGGAATCTTGTACCAGTGTCCTTCTGAATTCGGGGAAGGTGCGCATTTCCGATACACTACTTTGGTTTCTGCTTCACCTAAACGGGAGGTTATGGAATAACCCACCCCTAATCAATCGGCCAGGACTAGGTCTTGTACAGAACTCCAGAGTGAGTGGAACGGCGAGCCCGCTATATGCCTTGTGTAGCCCTGTCATTCCAGTGGGATGAACCCTTGTTGGACTCCGTGGTGGGTGGAGAGAACTGCGGGATGAAATTATTGCTGTTTTTTATGGCTACTCTGACAACGAAACAAACCAAAATTGCAAAGACTAGTGTAAACGAAGTAGTTGAATCCGTTGGTCCTCGCTACTTAGTGATTAGAAGAACTGAAGAAGGTCAAAAAATCTCTACAGTAAACCACTCTCTCATCCAAAACGGTTTCATTAGAATCGCTGGTCCTGTCAAGATGTGCACAAGATCGCGCAACGGCACGCCCTTGGTGGAAGCGCATTCCGTCTCCCAGGCCACTGCCATAAGACACTGAAATCCTCGCGCGGGTTGGTAACCACCCGTGCGCTGGACGGTATGTCCGACGAGGAGATCCAGAAAAACCTGAGAGAACAAGGAGTTACTTGTGTGTACCGAGTCCAGCGCAGAGAACGTGGGGAATTGTTGCCTACTCGTACCCTGTTCCTTACTTTTGATCGTGTAGATCTTCCTCCAAAGATTAAGGCAGGATATTACAGTTTTGAGGTCAGACCCCATATACCAAACCTCCAGCGGTGCTACAAGTGTCAGCCTTTAGGTCACACCAATCAACTGTGTAACGGATGTCCAGCATGCGTCAACTGTGGTTTGGCATTACACGATGGTGAGTGCTCCTCGCCTATTAAATGTGTCAACCTTGCCGGGGGGCAACCATCTAGTTCCAGGGACTGCCCACGCTTTGTGGAAGAAGAGGCAATTCAGGAAATCCGGGTTAAGGAGAAGGTATCCTTCTCGTACACCCTGGGCCACGCCGTGCTTTACTCTCACCAATGCGGCCCGGGTTCGATCCCAGGCGACCGCAAAGTGAGATTTGTTGTGGACAACATGGCGCTGGGGCGGGTTTTCTCCGGAACCTCCGGTTTCCCCCGCCATCTCATTCCACCGGTGCTCCATCTTCATTTCATGTATCATCAGTGACATTGCCTGCGGTGCCGTATGTAGTAAAGGCGGGCGTTAAACAGTACACATTTTTAATTTCATTTGACCCATTAAATGTGTCAACTGTGCCGGGGGCACCCATCTAGTTCCAGGGACTGCCCACGCTTTGTGGAAGAAGAAGCAATTCAGGAAATCCGGGTTAAGGAGAAGGTATCCTTCTCGTACGCCCGGAAACACAGTCCTATGCTTTCATTTCCACCAGACAATTCACAAATTTTGTTGTCTGTAGTGTTAGCATGAAGCTAGCGGTTTTAGTGAAAAACAAAGAAGTTTTAAAATGAGGTTTCGTCGTCTTTGTAAATAGGTTCTTTTATTCCAGGTCATTTTTATAGATAAAAAGGTAAATTTCATGCTGACCGCAGAGAAGGTGCTCTAATTCTTGTTTAGTTTGCTAGCTGAAGTATCTAATCACCAATTAGCATTGCGATGACCATTCGCAGAAGGAAGCGATGTGAAGAAAGCACAGAAGGCTACAGTCCACATGCAGACAAGCACAGAGATGTATGGAAGTCCCTAATAAATGTGAGGATATACTCCCAATAGTTCTGGCCCCGTAGGATCAGAACCCGGGCCTCTCGGGTCTATTTACTGTAGGACAGTACCTATTTTATAAACTGACCCCCCCGCCTGCACACGGCAGACAGGACGGAATTGGATACGCCACTTATGCGCCGGTCCTTAATGAACCAGCTACCAAATAACCTTGGTAGGGCCGCCAGTGTCTAGCTCACCAGCTACTAGCTCTGCAGTCTAGTCCCCGGGACTTATGAGGCAACCCTCTACCCCCTCCGGGCGGCCAGTAGCCTGACCGGAGGTACCCAATTGCCCGTGGGTGGCGGGAACACACTGCCCCCTCAAGTCCAATCCAATCCGAACAGCTCCTAAGGGAGGGGCTCGGCATGTTTGGCCCGAGGTTCCTCTGGAACGTTAGAGGTACCACGAGTGCTAGGGGTCCGTAGCACCCGCACTTTGGCAGCTGAAAGGGACGCATCCCTCCCCCTACGGGGGGAAGTCCCTAATAGTACCTGTATGGAGGACTGGACTCAATGCTGTCTAATGATGATGCTTGCAGCAAGCATCCGTGACACCTGGCAGCACCACCGCACGCCACGAAATCCAGAAGCACAACTGCTAAACAGGGTAAGTCACAAACTTTCCAAGGTCTTAGCGTACAGGAATCAAACCCTAACATTATAACAATATGCCCATTAGTATTTCTCATTATTGAATGATTCCATAAATTTCTGTACTTTAAAAACACTGTTTATGCATCGCCATTTTCAACTCTTAGGGGGCGCTGATAAAACATTGGACATAAAAATTGCTCAACGCTATTCTCTCTAGAGAATTTCAAAGGCATGCTCGTTCCTTTTATTACAAAATAATTATTTATGCACTTCAAACAAGTGCTCTGATTTAATTGCTCCTTCTCTGTTTTATTTCGGAATTTATCAAGCTTATAAACATTTGTTCCTTCCTCCACATAGTTGTTCGTTCTTCCAGAAAAAGAATTTCTCTCCATGAATATAAAGGTCTGAAAGGCATTTCTTTAATTTTGAAAGCATTCTGCTTAATATTGCCTTCTTGGAAATATACTAAAAACAGAAAAGTGTCCCGGTGATTGTCTGGTGTTCACTGATTTACAACTGCCGTGTTCCAATATACTACTATATAGTTTACTAAAGTTTCCTGAATAATTAATTTTCCATAATTAATTTTCCTTGTATTGTGTAATAGAGTTAAAGGCAT
Source organism: Mantis religiosa (assembly GCA_030765055.1). Classification (NCBI taxonomy): domain Eukaryota; kingdom Metazoa; phylum Arthropoda; class Insecta; order Mantodea; family Mantidae; genus Mantis; species Mantis religiosa. The sequence goes on along the minus strand of CM060956.1, from coordinate 146,014,098 downwards.
TTTCATTACGTTAGATCTACCACCAGAGTTTCTCTAAGTTCTTATAATAACAATTGTCTGCAAAGCAATTTACACAGTTCATCATGTGGCAACAAAGCAACGTTCAGATATTAAATTTTGATCCCTATTACAGCAACTTCCTTCAAAGGCATTGAGAAAGCTCCAATAGTTTGTTCCCTTTTGATTTATTTTCTCTTGTTTGTTTCACAATCACTTTACTCATACCTGTATTCGCTGAGGAGTTTGATGGCATCACCTCTGCTCTATGTAGGGTCTGAGAAAAAAGATCGAAAGTAGGTACTAAGTGACAAAAGAGTAGAAGTTTCCTTTGTCCTTTTCTTCTTCTAATTTACGTGCACCAACTATACTATATACTTCTCCGAAAGGAATACATCAACTAAACCAACTTTGCAGAAAATATATGACAATCTCAAAGACAAAAACAAAAGTAATGGCATTCCATGGAAAATATCCAATAAAGACCAAAATTGTAGTAGAGGAAACTATCGCACTTTCAATACCTTGGCTGTGATATAAGCTATAAATCGGAAAATCAAGATATAAGGAATAAAATACAAAAATTCCAAGCAGTTTGCGGAACAATTAAGAGAACCCTCAGGAATAAAGCAAGGAAAGAAACTCAAATAAGATTCTACAAAGTGATGGCAATCCCAATACTAAAATATGGAAGTGAGTCATGGATAATTAAGGAAAAGGAGAACAGTAAAACACAAGCTACTGAAATGAGATTCTTACGATCAATCAAAGGATGTACAAGAGAAGATCATATTAGGAATATAATTATTAGAAAAGAATTAGAAGTAAAACCGTTATTAGAAGAAATCCAAAGATATAGAAATGAATGGGTCGAACACCTTAATCACATGCCAAGAGAAAGAATACCAAAACAAGCCTTCAATTATAAACCAAGAGGACGAAGATCAATAGGACGCCTCCTAAAGAGATGGCTTCAGGAAATGTGAGACCGGAACAGGCTTAAGCCTAACCCGTGAAGGAAGAAGAAGAAGACGTTCTCCAACGTTAAGTCATATCGGAGGATGAATGAAATGGATGTAATGATACTCAAATGAGTCCGGAATCCATGGAGCTTACAGTTACCCAACATTCGTCTTTCAGGATAAGGAAAAACCCCGGAAAAAACCTTATCCAGGTAACTCACCCTGACCGAGATTCGAACTCGGCAACTCTTGATCGTGAAGCAGACACGCTACCACCACGCTACCGAGGCGGGCAATCAGTCGTTGCATGTGCAGTATGGCGCCGAGCGCTGTCGTGATAAAAAATCACTCCCTTTCACAGCATTCCCCTCCTTCGATTTTGAATGGCACGTCGCAATTTTTTTAGTCTCACAGTAGCTAACGGCGATTATTGCTGTGCTGGTAGAAATAAACTCACACAACAATACACCTTTTCTGTCCCAGAACACCTAGTCATCACTTTGCCTGCAGAATATATCCGTTGAACTTTCGCGGCTTCCGCGAATTCGAATGCCATCTCTGACGAGAACGTTCTTTAGATTCTGGTGTTGTGTAGTGCACCAAGGTTACATCGCTAGTGACCACTGAATCCAACAATTCCTCGCCCTGTTCTGCATTATGCTCCAGGAATCGGTGGGCCGCTTCAACACGTTGCCGTTTATAGTCTTCGATGAGCATTTTGGGGACCCACCTCGCATACACCTTGTGATAATGCAGATGTTCGGTCAAAATCTTGTCAATCGTAGTCCTACTGAATTCAGGGTAAGTTCACACAGCTCGCGAATTGTCACACGCCGCCCACACTTCACGTTGTTTTTGCAAGATTTCAGCAGCATTATTGGCAATATGCATTATCGTGGTGTAGCATCCAGCCTGCTTCACGAATATGTGGTCTTATGCGTCTGATATGGACTTGCAATGTTTTCAGGATATCCCTGTAGCGTTATCCAGATACTGATGTGTGTGCAGGTACAACATGCTGATAAACCATTCCATGAATATCAAAGAATAAGATAATCATAATTTTCCAAGCAGAAGCAACCACTTTTGTTTTCTGGGGGTTGGCGATAAAGGGGACGTCCACACTAAGTTTTGCTGTTTGCTATTAGGTTCAAAATGATGTAGCCAAGTTTCATCAACAGTGATTACGTTTGAAAGAAACTCCGGATCTTCCTCTAACATCAACCTTAACTGCATGTTACCTCCATTACAGCGGTAGGCGATACTGAACATGTCTGTACTTGCGTGGTTCTCACAGGCGGGAACCAGGAGTACCAACAATGAAACTACTACGGCGTGTAGTGCTAAAAATTATGACCGTAAAAAATTATGATTATTTTTTATTGAACAGCCGTCGTATTTACCTTGCACCTTGGACTAAGGAGTTCTGTCCTAAAGGTCATGGAAAGCAGTCCTATATTATCGCACATCTTCAAATGTTTCCCTGATATTCATAAATTCTTTTGTTCAGGATTACACTTAATGGGACTCCATTTAACTGTAGTATTAGCTCCCTGTTCGGTTCTTACCCTTCTCTACCCAGATATCTATATTTTGGCTTCTATTTTCCTAAACATTCGATTATACTTCTATTTTAAATCATACTTTATTTTCATTTATTCCTTTCGTCACCTTTATTTCTCTATACCATTGCTTTACTTGTACGGGAGGATAAAGCTACTTCACTTTCGTTACCTTTCCCCCCCCCCTACACTCCCTACTCAGTCCTACTGTTAAGAATTTTTTAGGGTATGTAGACTGAACGCGATGCTCGGGTATTTCCAACATGAAACAAAATATTAAATTTTTCATACCATGAGAAAATGCTTCTCACTATATATGCATGGAACTTTGTTCCGAAGTGTCAACGAACAGATGTGGCTCAGGAATCTAGATGACACACAGAAACAAGTGCTCTCTCGCTGCGTGTTGCCATGTCACACCAGCGGCTCTCTCATGGCCATGTATCCTCCGAATAAATATATAAAGAAACTTCCAGAATACGCTTTCGTAACCAACGTGAAGAAACCAAGGCTGAAAAACAAGATCTGACTTCACACGAGGGGTTAAAATGCTGCAAAAGCTTTGAAATATACTTTCTGCTCAGTAAATTTCCATTTACATTAACAGTGATTGTAATACTAACTCAAAATGCATCTTATAAACAGCTATTAAAATAAACATTATTAATACATTAAAGGTATTATTATATTAGAACTGCCTCTGTTGATTTTGTTTCCTTTATTATTTTGATGGTCTACTTCATCACAGGTAATCCAACGACCAGAAATGATGGAGAAGTGGTTAAACCTTGTTCCCTCCCCAACGTAAGCAAGTCGAGTGACGACTGGCAGAAAGGTTCAGTAAATAATAGTGTTAGTAATATACGAGTCGTCACTGTAAAATAAGGTCTGCAAGGCGCTCTAGCCTTGAGGAACGCTATTACGCGAGATCCGCAAACACTGGCGTGTAGCTTGGTTTCACCCATTCAACGGCCGCGCCGTGGCTCAGTGGTTAGACCGCTTGGCTCTCACCAAGGCGGCCCGGGTTCGATCCCAGGCGACCGCAAAGTGAGATTTGTGCTGGACAACACGGCGCATGGGCGGGTTTTCTCCGGGACCTCCGGTTTCCCCCGCCATCTCATTCCACCGGTGCTCCATCTTCATCTCATGTATCATCAGTGTCACCGCTTGCGGTGCCGTATGTAGTAAAAGCGGGCGTTAAATACTACACACATTTCACCCGTTCAAATCTCTACCCCAACGAACCCTTTGCAACCATTAGTCTTGGCTGGGTAGCCGTTTGCGATTGAGTTTCGAGTGCCAAGGGCACTATCCCCACTGAAAATCATCATCAGTAATGTGAAGTCTATGGGCTACAGTGTATGGAGGTCAAAAACGTGCGAAGGTGGGTCAGAGTGTTCAAAGACGGACGTACAAATCTCCACGAACAGCGTTCTGGTCGGCCTTCTGTTTCGGCCGAAACAATTGCAAAAGTGGAGGAAGAAATGCTTAAATATCGGCGTGTGACAGTTCGCGAGCTGTGCAAACTTATCCCTGAAGACAATTAACGGGATTTGGGATCGAAGATGAAATAGAATTAAATGAGAAAATAAAAGAAACTTGGCAGGATGAATGGGATACCAGTGAAAAAGGTAGGCGGACTTACTCGTTTTTACCCGATATAAAGGAAAGATTATTAATGAGATATTTACAGCCAACACATAGTCTACTCCATTATTTGTCAGGTCATGGTCCGTACCCCGAGTACTTACATCGGTTCGGTCAAAGAGACAGTAATTTATGTGCATGTGGACAAGTAGGTAGCCCTGAACATAGTGTATGGAAATACGAAAATACTTTATTATTAAGAGTTGAATATTTCAAGTACATCCAGAAGAAAACGATAAATGAAATAATTAGTAAAAAGAACTTATGTTATTATTTAAATGAAATGACAACAAAATTTTCTAAAGATAAATATAAAGAATTTTATAGGCTCTAACTGGCCAGCATGTTATTGCGATTTTTATTCCCTCAAGTTTTAACTAATATATTATATTATGACTCCCTCATAGTTCTTTTAAACTTTTATTTATTTTATTAACTAAGAAACTGTTATAACTATCTCTGCATGGGCTTGTAAATTTATTGTAGAACTTGCATGTACTTTTTATATTAAATATACAAAAATGTATTTATTTACTCTGCATGCAAGTTATAATTAATAAATATTCCTAAATTGTTATTAGTACTAAATGTTAATTATCGTAAATTATTAATGTATTTAAATAATTATTGGCTATGGCACTCGGTCATATTATCTGACACCGAGTCAAAAGAGATAGGAGCCCTCTGGTCTGCGGTTGCGCAGGTTAGAGCGGTTTATCCCTGAAGTCAGCAAGACTACAATTGACAAGATTTTGACCGGACATTTGCATTATCGCAAGGTGTGTGCGAGGTGGGTCTCCAAACTGCTCACGGCTGATCTCCTGGCCCAGTTTGGATGGGACATCCTCAACCATCCCCACTACAGACCAGACTTAGCACTTAGTGATTATCATCTGTTTCCTGAGTTGAAGTCGCACCTGGGTGGAACACACGAACACACTTCCAGACTGACGATGATTTGAAAAACGCGGTTAATCGTTACCTGCGCAACTTGGCGGGAGAGTACTTATCTCAATTAAGAGGCAGGTAGAATCTCAAAGTTTCGAGTTTAGTTCCAGAAACCTTGAAGATTACAACCGCCTCTTCACCTTGGCAGAGTTAGAACACGCTCTTTCATCATCGCGACTGACAGCACCAGGACCGGACGGAATCAACGTTGAAATGTTACAACATCTCTCACCCGAAGGTAAGGCATTCCTGCTCGAGGTCTATAACCGTGTTTAGGTTGATGCCACGTTTCCGGACAAGTGGCGAGAAGCCACCATTATACCTATCTAGAAAGCTGGCAAGGACCGTCACCTCCTTTCTAGCTACCGTCCTATTTCCCTCACCAGTTGCGTCTGCAAGGTGATGGAACGCATGATAAATGGGCGGTTGGTATGGTGGCTGGAAACGCACAACCTACTGAATAACATCCAGTGCGGTTTTCGTCGACGCCGTTCAACAGTGGATCATCTTGTGTCCATGTCGACACAGATTATGAACGGATTTCTTAAAAACTGTCAAACAGTCGGAATATTTTTTGACCTCGAAAAGGCTTATGATACGTGTTGGCGGACAGGTTTGCTACGTTCTCTGCACACCTGGAATATACGTGGACGCCTACCACTCTTCCTTCAGGAATTCTTGAACGACCGCGTATTCCGAGTAAGGGTTGCCTCGGTTTTTTCGAACCTTTTCGTTGAAGAGAACGGTGTACCACAGGGATCGGGACTAAGTGTTACGTTGTTTGCTATTGCAATTATTTCTATCTCGAAATGTGTACCTCCGGGTGTCTCGTCATGCCTATTTGTAGACGACTTTGCCGTCTACTGTACAGACAAGGGTATACAAAAACTGCCACAGCGCAAACAAAGGTGCATCGATCGCAATGGTGATTACGTTTAAAAATAGCAGTAAGTTGCGCCTTTCCATCAATGTATCAGTCATTGTCCATAAACATGTTTTCTATATTAAATAAAATTGGAGACCTTATTTGACGGACACGCCTTGTTCTTCTGCGCAGAATTCCAGGATGGTACAGCACTCTCATTCAGGAAGGAAGAAAACACTGCTTTGGTGTAATTGTAGCTCATTATTGATTATATAGGATTATTTAACCCTTTGGTTCTTAAGGGTATTAGTGTGTAGATTTCGCGATTCAAATATAGCAAATAGGTAATAAAGTCCCATAACAGTTGCATCTATCTTGAAAGATAAAGGAGGTAATTCAACATTTATGAATACATTATATGCAAAGTCTGGGAACCAAGTAAGACTTCAGAATAATTTGTTTGAATTGCGGTCAGGCATCCGTTCATATTATTCGACAGAGCGTTGAGGCCTATCGACCTTCAGGTGATCAGCGCTGCCATCATCCCTTATCAGATCTTATCTGGTGGATTAGAAGAGTGAAATTTTAGTAAGCTGACGTACAGTAACTTATGAAACACAAATAGAGCGAATGGAAGCTGCGTGTGTCCATATGATGTGTTGGCTCAAGCCTGCCGGTGTATGACACGTTGCTGTCCAGAAGACATGAATATACAAGGCATGTTTTTTAAGTCAGTACTGTTTTGAATTAAAAAAGACGTGCATAGATGTCGCAATAATTTTATTTTTACATGAAAGCCTGTACCTTAATCTACTTTTCTACATAATTTCCGTGAATATTGAGGCACTTTTCATAACGTGGCACCAGTTTTTGAATACGCTCCTCATAAAATTCTGCCGCCTGACGTGTTAACCACTGTATCACAACTGTTTTGACTTCGTTATCGTCTTGAAGACGCTGACCGCCCAGATGGTTTTTCAAGTGCAGGAACAAATGATAGTCGCTGTACGCCAGATCAGGGCTGTATGGAGGATGATCTAGAGCTTCCCATTGAAAAGATTTGATGAGATCTTTGATCCGATTAGCCACATGTGGACGGGCATTGTCATGCAGCAAAACGATACCCTTACTCAACTTGCCACGTCTTTTTTCTGCATTGCACGGCGCAGATTGTTCAATGTCTCACAATAAGACGCTGCATTGATTGTCTCATTACGAGGTAGAAACTCCACTAGCAATACTCCTTTTCTGTCCCAAAATACTGTGCACATGATTTTCCGGGCAGAAATTGTTTGCTTAAATTTCACTTTTGTGGGTGATGATGAATGTCGCCATTCCATGGATTGTTGTTTCGATTCTGGCGTGACGTAGGCCACCCATGTTTCGTCACCAGTAACAATTTGGTCTAAAAAACCTTCACCTTCATTGTGGTACCGCTCAAGGAAAGTCAATGCACTGCCCAAACGTTGGGTTTTGTGCACATCCGTCAACATTTTCAGAACCCAACGTGAAGATAATTTCTGGTACTTCAAGTTCTCGGTCACAATGCGACACAAAGCACTACGAGAATATTGAGGGAAATAGTCGCACAGTGGTGAAATTGTAAAACGTCTGTTTTCTCTCACCTTTTCGTCCACTTTCAGCACCAAATCTTCAGTAACGAACGAAGGACGCCCACTCCGTTCTTCATCATGCACATTTGTGCGGCCATATTTAAATGCTCTCACCCAATTCCTTACCATTCCATCACTCATAATGTTTTATCCGTAAACTTCACAGATCTCACGATGAATATCGATCGGTTTTACGCCTTTAGCACTAAAAAATCGTATAACAGCCCGTACTTCACAGTCGGCGGGAATCACGATCATCGGAGGCATCTCAAACACTCAGTAACCAACGTATACAATGAAGAATCAGACTGTAATGGCGTCAGTGTGTAGGCAAGAGATGAAGGAAACCAGCGCGCATGCGCGGAACGCCAACCGTAGCACTGCGGCGGTGGAATCGCAAAACGGTGCTAACTTAAAAACATGCCTCGTATCTGAGCAGACTATACTTACACTGGGCTTGCCGTGTATGTGCGATAAGCTAAGGTAACATCTCAATGTTGCGAATTTTTTCCGATACGTCTTCTCGCTTTGTCATGTAGTACCTGCAGCGGGTGAACTTCTCATGTTGATACACGGTTCGTCTTGGATCTGTGTGTATCTAACAACTACTGCCAGTAGCAAGGAGTTGGATGCTCTGTTTTTAGCCATTCAATCGTATTCACAAGACGTAAGCTAAACGTTGCGTAAAACCTTCACCCAACTATCAAACAAACGCGCCACTCAACGCGCGGACAGCCTTCTCATGCCTAAATGTTGATTTACGAGGATGGGTCAAAAAGTAACACCGCATCTTTTTTTTCCCTTAAATAAGTAAGTTATGTGAAAACTTTGAATTTGGTGCAATTCCTTAAAATTTCTTCTCCAATCCCCTGCAGTAGTAACCTCCCAAATCAACAGGTCATAGCACTGCATCCTCCTGGAAAACGGCTGACATCGACGATTAGACATCGTTCTGTGATTGAATTTTTGACTGCAAAAGGTGAAACGCCAATTCGCATTCACGAAAGGCTAAAAAATGTGTATGGTGATGCAACGGGTGATGTCAGCACTGTTACACGATGGGTTCGTCGCTGTAACGAAGCTGAAGGGCAAACACCATTGGCAGATGAAAAGCGAAGTGGCAGGCCGATGACTGCAGTGACTTCATGCAACATTCAGCGAGTCGATGACATCATTCGTGGTAATCACCGGGTAAAAACAGGTGAATTGTGTCACATTACCTCCCTCAGTAAAGGCAGTATGATGACGATTATTCAACAACTGGGTTACTCAAAAGTTTGTTCACGTTGGGTACCAAGAACGTTAACCGCCCAAAACAAAGAAACAAGGAAAACAATAGCCTGCGAACACCTGCAGCGCTTCAATTATTTATGGGAGGGGAGTTTCTGGAAAAAAGTTCTGGAGACGAAACGTGGGTTCATTTAGTGAACCTGAATCAAAGAGGCAGTCAATGGAATGGCATCCCACAGCGTCACCGAAAAAAAGAAAATTAAAAACTCAGCGGTCGGCACGGAAAGTTATGGCGACCGTGTTTTGGGATGCAGAGGGTGTGCTTATGATTTATTTTTTGGAGCAGGGATGCACAATAAATTCTGTCCAATACGTCAGAACTATCAAAATGCTGAAAGCAGAGTTCGCAGGGTTCGCCCAACAAAACTATGGCGGATGTTCTTCTTTTGCATAACAATGCAAGACCATACACCAGTCGTTACACCACTGCAGAAATTGAGAAATTGGGATGGCAAGTCTTACCTCACCTCCCATACAGCCCTGACCTGGCACAATTAGACTTCCATCTGTTCGGACCACTAAAGAAAGCTCATCGTGGAATTCATTTTGAAGAAGAGGAGGCTGTGAAAACGTCCGTGCGTCAACGGCTTAGGAAGCAAGACCGTGTGTTTTACCACACTGGAATACATGCCCTAGTTAAAATGTGGACCAAAACTGTGGAAAATGACGGACATTATATTGAATAGTGAAAAACTGATCGTCAATATTGTAGTTTTCAAGCTATGTAAATTTAAATCAATTTTCTTGGCAAATAAAGGACAAAAAAATTGGTAGGCATTATTTTTTTACCCACCCTCGTAATATGTGACAAACACATTCTTTTTAACGTTCATAGCATCTGCTATCTCTCTTACTTTAATTCGGTGGTCCGCTAACACCATTTGATGAACTTTGGCGATGTTTTAGTCGATAATTGCAGTTTTTTGACGTCCCGAACGTTCTTCGTCGCCCAACCTCTTACAGCCACGTTTAAATTCAGCTGTCCAAAGTTTCACTGTAGCAAATGATGGCGCAGTGTCCCCCTACACAGAATCCAACTCATCTTAGGGTTGCGTGGGCGTATTGCCTTTCAAAAACAAATATTTAATGACAGCTCGATGCTCGAAAATGTCCATTTTAATAAAAACACTCACATCAACTCACTCAAACGTCTGTTACATAACAACTGAGCGTGCAAAATGGCTGAAACTTTAGTAGCTGTCAAGAAATGAGCAACGAAATCAACTCGCTTTCATTTATCGTTGCTGCCATATTTATGTTGGGGGTGGAAACTTTTCAAACCACCCTGGTATGTGAATGTTTCCAATAAATTAATTCTTTTTTATCCTGGAGTGACTACTTAAGGAATCATTTCCCCTGTTGTTGTCTAAAACGTTTTGTCTACTGGTTTGAACAGTGCTGATATAATGCCAGTCTTGCAATCGTTATTGAATTTGTACATCTTTAAACCTGACGGAATAGGTGACATATGAAACCAAAAAATTAATTTAAAATCAAGATCTTGTGTACGTAAATTGTATGTCATTTGTGTGTTTTCAAACCTTTTGGCTTAAATTTCCCATTACTTTGTGGTAATGTAACTTGTAATTCTTACTCAAATGTGTTCTGTATTTATTAAGGTTTATTTGAACGCAGTGTTGCATGTGTCTTTCAGTTGTAAATGCTGTTGCTTTGACAAATTAACCAGCATTCTACGCTGTGTCGCCAATAGCTCTGGGCTACGGTTTGTTTATTTCAATATAGTAAAGTACCCTTTCTTTATTTGTTATTTCATTTGCCTTAATTAAATGCATACACTGCTTGTCATAATACCACTCATAGTAATTCTGTGGAAACCAGTGTTTGCTCCATTTCCTTTAGCTCTGAGTGTTACATTCACATTCCTTTCTTGGCCCATTTTCAACAAAACTATAACTTAAAAAGGGCATTCTCTTTTCTGCCTTAGTTTAACACCGATATATACAAGTTGCGTCCAGAATGTAAGTTCTGATTGGTTATAAAATTAAATTGTGTACAGATACGAGGAAATTATTTACTGCACAAAATTCTACAACTCTTTAAACTACTTTTCCATAATATCGGCCGGAATTTTGCAGGCACTTCTCATAGCGATGCACAAGTTCGCATAGTTCATAGAAGTTTGCCGCCTGTGTCTTCAACCAGTTGGAAACATTTTCTTTCAGCTCTTCGTCATTGTTGAAGTGTTGACCGCCAAGGAAAGATTTGAGATGCAAAAACAGATGAAAGTCGCTAGGAGTTAGGTCAGGGCTGTACAGGGGGTGGTGAAACACGTCCCAGCCAAATCCCTGTAGGAAGTTTTTCGTAGCATTTGCAGTGTGTGGTCGTGCGTTGTCGTGAAGAAACACAACATCTTTTGACAGCATTCCTCGGGGCTTATTCTCTATTGCGCGGTGCAATTTCCTAAGTGTCTCGCAATAAACATCTGCTTTCATTGTTTGACCACGCGGTAAGAAATCAATGAGTGAGATGCTTACCTCGGGCCGAACTGCCGTGCCCCTCCTGTAGGGGAGTTGTTCGGATTGGGTAGGACTCGAGGGGGCAGTGTGTTCCCGACACCCAAGGGGAATTTGCTACTTCCGGCCAGGCTACGGCTGCCCGGAGGGGGTAGAGGGTTGCCCAAAAAGTCCCGGGTACTAGCCTGCAGAGCTAGTAGAAGGTGTGCTAAATCACCATTCGGCCCCACCGAGGTTTTCGGTAATCTTCGCTGCGGGGTTGACGCGCTTAAGTGGCGTATCCACTTCCCTACCCTCTTGGCGTTGTGTTCAGCGGCGGGGGGGGCGGTTTAGACTCCAGGTATTGCCCTATGGAAAGAGCCCCGGGATATCCATCGCTCCCGGGTAGAAAGAGGCCCGGGTCCTTGGTCCTACGGGTCCAGGACTAATGTGTGTGGATCCTCTGCAATTAACTGTCCTAGAACACTATGCACATCATTTTTTGAAGTGTCAAGATTTGTTTCGGCTTAACCTTTCCTGGGGATGAGGTATGCCTCCATTCCATTGATTGACGCTTACTCTCAGGGATTTCTAAGCTCTATGGACCCTGGGCTCATTTGAGCATAATTTTACCCATTCCATCCATCGTCCAATATGAGTTAACGTTGGAGGACGTAAAATTACAAAAACTCTCAGGGATGTCGTAAGAAAGCAAAGTATCATCTGCTCTGACTATCTGTGTCAGAAATTCTTCGCCGGCTTCATCATAACAGGTCAAAAGCTGAAGTGCACTACGCATCCGTTTTGTTTCGAATTGCTCAATAAGAATCTTTGGCACCCAACGTAAGCAAAGTTTACGAAATTTCAGTTTTTCGGTAACAATTTCATGAACTAGTGATCGTCGGATTTGGAGAAATTCCATAGCGATAGCACTAATTGTAAACTTGCTGTTTTCCTGGATCTTACCATCAATTGCGTGAACCAGTTCCTCTGTAGCCAAAGATGGACGCCCACTTCGTTCTACATTGAACTGTTTTCTCACCATTGTATCACTCATCGCATTTTGTCCGTTAACATCGCAAATTTGCCGATAAATTTGAATTGGTTTCACTTTCCTAGCATTCAGAAAACGAATCACAGATCTGATTTACAAGTGGCGGGATATTCAATCAACAGCGACATTGTAAACAAACACAACAAAGTGTACGTGGCTGACAGTCATCTCACAATGGCGCACGTTTCCTCTTCTTGATACAGAGCGTCTACCGCGCATGTGCGGAACTGCGATCGCAGCGCTGCAGTGGAGAAAAATTGAAACAGAACTTACTATCTGGATGCCCTTTGTAGTTATGTAAATTATTTTATTACTAAGGTATTTTTAATTATATTTGTAATAAGCCCAGGTGAACCCTTATACCTACGTACTTTCATATATTTTAAGAGGTGTCGCTAGTAAATTCCCTTCTCTTAGCCGGGCCAAAGTGAGAAAAGGAAACGAAAAAGAAATCTTTGTCATTTTCTCATTTGAGAAAGAGAAATATCTATAAATGCACAGGAATATCAAGCAATATTTCAGAAATCCCTAACTCAACCCAAGAATATAAAGCATAAAGCAGGAATAAAAAATTGCTAATTCTGACAACCATATAATGAACCCTCGCACGGTATCAGCTCTGGAAAAACATTATATGTCTGGGGTATTTGTCACCCCAAAGTGATGCTAAAAACTATGTGGTGATAAATTGTAAAATATTTCTACAAAAATAATACTGACTTTATTTTGAGACCAAAGCACACATTTTAAATTAAAACTCCATTATTGTAAGCTATATAAGGTATTTACTAGCCATTTCTGAAATATGAGAAGGTATATCTTGCTCTCCGAAAAGAAATTCCTTCTTTTTTGAAAAGCCCTCATATCAGTTACCTATTCAGAATCTAAGTACGTGCAAGAGGTGTCAAGTATATTGGTTTGAATTTACATATGCTTAGTTTATTTTATTAAGGACAGAGGGACGTGTGGAAGGCACAATGCTTGCGTTTAACTAAACACTTTTGAAAAATCAAAATTCATGGGTTTGCTTTGTCACAGGGCAATGAAATTCATACCATCTAACAAGGAACTATTTCTTAATGTGGTGATAAAGCAAAACATGTAATATAAATTCATAATTTTTCTGAGCTGCTTTTTAAGATGACGTCAACAAACTAAATTTTCTAAGCACATGTTATAATTTAGTTCCAAATAAACGCCATAATTGTTTTCATAAAGAATCCGTTTTATTAGGAGAAATAAAGTACTCAGTAATGCATAAAATGAGCGTGTTAGAAGTTTTATATAGTGAAGTATATAGACAAAAATGATGTTTGATTTGATACCATTATTCTTTCCTTTAAAATGCACAGATTTTACATTTTTAAAAATTAAAATGTTTTACCTGAATATATCTTTATGGTTATTTTATTAAACATAATGGACACTACAAAAAGTTTCACACCTCTAACATAAGTGGTTTCTGAGAAATGTGTACCCAAAAATGTAAAATAGCAACTTGTGGGAAAATTCAAAAAACTAAAACAACAGGTTGCCTGTACGATAATCCTGTACTTTTCTACACCTGTTTGGATAACAATGATAGCTCTACAATTACAAAACTCTTATGAGCTCCACTGTTATCTGCGCAAAGCTGTTGTCATCATCTGGTTGAATGTAAGACAACTTTTTTTTCTAGAAGCTGAAAATTTACTGCAACTAGGAAGGTTGGATACACCTTCAATATCACTGTTTTTTGTGTTTTTACGACAAATCACATCCTTTCTCCAACCAAAACGCTTTACTCTACCAAAGCTTCAAGTCACTTCGAATAAATAACATTAAAGTCGATAATTTGAACTGTAAACAAAACTGCAACTATAATCCACATGCACTTCAAATGTAAACAATTCGCCATATTTTGAGAGCCTTCGGCAAATACACATGCAGACGCATCTACAGCAGAGGTACCAACAACAAGCATAAAATTTACCGCATAGCTCTGCTGCGACAAATCACGAAGTTATAACAATTTTCATTTCAATGGTTATGTATGTATTTAAAAGGGGGCGTGGATATGGTGACGCCATATTTAAATCACCATTTAAAAGGCTTAAATATTAAGAATTCCTATAATGCGATATATCATTGGATTCGTAAAATCTTGCAGATTTTTATAAACCATAAAAGAAAAATTCTATTTTTTGAGGCATTCACACGTCCCACTGTCCTTAAAATGTGAAGTTATTCTTGTTTTTTTCCTTATAAACAGAGCTACTGGTTAAATCTATCTTAATCGCATAATCTAGTTGGGAGAAAAGCATTTCAACAAGATCCCATCTCGATTAAAATCTAACAAATACAGAGAATTTTTTCGTAATAATAGCTTGTAACAAAATGGGTAGAAATATGATTCTTTTTCATTCCACTACGATTTGCTTTAGGTCCTGCAGAGTTAATCCCAGGCGCGGGTTTGTCACGCTACCTCCTTTTTATGTTTTCAACTATAGGGTGGGGCTTTTTGTGTGAGAATACCGGAACGTTTGCTTGTTAGTTCTCCATATCCGGTGCAAGCCGCAGTCGTTAGCCTGGCTTTCACTGCCTGAAGATGAAAGCAGAACGACTCTTGAAACGTCAAACGCAATCCAACCTGCCTCTCTGTGCAGTAAGATACTTGAGTTTCTCAAATTAAAAACGATTCAAAGATCTCATTACAGTAAATATATATCATTTTAACTCAAAAAGCCACTTAAACATTTACACAGCCACAAAAATATAGGCTTTGTGATGACAGCGCTCCAAAAGTGCTCAATTTCTAAGCCTGTATTACTTACAAAGGCCTTAGTTCTTCTTGTCTAATTCAGAATTTAAATTACATTGCTTAAACCTGCCTAACTTTCCATTTAAAACCGCAAATAAAGCCAAAAATCACTGATCCAGTACCAACGTTTGATTTCTTAAGTTCAATATATTCAGCTCAACAAATTCTTGAGCTAAAACAACTTATACTGCCAGTTATTTTAGCTAAAAACGCTTCATTCATAAAATGTGCTCTATTGTAAGCTACTGCGGCGGTTCCAGCTTAAAGAGGTCGAATGACGTGGGTATGTCATTCCTCGATGAACGAGAGTGGATCCCGAACTCAACATGAAGATGGCAGCACTCGTAAATAAAAATTACTGAATTATTAACTTAATTGGTGGAAATTAATCGTTAATCGCACTAGCCGTATATATGCTAAGGTTTTACATTGATAGAGTCAATTTGAAAAATTCAATATCATGGCCGGGTTTTGAACCATGTTTCCGTCCAATTGCTCTTATCATTGAGCTACCATGGCGAACGTGCCGTCCTGATATTAAATTCTCCAACTGACTCATATATATTTTCCCAGCAAACCACTAGAGGCTGTCGTATTCGAGATACACCGTTTGTGGCGACTTAAATTTTAAGTATTTGAGTTCCAGGCTTCATCATTAAACTCTTATTATGAAGTTAATTGGAGAAAATTAATTATTTCTTCACAGTAGCCGTATATAGGCTAAAGTTTTGGATTGATAGGGTCAACATGAAAAATTAAACGCCATGGCTGGGATCTGAACCATGGATCTCCTGGTTTCCGTCCAATCTCTCTTACCCAGGCTTCATCATTAAACTCTTATTATTAAGTTAGTCTGAGATCCAAGGATTTACAACTGTAAGTCGCCGCGAGTGATGTTTCTAGAACACCAGAGCCCCTAGTGGTTTACCGGCAAAATATATATGAGTCCGGACTGCACGTCGGCCATGACAGCTAAATGGGACGGGACGGAATACAGGAAATCCGTGATTCAAACCCGGCTATGGCAATGAACTTTTAAAGTTGACTACATCCATCCAAAACTTACTGAATTTCGTTGTCCATCAGTTGACAGTTACTCACCAAAGTTTCAGCCATTTTCGACGCTCAGTTGTTATGTAACAGTCGCTTGGGTGAGTTGATGTAATTGTTTTTATGAAAATGGACAAAATCGAGTATCGAGCTGACATTAAATATTTGTTTTTCTAAGGCAGTACGCCTACGCAAAACAAAGAAAAGTTGGGAAGGATTCTGCACCATTATTCACCACAGTGAAATTTTCGTCAGCTGAATTTTAACGCGCCCATAAGGGCTTGGAAGACAATGAGCATTTGGGACGTCCAAAAACTGTAACTACAGACGAAATTATCGCCAAAGTTCACCAAATAGGGTCCGACGATCGCCAAATTAAAGTGAAAGGAATAGCAGAGGCTATGAACATGTCAAAAGAACGTGTTTTTCACATAGGAAATCAACATTGAGACCAGAAAAAAGACGTCCGCACGTTGGGTGCCACCTTTACTCACGTTAAACCAAAAAGGTGTTCGAATGAACATTTCCAAAGTTCTGTTGGCGCAGTTTAGACACAATAAATCCCAGTTTTGGCGCCCATTAATCACTGTAGATGAAACTTAGATTCACCATTATACGCATGAAACAAAAATACACCCCAAACAATGGACTTCAAAGACTAAACCTGCTAAAAAATAAAACATCTTTTTCGGATGTTAAAGTGCTAGTCACTGTTTCTTTTGGGTGGGATAGCCATGGAGTTATTTTAATCTATTTTCTTCGAAAAGGAAAAAACAATTACAGGAGCACACTACGCATCATTACTTGACAAGCTGAGGGAAGAACTTGCAGATAAACCGCCACGCTTGCATAAAAAGGAAATGCAGTTTCACCAAGACAACGCACGGTCTCACACCTCAGCGGTTGCTGTGACGAAAATCCACGAATTACGGTTTGAACAGCTCGAAACTCACCAGATCTAGCCCCTAGCGACCTATTTTTGTTCCCTCATCTGAAAATTGCACTTAGAGGACAGAGATTTTCATTAAATGAAGAGGCAATTCGGGAAGGTGATCGCCATCAGTGTCACCGGCTAAAGCACCTACATCCCAGATTCAGAAGCCCGTCACCTTCGTGAACAATTATTTTGCAGGGAAACAAACGCCGAGTACCATTGGGACGTGTTACAGAGACCGGAGCATCGCTGTGACAAGTGTGTAGTGTTACAAGGAGACTATGTTGAAAAACGTCCAGTACTATTTGGACGGGTTACAGAAATGGGAGCATCGCTGGGAGAAGTGTGTAGAGTTACAAGGAGACTATGTTGAAAAACGCCGAGTACTACTTGGACGGGTTACAGAGATGGGAGCATCGCTGGGAGAAGTGTGTAGAGTTACAAGGAGACTATGTCGAAAAACGCCGAGTTCTACCTGGACGGGTTACAGAGATGGGAGCATCGCTGGGAGAAGTGTGTAGAGTTACAAGGAGACTATGTCGAAAAACGCCGAGTACTACTTGGACGGGTTACAGAGATGGGAGCATCGCTGGGAGAAGTGTGTAGAGTTATAAGGGAACTATGTTGAAAATCGCCGAGTAGTACTTGGACGGGTTACAGAGATGAGAGCATCGCTGGGAGAAGTGTGTAGAGTTATAAGGGGACTATGTTGAAAAACGTCGAGTACTATTTGGACGGGTTATAGAGATGGTAGCATCGCTGGGAGAAGTGTGTAGAGTGACAAGGAGACTATGTTGAATAGTAAATAAAAGAAATTCAAAAAAATGTCTTTATCTTTAATAGGTGGGAGACTTTTTAGACCAGCGATATCCCGTCTCGGTAGCGTGGTGGTAGAATGTCTGCCTCACGTTCATGAGGTCCCGATTTCGAATCTAGGTCTGTGTGAGTTACCTGGATAAGGTTTTTATGGGGTTTTCCCTTATCCTGAAAGACGAATGTCGGGTAACTCTAAGCTTCATGGACCCTGGGCTCATTTGAGCAATATTTCACCCATTCCATTCATCGTGCGATATGACGTAACGCTGGAGGACGTACATTACAAAAAAAAAAAAAAAAAAAAAAAAACTATAGGTTGTGGTTATGTAACTTAGCACATTTATTTTATTTTTATGCAGTTCTATTTGCGGAATCAAAATAGGTTTCCTAAGCTTCAAAGGAGGATATTTCTTAATTTCTAAGGATGCTATTTCAGGAAGGCACATTTGTAAGTTACTGAAGTAGTGCTCATTCCGACTACGACATAGAAGAGATTTGAATGGACGTTGTGCGTTTGTTTCTTAGGCAAC
Source organism: Mantis religiosa (assembly GCA_030765055.1). NCBI lineage: Eukaryota > Metazoa > Arthropoda > Insecta > Mantodea > Mantidae > Mantis > Mantis religiosa. Next base: position 145,995,577 of record CM060956.1, on the reverse strand, counting down.
ACATGTCTCTAAACATTGTAACATATAAATTATTCATGAGTGAAAAGAGTCAGGAATTCTATACATATTACAAGCGGAGCGACATGGACAATCAATTGGTCTTGCAAGGTATTCCCATATGATATATTGACTTTGTGGGTTTGTAATATTAAAAGTAAAACTTGCAGACATTCAAAATGTTACATATTTGCGTAGAAAAACTCTTTGGTCAACCCTTCAGTAGCAGAATTCCGTCACATACACAATTACAATCTTCGTAGTTTCTGCACCAACTAAAGAGTTCACTTTCAAAATACAGTTGCAGGCACACGAATCCGTTCCGATTACCACTCTAATTACGACTGCCTCTCAACTAACCACGGCTTCCATTTGTCTGTTCCTTCATAGCTCCAGACGTTTGTGGAATGTTCAGCATCAATCAAGACGGCACCTTCCAGTTATCTATCTGCATCTATTTCGGCAAGCTTTTATCTGCCTCTTTGTGCGCGCTCGCCGCGCATCGTCGCAGCAATGCGTTCGCCACAATAATATTCACGGCTGTCTTTTACTCGTACACTACCTAGATTTCTAGGAACAAGAAACTCTAATCCTTGTTTCACATAAGCTTGCCCCGTATCTCTTAACGGTCACGTGATCTTATCACACCTCATTGGCTGCTGTTGTGGTGCAGACTGTTGTGCGGTAAAAATTAGATCGTTATTTAACATGGTGATATATTTTTATATGTTGGAAGAGAATTGTCAAATTTATATTAATTAAATATATTACGTAACAGAGTTGCCTTATCTGAAATGCATGTTAATTCTTAAACGAAGTAAAGAGGGGGTTCCTTTGCTCTCAATCACATGGCGCGATAACACGTGACTTAACGGTAGTGATGACATATTTGTTTATATGACTTTTATCACTGACCTTGTTTTGAACTGGATTAGTCATATATTGCCATTCGATGGTGTGTTGTGCTGAGTGCGAGGACTAAATTATTTTATTGTTCGTCAAGAGGCAAGAGCCAAGAGCGAGAACAAGTCGTCCGGGTGCTCCTGGACGGTGGACAGAGCGCCACGGTACCTATCCGCTGAGCGGATTTACCCGTGCGGTCTTATATGACTGGTCTTATCTCCAAAGCTTGGATGTCCTTGTTAACTGACGGACCTGATTCAGCCTCTGCCAGTGCTCCTGGCGGCGGGATGAACTTCCAGGTAGGAGGCCAGTGACGTAAGCCGCCTTGCTAGGAGCGGCCTGCGTTGCAGAGTCCGTCCTATGTGGCGGGGCCAGGAGCGAGAGGTTGAGTAGTTGGTGACCATTTAGGTTGTGGTTCACATTTGGGTCACACAGGGGGAGTTGACTGCCGAGGGTCAGCCGAGAGGCCAAATACAGCCCTAGTGTGACCGGGAAGGGCGGAGAGGCTGGTCTCACCACCCAAGGTCGTCCTTGGGGAGGCGGTAGCTCTTTCTCCTTCTGGCACACGGTGGTCATATTGCCCTTAACTAGGTGGTTGGGATAAGTTATGCCAGAATGTGTGTGTAGGATGAGTGAAGGAAACATACGTTCGGTATCGTAGATCATCCTAAGAGCCCCGTTCTGCACGGCTTGCAGTCTGCGGATGGTGGTACGAGCCACCGATCCCAAGACCTCGCATCCGTACAGGATCAGTGGCGGGATGATCGCACGATACACCCGTAGTTCCAGGCGAGTGGGCATGTTCGATTGGAATATGGGGTACAACTGCCTGAGCGCTGCATGGCCGAGGCAGATTTCTTCACGGACATGTGGGGTGAAGGTGAGGCCGCGGTCCAGTCGGACACCCGGGTATTTGGCAGATCGGACCCCTATTGCGCGTGTACTTATTATATGCATAATGGCAGAGTCTACCGCCAGTTTTTCGCTGAAACATCGCAAGAGAAAACCTTTACAAAGTGGCGAAAAAAGAATCATGGTGCATGTGTTTAATGCTCTCACGGAGAAAAATCCGTCATTGTCAGTGAGAGAAGTCGAACAGCTGTGCTCTGAACTTACAGGTGTGTTAGATGCGTAGGAACATCGCGACATGAAACTGAGAAAACAGGAAAACTTACTACTCCAGGGGCGATATTGTTGTGTGGCGAAGACTTTATTTAAGGACAATCAGACTGGACCGAGATACAAATTGCAAAATATCCTACCTTGAAGACACTTGGGTGAATGAAGGACACATGACAAGTATGGCGTGACTCGACTTTTAGGACTGAAAGACAAGCATTTTTGCAAGGTATGTGTGCTGGTTTTAAAAAATCCCAGTGGAAAAGGCTGAAGGCTTTTCATTATAAACTTGTTTCAGTTTCATTGGTCATTCATTCAGTTTCAACTTGCTCCGTTTCATTATAAACTTCATTAATTTTGCATGCCTTCATATTCTTATTTGTATGATTTTTATCTATCTTCCTGGCAATTATTATGCCGTTTACTGCAGGCTTAAATGTAACGGGAAGGCACCGCCTATTTCCTATGGCGCGAAAGCATTAGCCAATTCGATGAGAGGGAAGGTAGTCGCACGCGGAGTGATTCATGTCAGCGGGGCAAGGTTATATGAAACAAATTAGGCGAAATATCTACGATTAAGCCATTGGCTAATTGAATCTTTATAAGATTTCTAATGAGGCTGCTACAAGAATAGAAATTCATATGAGGGCAACGTAACTATGTTTATAATAGGAAAGAAACCCCTTCACATTTAACTAATGACAGATTATTTATCTTTTCTTACTTCTCTTACATCCCTCCGTCAAATTTTATGAAGTTAGGAAATACGATGGATTTGCCAACTCAACAATTGAAGGTAGTTAGCCTTTATTTGAGTCATCTTAATAGCAAAACAGCAAAAATACTCTCCCATATTCGTATTTCTAGACAACTGTGAAGGATAGGGAATTGCTCTAATTAAAAGGCAGTTCTCCTTTTAAATTCTGGCACCAAAGCCGGATGCTCTTAAATTGAGAAACAAGAAAGTTGACCACTCGTAAGGAAATTATGTTGGATAAGAAATCCTTTTGCTGTCTAATCCTTTAAAGATGGAAATCTTACACGTACTGAGTGTTATTGCCAAGAAGCTTAAGTTAACAGATGTAATAATTCTGGAAATCGATAAAATTAACATAGTTCTGAAAGTGAAATAAAACCAAATGAAGCTTCTTGCTGAAACTTGGGGAAAAGGAACGTCCTAAAGTTTTCCTTTTGGCTTTGTTTCAAGAACTAAAGTTGGCAGGCGGCAAATTAGCAGTTGGGTATGAGGAAGCTTCATTCCAGGTGAAGGGGGTTTGGTTGACGGCTGCTATTTACAACCCCCGCAATATTGGTACTTCTTGGAACCCAGAAGGTCTACACCTCATATCCGGAACAGTCGTGGAAAACCACGATTGATAAATTATATCAATGATAATGCCAATACCTTCTGAGAATAATTTCATATATCGTGACAGAAATGACAACACAAAGTCGCAGCAAACCCACTTTGTCACTAGTGCAATACCATCTTACATTAATTTCACCTTTTAAAAATACACAAACATGTGTTTCCGTAGCGTCTGAGTTACAACACCAAATCGGGTTGCTTAAAACTTCTTGACATTTACGAGGCAGTGTCATAATGTTCTAATTATCATCTTTTGGAAAATGTGATAAACAGTTTGTGTAGATAGGTATTTGTTAGTTTTTCTCTACCTAGTCACCACAGATTTACACATTTTCCCAAGCGTTTCTTGATCTTAAGAATACCTTAATTGTAGAAGTCTGCAGAATTCACTATAAACTAATCCTCCACTTCATTAATGACGTCATTTGTGTAGTCAAACCGGCGAACACAAAACGGATTCATTTCCGGAAACCGGAAAAAGTAAAATGTTGCGAGATCTTTGCTGCTTTGAAATCTAGAATAAATTGAGATTACGAACCATTCATAAACAAAGATATAATGTAACCAGACACGTTCTGACAGACCAGCAAGAAGTGTATCGTTTCCTCTCATCGAATTTAACAAACACCTTGGCTTATTCCAAGTACATATTTCTTTTATCACGTCATGTCAAATGTTTACGTTTCAGTTCTGAGTAATTTCAAACATACGTTCACACATACATGCCAACCAATAATGATATTCATTACAGTGCATACGTCGTAATGCATTGTTATAATATAACGGCATCCACTTTATTTATTTGTAGCAGGAAACCTATTTGGGGTTTTACGGTTATGTTAAATACATTACTCTCTCCTTCCTCATGGATCTGCTTTTGGAAAATATGAATTTTTGTCTTAGCGCGAATAATATTTATTACAGATTGATTAGGTTGGCGCTAGTCACACGCCCCTTATGCGGAACGCAATACGTCAACACCGCAGTATTCCGATTGGTTGCTCACCTAGTAGAGCTCAAGGACAAACACCTTCCCATTTGAAAACCATAATAGATCGGGCACCCTCAGAACTCCTTCCAGCAGCGTCCCCTGGTCATATGTACAAAGGAGCACCTGAGACGCTGTACTGAAGGCCTATTTGATATAGTGAAATTAGAGAATAACAGCGGTTGATTCTTAAATTCTCGCTTAACACTTTAATGCAAAATACCTCAATAAAGCAACATGTATAGTTTATTGCAGAGGTTTCACTCCCATTAGCCCTGGACCAGTAGGACCAATGACCCGGGCCTTCTTCAACCCGGGAGCGATGGATACTCCGGGAGTTTTTCCATGGGGCAATACTTTGAGCCTAAAAAGCCCCCTCCTCCATCGACCACTACGTCAAGACCGTTGGAAGTGGATTCGCCACTTACGCGCGTCAACCCCGCAGGGAAGACTACTGAAAAACGTCAGTGGGGCGGTCTAGTGATCTAGTACACCTTCTACTGTCTCTGCAGGTTAGTACCCGGGAATTATAGGGCAACCCTCGACCCCTTCCGGACGGCCGTAGCCTGGCCGTGGGTACCCAATTCCCCGTGGGTGTCGGGAACACACTGTCCCCTCGAATCCAACCCAATCCGAACAACTCCCCTACGGGAAGGCTTTGGCATTTCGGCCCAAGGTTCCTCTAGTAACGTCAGAGGTACTACGAGTGCTAAGGGTTCGCAGCGCCCGCACCTCGGCATCTAAAGGGGACGGATTCCCTCACCTACGGGAAAACAACATGTACAGTACAATAATAGAATACACTTCCTTGAACAAGCAGAATGGAAGGCCTACATGAAATAATCTCATCAGTGAAGGCCTGAAGGCGTCCGCCTATTGACAAAAAGCATCAGGCAAAAACGGTCGGGTATGTCTCTCGCGGGAATCGAACACAGAGCTGCCGAATAACTGAACCATTTGCTTGGTGTATTAGTATTACTATCCCTAGTTAATTATTGCATTGCTCTGTTATCGTGCTCATAAATAGTCGGGGCAATTAATAATTACCTGAGATGGGAACATGGTTCAGCCACTAAGTTCTATACACACTATAGCAGTGTGGGGTTCGAGTAAAAGGCCAAACCTTTAAAATTCGTGAACAAACTGTGCTGCTATCTACGTTACGTAAATTATAGAACTCAGTACTTGAATAATCATGATATCTGGACTCCGACTGCAATATCAGTGTATCTATAATGTGTTAAAATATTCATTTACTGCATATAGGGCCAACGGAAGCTCATCATATGCAGAATTGTTCGACGTACTGAACAGTTATGCATAGGGAAATATTTTTCACATTACTAGTGCCGTTTGAACCAGCTCTACTCTTGTCAACGTTGACAAACAGTATGCATGTTTAATGTTTCAAATCAAACTATCCTCCTATTGTCAGTGAGTCAATACATTTACTCCCAGAGAAGGCTGAATTCCTACGTCACAGATGTGAGAGATAGTCAAACTGAAAAATTCAAAGAAATGACCGCTCTTAACTATTGAGTCACCATGGCGAACTTGCGTCATCACATTAAACTGACTCATATTTCCCCGGAAAACCACTAGGGGCTCTCGTATCCGATAAACACCGTTTGTGACGTCATACGATTGTAAATACTTGAGTCCTAGGCTTCATTATTAAACTGCTATTATTTAAGCTAATTGATGAACACTTACCGTTCTCGAATACGAGAGCTTTCGATAAGGTGTGGCACACTAGGCTACTACTTAAAGCACATCGCATTGGTCTCTCTTATTACGAGGCATGTTTTTTAAGTCAGTACCGTTTAGCGTACGGTCGGCGTTCCGCGCATGCCCGCTGGTTACCTACATCTCTTGTCTACGCACTGACGCCATTACAGTCTGATTCTTCATTGTATACGTTGGTTACTTAGTGTTCAAAAACCTCTGACAATCGTGAGTCCCGCCGATTGTGAAGTACGGGCTGTTATACGATTTCTTAGTGCTAAAGGCGTAAAACCGATCGATATTCATCGTGAGATCTGTGAAGTTTACGGACAAAACATTTTGAGTGATGGAATGGTAAGGAAATGGGTGCGAGCATTTAAAGATGGCCGCACAAATGTGCATGGTGAAGAACGGAGTGGGCGTCCTTTGGTCGTTACTGAAGATTTGGTGCAGAAAGAGGACGAAAAGGTGAGAGAAAACCGATGCTTTACAATTTCATCATTGTGCGACTATTTTCCTCAATATTCTCGTAGTGTTTTGTATCACATTGTGACCGAGAACTTGAAGTACCGGAAATTGTGTTTACGTTGGGTTCCGAAAATGTTGACGGATTTGCACAAAACCCAACGTTTAGGCACTGCATTGACTTTCCTTGAGCGTTACCACAATGAAGGTAAAGATTTTTTAGACCAAATTGTTACTGGTGACGAAACATGGGTTGCCTACGTCACACCAGAATCGAAACAACAATCCATTGAATGGCGACATTCATCATCACCCACAAAAGTGAAGTTTAAGCAAACAATTTCTGCCCGGAAATTCTTGTGCACAGATTTTTGGGACAGAAAAGGAGTATTGCTATTGGAGTTTCTGCCTCGTAATGAGACAATGAATGCAGCGTCTTATTGTGAGACATTGAACAATCGGCGCCGTGCAATCCAGAACAAAAGACGTGGCAAGTTGAGTAAGTGTATCGTTTTTCTGCATGACAGTGCCCGTCCACATGTGACTAATTAAAGTGTAGTGTTGGACACCAGTACTTTTAATGCCACAAAATTGTTCACAAGTTCGTTTTATTCAAAGTTTTACTCGATGCTAGCTCTTTTAAGATACGAATTTAGGTTTCCTTTATTATTCTTTAATATTATCATTGGTGTATTTTAATTCATTGATTTTACTTAATTTTTTAGCTCTAGTAGTAGCTAAAAATGGGTGTGTATTGTGCATGTTTCTGTAGTCTTATAAATAAACAGAACATTGTGAATATATACATTTGATGCCCGAGTACGATAAAGAAAGTTAATTTAATTACCTTTTAGTTTATAAAATGAAATTACGAGCAATATAGACCTGTATGGCCATTAGGAAAAACTGGGAGTTTTAGGGAAGAAATTATGGTTTTGGACACTAACCAACATTCACAATCAAATTTTGTCTTTATAGAATTAATTAACATGGTACATATGTAGGTTTTAAAGAATATTTTGCACACAATGAGGGATATGAATAGATAGGAAGCACATATTTTGTCTTACCACCGGCACATTGCTTATACATCATCCAAGAAAAGTTGTCCTGCATTAAATTCTGCCCAATACAGTATTCATTACCTAACTGACAGTTGTCCTCCTGATACTTATTACTTCTTCACATCATATTTGTAACTCATATTTTGACAGATGTAATTCTAAAATAACTCATGTTTGACCAAATCAACATGAGCGTACGTGTGTAAGTGAACCGCTTCACATTTCACTTTAGGGTGTGGCTTGGGTGATATAACTGTGGCCTCGCGAGCAAAGGTCAACCCCAGCACAGATGTTGGGGAAAATAGATGAGCTCAGCGGGAGCTAATAAAGCCCTGTCTTATCTCACACGCGTGTACGAAAAAATAGCTCATTTCTGAGTTTAGGTACAGTATGTTTGTGCACACGTAAAAGCGTGTGTAGCAAAAACAGCAAAGATACGCTCACCCACTGTCAACAATATAGATGTTGACTGCGTTTGATATCTTTGAATGATGGTCAAATAACAAGTGCATGGAGAGGGGCGATAAAGATGGCTAGCTGATTAATTGAACAGAAATTATTACTTCCCGACTCAGGGATGTCGTAAAGATCGATAAACTACAATTACATTTAAGTTTCTTGCTTTAGAAGGCAACGTTCAAGATTCAGACACATAATCTAGGTACTGATGATTCTAAACTGGACTAAAAATATAAACAAATACTAGCCTTACTAAAGTACTACGTTTCGAAGTCATTAATTGCTACAGAAATAGAATCAAACTTTACTTTAAAACACAATTTAGTTTTTGACGATTAAAGAGCAGCTGGTAAGCTTAATCAAGATGATTATAGCACATATCTTCGCAAACGTTAAAGGCATATGAAGGCAGGCCGTACTGCAGACTCCAGCAAATCTTAAGCTTGCCCCTCCTACCAGCGCTGTTAAAGTGTACATGCATCTCGCGCCCCTGATCTGAGAACATTATATTAATTAACTAAGCTTAGATAACTTTTTGGAAAATGACAGATGTCAATCTTATAATGAGAAATCATTTTATTTTCTGGTCAAACATGTTCAAATATCCTGCCTCTACGATACTTAGAACACGAGCGATGCACTTTTTATCTTCTCATGGTTATGGTTAAATCTTACTACGGATTAATAAGAGGCATGTTTTTTAAGTCAGTACCGTTTTGGAATTTAAAAAAGACGTGCATAGATATCACAATAATTTTATTTTTGCATGAAAGCCTGTACCGTAATCTACTTTTCTACATAATTTCGGTGAATATTGACGCACCTGTCATAACGTGGCACCAGTTTTTGAATACCCTCCTCATAAAATTCTGCCGCCTGACGTGTTAACCACTGTATCACAACTGTTTTGACTTCGTTATCGTCTTGAAGACGCTGACCGCCCAGATGTTTCTTCAAGTGCGTCTGTTTTCTCTCTCACCTGTTTGTCCACTTTCTACACCAAATCTTCAGTAACGACCGAAGGACGTCCACTCCGTTCTTCATCATGCACATTTGTGCGGCCATCTGTAAATGCTCTCAACCATTTCCTTGTCATTCCATCAATCATAATGTTTTATCCGTAAACTTCACAGATCACACGATGAATATGGATCGGATTTTCGCCTTTAGCACTAAGAAATCGTATAACAGCCCGTACTTCCAATCGCCGGGACTCACGATTGTGCGGAGGCATCTTCAACACTCAGAAACCACCGTATACAATGAAGAATCAGACTGTAATTGCGTCAGTGCGTAGACAAGACATGCAGGTAACCAGCGCGCATGCGCGGAACGCCGAACGTAGCGCTGCGGCGGTGGAATCGCAAAACGGTACTGACTTAAAAAACATGCCTCGTATTTGTATATTTCAGATAAAAATGTTTTAATAACAAAGAATTTTAATTCCTGATAATGACCATACAAAAATCCTGTCTCTGCGATACTCAGAACACAGGTGATGCACGTTTTATCTTCACATTGTTATGGTTAAATGTTACGTATAAATATTTTAATAGTACAGATGCCAATCTTATAATAAGAAAGAATGATATTTTCTGATAATGACCGTACAAAAATCCTGTCTCTACGATAATTAGAACATGAGTGATGCACGTTTTATCTTCACATGTTATGGTTAAATGTTACGTATAAATATTTTAATAGTACAGATGCCAATCTTATAATAAGAAAGAATGCTATTTTCTGATCATGACCGTACAAAAATCCTGTCTCTACGATACATAGAACAGAAGCGATGTACTTTTTACCTTCACATATTATGGTTAAATGTTACGTATAAATAATTGAAAATAACAAATGACAATCTTATAATAAGAAAGAATGTTATTTTCTGATCATGACCGTACAGAAACCCTGTCTTTGTGATACTTAGAGCACGAGCGATGCGCTTTTTATCTTCACATGGTTATGGTCAAACGTTACTAAGGATTAATAATTGTATATTACAAATTCCAACCATATAATAAGAAAGAATTATAATTCCTTATAATGACCATACAAAATCCTGTATCTAAGATATTTAAAATATGAGCGGTGCACGTTTTATTTTTACATGGCTATTATTACACCCAACTTCCATGCATTCAACCAGATAAGCCTGAAAAAAACACCATTCTCTCGTCATAACACTTATCTCAAGCATAAATAAATAATGCACCTACTATTAAACCAAAAGCCACTGTTTGGAACAGAGTTAATTGTCAGTTCGTTTTCAGAGTAGAAATGCTGTTTTTTTTAAGTGAATAGCATCGTTAAGTCGCCCGCATCGGTAGCGTGGTGGTAGCGTGTCTGCCTCACGTTCAAGAGGTCCCGAGTTCGAATCTCGGCCAGGGTGAGTTACCTGGGTAAAGGTTCTTCCATGGTTTTCCCTTACCCTGAACGACGAATGTCGGGTAACTCTAAGCTCTGTGGACCCTGGGCTCATTTGAGCATGATTTCACCCACTCAATTCATCGTCCGATATGGCTTAATATTGCAGGAAGGAAATTACAACAACAAAAAATCGTTAAGTCGGGTGTTGAACTGAAGCTCAAATATTGTTAATAATACATTATGTTATAAATCTACACATATCTGTTTTCCAGTGTTTGTGATTCGAGTGCGTGAACATGTTCCTCGAAGTTGGAACAAGTGATTTTTCGATCAACAAACATGAAGTGATTCATTCTCAGGGCAGACAAATTATATTTAATATGAACAAGCTTTTACGAAAGCAAGGGCCACTGGAAATAAGTTAGCTCTGTAACCTTGTGGTGTAGGTAGTGTACATACAGTGTCACGAATTTGTAGTGAAGCAGCTTCATCCTTAGGAAAAGGGAGCGTACCTGTGTTTCAATCTCCGGGAAAGATCCATGAATTTGGAAAGCGAGTTACTGGATTGGAAACCGTACTTGCTGTTCCACTGCTGTGACGTGTGTCAACGTAAGATCTTAATGCTTTAGGAATATTTATGTGTTGTTTAATTACCGGAAGAATATCCAAAACCTTTGCTGATGGGCAAAACTGCTCCTATCTACATGGAACTTCTGCAGGTACACCTACTACACTTGGCAACAGCGCACCGCTTGAGCATTAGCCAGCGTTCATATGTCTAACTTTTGCGAGCGGTGTGGTACATCCCTAAAGTAATATATTAGTGACATTGTGATAAGATGGAGATTAATAATTTCTTCACACTGGTCATACCCTGGCTAAAATTTTCAGAGTCGACATGAAAAATTCAATGCCATGTCCGGGATTTGAACCACAGATCTGGTTTCCATTCAGTCACTCCTACCCATTGAGTCAGTACCGTTCTGACATCAAACTTACCAGTTGACTCGTATATTTCCCCGGTAGACCACTAGGGGCTCTCGTATCCGAGATACGCCGTTTGTGGCGACTTACTGTCGTAAGTACTTAAGTCCCAGGCTTCATCATTTAACTCTTATTATATACGTTTATTTCATGGAACTTATTCGTTCCTTTATACTAGCCGTATATAGGCTAGGACTTCTAATATATAAAATGAACATGAAAAATTCAATGCCACGGTCGGGAATTGAACCAAGGATCTCCTAGTTTCCGTCCAGTGGCTCTTAACCTTGAGACATAGGAGGAATTATGGAAAAAATAGGAATGGGAGATATATGGAGATTATAGTAAATGAATACAAGCGATGTGGGTAAATTAGTAAAGTGTAGAATAGAAGATATAGAAAGGCAGGAAATATGGGGAAGTCTAGAAAATATGAAATCATTACAAATTTTCCAGAAAGGAAAACTAATTGGGGACGAGAAGCATACGTAGATTACTGCAATAGACAAGAGAGAGAAGGGTTAGCTTAGATGAGAACAGGAACAATATTCCTAAGAGGGATAAGAGGTTGGGAAAAGGGAATTTGTGATTTGTTTGAGGGAAAAGAAAGCATAGAACACTATGTAATAGAATGCGAGGAGGATGCAATGTGGAGAAAAAAGGTTTGGGAGAAAATATGGGATAAAGTAGAGAACAGGATAGTAGCTATAAAATTGTTAATGGGAAGGGAGGAAAAGAAGGTAAGAAGTATTGGTGAGAGTTCTTACAGAAAGTAACAGAAAAATGGACAAGAACTGTATAGGATATAAGAAAGTAAGATGGGAGAGGGGGAAGAAAGGGACTAATTAAGTAAAAAGGAGGCATGGAGGTTAAGAGCTACATGGCAGAGCAGTGGAACAGGGTGTCATGTAAGTCAAGGTAGCAACAAGGTAAAGACAAATAAATGTAAAGAATATAAGAAAGTAAGATGAGGGGGTATAAGAGGACTAATTAGGTAACAAGGAGACATGGAGGATAAGAGCTACCTGGCAGAGCAGAGGAACAGGGTGTCATGTAAATCAAGGTAGCAACAAAGTAAAGACAAATAAATGTAAAGAATATAAGAAAGGAAGATGAAGGGGAGGAATGGGACTAATTAAGTAACAAGGAGACATGGAGGTTAAGAGCTACTTGACAGAGCAGGAGACCAGGGTGGCATGCAAGCCAAAGTAGCAACAAGGTAATGACAAATAAATGTAAAGAATATAAGAAAGGAAGATGAGGTCGAGGAAAGGGGCTATTTAAGTAACAAGGAGACATGGAGGTTAAGAGCTACCTGGCAGATTAGAAGACTAGGGTGTCATATAAGTCAAGGATGCAACAAAGTAAAGACAAATAAATATAAAGAATATAAGAAAGGCAGATGAGGGGGAGGAAAGGGGTTAAATAAGTAACAAGGAGGCATGGAGTTTAAGAGCTACCTGACAGAGTAGAACACCAGGGTGTCATTTAAACCAAGGTAGCAACAAGGTAAAGACAGATAAATTTAAAGAAGATAAGAAAGGAAGATGAGGGGGAGGAAAGGGGATACTAAAGTAACAAGGAGACATGCAGGTTAAGAACTACCTGACAGAGCAGAAGACCAGGGTGTCATGTAAGTCAAGGTAGCAACAAGGTAAAGACAAATAAATGTAAAGAATATAAGATAGGAAAATGAGGGGAGGAAAGGGGCTAATTAAGTAACAAAGAGACATGCAGGTTAAGAGCTACCTGACAGAACAGAGGACCAGGGTGTCATGTAAGTCAAGGTAGCAACAAGGTAAAGACAAATAAATGTAAAGAATATAAGAATGGATGATGAGGGGGAGGAAAGGGGCTAATTAAGTAACAAGGGGGTATGGAGGTTAAGAGCTACCTGGCAGAGCAGAAGACCAGGGTGTCATGTAAGATAAGGGAGCATCAAGGTAAAGACAAATAAATGTAAAGGATATAAGAATGGATGATGAGGGGGAGGAAAGGGGCTAATTAAGTAACAGGGAGGTATGGAGGTTAAGAGCTACCTGGCAGAGCAGAAGACCAGGGTGTCATGTAAGATAAGGGAGCATCAAGGTAAAGACAAATAAATGTAAAGAATATAAGAAAGGATGATGACGGGGAGGAAAGGGGCTAATTAACTAACAAGGAGACATGGAGGTTAAGAGTTACCTGACAGAGCAGAAGACCAGGGTGTCATGTAAGTCAAGGTAGCAACAAGGTAAAGAGAAATAAATGTAGGTAACGGTTGTAATTGTTGGACAATAAATAATTCATTTCACTTCAAGGCCATCTTCCGTCCTGACAACAAATTATCCAATTGACTCATAATGATTAATTAAACCACAATATGAAACTTAGGTCGTGAGATGTAAAGAAACCAGAAATATTAGCATATTTAACTACTTTTACTCAATCTATATACGTGGTAAGCAAGCGGTGATTTAGTATTGATTTCGAAAGCAACGGGAGGAAAATTCCAACCCGGTAAAAGTTTTCCAATTGAAAATCGCCTCTCGCACCAGCACCTACAGTAGAAGTATTAACACTGCTTCACTACACTTTTTGCATAGCTCTAAACTGAAATTATTCCTTAGGAAGGATTCCAATTTCCTTCCTAAAGTAAATATGTGTTTGGAGGCTCTTGTAGTCAGGTGGATATAAATGACATCTTTTTTTTTATGCTGAGATCTGTGCAATATGCAAGAGATCACAGAAGATAGAAACAAAAGAATGAGTATATAAAATCGGCCTAATGAACTAGTGGAGGTTCTTAAAATAGCTGTATTCAGTTTGTATAAATTTTGTGCTCTATCTGCATAGGTTATGCTTAACTCCAGGTAAGCATTCCAACTCTACAAGGTGTTCCAAAACGACACAGAGCGAACCTATAGAGGTAGCTAATCAGCTTCTAAGTTACACATATAGATAGCTTGTACCGGCAATAGAGCCGCGTAAAAATACTGCAGAAAGACTGTGGATTAGGCGGTGACAGGAACAACGCCGCGTGCCTCACGCTATCCCTGGTATAGGTCATACGCCGTGCCGCGTGTTGTAACTGTAAACATACCGACATACTCCTCAGTAGGTTGCTACTATTAAGAATTTCTTTGGCTTATGAAACCACAATAAACAAACTATTTATTGGTTAATACAAAAGTGAATCGAGAAGATATTGACACATTGCTTCACTCACACTGTTTATTCACAGAACATGTTTCAAGAGCTCTTGCTCCTATCATCAGCTGATACTCGATTAGTGTAAGTTGTAGTGGTTTCCTCTTCCTCCGTATTGTCAATAGACGGCGTGATGTACTTGTCAAAGATGTCCGGTGGTGGAGTTTCAAAATTCATGACTCTATGACGATTTTTGTTAATGAAGATTTTTTTACCATACGGAAAATCGAGTATCAGCTGATGATAGGAACAAGAGCTCTTGAAACATGTCCTGTGAATAAACAGTGTGAGTGAAGCAATGTGTCAACATCTTCTCGATTCACTTTTGTACTAAATTGTGCTTCACTGTCCCTACGCTACTTTCAAGTTTATACTTTGAGTATTTATTAGTTATTGCTTATGAGTGTTTAACGTGTTCCAAAATTCCGTTACAGCAGTCCATGATGGCAAATAAGCTGGTAGACATATTCAACTTATGCCTTTTAGAGGGAAGTTGATGTTTGGAGGCTGAGAATGGAAGCATTAAATGAAAAACAGAACAGATATCAACATCAAGGATTTGTAGATAAATTAACCAAAACTAAATGGTTTATACAATGATACCAGCGTTTTATTTCACGTGTTTTATAGTACCGTGACCTTGTGGTTACGTGAAATTAAAATTCAAGGTTACAAACACCAATGAATTGCATTTTATTTCCGTAGAAATCAATGTCCCAGTCCAGAAATACATGGCATAAAAAATACAACTTGCAAATTCTATGGTCTTGATGTACCTCTCGACCACTGAGGAAGGTCGTGGCCAGCCATCAGTGAGACTGGAACACCAAGGTGCCCCTGTTCTTGCTGGCCTACTATTAGACAACACACGGCACCATTGGGATGACCCCACCTAGCTTAATGGTTGGCCGAGAGTTACACCTTCCTTGTGATCTGGATTTTGGAAGCCCCCCGGACGCAAAACAGCCAGTACCGATTATGTGGAGAACTTGGTGGACCGTCTCCATGACATGCATGATATGGCTCGTCAGATATCCAGATGGAGAGTTTTTATTTATTTATTATTATTCATTAATTCGCTCCTTTCCTCCCCCCACACTTCCTTACTTCCTCCCTTCCTCCCTCCCTTTCTTCCTTCCTCCCTTACTCCCTTACTCCCGTCCTCCCTTCCTCCGTCCCTCCCTTCCTTCCTTCCTCCCTTACTCCCATACTCCCTTACTCCCATACTCCCTTACTCACTTCCTCCCTTTCTCTCTCCCTCCCTCCCTTCCTCCCTTCCTGCCTTCCTACCTTCCTCCCTTCCTGCCTTCCTCCCTTCCTCCCTACCTTCCTACCTTCCTTCCTTCATTCATTCATTTTGTAATTTACGTCCTCCAACGTTAAGTCATATCGGACGATGAATGGAATGGGTAAAATGATGCTCAGATGAGCCCGGGAACCATGGAGCTTAGAGTTACTCGACATTCGTCTTTCAGGATAAGGGAAAACCCCGGAAAAACCTTTTCCAGGTAACCCAACCTGACCGAGTTGGCGAGTGATCGCATGAAGACCCGATACGACAAGCTAGCCAACAGCCAAGGGTTCCAGCAAGGTGACTTGGTCTGGTTGTACCGCCCTATCCGGACCAAAGGATGCTGCCAGAAACTTCAGCAGCCATGGCAAGGACCGTACCGGGTGGTGAAGAGGATTAACGACGTGGTATACCGCATCCAGAAAGTGACCTGAGGGAAAATGTTGGTGGTACACCTGGATCGTCTGGCCCACTAGGATGGTGCTGCTCCTGACGACCAGGCTTGAGGAGGGAGCAGTGCCTCGAACGTACTGTTGATTGCAGGCGGCGCGGGCGACGAGTTCAGAGAGACGGGCAATGCAGTGCGGAGATAAAGGCTTGCCGTAACGGTGTTGGGAAGGAGATGGATTTCATGGAGAGTAACTCTTTCTTTTCTATTTCCTCAATTTCTTCCAATATATTTCCAATGGAGCTTTCTATGATGGTACGTCTCACTCCTGACACCAATTGTGTCTTTGTTGGTTTGTGAAATTAAAAGTCCAGGTTACCAACACCAAAAATTTTTCTTTATTTCCGTAGATATCAAATCGATAGTACAGAATTACGTCACATACACAGTCAAGCGCAGAGGTTCTACTCCCATTAGTCTTGAACCTGTAGGAACAAGACCCGGGCCTCTTTCAATCAGGGAGTATCCGAGCTGTCCCAAAGGGCGCCCGGCGTCCTCCGTGGGGCTTTCCATAGAGAAAGACCTGGGTTACTAGCAAGGCCCCCCCCCATCTGGTCCATGGACACAAGACGGGATGGAAGTGGATACGCCACTTACGCGCGTCAACCCCGCAGGGAAGACTACCGATAATCTCGGTGGGGCCGAATGGTGATCTAGCACACCTTTCTACTAGCTGTGCAGGCTAGTACCCGGGAGAATTAATGGCTTCGCTCAACCCCGTCTGTAGACGTACCCGATTCCCACGGGTATCGGGAACCACTGCCCCCTCGAGACCATCCCAATCCGAACAACTCCCGAAGGAGGGGCTCAGATGTTCGGCCCGAAGTTCCTCTAGTAACGTCAGAGGTAGCACGAGTGCTAAGGTTCCGCAGCGCCCGCAACACGGCAGCTGAAGGGGACGGACACGCGAGTTCAATTAAGAAATAAGTAACTGTGGCAGGCCGGCGGCTCCTTTTATAGTTGCTCACTATTCCAGATATTCGTGGAATATTCTAAAACAATCAGGACGGCGTTAGAAGAAAAACGAGCACTCAAGAGATCCGTCTCATTCCCCCCACCGTTTCCGCAAGCTTTCATCGCCGCAGTGCTCTGTCCGGCTATTTGAACTCGTCACTCGCGCAGAATTCTCACCAAATACAACATCAGCACCATCCACAAGCCACTTCCGAAGATTAAACATCTGTTGAGACCAGCGAAAGACAAACTGGACTTACAAGTTCCGGGAGTGTACCGCATTCCCTGTGAATGTGGGACACCGTATATAGGACAAACCGGAAGGACCATCGCTACTAGAATAATCGAACATGAACGGAACATTCGTTTAATGCAACCTGAGAAGTCTCGGCTGACAGAGCATTGTTTTGATAACGACCATAGAGCCACTTTCGGGAGACAACCATCTTGGCAAAATGCAACAGTTACTGGGAGCGCAGGATTAACGAGGCTTTGGCGATTTCCTCTCAACGGAGCACGCTTAATCGTGATGCTAGATTTCAGCTCAGCTCCTCTTGGAAACCGGCGAAAAAAATGGAAATCCGTTGAATCAAGAAGCAAAGGTCAATGCAGCTTGATATTCAAGTTTAGTAGTAACGTTTGTTTGACGCAATTTTCTATACTCACGCCATCTCCTTACCTGGCATTTAATTTATTGAAAACAGTCTTTTGTTCAGTAAAGCGAATTTTGATAGTGTTTTGTCTTTGTTTATAGTTGTGTTATATGCATGGTATGAGGTATAACATTTTATAAATATCCTGATAATGGGAGAGATGTACACTCCCGGAACGTTGATAACTAATCACCTTTTCACCTGGCTGGTTGTCCGAAAAGAAAGTGAGATACATTAGCTGTAAAACCACAAGATCTTATGGGGAAGCATTGAAAATTACAACACGTAAGAGTAAAAACACTAGCTGCATCCAACAGACCGCAAAATGGCAGCAGCGATCTCGCTGTATAAGTTATTATTACCTAGAAATGTGCAGCGCTTGTAGCAGGGGCGGCTGGTGGCTCTGAAATTTGGTGGTTCATAAAGTTATCCATGGAACTTAATTTTTTAAAGTAACAAAATTTCTTTAAGCCTGTCACTGCGGACTGCTCTACAGACAAGTTAACGATAATTCACAGCATATAACACATGCACATTTCATAAACACACTAGAATATTACTCGTATATATCTTTGTTAAAGTTTCTGTTAAAACATATTTTTTTTGAGTATCTGTGAGATTTTTAGTTTCGGCATGGGTCTTCCAAGTCGCTTAAGTTCAGTTTTTTCTTCTAAGATCATGTTTGAAAAAGGATGTGCTAAAAGACACTTTATTGAATTCATTGTTTCTTCTTATAACACAAGTTACCTGCCCGCCTAAGTAGCCTAATCTCTGTTTCATATAACCTTGCCCGGCTGAAATGTATCACTCCGCGTTCAGCAACCCTCCCCCTCGCCCTAATTGGCTAATGCTTTCGCGTCATACGCCATAGGCGGTGCCTTCCCGTCACATTTCGTAATAATTGCCGGGAAGATAAATAAAATCATACAAAAATCATACAAATAAGGATATGAAGGCATGCAAAAATACAAGTTTATAATGAACTGAGCAAATTGAAACAGAATGGCTGAGCAATGAAACTGAAAGAGTTTATAATGAAAGGCCTTCGGCCTTTTCCACTGGAATTTTTTAAACCAGCACACATACCTTTCAAAAATGCTTGTCTTTCAGTCTTAAAAGTCGTGTCACACCATACTTTACTTTTCGTGTGTTCTTCGTGTATATTTAGCGATTTGTATCTCGGTGCAGTGTGGTTGTCAAATAGCGTCTTCGCCACATAGCAATATCACCTCTGTCTTTTAGCACATTTTTCTTGCCTCTTTTTTCATTCACAAATCCCAGCTGTATAAGCAATCTGCTGAAATTTGGTAAATCTGCATCCTCATTTACAGCAGACGAAATTTTACTTATGTTAGGGAGTTCGTTTCTAAAGAAAAACTACACACATGAAGACGCACAACACTTTTCACGTATTTTCTCCGAGCACGCACTTTTGCTTATTCCTGCTTTTGCCTGGAGTGGTAAGTTTTCCTGTTTCCTCAATTTCATGTCGCGATGTTCCTACGGATCTAACACTCACACCTGTAACTTTGGAGCACAGCTGTTCGACTTCTCTCACTGACAAAGACGGATTCTTCTCTGTGAGTGCATTAAACACATGCAACACAATTCTTTTTTCGCCTGTTTGTAAATAATTATCCTTACGATACTTAAGCGAAAAACTGGCGGTAGACTCTGCCATTATACATATAATAAGTACAGGCTCAATAAACGATCAATAAAATAATTTAGCTCCCGCACTTTCGAATGGCGATGCATGACTAATCCAGTTCAAAACAAGGTCAGTGATAGCCACATAAACAAATGTCACCACTACCGCTAAATCACGTGCTATCGTGCCATGTGCTTGAGAGCAAAGGAACCTCCTCTTTACTTTGTTTAAGAATTAACATGCATTTCAGATAAATCAACTCAGTAGCGTAATAAATTTAATTAAAACAGTTACGAAAATATAAATTTGACAATTCTCTTCCAACATATAATTATATATCACCATGTTAAATAACGAACTAATTTTTACCGCACGACAGTCATTACCACAACAGCAACCAATGAGAGGTGATTAGGTCACGTGACCGTTAAGAGATACTGGGAAAGCTTACGTGAAACAAGGTATAGATGTTTGCCTCACGTTCAAGAGGTCCCGAGTTCGAATCTCGGTCAGGGTGAGTTACCTAGATGAGGTTTTTCCGGGGTTTCCCTTATCCTTCAAGACAAATATCGCGTAACTCTTAGTTCCATGGGCCCTGGACTCATTTGAGCATCATTTCACCCAATTCTTTCACCGTCCGATATAACTTAACGTTGGGGTGGACGTAAATTAAAAAAAACACAAGTTACCTGTATTTATATAAATATTTCTGATGCACTAGTCAAAACACGGCACAAACCATGTGGCTATGTACTCGTAGGTTACATTTAACATAGGCGCAATAGATGCCGCTGCTGTGATGAAAGAACGAGCAGGTTAGGCATCCACTTCTCTGGCAGCTAGGTTAACCTGGCATTTGTTTCCAAATATCAATTTTGAAGCACAGTGAATTTTGAATACATTAATAATAGCCTATTTTGCAAATTTTCAATCATTAATTTCTTCTGGTATAGCAGTATGGGGAAATAGTAGTAGCATTATCAAAGTATTTAGAATCCAAAAAAGGGTAATTAGAATTATGATGAATTTAAAGAGAACAGATAGTTGTAAACAATGGTTCAAAATTAGGCATATTATCATTACCAAGCA
Organism: Mantis religiosa; assembly: GCA_030765055.1. Lineage (NCBI taxonomy): Eukaryota > Metazoa > Arthropoda > Insecta > Mantodea > Mantidae > Mantis > Mantis religiosa. Next base: position 145,974,856 of record CM060956.1, on the reverse strand, counting down.
TTTACCTATTAGAAATAATATTACAGGTTTAAACGAACTTAGATAAATTTCAAAAAAGCAATGATATTCATGACCATAACACGAGAAATAGTTCAAACTTACATGTCATATATCATAAAAAGAAAATGTATGAGCACAGTTTTAAATTCAACGGAATTCATATCTACAATAAACTGCCAACTGAAATAAAACACAATGAGTCCTTCACAAAGTTTAAAAACACATCAAAGAAGTATTGGTTACAAAAGAGTTACTACTCAGTAGAAGATTATTTAAATGACAAAAGGTAGGAATAAAAGGAATGTAAATTTTAATTATATATTTAATTATTATGCTTAACTAATTGTAATTCTTGTTTTTTGTTACTATTTTTTTGTAGTTAGTAATCTGACAATTCCACATCATGAATGTATGATTTACGGATGCAATAAATGAATATGAATATGAACCAACCACATGCAGTCATACGCCCCGCATCGCCCCCCTACTTGCCTCGGCAAATCCTAGGTTCGTCCTGTCTATACCTCCCTATTGTATGCCAGTGGTTTGCATCTGGGAGTGAACTACTTGGCACCTACAAACAATACAGCGCGCTCAGGTCCCCTGCACTAGACAAGGTCGAAATGAACTCCAACTGGATCAGCAGACCAGCAGAAGAATCCAGTCGTCCAGGTTTAGCTGGACGGAATGGTTTCGCCCAGCACCTAGCCGCTTTCTGTATCTTTATCTGGGTAGTGTAGTGTTTTGTCTCAAGCGTTTATGTCGGGGCATAGGTTTCTCTGATCTGTTGGGTTAAGCCGCTCAGCCTGCCGCCTGGGGTATGTATTCCCAAGGACGTCTTCACCCGAACTCCCCGCTTGAAGGAGGTCGGAGTGAAGACAGCACGATCAGAGGGGATAGGAAACTGTGTGGGGGAATTATCTAAACCCATTTCTGGTTCTGGTGTTTACGGTGGGATGGAGAGAACCCCTTCTGGCTAATAGCCCATGGCGTCCTTGGGGAGTTTGTACCTCCTCCTCCTGCGAGGAGGTCTGTGGTCATACCGACCCAGAGTGTTGACCAGCTTGTTGGAATGGGTAGATGGAGGGTTCGAGATCTCTCTCTTACCATATCCTCTATGTAAGGGATTTGGGAGTATTCATATAGGATCTGAGTAGGGAATCTGCGCCCAGTAACGTAGATCATCCTTAATGCCCGATTCTGCACGATTTGCAGTCTGCAGATGGTGGTCGGAGCCGCCAATCCCCAGACCTCGCACCCATACAGAATCATGGGTGGAATAATCGCCCGGTACAGACGTAGTTTGAGGTGTGCAGGCATCTTGGATTTGAAGATTGGGTACAACTGCCTGAGTGCAACATGGCCTAGTCCCGCCTTAGCCCTGACATGGGGAGTGAAGTTTAGCCCTCGATCAAGTAGGACACCCAGGTATTTAGCCGAGGTAACCCTCTGCCTCAGCCTCAGTGTTCCCGTAGCTCGCCAGCGTCGGACCTTAGCCAGTAGAAAAGCTGAGCTCTTCCCTGGACTAATTGCCATCCTCCACTTCTCACTCAAGCGGCCGATCGCTCGGAGCTGTCGTTGCAGAGGCGGGAAGCACAACTTGACATTTTTATTATGCGCCATAATGAGAACATCGGCTGCATACTGGCACGTAACTGTCTGTGGCTCAGTAGGGAAGTCAGACGTGTACGCCACGAAGAGCAACGGTGATAGTACACTACCCCCCAGGACTCCCGCAGCTATCGGTCTGACACTGGAAAGCTTTCCTTCCACTCTCACTCGGAACGTGCGATGCCGAAGGAAGCTGCTGATCAGAGCAAGATAGGGAGGAGGGATCCAAATGGAACATGCCATTACATTAAAGGGAGACCCAGCATATTGGTTGAAGCGCAAACATGCTACCCCCTTCGGAAGCCGCCCCTGGCTAGTAGTATTCTTAATCTAATACAAACTTACATTAAATCATTCATCTTGTCCGGCTAGCTGCTTTGTGATCTATGACTAAATGGAATAGAATAGGACTCAATTTGCACCTGTCTTAAGAGTAACTTCTGTTTGGCCTCTTCTTACACTACATTTAGCCCACTTCTTATCTTTGATGTAATCACACTATAAATGTTATCAATTTTATATATAATGAAATGCAGTACCATAGAATCACATTAATTTCATTGTTTAGATAAAGTTATACGTGTTGAGGCGGTCCTAGCCCGTTAAGTCCCTCGTTGAGCCCTCCCGGCACTCAACACCTCATAAGATAGGATATGTGATGGGTGAGGACTACGGATGGGAGGTTTCCAACAGGTCTGGGTTTTTCTCAGGGTATATCTGCATGAATACTCGCTTTTGAGTTCCAGGGAGTGGGTGCGTCCTGACAGTGTGTGGGTATTATCACATAGAAGACACCACGACCTTTGAATGTCAAGTTCATTGTTACAATTAGTCCTATCCACTCGCCACTGTAGACGATGTTATTCGCACATTAGGCGCGAGATTTGAGATTTTCCCGTTGCTGTGCGCATGGCACGACTTATAGGTATCTGTGTACGCGTTGTTCCTGAACGTCGGTAGTAAATTACTTCGCACAACATAGTATTTCCGGAGGATTATTAAACAAAACAAAAAACGGAGTTTGGTGAAATCTTAATGACGTTGTAACGTAAGCAGTTTCTCTCATTCGCTAACACAGGGTGTTCGATAACCACCTAATGTGAGTTACTCCGTCCATCCACGAACGCGGACTCTGATGAACTTTTTAGTACTTGTCGCCCCCTTCACACGCCGAAACAGAATGTTTTTCCTAGCAAACATTGAACGTCGCCATTGCACAAATTTCCCCTTCCTTTCGCCGAATTTTGGACACTTTAGGGGTCATGTGACCTGTTGCTTGTCTCTTATAGGTTGTTTTTCATCCCTACTATGGAATTTAATAGCAATTTCTAGTGTATGAGGTACGTATTCCACGCGAATTTCTCTTTCCCACAGTCAAGCAAATTAATGCATGTGTATCTTAAATTCCAGAGTCTATTCTCTCGTCACGTATCATATGCAGGCCAAGACATGGGCTGGCGCCGAGGGTCCATCCTTGGACAATGCCACCTTTGTCGGCTGGAAACACAAAGCAAATACCTGTGAGGGGAAGGTGTACATGTTCCTCGTTCTCATGACACGTTTGGGGTCTCCTGCTTCCAATAATATATAAGGGGATTGCCTGTTTAGTATCTGCACTTGTATATGTAATCATTATCCTCTATATTTATTATAACTTTGTTTAATTCATATTGTAGTATCTATCCGCCCTTAGTTATGCATGTAATAAGACTTTCGGGGTTATTATGACGATGTTATGCCTAACAGGGATGGTATCAATGTTGTCAGTTTAAGAGTAGTTTCTCTGTTATGGATAGACGAAGTGTATGACATATTCAAACAGAGAAATCTATAAAATGATTCATAACCAAGCATATCCTCGCAGCCTATTATATTATTGTATATACATTAGTAAAATAGCTAACTGGTTAGAACACTGTGAAATCATTAATCGAACTGGGGACCAAATGGCCGTAGCGCTGCCTTTTAGACCCGTATTGTGTGAAAAATAGCTGTTGACAGACCGTCCTTAATCTACTGAATGAGTGAATCACTTCCTACCTATGATGGAGAGGTTGACAATAGAGTTGCGAGTGGGTGAGCTTTTGAAGTCGACTCTACAGCGATACGAGCCTCCGTCCGACTCCCGCACATTTTCGACAGCCAAATGCCAGGATTCCTCCAGCTGAAAGAATGCTCGTCCACCCAGCGCCCGCTCGTCAGCCCAATGAGTGGCTTTGTCCAGCGAACGTCCACGGACATCCAGACTGCAAAAGAAAAACAAAACATTCAGTATTTCGTATCTGAATACAGCTGCACTTTAATAGAAAACATCTGCCATCCAATCTGCTAAATACCTGAACAAGCAAGCTTTTAGTGAAGAACTTATATTTCTAATTCAACTGTTTAATACTCAGAAGGCGATAAAATTATGGTTTACAATGTCAAAATAAAGAATGTTTCCAAGAACTTGCTCCATGCAATGATTTACGGAGATTAACTGCTTATGAGGAAAGCAGTGGAGTGGTTTATAGGAGATGAAAAGGTAGAAGTGGTAAAGTAGAGATAGAGAGATAGATGTATTTGAGGGCGCAAAACTGCGCGGTCATAAGCGCCCATAAACATGATAAGCTTAAAAAGTTCCTAAAAAGGTTCATCCCGAATAAAAGCACTACCCGTAAAACACATACAGACATGTTAAGAACTAAAAAATAAAAGGTTAAAAATGGATCATGAATAAAATTCTTGTTATATTCTAAAATTAAGGTTTAAAACAGATTAAAAACCTTGGCCACCTCGTTAGGGTCGTCCGCCAGAACCTCTGCCAAACTGGCCCGCAGTTGGAGAGACCGGCGGAGACGTACCAGGATAAAACAATCTAAAATAACGTGGCGGACCGAGAGAGCACCACCACAAAGCGGGCAGACCGGAGCATGGCGCTTATTTAAAAGATGGCTGTGGCTAAAAAACGCAGTGGCCTATACGTAGCCGAGCAAGAATTCATTCATTCATTCATTCATACATTCAAGCAGCTGGCGGCTGACTGAGGGTCAGCACGTTGTGTGTCATTCGTGTAGCTGTCCTACACGGACTTAACCACTTAATGACAGGAAATGTGCGGTTTTGCAGGGTGGTGGTTTAAGTTTAGGTAGATGAAAATAAGGGAGGTAGCCGTAGCTCCTCATGGTAACCAACTCGGGTGCAACGCTATGTGAGCACCGCTGGTGTGATAATTTTAGGAAGAGTTTAATTTAGAAAGTCTATTAATTTCAAACAGTAATAATTTTAAGGTTGTAATAAGAACTTTATTGTTACCGGGTGTGCCCGCATGCCGGTAGAGCTTGTAGCGTCTTTCGGAGGTTCTATAGTTCCCTAGAGACCTAACCAGGGCGCTCTGATGTTGAGGCAAACTCGCGTAGAATTTTGTGGCCCGGCGCCTAATGACATCTTCCACACAGTGGAGAGATGAGGCTTCATGAAGTTATCTCACGGAAAACCTCCAGCAAACAGAATAGATGTCCCTAAGACATCTATTTTGTACACGCTGAATTTGCCGCAGATTAGTTCCTGCGGCCATGCCCCAGATCTCACAAGCATAAAGCATGATTGGAAGAATTAAAGCCTGAAAAAGGTGCAACTTAAGGGGTGTCGGCATTCCTGAGCGCATCATGGGGTATGACGAAGCCGAAGCTCCACACGCCCGATGAGCTACCTCCTGGATGTGACCCCGAAAAGTTAGGCCCTTGTCCAACTTTACCCCCAGGTACTTTAGAGAGTTTGTCCACTCTATCCTTCTGCTAGAATAGTTAAAGGCGGGGAGGTTGGCAGGAAAGTGACGCTTGGTGAAGAGTATGGCTTGGCTTTTCTCAGGGTTGATAGACAATCGCCAAAGCCTACACCAATCATGAATGAGGCTTAGGTGTCGCTGTATTGGGTTGAAGGTTCTGCGTGCGTTTCTATCTGTGTTGTATAGTAGCACGTCGTCTGCATGTTGGGCTATGTTGACGTGTAGCTCCGTGGGGAGATCCGCCACATACACGCTAAAGAGTGTAGGGGATAAGACAGAGCCTTCGGGGACGCCTCCTCTGATGGGTCGTCTGGTAGATAGCTTTCCCGCCACAGTAACTGTGAAATGTCTGTGTTTGAGGAATGAGGGTAAAATGTGAATCATGTGTGCAGGAAGCCCCAGGGCGATTAGTTTATGTAGGAGGACTGCATGCCAGGTGGTAGAGAAGGCCTTCTCGACATCCAGAGATACCGCCGCAGTGAATGCCCTTTCCTGGAAACCCAGGACAGCGGACTCCACCAGACGGAGCAGCTGCTGTGATGTCGAGTGCCCAGGACGAAAACCAAACTGATGGGGAGGGATAGCTTGAATTTCCCCCAGTAGGGGCGACAAGCGGGCTAAAACAAGCCTCTCGAAAACCTTCGAGAGGACTGACAGGAGGCTAATGGAGCGGTAACTGGCGGGGAGTACCGGATTTTTACCGGGCTTCAAAATGCAAATCACCCGAGCCTCCCTCCACTGTCGTGAAAAGTGGCCCAGGGCGAGACACATGTTCAAAACCCGAGTAAGAAAAAGAACGGCTTTGAAGGGAAGGTGACGGAGCATGATAGGGGTCAACCCATCAGGTCCCGACGCCTTTTTGAGATTTAGACGCCGGAGTGCGCCCTGGAGCTCACTGGGACTAATGACAGGTAGTCGGTCCGCCTCAGCAAGAGGACGTCGCGAGCAAGAATCACTTCCTCTCGCCGGGATGTACGGGAGGAAGTGGCCCAGGGAAGCGGAAGCTCCTTCACCTCTCTAAGCCGGTTATGACGGAGACCAGACCACTCTTCGTGCCAGCACGAGAGTACTGCTCTCCGCAAAACCAACCTGAAGTCTTCCGCAGTCAGAAACGGAACAGTAATGCTGGGTCTTTTGGTAGCTGCCTTAGCTGCCGAATCTGCTAATTCATTACCAGTCAGTCCCGTGTGGCCAGGAACCCATCCACATATCTCGCTAACACCAGAGGCGTGTAAAATGTGGAGGGTGTCCTGGATACGTTGTACAATAGGTAAAGTAGTATGACTATTTAGGTGTAAGGATGTGTAGCAGTGGAGGGTGGGGCCGCACAAGCCAGAAAAGTGATAGCTAATATCAGGGTGGCAATGTCAGGGGTAAAAATATGTAAACATAAACTGGAGATGTCAGTTAGATGGTTAGAAAGAATGTCTGAAGCGGTCGTTGAAGCCAGAACAATGTATGGGGCACATCAGAGATAGGTACACAATTAGACCAGATAAATGGATTGTTTTGTAAAGAACTACTAGGGCTGCCAAAATTGGCACCAAGAGAAGTGGCATTACTAGAGCTGGGCAATAAAAATGGAGGGGAATAATATTAGAGAGAATATTGAAATTCTGGTATGAGTGTATTAAAGGACAGAAAAACATTTATGTCTGATTTCACCAACAGAATTGGTGACGAAGTGTAAGGATATCATGGAAAATAAGAGCACGGAGCGGTGATTGTAAAAGAGAAAGATGTCACGGGAAAAATATGGGAAACGAATTTAATTTAAATGCATGAGTCAGTACTACAAGCACCAAACAACTTGTCAGTATTACGTAAATTTAAAACGAGGTGCGAAGGACAAAGGACTTAAACGTTTCAAGAAGGGAGGTGGGCAATGTATTATCCACATAATTCAGTGAATTATAAAATCGCAAAATTATTAATACTTGAAGCAAAGGCGGGATTGGCATATTCCTTTCGATGCATGTTCTAACTCAGTATTTGGTAAATTTAAAACGAGGAGCGAAGAAGGACGAGTGACTTGAACGTTGCAAAACGGGAGGTGGACAGTGTATTATCCACATAATCCAGTGAATTATAAAATCACAAAGTTATTTATACTTGAAGCAAGGGCGAGATCGGCATATTCCTTTTGATGCATATTCTAACTCAGTATCAAATAAATTTAAAACGAGGAGCGAAGAAGGGCAAGTGACTTGAACGTTTCAAGACGGGAGGTGGACACTGTATTTTCCACATAATTCAGTGAATTATAAATTCGCAAAGTTATTAATGTTTGAAGCAAAGGCCTAATCGGCATATTCCTTTCGATGCATGTTCTAACTCAGTATTACGTAAATTTAAAACGAGGAGCGAAGAAGGACAAGTGACGAGTGACTTGAACGTTTCAATACGGCAGGTGGACAGTGTATTATCCACATAATTCAGTGAATTATAAATTCGCAAAGTTATTAATGCTTGAAGCAAAGGCCTGATCGGCATATTCCTTTCGAAGCATGTTCTAACTCAGTATTACGTAAATTTAAAACGAGGAGCGAAGAAGGACAAGTGACGAGTGACTTGAACGTTTCAATACGGCAGGTGGACAATGTATTTATCCACATAATTCAGTGAATTACGAGTATAAAATCGCAAGGTTATTATTGCTTGAAGCAAAGGCGAAATCGGCATATTCCTTTCGATGCATGTTCTAACTCAGTATTACGTAAATTTAAAACGAGGTGCGAAGGACAAGTGACTTAAACGTTTCAATACAGGAGATGGACAGTGTATCATCCACATAATTCAGTAAATTATAAATTCACAAAGTTATTAATACTTGAAGCAAAGGCGCGATTGGCATATTCCTTTCGATGCATGTTCTAACTCAGTATTACGTAAATTTAAAACGAGGTGCAGAGAAGGACAAGTGACAAGTGACTTGAACGTTCCAAGACGGGAGGTGGACAGTGTATTATTCACATAAGTCAGTGAATTATAAAATCGCAAAGTTATTAACACTTGAAGCAAAGGCGAGATCGGCATATTCCTTTCGCTGCATGTTCTAACTCAGTATTAAATAAATTTAAAACGTGGAGCGAAGGAGGGCTAGTGACTTGAACGTTTCAGGATGGGAGATGGACAGTGAATTATATAATTTATAATTCAGTGAATTATAAAATCGCAAAGTTATTAATACTTGAAGCAAAGGCGAGATCGGCATATTCCTTTCGATGCATGTTCTAACCTCTCTTTTGCTTCCGCAGTAACCTTCATAGCAAGATGTTTCGACAGTCTACACCTCTGTAGAAATTTTTCTTCGGCTAGCTCCTCAAAATCATTTCTCCTCATAGGCCATACTCTATTACAAATGCTATTTAGACGGTCTTAAATATAGCAAATCGATATCAACAGCTGAGTACATGCTCGCATCTTGACTAATTACAATTGTTAGGGACTTAACATCAGAAATTTGCCTTGTTAGTTTAACAACAGATTTAACAAGAGTGTTACGCTAACACTTGTTAGTGAAATGCAATTTTTGTTTTAAATATTGCTAAGCTGCTGTTAAGTCTTAACATCTGTTGGTGAAATCGGACCTAAGTATACAAATAATTGGTGGTTGGAATGGGAAAGAATGGTAACGAAGATAGGTATGGGAGATTAATGGAGAGTAGAGGTGTCAAATCATAGCGGTTTTTGGAAGGAAGTGAGAACTAGAGTGCAAGACATAGATAGGTAGGAGATATGGGAAAGTATAGAAGAAAAGAAATGTTTGAAAATTTATAAGCAATTAAAGACAGAATGGCGTAGAGAAAAATATATAGATCAATGTGGCAAAACTGGAAGAGAAGGCATAGCATGGATGAGAGTAGGAATAATATATCTAAAAGGGTTGAGAAGTAATGAGGTAGGAATATGTGAATTTTGTAGAGATGAAGAGAGCACTGTTCATTATCTGGTAGAATGTAAGGACCAAATTACAGGAAAAAAATATAGAATAAGAAATTGGGAAATTGTGGGCAAACTGGTAGTGGCATTAGGCATGTTAATGGGGCTGCGTGAAAAGAAAAATAAATGTATAGGAGAATTGTTATAGGTATAGGATAAGAGAAAAGTCGATTATGGTGAAAGAAGCGCAGCTGACAAGAAACTGCTCGGGAAAACTAAAGGCTTATGACCAGTGGACCTGAGTCAACGAGTAAATCCTAGGGTCTGCAACTTTAGGTATTTGTACAGGAGGTAAATAAGGCTTTTTCGATGTTAAAGTCATTGTAGGTGTGTGTGTAGTTTTTACGCCCGTTTTTACTACATACGGCACCGCAGGCGGTGACGCTGATGATACATGAGATGAAGATGGAGCACCGGTGGAATGAGATGGTGGGGGAAAGCGGAGATCCCGGAGAAAACCCACCCAGCGCCGTGTTGTCCACCACAAGTCTCACTTTTCTGTCGCCTGCGATCGATTTTGTTTTAGCCCGAAGATTGTTGCTGTGTGCCCACCCAGGATAGGGTTTAACCACAGATAGGATTTTCTTTCCGGGATGGTTTAGGATGGTTGTTTTTGTTTGAGGATGGTGGGTTGATTTCGAGGTAGTTTAGTACTCCTCTAGAAGGACAGAATGCTCTCTATTAGCATGCTGGCGTTGAAGGATTTATTTTGATTTTGAATTGATTTTGTTAATTTTGAGACCAGCAGCTCTTGTTGGATTATGGGAGCTCAGCTTTTGCTGCTGCTGGAATTGCTCCGTGGTTACCTCGGATACCCGCAAGCCATGCGGCTGACCCGGAATAGTCGGCGACGACGTCTGGTTGGATCATAATCATCAAGAGACCTAACAAGGGCACTTCTGTGCAAAGATAAATGTTCGTATAATTTTGTAGCGCGGCGTCTAATTTCATCCTTCACGTATGGAAGACCTGAGGCTTCATGGAGGAACCTTACAGGGAAGAATCGGCCTACTGAATAGATGGACCTAAGTCCTCTATTCTGAGCGCGTTGAAGATATGCCAGCCAGGAATCTGCGGCCATGCCCCAGACCTCGCAGGCATATAGCATCAACGGGACTATGAGAGCTCGAAAGAGGTATAGCTTTACGCGGACTGGCATCGATCGATAACCCAGCATAGGATACAGGGAAGAAATAGCTCCCTGAACCCTCACAGAGAGTTCCCTGATGTGTCGACGGAAAGTCAGACCCTTGTCTAGCTCAACTCCCAGGTATATGATAGAGGGTACCCATTCTATTCTTCGACCTCTGAAATGGAAATCTTGGCAGTCTGCGGGGGTGTGGCGCTTGGTGAATAGAATAGCGTGGCTTTTGTCCGGATTAACGGACATCCGCCAATGCCTGCACCACTCTTGTGTGAGACGGAGGTATCTTTGAATTGGATTGAAGGTTCTGCGAATATGTCTGTCTTTGCAGAACAGCAGCACGTCGTCAGCATATTGTGCCATTTGGACGCGCGGCTCGGTTGGGAAGTCTGCCATATATACATTGAATAGTGTGGGGGATAATACACAGCCTTCTGGGATTCCGCCTCTCACGGGTCGGAGAGAAGATGTTCGCCCTGCAACTGTGACTTGAAAAGTGCGAAGTTTTAGAAAGCTGTGTAAGATGTTGATTCATTGGTTTGGTAGGCCCAGGTGAACCCGAACCGCCTTGGTGAGAGCCAAGCGGTCTAACCATTGAGCCAGGGAGCGACCAGCCATTGTAGTGAATCTGTAAGTGAAACTGTACAAATAAATATCAAATAAATATCAAACTGCGTATGATGTCACCTAGACTGAGTAACCGTTAACGGAATAACTGCTTCGGGCCTTCGTTACTGCTAGCACCAGTCCAACTTGATGTAAATATGCTGCAAGAAGCCCCCTCTACCTTTCGAGGGGAGGATAGCGAGCAGTGTAGCACAGTTGTGGAAGAGATTAGACCAACTGTCACAGGAAAGGGTATGGGGAGAAGAAGGTGGAGGTGAATCAAGTTAACGTGAACATAATGTGATGACATTACACTAAAGTTACTTCGTAGAATCTTTCTAATGGAGACAGCACAAGTTTCTATCACTCTTCAGTCTCCCTTATCTCCGAAAGCTGAATTGCTTCTCCATATTCATTTTTGAGTGTGAAAGCGAACTTGCTGTAAAATTGTCTCAATCGCACTTATTCATTAAGATTTACCTTACATAATGGATGGTACCTATACATGTCCTAGATTTTATAATACAGAGATGTTCTAACAATCCTTGCCATAGTTTGAAGCAAAAATCCCCCCCCCCTTAGTGCTAATGAATGCCTAATGTAGCTATGCCCAACAAAATCCAGAATAGTAACACACAAAAATCTCTACTACGAAACGCAATGGTTCCATCATTTCCTATCCGATTACACGTTTCCTTCTTCCCAATAATTAGTGTTTGAATACAAAGAAATTACGAAATAATCGCTTAAGTTTACAGCGAAAAATCAATATGGAATGAAATTTTAATAGTAGTGATATGGATTATGCACCATGTTTTCGAATCTCATACAAAAATCCCAATTTATCGCCTTATAGTTTTACTTTAAACTTTTATTTTCCAATCTGCAACTGTCTGCATATTATCATTTGTTTCACCATACACAACAATCAAAACAATGTTATGACGATGTTTGAAAGTCTCAAGGCATCCATTGGAAGCGCTGGAATTATCTTTGCCTAATTTTCTTGCTGCCTCTAGAACTTGAGTCTGAGGCTATGGCCCAGAAATGGGAATTCCTTTGGCCGCGCCGTGGCTCAGTGATTAGAGCGCTTGGCTCTCACCAAGGCGGCTCGGGTTCAATCCCAGGCGACCGCAAAGTGATATTCGTGGTGGAAAAAACGGTGCTGGGGCGGGTTTTCTCCGGGATCTCTGGTTTCCCCCGCCATCTCATTCCATCTTCATCTCATGTATCATCAGTGTCATCGCCTGCGTCCCGTAGGGGGAGGGATTCGTCCCTTTCAGCTGCCAAGGTGCGGGCGCTGCGGACCCCTAGCACTCGTGGTACCTCTGACGTTACTAGAGGATCCTCGGGCCGAACATTCGAGCCCCTCCCTCTGGGAGCTGTTCGGATTGGGTTGGACTCGAGGGGCCAGTGTGTTCCCGCTACCCACGGGAAATTGGGTACCTCCGACCAGGCTTTGGCCGCCCGGGGGGGCAGAGGGTTGCCTCTTAAGTCCCGGATGCTAGCCTGCAGAGCTAGTAGTTGTTGTGCTATATCACCGGCGGCCCTACCAAGGTTTTTTGGTAGCTGGTTCATCCCTCCCTCCCTTAGAGAGTGGGATTCGTCCCTTTCAGCTGCCAAGGTGCAGACGCTGCGGACCCCTAGCACACGTGGTACCTCTGACGTTATTAGAGGAACCTCGGGCCGAACATTCGAGCCCCTTCCTCTGGGGGCTGTTCGGATTGGGATGGACTCGAGGGGGCAGGGTGTTCCCTCCACCCACGGGAAATTGGGTACCTCCGATCAGGCTTTGGCCGCCCGGAGGGGGTAGAGGGTTGCCTCTGAAGTCCCGGGTGCTAGCCTGCAGAGCTAGTAGCTGGTGTGCTCGATCAACGGCGGCCCTACCAAGGTTTTTTGTACCTGGTTCATTAAAGACCGTCGCGTAAGTGACGTTTCCACTTCCGTCCCGTCTGCCGTGTGCAGCGGGGGGGGGGGTGGGCAGTTTATAAGATAGGTACTGTCCTACGGTAAATATAGCAGAGAGGCGCGGGTTCGGGTCCTACGGGTCCAGGACTAATGGAAGTAGATCCTCACATTTAACTTAATCGCATCGCCTGCGGTGCCGTATGTAGTAAATGCGGGCGTTAAACACTACACATTTCATTTCATTTAGGAATTCCTTATCCACTGAGGCACAACACGATTTACTTTGTCATACTCTGTAGATTTTGTAATGCATTTCACCAGCCTTGCTGTTCCCTTGAAACACTCGTCTTTAATTTTGGTTAACAAAATTTCATAAATATGATAATCCACAATTTAAAATACACAGTTTAGCTGGACGTTTGTCATTTTCGTGTTTTGAAAAGTCACCTAAGTTCATAGTTTTCTTCCACTCGGACAATGATTGAAATTGTTGAAATGATAATCAAATGAGCACAGCATCCATCGGGTTTAGAGTTACCCGGCATTCAACTTTCAGAATAAGCATCCTCCTCCTTCCCCCCTCCTCCCCCTCCTCCTCCTTCTTCTTCTACCTCACGACTTTGGATTGTTTAACCCGTTCCGGCTACAAATTGTTCTGTCCATCTTTTCTTCGGTCTTCCATGGTTTCTTCTTTAAGACTATTTTTGGTATTCAGTTATTATTCATTCTCTGAACATGTTCTTTCCATTGATTTCTATTTCTTTCAAAAGTATGGTTTATTTCTTATACTTTTAATTCTATCCTAATATCCTGACTACGTCTTTTATCAATTTTGGTGTATCCAGCTATTGCTCTTATGAATTTCAATTCTGATGACTGTATTCTCATACTATTTATTTTTGTTAGTGTCCATGTTTCTGATTCATAGATCAGAGTTGGTATTGCCATTGTTTTGTATAGTTTTATTATAGAGTCCTTTCTTGCTTTATTTTTTAATGTTCTTTTTATTGTGCCTGTTTTATAGTTAAATTTATTTATTTTCTCTATTATATCAGCTTCTCCTTGGTACGAGACATTACATCCTAAATACCTAAGTGTGATTTCTGCTCATTTATTATGTTATCTAACACTATTTTTGAACTTACTAGATTAATTCCTTTAAATGCCATGGTTTTGGATTTATTTGCTGATATTTTCATTGCATATTCTGTAGCAATTTTATCTAGACTATACAGCACTTTCTGCAGGTCATCTTCATTTGTGGCCATTGTTATTTGATCGTCTGCATACAACATAGTTTTCAATTTAGCTCCTGATACATTAATGCCTCCGTTGACTTTATTCGACCAATACCTTACTGTTTCGTCAACATACAACTTAAAAAGTGCGGTTGATAAAGGACAACCTTGTCTTACGCCACCATTAACTATTACTGGTTCTCTTTTATTTATTTCTATTTTTGTGTCAATGAACATACTTTTTATAACTTCAATTAGTTGTAAAGATACGCCTCTATGATTTAAAATTTTCCCCAGTATCATTCGTGATCCTTTGTCAAAAGCTTTGTAATAGTCAATAAATAGTAAGTGCGTCTCTTAATTTTGTTTTCGTCACTTGTCTATTATTTGTTTAAGAGTGAAAACATTGTCAAAGGTGCTTCTTTCTTTTCTAAAACCAGTTTGATCTTGCACCGGTTATTTTGTTTAACCGAGTACTTATTATTTTGGCATATATTTTGTAGGCAGCACACAATAAACTAATCCCTCTATAACTTCTAGGTCTTGTTCTTTCCCCTTTCTTAAATATTGATATCATTTTAGCTATCTTCCATTCTTGCGATATTTCTTTTGTTTCCCAACACTTGTAATTCTTTAGGAGTATATTTAATTAATTCGAAATTAATATTATCTATTCCGCAGGCTTTCATATTTCTACTTTTAGCTATACTTTCCATTAATTCTTCTACTTCTAACCGGTCCACTTCTTCTCTGTATAATTTACCTGATTCCCAATGTTGTTTATCACCTGAGCTCCATAGATTTTTATAATATTCCTCTAATTCTTCATCTTTAATGATTTTTGTATTTCTTTGTCTTTCCCATTGAATTTAGGTTTCTAATAAATTTATAATTTGAGCATCTCAACAAAACTCCTGTCTGTATTAACACTCGTCTTTAAATTTTATGTTAACAAAATGTCATATAATCCGCAATTTAAGAAACACAGTTTAGCTGGACGTTTGTTCTTTTGGTGTTTTTAAAAGTCACCTAAGTTTATACTTTTCTTCCACTTGGACAATGATTGAAATTATACTCAAATGAGCCCAGCATCCATCGGGTTTAGAGTTACCCGGCATTCAACTTTCAGGATAAGCAACAAATACGGAAAACCTTATCCAGATTAATTCTCCCCACCGAACTTCGAACTCGGTACCTCATAAACAAACAGAATAATTTGAGCAACAAGAATATTTTCTTCGTGAGCTTGTCCCAAGCCGAGAAAAGTTTCTGGCAGCACATTAGGCTTTTGATGTTGCCGAAAGTTACAATGCAGGCAATATATTGTCACCTAATTATCGGAAAGCACGAACAACTGACAGCTGAGTAGAGGACCGGAGGCATTTAGGCTACACCAAACCATTTATCTCATGTCACTAACTGAGGCGATGATTAGAGAGGTGTCACTGGTCGCTGGCCGCCTCTTTTCCCTCCCCCTGACGCCTGGAACATTCGGGATTATTTTATGAGCCGCGAGACTTCTAGAAAATGCGATCTCCCTATATAAGGCCTGCAGTGGGCGAGTCAGTTCAGTTATTGGCGAGCAGCCGTAGGACTGCCGTGCTAGTGAACGGACTGGAAGACTGTGTAAGGGAATCAGTGGAGTTCTATGTAATTTTGAGTGTAGCGTGGACCTGTGGCAGACGAACTGGTGAATTATAATTGTGTGCGCTACGTAATTCTGTGTAACCGGCAAGTGTTCCGACTGTAATTCGGTGGAAATAAAGAACATTTTGTGTTTGTACAATTGGAGTTTTAATTTCACGATCCCACAAAGTCACAACATATAAGCGATACATGCTGGAATTAAGGTGTTAGTGAAAGCAGTCAAACTGTTCTAGGCAGGAAACACCAGTGGGAATGACTATGGCAAAACAAACTAACAAAATGGTTGAAGGAAATGAATACTCCACACATACACCATCAGTAGTTATAATTTTTGACACTGAGTCTTATCTGTGTTGGGCCACGGTTGACTAGTTTAGACCGCTTAGCTCTCACCAAGGTGTTTGATCCCATACATACGACCGCAAAGTCAGTTTTGTGATGGACAGCATGGCGCTTAGAAGAGTTTTCCCTGGGTCGTCTGGCATTCCCTGTCAGCATTCAAACAATTACCCCATCACTATCTTTCTTATCATTGAATGCACCCTCATATTACATTCATTCCAGGTATTGGGTTGATCAACTGTCATGGCTCTCTCTCAGATCCAAAGCTTATGTTCCTCAGGCCCAATCTTAAAAGGGAAAAGAGTAACAAGAATTCCCGAACACCACGACAGTGGTTCAACATGGAATTTAAATAAAAAGGAGAAGTGTCTTAACTGAAAATGCCCAACAAAATATTCTACCAAGAAGGAAGCTGTAAACTTATTGCAGAAACGTAGTGTTAATTGCAAGGAGAAAATGAGGAAAGGAGCTTTATTTACCTTATGGAAAAAAGAAAGGGCGTAAGAAATTGGAGGAAACAGAAGAAGAACAGTGGAGGGAAAAACACGGTATCGTATCGGGTGTTATGGATTACGTCAGTGTGAATAAGGCAAGAAATGATAGATCCACTACTGATGGTTGTATTGTCGACAGTAAAAATATGTTCATTGACAATGACGAGAAAGATCTAGCACATTCGCTGTGATATAAAAGTGAATAACAATGGCTACCTACGTCGTATCTTGTTATTTTTGGCCAATATTAGACGTTTTGAATTATGTTAAATCTTCTTCTTCTGCTTCTTTCTCTAACTCCTTTGTGCTGTTAAGCGTGGAGTACAAGCCTCTTCTACCCATTTCCTCCACTTTTCTCGGTCCATCATCATTCTCTTCATTTCTGTCATGGTTTTCCCTTATCCTTCCCCAACTTCTCAATGTATTCCTGATACAACATGCGTGACCTTCCCCTAATTCTTTTACCTTCTGGTCTTGCTTCTAAGTATTGTTTGAGTTTTCTTTCTTCTGACATGCGGAGCACATGTCCATACCATTTAAGTTGTCTTTTTTCCAATATTTCTTTAACGGAGTGTGTACCCAACTCTTCCCTTATTGTTACATTTCTAATCATATCTCTTCTTGTCTTCCCCACAGCTCGTCTTAAATATCTCATTTCCATAGCTGTTATTTTGCTTTCTTGTTTCCAGCTCTCTGCTCCATATAATTGAATTGGTAGTATTATTGTTTTAAATACTATAATTTTTGTATCTTTTGTTATTTCCTTTTTTATTCTGTTTAAAATTTCCTGCTCTATTTTTTCATCCTTATTTATAATTGTACCCAGGTATTCATAACTGTCTACCTGCTCTAATATATCAGCATTACATTTAATTTTAACTTCTTCTTTCCTTCCTATATACATGGTTTTTCTTTTGAGTATGTTTAATTCTAAACCTTTCCTAGTTAATTCTTCTTTCCATTCATTTAGCGCTAATTGCAAATTATTATTACCATTTGCTATTAATATGATGTCATCAGCATATATCAACGATTGTGCCCAAACTGGTCTTAAATTTCTATATCCTATCATACTTCTTGCTGTTCTTATTTTGCAAATTTTCCATTTTTCATCCATCACAATAATAAATAAGAGTGGGCTGAGGCTATCTCCTTGTTTAACTCCTCTATTCAACAGAAATGGTTCTGATTCTTGTCCATCTAATCTTATTACCCATTTTGGTTCTTGATAAACTGATTGAATTGCTTCAATAAAATTCATAGGTACTTTTTTGTTCTTTAGAGCTCTCCAAATTTCTTCCCTAGGTATTGATTGAATCAAATGCTGCTTTGAAATCTAAGAATCCTAAATAAATACCCCTTCCTCTATCTATAACTTTCTCTATTATCATTCTCAATGAGGAAATTTGGTCTTGGGTTTGTCTAGCCATTCGGAAAGCAGCCTGTTCTTCTTCTAAATCTTGTTCTACTATTTTCCTCAATTTCTGTTCCAGGATTCGGGGAGAAACATATAGGTTTATAGTTTGAGCAATCACTTTGGTTGCCTTTCTTACGTATTGGAACAATTACATTAAATTCCCAATCTCTTGGTATTTTTTTTCTGTCTATATCTTCTCAAATAAACTTTTCAGTATTTTTATTAATTCTTTACCTCCATATTTAATCAGTTCTGGTGCTATTCCATCCCTACCGGCTGCCTTACTTAGCTTGATTTCTTGTATTGCCATTTAAACTTCAATTGTGTCAATTTCCTTTTCTTCTTCCTCTCTTTCTTCCCCATAAGTATTAATTATTATTCTCCTTCTTATACCTGCATTCTCTACATCTTCTTTTATGTATGGATCTAGTGGGGTATTATGTTAAATCAAATGTACATTACAGTATAAAGTGTCCTCCCTAAATGGAGTCATACTACACGATCAGACAGATAGCGCCAGTTATTGTGTGTTTTGGCATTTATTTGCATTGTTTACTTCTACGTATTAATTGAAAACACTGAAACGTCCCTACCTATCAGGCCATTAGCACTCCCCTCCTCTCTCTAGAACCATTCTTACTACACGTAAACTTAATTGCATTGCTACCAACCATATAGTAAAAGATACACCAGGCTTGTCCGTAAAATAAGCTGTCAAAGGCACCGGAGGCGTAAGGATCAATATTAAGCGAGATCCGGCAACACTGCCGTGTATTTTGGTTTCATCCCTGCAAATCCCAACTACAACGAACCCGTTACAACCATTGGTTTGGCTGGGCCGCCGTTTACGATGGAGCTTCCTATCACTTCGGCCGCCAAGTGCAAGTTGCGCGCAGTGATTCGCTTTTTAAGTGCCAAGGACACTATCCTCACTGATATTCATCGTCAGTTATGCACAATATATGGGCCACAGTGTATGGACGCCAAAAACGTGCGAAAGGGAGTCAGAGAGTTCACAGACGAACATACAGGCGTCCATGACGAACAGCGTTCTGGTCGGCCTTCGGTTTCAGCCGAAACAATTGCAAAACTGGAGCACGAAATGCTTAAAGATCGGCGCGTGACAGTTCGCGAGCTGCGTGAACTTATCCCTGAAGTCAGTAAGACTACGATTGACAAGATTTTGACCGAACATTTGCATTATTGCAAGGTGTGTGCGAGGTTGGTCCCCAAAATGCTCACCGAAGACCATAAACGGCAACGTGTTGAAGCGGCCAACCAATTCCTGGAGCGCTATGCAGAATAGGGCGAGGAATTGTTGGATTCAATTATCACTGGCGATGAAACCTGGGTGCACTACACACCATCAGAAACTAAAGAATGTTCTCGTCAGTGGCGGCATTCGAATTCGCCGAAGCCGTGACAGCTCAAACAGACATTTTCTGCCGGCAAAGTGATGGCCAGTGTATTCCGGGACAGAAAAGGTGTATTGTAGTGCGAGTTTATGCCTACTGGCACAACAATAAACGCCGTTAGCTACTGTGAGACTTTAAAAAAATTGCGACGTGCCATTCGAAGTCGAAGGAGGGGAATGCTGACGAAGGGAGTGGTTTTTCATCACGACAACGCTCGACGCCAAACTGCACATGCAACGACTGATTGCCCGCCTAGGTAGCGTGGTGATAGCGTGTCTGCCTCACGTTCAAATGGTACCGAGTTCGAATCTCGGTCAGGGTGAGTTACCCAAATAAGGTTTTTTCCAGGGTTTTCCCTTATCCTGAAAGGCGAATGTTGGGTAACTCTAAGCTCTATGAACCCAAGGCTCATTTCAGCATCATTTCAGCCTTCAATTCATCGTCCGATATGACTTAACGTTGGAGGACGTAAAATTAATAAAAAAAAAAAAAGAAAGACTGTTTTCCTGGCCCAGTTCGGATGGGACATCCTCACCCTACAGTCCAAACATAGCACCTAGTGATTATCATCTGTTTCCTGAGTGGAAGTCACACCTGGGTGGAACACATTTCCAGACCGACGATGATTTGAAAAACGAGGTTGTGCGCTACCTGCGCAACTTGGCGGGAGAGTGCTATGACAAGGGTATACAAAAACTGCCACAGCGCATGTAAAAGTGCATCGATCACAATGGTGATTACGTTGAAAAATAGCTGTAAGTCCCGCCCTTCTATCAATGTAATTTTAGGGACACGCCTCGTACTTTGGACAGTCTGACGGTTACCTATGAAGTCCCGTTCATAGGAATATTCTGTAACAGTAAGCCACAAAAAACAGACAACAGTCTACCAACAAAACGTGTAAATGACATAGATAAAATGGAAAAATTTAATTTATATCATATAAGTCCGTCTTAATTAACCTAGAGTGTTCACTTGTTATGGTTCTGAACTTTCAAATGTTTTATCCTTTCCTTTCCAAACAGTTGCATTACTAATTTGTCTCAGACATCATATAAACAGTGTTTAATGTTAAATCGACTAGATATTATGCATTCTCTGTAAGTATTTTGTGTTAAATTGAATTAATTCTGCTAACTTTCATATACAATAATGTGCAGTAGGTGAAAAAATAGGTTTTTATGGTAAATGGCTTTTCGCATATCTGGTTGTCATTCAAACAACGTGGTATCTGAAAGGCACCAGAAATTGATCATTTTTAAAAGGCAATCTATTGCCTTAAGCTACTGTATGGCTATAAACACAATGTTTAAAGGTTTTTCGATTAATTTCAATTATCCTTTAAGATAACAGTTGGTATTAAAGTTGATGCAAATTATATTGAAGCCATTTTATATATTAATTTAATTGAAAACTTTGTGACAAATGACTATGTATCTGTTACTGTTCAGAAGGAGTGGTGATATTCTACAATGCTTCCTTCACTAACCCACACATGAGACAAAGCTATTGGAGGTGCTTGTTATTTTCAACTTATATTTGACTCTTTCCTCACGTTTCTCGTTTAGAATTCACTCTCGTTTTAACGAACTCTTCAGGCGCTGGGAATATGTTACCTCTGTGACATCATTTTGCTTTATCATTTCAAGGACCCTTAAACCTTCAACGGCCGCCAAAAAATTGGTATTAGATTTGAAAAAGGAAATGTTGCGCCAAAATGAATAGTTGAAGTAAATTGCAGTTTCCTAACGATGCGTTTTTTATATTCTCAAACGTTCGTACATAGAGGAACTATTGTAATTATTAAAAGATCTGATGTGAGGTATTCAACCGATTCCTTTACTCACAATTCAAAGTTATCTTTAGAAGTATTCACCTTGTTTGTCTAAAATAGTTCTAGAAAATAAACCAGCTGAACGAGTGTCAAAATGTAATTTCCTCATTGTGAAATATCACACATATCGGAAACAACAGCGATAAAAATGAAATATATTTAACTAAATAGCAAATACAACAAAAAACCTATAGTATAAATCAAGAAAAGGTTTAATAATAAAACTGAATAAAGAAATAGCTGTCCCAAAGCAAAAATGATGTCATTGACTCGCTGCCAATGGTGTTTGCCCTTCGGCTTCATTACAGCAAGGAACCCATCGTCTAACAGTGTCAGGCCCGCCTCTGTAACGTGGTGGTAGCATACAAGAGGTCCCAAGTTCGAATCTCGGTCAGGGTGAGTTACTTGGATAAGGTTTTTCCGGGGTTTTCCCTTATCCGGAAAGACTAATGTCGGGTAACTCTACGCTCTATGGACCCTGGGCTCATTTGAGCATCATTTCACCCATTTCATTCATCGTCCGATATAACTTAACGTTAATTAAACACACAAAAATAAGTGTCGGTCTTTTTTTTTCTCTTAATTTTACGTCCTCCAACGTTAATTCGTATAGGACGATTAGCCTTTCGTGAATGCGAATTGGCGTTTCAACTTCCGCAGTCACCTATGGTTCAGAAACATAGATAATAACTACACAACATAAACAACAGAAATGTAGTTCCTTAGAAGCATAGCTGGATATACGACGCCTGTACGTAAAATAAGGTCTCCAATTTTATTTAAAATAGAAAATATGTTTATTGTCAATTAATGTTACATTGATAGAAAGGCTATCTTTCAACGTAATCACCATTTCGATCGATGCACTTTTGCATGCGCTGTGGCAGTTCCTGTATACCCTTGTCATAGCACTCTCCCGCCAAGTTGCGCAGGTAGCTCAACCTCGTCGGTCTGGAAGTGTGTTCCACCCAGGTGTGACTTCAACTCAGGAAACAGATGATAATCACTAGATGCTAAGTCTGGACTGTAGGGGCATGTCCCATCCGAACTGGCCCAGGGGATCAGCCATTGCATTTGCAATATGTTGACGAGCGTTGTCGCGATGATAAACCACTCCCTTCGTAAGCATTCCCCTTCTTTCATTTTGAAAGGCACGTCCCAATTTTTTAAAGTCTTATAGCTAGTGGCGTTTATTGTTGTGCATAAACTCGCACAACAATACACCTTTTCTGCCCCGGAACACACTGGCCATCACTTTGCCGGCAGAAAATGTCTGTTTGAACTTCCGCGGCTTCGGTGAATTCGAACGCCACCACTGACGAGAACGTTCTTTAATTTCTGGTGTTGTGTACTGCAACCAGATTTCATCGTCAGTGACAATTGGATCCAGCAAATCCTCACCCTGTTCGGCAGAGCGCTCCAGGAATCGGTGGGCCGCTACAACACGTTGCCGTTTACGGTTTTCGGTGAGCATTTTGGGGACCCACCTCGCACACACCTTGCGATAATGCAAATGTTCGGTCAAAATCTTGTCAGTCGTAGTCTTACTGACTTCAGGGATTAGCTCGTACAGCTCGCGAACTGTCACACGTCGATCTTTAAGCATTTCTTGCTCCAATTTTGCATTTGTTTCGGCTGAAGTCGAAGGCCGACTAGAACGATTTTGTCATGGACGTCTGTACGTCCGTGTTTGAACTCTTTCACCCACATTCGCACGTAACTCGCACTTAACGGCGGAAGTGATAAGAAGCTCCATCGCAAACGGCTGCCCAGCAAAGACTAATGGTTGCAACGGGTTTGAGAAGTTTGAGAACTTTGAAGCAGTGCTCAAAAAAATTGAGGTGATTCTCAAGTATCTGACGAAGAATGGTCTGCAGCACGTGTTCAAGAACTGGCAGAGACGCTATAAAGAGTGCATTGAAAAAGGAGGCGACTGCTTTGAAAAAGATCATGTTTACGTTGAATGCAATAGTAAACAACTGTGGAAAAAAAACAGTCTCGGCCTTTATTGGTCAGCCCTGGTAATATCAATATTATTAATAATACACTGCCAGTAGTAATACTTAGATAATTTATTTGTCAGTTATGTAAAGGTATAATTTATTATATACTACATGAAATAGTTGAACGTAGCCCTCTTCATCAACGAATTTAACACTTTCTATTGACTCGTTAAGCATTTTCATTATAAAATAATTTATAACAACGAAAACTGTGTTCCGCTAATAGCTCAATTAACCCCCTAGGGCTTTCTTCAATATTGTTGTTGCTGATTCATTATCGCTGCTATTCAAACTGAAAATTAAACTGAATTTTCCAGAAAATGTGTTAAACAATGCGCATACACAATGTACACATTGGCGGGTACGTACTAGGGCAGCGGAGGGAGAGAGATAGAGGGAGGGAGGTAAAATGTGTGCGTAAGTAATAAAGCATTGAAATTCTTCTACACTGTTCACATGGGAAAGTTTGGTTATAGAGGATAATTTTTCCATGAATAACGTAACAATTTTCCCACGCTGCTAAAATAAGAACAAGTGAAAGCGTTCATGTAGAGAGGCGAAACTTCGTGAAGGCGAAATATGTGATAGAGGTGATTCCTGAAATTTAATTGGGGCATACTAAACTTATCAAATTCTAGAGGCACCACAAAAATTTTTTCCAATTGATTAGTGCCGTCCTCAGTACAGATGTACCTTTTTTTTCATGAAAACTGCAGAGCGATGCGCAGTGGTATCTGGACGAGTCCTCAGAACGGTTGCAACTGGAGTGGAGGGCAGGTCAGTTGTGTACCAGCTGCGAGCAACTTAACACGTGCAGAGCTACTCGGTAACACTACAGCTTGTTTCAAAATGTGCTTGTCTCCTGGTTCCAAGAGGGCATTTATAAATTACGCCTTCTAGCAGCACATTAGGAAATAAACTGCTACATTTAAAAACACGAGAAGTAATAACCCATATCCATAGACTTATAAAAAAGGAACAATGGTCTGGGTCAGCTATAACAATCTGGGGAAGGGTATCTGAGGCAACAGTTGTGTCTGAAAGCAGTTTAGGAGAGTTATTGAGGAAAGAAAGGCCATTGGTGCTAGTGCAACAACGTCCTTCTCTATGCCCAGTAAACAAATATTAAGAACATGCACAAAATCAAATTTGGATGTTTTAATTCAGAAGTAGTTAGGCGAACTATAAATAACTTTTAAAGCACATAAAAACAAAAACCAACTGTAAAGAAAGTGCTTATGAAGCAAAAAATTCTACTGACTTCCAAGGCAGTGTCTGAACATTAAGAAGAGTTCTTTTGAAGCTAGGATTATTTGAAAAATAAAAAAGCACTAAGCGTGACAGACAAATTGGAATCGAACATCGCCCCATACGTGCTAAAAGTCTTAAGTATTTGCGAAATATTCGGAGATATCGAAGTGAAGTTTATATAGTTTATATGGATGAAACTTATATAAATACAGCGCATACTGGACCATAATATTATACAAGAGGAGTTAGAAAATAAAAAGTGGTTTAATGAAGCGCAACATGGATTTAGACCTGGGTATTCGTGCGAAAGTCAAATTACTTCATTATTTCAAGATTTGGCAGATGAGGTAGATGCAGGGGGAAGAACTGATGCAGTGGTAATTGACTTTTCTAAAGCTTTTTATGTAGTGCCACATAGTTTACTTATTTGTAAGCTACCTAATACAGGAATTGACAAACGCGTAGTATTATGGGTTAAACATTTTTTGAAAGGGAGAACGCAAAAAGTTAAAGTAGGTAAAGAGCTGTCTGATAGTGGAACTGTTAGTTCGGGTGTGCCACAAGGCTCAGTACTAGGGCCTTTACTGTTTCTCATTTTTTTTAATGACATTGCTGTTAATATTAACTGCCAGATAAGGTTGTTTGCAGACGATTGTATCATTTATAATAAAA
Source organism: Mantis religiosa (assembly GCA_030765055.1). Classification (NCBI taxonomy): domain Eukaryota; kingdom Metazoa; phylum Arthropoda; class Insecta; order Mantodea; family Mantidae; genus Mantis; species Mantis religiosa. Next base: position 145,949,566 of record CM060956.1, on the reverse strand, counting down.
TTCGGAATACAGTGCATGAAACCGCTCTTCAGGATGATTTAAATGAAATCTGTAATTGGGCTGCGGCTAACAAAATGTCAATTAATGCCAAGAAAAGTAAGTCGATTGTTTTTAGTAGAACTAAGGGCAAAATTATTGTTAACTATCACATGGGAGGGGTGCAAATTCCACAGGTGGACAGCTGCAAATACTTGGGAGTGTACCTGGCAAGTAATGCTGGATGGGACGAACAAGTAAATTCCACAACTAGGAATGCGTGGAAGGCATTACATTTCGTAATGAGAATATTGAAAAAGGGGAGCGCTAGATCCAGGGAAATTGCCTACAAGGCCTTAGTGCGGCCGGTTATGGAATATGGAGCAGCATGCTGGGACCCGTATAGAGCTAACCAAATCGATCCATTAGAAAAAATACAGAAGAGGGCAATAAAATTCATAAAAATAGGCAAGTATTTTGGGCCTATAAAAGGAGATGAGACTAAATGGGAGCAATTAAGAATTAGGCGTAAAAAACATAGGTTGGTAGCATTATTCAAAGCTAATGCTGGTGTAAAGGCATGGGTGGACGTTAATGTAAGGTTAGATAATCCGGATTATTATGGACGAAACGATCATAGGTATAAAATTATGGGTAGAAGATACAGAACCGACGTAGGAAAATTTTCTTTTGTTAATAGAACCATTGAAGAATGGAATGAATTGCCTGTAGCAGTCTTTCAGGGCTGTCCCCTGTCGTTGAAGAAATTTAGAAAAAATCTAAATGGTTTATAGTTTAACTTTTGAATTATAATGGTATATAATATGTAAATAGAGAAGTAATTAGATAAGTTTTAAGTGACCAAAGTAAAATAATATCATGTTTGTATTGTTTACTGTATTATTGTTGTAAATCTAGTATATGTAATTTGATCTGTATTCTTAACTCTGCCACCGGGTAGTTCCCAATTGCAGTTAATAAATACATACATACATAAGCCTGGAGTGAAATACGTTACAGGGACTCTGCAGCGATATTGAAAGGCCGACAGTTGTTTGTCATGCCTGCTGGAGGAGAACAGGTTGTTCCAAATGCCTATGTACTATTTAATATCCAACAAAAAGCGTGGAGAGTACTACCACACTAAAAATTACAACTTAGTTTATAAGAGCTGCAAAACTGTCTTCGAGAATGAAGTTTGTTTTTAGACACCTTATGCACCGCCCTCCCCTCTCGTAATCTTACACGTGTGACGCATTGTGGCGATAGGTGCACTATCCTCACCACAGTTGCTGCTCATCCTTACCGCGCAGGACTTCTGTCAATATAAAATAATACATCTGTAAACTGTAGGGGCACAGCTCTCACTACTGTAGTGACTCCTTGCGTCAGCTGCCCTCTGTCTCTTTCGCTTCATCCTTCCTTCCGGGGTGTCTCCACTTGGGACATAGGAATAATAGGCCCATCATGAATATGTATATATGTATATTGTAATTTTACGTCTTCCAACGGCCCATCATGATGGCCGACGTACCGAGTTCCCGCCGTAATGAACTCCAAATCCCATAAGCAAGCCAAAACCTTCAAGGAACGTAAAATACTGTATTTATGTAAAATGAAGTGTTGCTGTTGTTGATCTTTCCGGAAGTTTCCTTATTATTGATTTCAATTATGGATTGTACTTCCAATGAGATTTTCCATTCGCTAAATCACTATTTTGCGATCTGGCCATGTCAGGCAAGTAAAAAGAAACAAAAAGTTTAAAAGCATCACAAATATTTATTACAGTGTAAGCCTTGTAAGCATAAGTAGGGGAACATGGGGCATATCGGGGTAGTGAGGCAGTACGGGGTATACCTGTTTTCTCTCTAGTAGGTGTCACAATCTACCGGAATCTGTCAAAATTACGCCACCTCAATCACAGCTACTAGTACACGTCAGCTGGCTGCCATAACAGAATCTGTTGTGTGCGAGTTGTGTGTTGGATACAGATTGAAGCAGTTTTTACAAGATTCGTGATCTCTTTCAAAGAATGTAAGTACATCATATCTACATTTAAATAAAAGCAATAATTACTATGGAATATAACACTTAATTTACTTCTAAATCCATGTTTTTTTCGCTAAGTCATCTTTGAATATCGAACCATCGACAAGCATTAAGCTAAGTTTGTGTTTACGGGGCAATATGAGTGGGGCATAACAGGGTACTACCCCATTAGGCCCCTGATGTAAAACTCTGTGTGTTATTCATATTATTGACTACTCATGTTTCATGTGATTTCGGAATAGTTAGTAATTACGTAAAGGAGTCACAGAGGCAGGAGTGGTCTTTAGTCTCAGTGGAGGGGGCTGTGAATGCTGTACTTGGTGGTTCAATTGGGTACAAAAGGGCAGCTAATCAATTTCAAATGCCACAGACAACTCTTGCACGCTACGTTAAGAAGAAACGAGATAATCCTGATTATTTTCCTAAAAATGTTCTCACTGGCTGCAGCCACTAGATATTTCTTTCATGAAACCACTAATCAAATATTATGAGGAGGAAATTCGCTCCTGGGTTACATCTAATCCTGGAAAAGTCGTGAAACTGTTTCAGGTTGCATCATTGTTTGGTGTCAGTTATAGGCGAACCTCAACAATGAGCACGGCAGTCAATGGGTTTCGAAAAACAGGAATATTGTCTGTGAATATCAATGTGTTTGATGATACTGATTTCCTACCGCACAAAATGACAGATATTGAGCATTTTTCTGGAGTTCCTGATGATGTTAATCCTTCAACTTCTGAGATCTTCGTTGTGTCTGGTTCACCTATGGGGAGAGAAAACATTGCGATGCTAAGCTGCAGTAGTTTCCGGAGTTCCAGCCCAGAAAATATCACACCTATTCAGAAGAACAAGAGAGTTTGGAAAAACAGGGGGAAAAGCACAATACTGACAACATCCCCTTATAAAGAAGCGCCATTTTATGCGGAACAAGAAAATATGAATAAAAGAGGTGTGAAAATGCGTCTTACTCTGCCAGAAAGCGAAACAAAAGGGGAATCATCGAAAGGTAGGCCTAGATGTCATAATCCTCCTGTATCCAAACGTTACAGAAGTCATCTGTCTGCTGGTAACAGGAAAGAAGTGGCAAAAGACGACGAAGATGATGGGTCTTTACTGCCACGATTATTCTTGTGCAGGTTTCGAAAGTGATGATGAAGATGTTGTACATGTTTGTGCATATTGTGAGAAGTGAACTAAATGTAAAAATAAAATACATAATTGGTCAAAGAAATAATACACCTTACTGCCCCACTTATGGGGAATAACGGGGAAAATGTACTAATTTTGTTTATGAAGTGATAGCTACTCCCATTTATTGCGAGTGCCTACTTAATTTATGTTTTTCCGTTAATTATGCAATAATAAACACATTTACGTTACCAAAACACAATTTATATAAGTTCAAATGCGAAATATAGGTGTATAAATATTAAGGATCCTGTCCTGCCCCATGTTACCCTAAATATACAATGAAACAACATCTGCAAATATTTATCTCAATTAAAATAAGGCATAGAGAGTGGTAACTTTGAAACAGTCTATGAAAGAGACAGTCCAGGAGTTCAAGCAAATATAGCACTTCAGATATTTGTGCGACAGAACCACGAACAAAACTCGATACAAAGTCAAGTTGGAAAACAATTTTAGCCCTTAGCCGTTGGCAATAGGTTTCTCTTGCAAATGTGTTTCTGTAGAATGGAGACCGCACACACACTGCAGACCTTCCTCGGATTGCTACACCAGACGTTTGATGCTCGCGTCATTTCGTGTCAATTTCCTGAAAATGACGGTGGGTAAAACTGTTTGCCTTAAGCCCAAACATTAAGCGTACCATTTCTTAAAGAAGAAAGTGTTCCAAGTAGGTCAGAAAGGCAAATGCGGATCAAACCCCACATCGCGGAGTTTGCCACGAAGTGCCAAAGGCGTTGTGGGCAAACTGCGATGACGATATTGAACATGTAGTGCACTTGAGACCTCTTTCCTTACTATCGTGAGTAAATCTGTAGCACTGCTATACTGTTCAACCTCAGCTATCTTCAAAAAGGGACCATAAAGGTACAGGAGCAAATATGATAAACAAACTAATGTGAACTTTTATTATGGAACGATATCTGTTTAATCAGTTAATTGAATACATGCAAACAATGCAAGAACAAGACACAGCACTGGGCAACAAAAAATAACTTTGAGTGTTTCTAGCACTTCATGAGGCAATTTCTACTAATTTTGGGTTGAGAAAAACAAATATGACAATGAAAAACGTTTATTAGCTCTAGTTTCTATGATATACACAAGGTGGGAGTATTACATATTAACGGATTCAGAGAAAAGGATACATTTTAATTACATACATGCTAACAACAATGAAAGTACATTTGATTTTCTTAACTGGTAATTGCATGTTAAGAGTTCTAAATTGCTGGAAAAATTCTTCGCAGATAGTCGTGTTTGAAGAGAATCATCTGGTGGCCTATTGACTTCTTCGTCTTTCAGCTTGCCTCTTGCGATGTAGTTCGGCAGCATCCCTATACAAAGACCAACAGTAATCCGCAAGAATTACTTCACTCCAATGGCCCTGATATCTGTGTTCCATAGCAGAAATTTCATGGTGGAATTTCTCCCCATGTTCATCACTAACTGCTGCACAATCAGGAGGGAATAAGTCTAGGTGTGAGTGGAGTGTCTATATGTGAGCTACTGCTGTAAGTCATTTCTTTATAAAGGACACACTACTGGTAAAAAAGAGTAGTTCAAAAACCTAACTTTTATTTTCTTTTGGTTTTTCCAATATAGGGGGTATGAAACGTTTCTGACCTAATAGCGATACACGACATTTTTTACAATATATATGTTTTTATTTTCCAACATAGTCCCCTTGTAACACTACACACTTGTTCCAAAGATGCTTCCACATCTATAACCCGTCCAAATAGTACTCGGTGTTTTTCAAAATAGTCTCCTTGTAACTGAACACGCTTCTACCAGTGATGCTCTCATCTCTGTTACCCGTCCATATAGTACTCGGCGTTTTTCAACATAGCCTCCCTGTAGCTCTACACACTTCTCCCAACGATGCTCTCATCTCTGTAACCCGTCCAAATAGTACTCGGCGTTTTTCAACATAGCCTCCTTGTAACTCTACAGACTTCTCTCAGCGATGCTCTCATCTCTGTAACCCGTCCAAATAGTACTCGGCGTTTTTCAACATAGTCCCCTTGTAACTCTATACACTTCTCTCAGCGATGCTCTCATCTCTGTAACACGTCCAAATAGTACTCGGCGTTTTTCAACATAGTCTCCTTGTAACTCTACACACTTCTCCCAGTGATGCTCCCATCTCTGTAACACGTCCAAATAGTACTCGGCGTTTTTCCACATAGTCTCCTTAAAACTCTACACACTTGCTCAAGTGAAGCTCCCATTTCTGTAACCCACCCAAATAGTACTCGGCGTTTTTCCACATAGTCTCCTTAAAACTCTACACACTTGTTCAAGTGAAGCTCCCATCTCTGTAACCCACCCAAATAGTATTCGGCGTTTTTCCACATAGTCTCCTTAAAACTCTACACACTTGTTCAAGTGAAGCTCCCATCTCTGTAACACGTCCAAGTAGTACTCGGCGTTTTTCCACATAGTCTCCTTAAAACTCTACACACTTGTTCAAGTGAAGCTCCCATCTCTGTAACACGTCCAAGTAGTACTCGGCGTTTTTCCACATAGTCTCCTTAAAACTCTACACACTTGTTCAAGTGAAGCTCCCATCTCTGTAACCCATCCAAATAGTACTCGGCGTTTTTCCACATAGTCTCCTTAAAACTCTACACACTTGTTCAAGTGAAGCTCCCATCTCTGTAGGCCATCCAAACAGTACTCGGCGTTTTTCCACATAGTCTCCTTAAAACTCTATACACTTGTTCAAGTGAAGCTCCCATCTCTGTAACCCATCCAAATAGTACTCGGCGTTTTTCCACATAGTCTCCTTAAAACTCTACACACTTGTTCAAGTGAAGCTCCCATCTCTGTAACACGTCCAAATAGTACTCGGCGTTTTTCCACATAGTCTCCTTAAAACTCTACACACTTGTTCAAGTGAAGCTCCCATCTCTGTAACCCACCCAAATAGTACTCGGCGTTTTTCCACATAGTCTCCTTAAAACTCTACACACTTGTTCAAGTGAAGCTCCCATCTCTGTAACCCATCCAAATAGTACTCGGCGTTTTTCCACATAGTCTCCTTAAAACTCTACACACTTGTTCAAGTGAAGCTCCCATCTCTGTAACACGTCCAAGTAGTACTCGGCGTTTTTCCACATAGTCTCCTTAAAACTCTACACACTTGTTCAAGTGAAGCTCCCATCTCTGTAACCCATCCAAATAGTACTCGGCGTTTTTCCACATAGTCTCCTTAAAACTCTACACACTTGTTCAAGTGAAGCTCCCATCTCTGTAACACGTCCAAATAGTACTCGGCGTTTTTCCACATAGACTCCTTAAAACTCTACACACTTGTTCAAGTGAAGCTCCCATCTCTGTAACACGTCCAAATAGTACTCGGCGTTTTTCCACATAGTCTCCTTAGAACTCTACACACTTGTTCAAGTGAAGCTCCCATCTCTGTAACACGTCCAAATAGTACTCGGCGTTTTTCCACATAGTCTCCTTAAAACTCTACACACTTGTTCAAGTGAAGCTCCGATCTCTGTAGGCCGTCCAAACAGTACTCGGCGTATTTCTCTGCAAAATAATTATTCACGAATGTGATTGCCTCTTCATTTGACGAAAATCTCTGTCCTCGGAGCGCAATTTTCGGATGAGGTACCAAAAAAAAAAAAATATCGCTTGGGACTATATCTGGTGAGTCAAGCAGTTCAAACCGTAATTCGTTGATAGTTTGCACATGCAACCGCTGAGGTGTGAGACGTTGCGTTGCCTTGGTGAAACAGGACTTTCTTTTTCTGCGAATATTACTCTTTTTGCGCAAGTTCTACCTTCTGTTTGTCAAGTAATGATGCGCAGTATGCTCATGTTATGGTTTTTCCTTTTTTAGGATAATCGATTAGAATAACTCCATGATTATCGCAATACTTTCCTAGCCGAAAAATGAAAACCGTTTGCCCCCTTGCTGTTCACTGAAGCAGTGCTCAAGAAAGTGAGGCGATTCTCAAAGACCTGACAAATATGGTCTGCAACACGTGTTCAAGGACTGGCAGAGACGCTATAAAATGTGAATTGAAGTAGGAGCAGACTACTTTGTAAAAGATCATGTAAACATTGAATTGTAGTTATAAATATATATGAGAAAAGTCAGTATCATTCTTTCTTGGTTAGCCGTCGTAGATTAGTAAAATATTTTAGAACAGTTCGAACAAAAACGAGGGAACTACGTATAGAACCTTTGAGCTACCATGACCAATGCACCGTCCTCACATTAACTTCTCCAGTTGACTCATATATTTCCCCGGGTAGACCAGCACGGTGCGTTGGCTATGGTAGCTCAAAGGTTAAGATCGACTGGACGGAAACCAGGAGATCCGTGGTTCAAATCCAGGCCATGGCATTGAATTATTCATGTTGACTCTATCCATCAAATATCTTAGCCCATATACGGCTAGTGTGGAGAAATGATTAATTTCCATCAATTAACTAAAATAATAAGAGTTAAATGATGAAGCCTGGGACTTAAGTACTTACGATAGTAAATCGCCACAAACGGTGTATCTCGGATGCGAGAGCCACTAGTGGTCTACCGGGAAAACATACGAGTCAAATTGAGAATTTAATGTCAGGACGGCACGTTGGCTATGGTAGCTCAAAGGTTAAGAGCGACTGGACGGAAATCAGGAGATCCGTGGTTCAAAGCCCGGCCATGGCATTAAATTTTTCATGTTGACTCTATCTATCAAATATCTTAGCCTATATAAGGCTAGTGTGAAGAAATGATTAATTTCCATCAATTAACTAAAACGCTTTTGAATAGTGTCTAAGATGGCAGCACGTTTTTTTTTAAACTTCTCCTAATTTGGTAAACTGTTTGCCTTCATTAACAATGTTCGTCACACAATGAGCACTCACGTGACAAGCTTGTAGCATTAATTCTCGACTCTAAACGAAACTTGTACTTTCGAAAATATCTTTAATTGACATCTGTTTGATAAAGGAACACAGATCAACAAGAATATTTCTAGCCTACTTGTGTAAACTCTTACGAGTTGCTTCGCGCTTACTACAAGGCGCACCAGTACTAGGCTCACCTATTGGGCATACACCTTTTTCATCATAACATTTCAATGGGTTATGGTATGGAGAGTTCCCCATGATAGACCTAGGCGGCGCCGTGGCTCAGTGGTTACACCGCTTGTCTCTCACCAAGGCGGCCCGGGTTCGATCCCAGGCAACCGCAAAGTGAGATTTCTGGGGAAAACACGACGCTGGGGCAGGTTTTCTCCGGGATCTCCGGTTTCCCCCGCCATCTCATTCCACCCGTGCTCCGTCTTGATCTCATGTATCATCAATGTCATCGCCTGCGGTGCCGTATGTAGTAAAAGCGTGCGTTAAACGCTACACATTTCATTTCTTCACTGTACTGGCAGGTCTTCCAATGGTTTCTCCAATTTCTTGGAAATATTTTCCTTTTTAAAATGACTTGATATAAATTTCTCTCTCTTATTTTGTAGTTTCACTACGTTTTCGACCCATATTGCTTAAATAGCAGTCAACGGCGTTGAAAACAGAGATGGAACTGTCAATGAGAGTGGTTGAAGCACAACTGCATAAGAAAAGGGGAGGGATGTGTGTCAGCGAGGCAGCATAACTGGGATCTTATTTACTAGACCAAAACTTGTTTGACATCAAATGGGGTAGGATTTAAAAAAAACGTAGAGCTGTTTATTAATTAAGAAATATATAAACCCAAATTGTGTTTTATTTTTATATTTAGATATTGTGACTTTGTGGGTTAGTAGAATGAAAAGTCCAATTTGCCGAAATTAAAAATCTCCTTTATTTCCGTAGCAATACACTGTCCAATTCTCACGTAACAATGTTACATCACATAAACAACACAATCTTCCAAGGTCGATGACAATAACAAACAGCCTTCTGAGAACATCAGCCCTCCTTACAACAATGTACAGGTGTTTTCTGCTTACCACTCACTCTTGGCGGGTCCTTGCCTTCTTAAATGCCCCATCTGATAATTCCAGACTGTTCCAGAGCAATTAAGAAACCGAATAATCTCTATCATTCAAGATGTCACCAGAAATTTCCATGTATCTCAGTTTGTTTCGGCAGGCCTTCGTCTGCGTACTATCTTTATCTGCCGGCTCTTTGTGTACACAAACTGCGCTATCGTAGTTAACGGGTTAGCGGCAATATTAACCGGCAAGCATTAAGCAATCATGTAAGTAAAAAAGCTTGGGATTCAGAAGTTATAGAAGTAAGAAGACCTGAAAGATTATCAATTGAAAGACAAGAATTAAGAAGATCAGATATAATAAAAGAAAGTATTATAAGATAAAATGTTAATGCAAATGGATCCTTAAACATAATAATAGAAGAAGAGGAAATCGAATAAATTGGATAAGATATAGAAGAGGAAGAGAATTTATTAGATGAGGAACGAGAGTAGTTAAATAGAAAATATTATGTGGTTTCGACCGGCATATAAGAATGGGCAGAAAGAAGAAGAATTACACCAAAGAAATAATTAGTGAAGCTTTATATTATTTATATGGATTTAGTGTATACTTGTAAAAATAAATATGAATTATTGTGTTCAGTTTCAGAATTTGGTAAAAGGTATCTTAATAGTTAATAGAATGTATTGTTGTTTAAAATTATATTTAATCATCATCTAAATTAGAGATGTAATATACAATTTTTATTTTGAATTATATGTTTAATTAAGAAGATTAAAATAAGAAAAGAAAAGAACAAATAAATTTATTATTCGTGTGTTTAATTTAAAAATAAGTACTGGTTACCAGTACTTCTAAATATATGTTATAAATTAAATAAATTTAGCTGAGATTTTTGCTGTTCAAATTAGAATTGCTGGCTTCCAGCAATTATCAGTAGTTTTTTTGTAGTTTTGTATAGTTTTTGTTATTTAAATTTATTTGTAACGTTTGGTTAAGTATTTAAAAGAATATCAGTATTGTGTGCAGTAGAAATTTGCTGGTTACCAGTAATTTTTTTTTTTTTTTTGTATTATAGGTAGCAGTAGTTTTTGTTTTTGTTTTGTGTTTTATCAATTTTGTTTTTGTAGTTTTTGTAGTCGTAGAAATCTGGAACAATTATGTATTATTAATAATGTAATTTTTATTAAGAGATAATAAATGAAAAATATGAATGTGTGCCCCGGTATATTTTCAAGGAGCCGGGGTATGATATTCAGATTTTATTTTATTTTATTTATTAACCGGTGTAAGGAAATACTTATTGTTCGTTTCTGATCTATATTTTTCTGATTGTAATTCTTATATTCTACGTGCTATAATTAGACGAATACCTTTCGGGGTACCTGTATGTGGGGGACGGGAGTAGCGTGCCTCTCTCGGGTTCGAATCTCGATAACAGTGCCTCGTCTGAGTATTGTTTTCTATTCTCGTGGTTTTCTCTTTTCATGAAAGATGAATGTCAGTTAACCCTATAGATCTTGGACCTATAAAAGCTCATTTACCCCTTTCATTCATCGTCGGAATAAACGATAAAACAGCTACCAATATCTAAAGACAATATTTGCTCAATGTTTTGGAGATGCTTGTAGACGTCAGAGATCAGTGTGGCAGTCAGTGGTTTATTGTGTACAGTAATTTGGATAGTGTCTGGGAATGCTCATCACTCAGCATGAGTCTCACGATAAATCCATGCAGTTGTCAACACAACTGTCTACCTCACCAAGAACAACTCCCTCACTCTAGTCTTCTGCATATTCTCTGCACAACTATCTACCAGTGACGGCTGGTGATTTAAATTATTGGTGGTGCACAAATGAAAAATAAAATACAGAGTAGTAATGACTCACCTATTTATACAGATTCTCTGCTCTACTCTCCTTAGACCTGGCGAATCTATCAATAACTTTTGCGTTGAAGTCGCTGACCTTTATAACAAAATCTCTCTCAATTGAAAGCATTGCTAATGCTGACAATCGGTCCTGTGACTTTGCGTGCCTAAGGGAAGTTTTTATTCTTTTTAAAGTTGAGAAGCAGCATTCTGCTTCAGCGGTAGACATTGGCATAGTTAACAGTACTCGAAGGAGTTTGACATGTTCACTGAATGTGGTACATAAATTGTTTTCCTTAATGAAATCCAATCAAGCACAAAGCGCCGGACATTCAACGAAATTCCTCTCGACTGTAAACTAGACTCAGTTCTCTACGAATTTTTGTTCCAATGATAAAAGGATAGAACCTTATTGCTTCTCTAAGGGAATCCTCTGGAAATGTCTTAGAAATTTTCTTGATGAAACAAAGTCGAGGATACTAGATGTCCCGTGAAGCTAAATCTATTCTTTGCTTCTCTAAGAATGTCACATACTTCAAGAGCTTCTCTTCTTTTCACAACATGATCTTCTATTCTTCTCCTCTTAGTTGAAGTTTCTTCGTGTTCCTCGATATCCACTCTGTTTCTTACCTTTAGCACTTCCCTTTCAAATGCGCTTAGCTGGGCGATGGCAAATGTTGCATTGCAGTCTCTTTTCTGCAGCTGATTGTACAAAATGTCCACATGGGGTATGATCTTGTAGAAGAAAGACAGCCAGAATACAAAATTATAATCTTTCAAACTGGCCATAAACTCAGAAGCCTGAACAAGTGTGGCGTTGTTGTTTAACAGAGCTTTCTTCTGAATAACCTCCATGCATTTAATTAAATTCTCCCTGTGTTCGAAAAGCAGAGCACACAGAAGCTAAGCCTGAAGGTCACGCTATAGCCGTTGCTAAGAGTAGGAGGAGCTAGGTTTATAAAGCTCCATTTAAGCAATGTATAAGAAGCCCCTCCCATCTCTTCACCTTCCCGCAACCCCCTCAGAGAGCATACATTTGGGCGAAATCTTAGGTCAACACTTCGCTGCAAACCTGCGGCTCCTACAGCTAATGCAATACACAAAACGGAGATTACATTAACCTATTCACATCTCATAGAGAATGCAAAAGTGTCCTCCACGAGCATCTATACATGCTTGCACTCCTCCCACCGCATTCTCTGAAGCTTTGGTTATTTCCACCAAGATGGAGCAACGTGCCATACATCTAATGACACCATGGAGCTACGCACCCCTATTTATATTTGAAGTTATGCAACCTGCTAAGCGACTAATGCCCGTTTCTGAATGCCTTCTGATGGACAATTTGCAGAATAGTTTAAAGGGGACGTGCACATAACTCGGTGCATAAGTTTTATGTGGGACAGAACACAATCGTTATGTATGTGGATTCCAAATACATCTTACCCAGACACAGAGACTACAGTAGTACGAAGGATGTTCAATAACCAATGATGACAACTTTATTTTGACAACACACCTTCACTCATGCTCATAATTTTGATGGGTCTTCTCAAAATAGTCTCCCCTGAATGCGATGCACTAGTCCCAGCGTTTCTGCCAGTCTTCAAAGACATGCTGGAAACCATTTTTTGAGGGATGCTTCAAAATCGCCTCCGTAGCCTTCACCACTGCTTCTGATGATGGATAATGCCTCCCACGAAGGCCTTTCTTCAAGTTAGGGAATAGAACAAAGTCACATGGGGCTAAATCCAGACTATAGGGAGGGTGACGGAAGCAGTTCTCGTTAATTTTGAAAGATATCCATCAACAACATTGGCAATATGCGGCCACGCATTATCGAGATACAGCATCCAGCATGCTTCAGGGTCTATTGCGCCTGTTATGGAATTGCAATGTTTTCAGGACATCCCTGTAATATTGTCCAGCTACTGATGTATGTGCAGGTAAAGCATGCTCATAAACCATTCCGTGAATATCAAAGAATGAGATGACCATAACTTTCCCAGCACAAGCAACCACTTTTGCTTTTGGTGGTTGTTGATGGAGATTTCCACACTGAGCTTTGCTGTTTGCTCTCAGGATCAAAATAATGTATCCAAGCTTCAACAACAGTGATTACGCATGAAAGAGACTCCGGATCTTCCTCTAACATCAACTTGATTTGCATGCAGACCTGCATGCTAATGTCCTTTTGTTCGGGAATCAGCAGTCTTGGAACCCATCGTGCACAAACGCGTCTCATATGTAATGCTTCTCTCACCAACGTGTGAGTTGCACACAATGAAATGTTCAGTATTTCAGAAAGTGATCTTAAGGTATTTCGTCGATCCTGGCTAACTATGGCAGCAGCAGTGTTGATGTTTTCTTCCGTAAGAGCAGTAACTGGAACACCGGTTACACATTCCTTTGAAATTGGTTGTCTCCCCTCTTTAAACAAACCACCTTCGAGCTGTGCTTTAGGGAAGAACAGACATTCCATGGACTTTCTGGAATTTTATAGGCCTCAGCTGAAGATTTGTTGAGATGAAAGCAGAATTTCAAAGCCGCATATTGTTCCTCGCGTGTTACCTCCATTGCAGCGGTAGGCGATACTGAACATGTCTGACCTTTCGTGGTTCTTACAGGCCAAAACCAAGAGTACCAACAATGAAACTACAACGGCGTGTTTTTTTCACATTAAGCTAACAGAATATAATAAGTTTGAGTTTTAGTGCGAAAAATTGTGATCGTAAGAAAAATTATGATCATTCTTTATTGAACAGCCCTCGTACTTTACAGCTTTCTGCACAATATGGTTCTTAAGTAGTGAAGTGGACTTTATGTGTTTTAATTATGAGACAAAATCTGCTACTTTAACTTGCTGTGGAGCAGTATATGAAATTTGGAATAAATTTGGAACTATTTCGCCTAGGGAACCACAAAATAGTATGTGTTTAGCGAATTTGTTGCAGCATATGTTGCAATGATTGCATAGTGTAGTGTTGCCGTAACGGGCATTATAGTTTCGGCAGAAATGGGATAGGATAGGATGGATGGAGAATAGGATAGGATGGATAGGTTTGACGTAGATAGCGAACTTGTGTAAACAGATAGCACCGGCAAGCAGGATAACTGAGGCAAAGGCCCTGCCGGCGTAGATTAAGTTACGTTTCTCAAAGGTGATGGAATGTTCGAATTATGCAATTAGATGCCTTGTTTTCCAGAAAACTCTTGTGATTGACAGATCACTATGATAATGATAATTCGAACATCGATGATAATTCGAACATTCTATCACCTTCGAGAAACGTAACTTAATCTACGCCGGCGAAGCCTTTGCCTCAGTTATCTTGCTTGCCGGCGTTATTTGTTTACACAAGTTCGTTATCTACCTGAAACCTATCCATGTATTATCTATTTGCGCTCCCCCCCCCCCCAGGGGCCTACTTAGGTAGGTACGGGTTTGGCGCACCCGGGGTCCCGAGCCAACAGTCTCCCTCGTGTGGGCTCCTCTTCGTGGTTGAAGGAGACGGTCAACAGGCCCACCCACGTGTAGGCCGTGCGTGGAGACCCGTGGAGAAGGTTTTTAGATTCTTGTCTAGTTTAGAGTTTAGGATTTAGTGAACGAAATTTTTAGTAGGTTTTGATTGATGTTTTTTATGTACGTGTATTTTTAATAGGTTTTGTTACACTTGTATAGGTTTTAGAAAATTTTATATCTGGCTTTTGCCATGACCAGTTTTTTAAAGGGCGCTGATGACCGCCGTAGTTAAGCGCCCTTTTATATATATGTACAGGATGTTACAAAAAGGTACGGCCAAACTTTCAGGAAACATTCCTCACACACAAAGAAAGAAAATATTTTATGCGGACATGTGTCCGGAAGAACTTAATTTCCATGTTACAGCTCATTTTATTACTTCTCTTCAAATCACATTAATCATGGAATGGAAACACACGACAACAGAACGTACCAGCGTGACTTCAAACACTTTATTACAGGAAATGTTCAAAATGTCCTCCGTTAGCGAGGTTACATGCATCCATCCTCCGTCGCATGGAATCCCTGATGCGCTGATGCAGCCCTGGAGAATGGCGTATTGTATCACAGCCGTCCACAATACGAGCACGAAGAGTCTCTACATTTGGTACCTGGGTTGTGTAGACAAGAGCTTTCAAACGCCCCTATAAATGAAAGTCAAGAGGGTTGAGGTCAGGAGAGCGTGGAATTGGTCCGCCTCTACCAATCTACTGATCACCGAATCTGTTGTTGAGAAGCGTACGAACACTTCGACTGAAATGTGCAGGAGTTCCATCGTGCATGAACCACAATGGGGTATTTTGACAATTGTCTGCACGAATGATTTCAATTTACATTTTAAGAGAAATACTAAAATAAGCTCTAACATGGAAATTTAGCGTTTCCGGTCACATGTCCACATAACATATTTTCTTTCTTTGTGTGTGAGGAATGTTTCCTGAAAGTTTGGCCGTACCTTTATGTAACATCCTGTATATTATCATCATTATCATCATCGTCGTCGTCATCATCATCTATTTGCGCCGAAACTTTAATGCCGGTTACCGCGACACTATTTATATTGCATTTTAGGAGCCATTTTACTAAAATAGTCTATTTCTAAGTGTTTACTTAGCAAAATTTTAGTGCCTAGTTTTGCCCATTTTTAGTGTCATTTGGACTGCCTTTTTCACACAATTCTAGTGCCTATAAATCCGCTCCCTATTAATATCAAATAAAATTCAGGGCAAGAAGTTAACGTCTCATTTATTAATAGACAAAAGACTCCCACTTCTTCAATTATTTTACAATAATGTACAGTTATGATACGGACATGGCATACAATAATGTCTTCACTCCGTTCATATGACAGACTTACTTGCATCATAATTGCAAACATAATGAGCTAATGGGACTTTTAACCAAATACTGAATATAACATACTAAATGTGACGTAAGTTCGGCATTTTTAATCCAAAAGAGTTTTTATTTATCCTGATTTATTGAACCCTATTTTACACAGTGGTATGTTAGGGTTGGAGTTGATAAATAGAAATATACAATTTTAGCAAAAATATTTTAAATACTAGAAGGAAGAAATGGTGTTTTATTCTGATGCATATTAGTTTAAACTATTTCAGACGTTTAAAAACTGAGTTTATAAACATCATGAAGTACTTATACTGTTGTGGCTTTATTAGCAAAGATGTGAGCGGAGCAGAAAATTGTTTTCCTGGAGAGTCTAGCTGGAATATTAATTCTTGTCTTTCTCTCCAGAAAATGGGACAACAGAAAAGGAGATGAACCACAGTTTGAAATTCTTCACCACACATGCACTCGGGGTTGGATGTTAAGTGAAAGCGTGATAAGTATTCACCAAATTTACCATGTTCACTTAAAAATTGTGTCAAAACAAAATTTGGTACAAGAGTTTCACATTTTCCTCTGTCATATACATTTGGGAAAAATAATATTTTTGTTAAACTT
The DNA here is from genome assembly GCA_030765055.1 of Mantis religiosa. NCBI lineage: Eukaryota > Metazoa > Arthropoda > Insecta > Mantodea > Mantidae > Mantis > Mantis religiosa. The sequence goes on along the minus strand of CM060956.1, from coordinate 145,933,047 downwards.
CCATTTGGAGTTGTTAGCCATTGTTGGTTCCATTCTTCAAGAATATGTTGATGTATTATTCTCCTTACAGTAAAAATAGGACATGAAGAGTATGTCACAGGAACATTGGATTCTGCAGCCTTCTTAGCCAAGCAATCAGCTCTCTTTTTACCTAAAATTCCACTGTGTCCTTTAAGCTATCCCATGCAAATATGTCCTGGATGGTTTTGAAGCAAGGTTCTGAGTTCATGTGCTAATGAATTTAAATTGTATTTATCATTAATAGCGAGTAGAGCTGATTGTGAATCACTGCTCCCATTAACAGTCCACCATTTTATAGCTTCTTTAATTGCTAAGAGCTCCCACTGGAATACAAAATATTCAGGTGACAATGTAAACATGGAGTGAGTTAGTTCCGTTTGGTTTTCGTAAACAACAAAAGCACATCCTACTGCTGATATATTATCTTCAAATTGGTAACGCGAGCCGTCTGTATATACGTAATAATTATGAAAATTACATATTTCCTTTAAACAGGTTACAAAACTTGATGGGTGTCCTGCTGTGGTAGCATACTCCGGGATTTGTAGTTTTAAGTGAGACATATAAGACACACATTCACGTTCATGTCTTAAATTCGTAATAGTTGCCAAAAGAGTTTGAAAAATAGTAACTATCTCAAATTAAATAGGCAAATTAGTCCTAAAAGAGAAGCATTGAAAATTGTTTTTGGATACAGTCCAAGGGTCGAAGGCTCTGTGGCATTTTCCTTTGCATTTAAATACGGAGCTTAGCTCTATTTCTCACGCGATTGAAATTAGTTGACGTTAAATCTTTTAAGAAATTCCCTGAGGCTTAAAATTTAGCTGCAGGGAAAGCATGTCGTGCATAGCTGCAAGCTTATGCTGTCTAGATATGCAAATTTTCAAACAAAGCCAATAATCTTGCTGTCTCCCTACCCCCGCCCTCTCGTCGTAATTGCTCCTTTTTTAGCCTTGATACTTAAATAAGTTTTTAATGGAAAGATAGAATCAGACTGAAAAATTCAATGCCATAGCCGGGGGCCTCGGATCTTCTGGTTGCCATCCAACCGCTCTAACCATTGGGCTACAATGGCCAACTGCCGATATGAGATTGAATTCTCCAACTGACTCGTATTTCTCCCGGTAAATCAATAAGAGTTCTCATAAACACATGAGACAAATACCTTAAGGGCAACTTACTCTGCTGTAAGTACTTTAAGTCCCGGGCTTTATAGTTAACCACTATTAGGTCAATTAATGGAAATTAATTGTTCGTTCACACTGGTCGTGTGTAGGCTAAGTTATTGAAAGATGTCAATTGAAAGATGTGTACCTACACGTTGTAGGTACAACTACATCGTCGTTGTTGGTCGAACTACAACGACGTAACGCTGTTACATAGGCTTCCCGAACTGGGAAAAGTTAAGGTGCATCCCTTCTTCAACGGATGAATGCTGCTACATATGTCGCCAAAGCGTAGGGATCATAGGAGAATAGAAATCCGGCTACAAAGTGGTTCAGGTTTATATGGATCGACCTGTATTAAAAGAACTAAATAGTGCGATGGATTTAATAGTTTTGGAGAAAGTATTTATTTTAAAAGAAATAAACATCGCGTAATGAATTTTCAAATACAAGCAGTGGATTCTGTTTTTAAGTTTATTTAATTTTTGTGATTTTGGCAATACTGGCAAAGATTTAGTTACCTGTAGCGAGAGTAACGTTGACAACAAAGTTGCTTAATGGTTGAAGACCTAAATAATGGTTTAGGAAATCGATCTCGTCAATTAATCGAATTACAACAGCTAGGGTGAAAATAATAGCTGAAACACATATTAGTGATGCACAACATGGATTTATAACAGGTGGAGCATGCATAGATAATGTCTTTACAATAAAACAAATATTAGAAACACGAAGAGAATTTAATATTGAAACCCATATAGCATTTATAGATCTAGATGAAGCTTTCGACAATGTTAACCGGTTATTGTTAAGGGATATAATATGTAAAAAGTGAATCACACTACACTTGGTTAAAATTATTCAAAGCTTATACAATAATACGAAATTTGTAATGGAAATGGAAGGAGAAATAACAAATGAATTTGAAATAAAGGATTGAATCAAGGATGCAGTCTATCTCCAATTCTTTTTAATATATAGTTGAAGTTATAATGGAATGGAAAAAAGTAGTGCATGAGGGGATTAGGTTAGGACAAGGAAGAGCAATAAACTCTCTTCTATTTGCAGATGGTATGGTTTTAATCTTTGACAAGGAAGATAGACTACAGAAAGGAATATATCAACTAAACAAAATTTGTAAAACATATGATATGATAATCTCAAAGAAAAAAACAAAAGTAATAGCATTCCAGGGAAAATACCCAATAAGGACCAAAATTGTAGTAGAGGAAACTATCGCACTTTCAATACCTTGGCTGTGATATAACCTATGAATCGGAAAATTAAGATATAAGGAATAAAATACAAAAATTCAGAGAACCGTCAGGAATAAAGCAAGGAAAGAAACTCAAATAAGATTCTATAAAGTGATGGCAATCCCAATACTACACTATGGAAGTGAGGCATGGATAATAAGGGAAAAGGAGAAGAGTAAAATACAAGCTGCTGAAATGAGATTCTTACGATCAATCAAAGGATGTACAAGAGAATATCATATTAGGAATTAAATTATTAGAAAAGAATTAGAAGTACAACTGTTATTAGAAGAAATCCAAAGATGTAGAAACAAATGGGTCGAACACGTTAATCACATGCCAAGAGAAAGAATACCAAAACAAGCCTTCAATTATAAACCAAGAGTGAGTGTGTGGTGTTTTAGGGCCCGTCGACAACAAGGTCATTTGGGCCCGAAGTCAATACTAAAACCTAAAACCTACAAAAATTTAGCTAAAAGGGTACAATAAAATAAAAACACTCAACCATTAAAAGCACATAAAAGCCATCTAAAAACTAATAATTTAAAACCTCTAAAATTAATAAATATAAAATACAAGTCAGACCTGCTTATTAAAACCAATTTTAACAACAAACCGCAGTGCCTTGTCCACGGCCACTGGGTCGTCACCTAAAACACCGTGCAAGTTAGTCCCTAAGCCCAAAGACTGGCGAACGCGGTCGTACTGCGGGCAATCCAGCAATACATGCCGCACAGTGAGGCGTACTGCACATGGAGCACACACAGGGGCCGGTTCCCCTCTTAACAGGTGGCCGTGAGTCGCTCGTGTGTGCCCAATTCTCAGCCGGGTGAGTATCACCTCGGCCCGCCGATTATCCCTGCAGGAAGATGGCCAGGGTTGTACGCTCTCCTTTATTGCCCGGAGTCTTGTGCCTTCCAAAGCTGTCCAGGAGTGCTGCCAAGCAGATAGGAGTTGGCGACAGAAAAAACGTTGTACATCCTGGTATGGTACCGTAGTTGTTAAACTCCGGGGCAAACGGCAAGCGGACGTAACAGCCGCGTCCGCCTCCTCGTTCCCGGAAATGCCCATATGGCCTGGGCTACAAGTAAAAACAAAATGGTATCCCCGACCGAGCATTTGCGAGATCTGGGCCTGTATTTTCAAAACAAGGGTGTGAGCAGCAGTGTGTTGTTGCAAGGCCTGAAGAGCACTTAGAGAGTCAGTGCAAACAATAAAAGAGCCAGGGGCTAACTTGCAAATAAAAAGCAGCATATAGTAGATGACATACAGCTCTGCTGAGAAGACCGAAGTGGAGTCCAGAAGTCGAAATTTGTGAGCCTCACCGTTAATGAAGAACGCGCAACCCGTAGTGCTACCTAACTGAGAACCGTCCGTAAAGACCGGAACATAGTTAGGGTAACGACCCAGTAGTTCGGTAAAAAGTTGTTGGAACACCGAATGTGGGGTAGCGAGTCTAGAGTTGCTTGAAAGCGTTAGATCGAACCGCGCACGATTGAGCTGCCATGCAGGAAAAGGGCAGATGGACGACCCCTCCACGGGAGGCATTGGGAGGCCATGCGAATGTAGGACATCCCGAAATCTTATTCCGATGGGGCGTGTCCGAGAACCAGGGCGCATATAACGGTGGACTAAATCTGGACACAGAACTGGTTTGAAACAAGGATGATTGGGATAACTTGCCAACTTCGAGACGTACGAGCAGAGTAACAGCGAGCGCCGAATATGGAGTGGAGGTTCGCCTGAGTCTGCATACAGGCAGTCGACTCGACTGGTGCGGAAAGCTCCTGTGGCAAGGCGGATACCAGTGTGATGCACGGTGTCTAAAAGGCGAAGTTTAGAGGCGGTCGCTGCGCCATAAATAAAACTGCCGTAGTCCAGCTTGGACCGAACCAGAGAGCGGTACAGCCTCAACATTACCATGTGATCGCCCCCCCCCCCCCAAGATGCTCCAGATAATACCTTCAGCACCCAAAGAGAACGATCGAAAGAGGCTCGAAGGTGACGAATGACGAAGATCAATAGGACGACCACTAAAGAGATGGCTTCAGGAAATGTGAGACCGGAACAGGCTTAAGCCTATCCCGCGAAGGAAGAAGAAGTAGAAGAGGAAGAAGAGGAAGAAGAAGATATGTCAATTAATAAGACACTTTGACATCATTTTCTTAAGATAAGTAAAATTTTTATTGCAAATAGTTATATTTCTTCAGAATTTGCTGCTTCAGTAGCACTAGCTTTATTTTTACGTTATTACGGTATTTGGGTTTAAATCAACATAAACATAAAATGAGCTAGGAAGCTGAAAGTGAAGTAACTAAGAACGTACGTCTGCCACTCCTGTTATGTAGGTACATTTACGACAGATTTAGCTGCAGGGTTTTCGGATCGATAACGTCATAAGTTTTACTTTCACCCCGGCTGTCTAAAACACAAGGCACTGCCCATTAGAAGCTCCACTTATCTGTTGAAAGGGATGACTTAACTTAAGCGCTTGTTCCAGCTTGTTTGACCAACTTATCGTTGTGATCAGGGAAAGGCAAAATGAATGCGTACTAAGCGAGCACATAAATCATTCTACGTCAAACTCTATATTGTTCAATTTATTACGGGCCATTAACCCTGTGTACACACTTTAGTTGTGTTTGCTGAACCCTTCCTCTCCACTCTGCAATGTGACACGCGTAAAGTGGGCAATTCTCAACACAATGTCAGATAATTACAACATGAAGGGCATTCAAATTTGTATAACCATTATATGGTATCAATTGGGCTTTTACTGCATTTACTTCGTACCTAAGAAAAAGAGTCATAAATAGACTTCGGATCTTTATGTCGTTAAAATGTAACTTTAGGTACCTAAAATGGGTTTTTATGGTAAGAAATAGTCTCTAAAATGGTTTTAAAATATTATTCTTTCAAAATATGTTTTAATGGCACTAAATTCAAACTTATTATATTCTGTTGTTTTAATGTGAAGCAAACACGCCGTAGTAGTTTCCCTGTTGGTACATATGAATTTTTATATCTTGAAAAGTGCAGAGCGATGCGCAGTGGTATCTGGACGAGTCCACCTCAAAACGGATGCAACTGGAGGGGAGGCCGGGTCCGTTGCATACCAGTTGTTAGCAACCAAACACGTGCAGAGCTACTCGGGAGCATTACAGCTTGTTTCAAAATATGCTTGTCTCCTGGTTCCAAAAGAGCATTTAATTAAAACTGACGCCTCCTAGCAGCACATTGGGAAATAAAGTGCTACATTTAAAAACACGACAAGTAATAACCAATATCCATTGACTTATAAAAAAGGGAAAATGGCGTGGGTCAGCTATAAATACCTGGGGAAGGGTATCTGAGGCAAAAGTTGTGTCTGAAAGCAGTTTAGGTAAGTTAAGGAAAGAAAAGCCATTGGTGCTTATGCAACAACGTATTCTCTATGCTACGTAAACAAAAATTATGAACATGCACAAAATCTAATTTGGATTTTTTAATTCAGAAGTAGTTAGGCGAACTATGAATAATTTTTTAAAGCACAGAAAAACAAAGACTAACTTTGAAGAAAGTGCTTATGAGGCTAAAAATTCTACTGACTTCCAGTCAGTGTCTGAACATTAAGAAGAGTTCTTTTGAAGCTAGGATTATTTGGAGGAAAAAAAAAAACACTAAGCGTGACAGACAGATTTTAATCGAACATCGCACCATACGTGCAAAAAGGCTTAAGTATTTACGAAATATTCCGAGATATCGAAGTGAAGTTTATATAGTTTATATGGATGAAACTTATATAAATACAGCACATACTGGACCATATGCCTGGAGTGAAATACGTTACAGGGACTCTGCAGCGATATTGAAAGGCCGACAGTTGTTTATAATGTCTGTTGGAGGAGAACAGGATTTTGTTCCAAATGCCTATGTACTATTTAAGATCCAACAAAAGCGTGGAGATTACTATCATAATAAGAATTATAACTTAGTTTATAAGATCTGCACAACGGGCTTCGAGAATGAAATTTGTTTTTAGACACCTTTTGCACCGCCCTTCCCTCTCGTAATCTTACGCGTTTGACGCATTGTGGCGATAGGTGCACTATCCACACCAAAGTTGCTACTCATCCCTACGCGCAGGATTCCTGTCAATATAAAATAAAACATCTGTAGTTCAGGTTCTCTCCTGGGAGAATCAGGCAAGTTCAGACATGTTCAGTGTCGCCTACCACTACAATGGATGGAACATGCGAGGAACAATATGCGGCTTTGAAATTCTGCTGTCGTCTCGACAAATCTTCAGCTGAAGCCTATACAATGTTACTCGAGGCCCATGGAGATTCAATTCTTCCCTACAGCACAGCTCGAAGGTGGTTTAAAATGTTTAAAGAGGGGAGGGAATCAATTTCAAAGGAAGGTAGACCCAGTGTTCCTGTAACTGCCCCTACAGAAGAAAACATCAACACTGCTGCTGCCATTGTGAGAGAGGATGGGCGAATTACCTTAAGATCACTTTCGGAAATACTAAACATTTCATTGGGTGCCACCCACACGTTGGTGACAGAAACATTACACATGAGACGTGTTTGTGCGCGATGGGAAGCGATACTGTTGATTCCCGAACAAAAGGACATTCGCATGCAGTTAAAGTTAATGCTAGAGGAAGATCTGGAGTTTCTTTCAAACGTAATCACTGCTAATGAAACTTGGCTATATAATTTTGATCCTGTAAGCAAACAGCATAGCTCAGTGTCGATATCTCCTTCATCACCAACCCCCAAAAGGCAAAAGTGGTTGCTTCTGCTGGGAAAGATATCGTCATCTCATTCTGTGATATTCATGGAATGGTTTATCAGTATGTTCTACCTGCACACACATCAGTAACTGGACCATACTACAGGAATGCCGAAAAAACATGTTAAGTCCATATCAGGCGTAAAGTACCACATTTCCGTGAAGCAGGCTGGATAATAGACCACGATAATACGCGGCCGCATATTGCCAAAGTTGTTGCTGAATATCTTGCAAAAATCAACGTGAAGTTTATTCCTCACCCACCCTATAATACGGATTTAGCCCCATGTGATATTTTTCTACTACCTAACTTAAAGAAACGCCTTCGTTTGAGGCATTATCCATCATCAAAAGCAGTGGTGGTGGCTTTGGCGGCGATTTTGAAGGATCTCTCAAAAATTAGTTTCCAGCATGTCTTTGAAGACTGTCAGAAACGCTGAGACAAGTGCATTGCATTCAGGGGCGACTATTTTGAGAAGGGCCATGAGGATGACTAAAGATGCACTGTTAAAAATATCGTGATCATTCTTTATTGAACAGCCTTCGTATATTTGTAAATAAAATATAAGAGGAAACAGTCAATGAGTAGACATTGCTGCAGAAATTTCCAAGCTCTACGTCACACTGTAGTCAGCAGTTGTTGACAGTTAACATTCAACAATAAAAAGTGAAGTTCATTAACAATTCACCTGTTTATGAAACAATAATGAAGTACACGGTTTTGGACCGGACGGCGTGCCGCACTGGGAATTGCGTAAATTCGGCGTTTGTGCTCTGAACGTTCCAAAGCTTGATTCATTTTCTATTTAAACGTATTTTACTTTCCTTTTGGTAGCAGGAACAAACTCCAATCTCTACAATGGATGTAGGTCGTCATAAATCACATTAGTTTTAAGCGATGCTGTATTAGGTTGTTAAAAGTATTGTGGCTAGGTGGAAAATTGCAACTGTGGCGTGGTTCCCCTGATGTGGAGTTTTAAAAAGACATATCTGTAGAAAAGGGGGACTTTGCTCCAATGTCTACGTACAAAGAAAGAGACATCTAGAAATTAACTCTTTGGTGCATGGTGTAGCATATCTGCTACATTGCATAATGCTATGCTCAAAGTATAAACTTGGAAGAAACGTAGGGACAGTGAAGCACAAATTAGTACAAAAGTAAATCGAGAAGATATTGACACATTGCTTCACTCACACTGTTTATTCACAGGACATGTTTCAAGAGCTCTTGCTCCTATCATCAGCTGATGCTCGACTAGTGCAAGTTGTAGTGGTTTCTTCTTTCTCCGTTATGTCAATAGATGGCATGATGTACTTGTCAAAGATGTCCGGTGGTGGAGTTTCAAAATACATGACTCTATGACGATTTTTGTTGATGAAGATTTTTTCCCATACAGAAAGGTCTATGGGGTGATTAACATATTTTATTAGAGATGTTTCCAAGTTGGTGTCATGTCTAGTATTTAAAAAATGGAAAGCCACTGCTGATTTTTCTGTTTCACCATTTTTAATGTTTCTTAGATGTTCTTTAGTTCTGTTGTTAATATTTCTTTTTGTTTTTCCTATATAAATTTTAGGGCAAGTTTCACATTTGATCTCATAGATTCCTGGTTTTTCTTTGTTAGTAATTGAATTTTTGGGAGGGTCTTTTAAAAATTTCTGATATTAAGCCTATTTTGAGGTGCACGAGTTATGTTGTGTTTTGAGAAGATTTTTTGGAATTTGTTATAGGCTGATGGGTGGAAGGTGAATTTTTTAAAAGTTTTTTTCTTCTGTAGGTTCTAGGGCGGTGGTTTATTTTATTTTCTTACCTTTGATGAGTCTGTTAACTGTTTTTTATACTAAATTTGGGTTGAAAACACTGGATATAGCTACTTTTTTATGTGTAGGTATTCTTCTTGATAATCTTCTCTGTTTGGTGGAAAGTTGATCATCCTAAAGATTAAACTGTTGAAAATGGCATGTTGGTGTTGTTTTGTGTTGAAACTGTTGTTCTTAATGTAATTATCTGTGTGTGTCGGTTTCCTGTAAATACCAAAATTGAGTTTGTTGTTCATTTTTTTGATCTCGATGTCGAAATTATGTACAAATATTTATTAGTAATGATTTGTCATTGGAATAGTTAGATACTACGTATAGAGCTACAGAAGCATTATCAGGATAATTTGTCATTCAGATAATCTTGTACAAAATAAAAAGGTTTTGTGCAAGGGTACTCTCTAACAGCTGTTTTAAAAGCAGCGAAATCATCAACTTTTTCGTTAAGAACACTAGGAAGTGCGCCAAATATTTTGATAGTTTCATAATGCACACCTTTCTGGAAGCAAGAAAGTTAAGCACTGGGATAATGGATATTATACTTTTGTCTAGTGTTTATTTTGTGAATTACATTATTTGTTGCAAATAAAGCACGATTACATACAAAGAATTTTACAATTGAGAATATATACATGCAAGGAAGCGTTAATATCTTCAATCTTGAAAAAAGATCTTTAAAGGAGCATCTGTTGTGGGTGTTAGTAATGATTCTTATAACCCTCTTTTGCATAAAAAAGATTTTTTACTCTCTACTGAGTTGCCCCAAAATAATATTCCATATTCCATAATAGATTTTCCGGAACAATAAAGAAAAACAACTTTTCTCTGTCAATCGAGATATCACCAGAACCTTCCGAACACTGAAACCCCATCTGGGCCGGCAAGTCCTTTACATCAGCTATCTTTGTTTGCCAGCTATTTGTTTACACTAGCTGTGCTATCGTTAACTACTTATGCAAGCTCTTTGTTACAGTGAAACAATAGCCGCCGTCTGTTTTCTATTTCTGCCGAAACTTTTATGCCTGTTGCCACGACATTACGTACATGCCCGATTTCACCAACAAATGTTAAGACTTAACACGAGTTTAGCAATAGTTAAAACAAAAATTACATTTCACCAGCAAGTGTTAGCGTAACACAAGTGTTAAATCTCATGTTAAACTAACACGCCGAATTTCTAATGTTAAGTCCTTAACAATTATAAATAGTCAAGATGGCGAGCATGAACTCAGCTGTTGATGCCGATTTGCTATATTTAAGACCGTCTAAATGGCATTCATAATAGAGTACGGCCTATGAGGAGAAATGGTTTTGAGGATCTATCCGAAGAAAACTGTTTTACGGAGGTATAGACTGTCGAAACAAGTTTCTATGAAGGTTACTGCGGAAGTACAAGAAAGGTTAGAACATGCATCGAAAGGAATATGCCGATCTCGCCTTAGCTTCAAGTATCAATAACCTTGCGATTTTATAATTCACTGAATTATGTGGATAATATATTGTCCACCTCGCTTCTTGAAACGTTCAAGTCACTTGCCCTTCTTCGCTCCTCGTTTTAAATTTACGTAATACTGAGTTAGAATATGCATCGAAAGGAATATGCCGATCTCGTCTTTGCTTCAAGTATGAATAACCTTGCGATTTTATAATTCACTGAATTATGTGGATAATACATTGTTTACCTCCCGTCTTGAAATGTTTAAGGCACTTGTCCTTCTTCGCTCCTCGTTTTAAATTTACGTAATACTGACAAGTTGTTTGGTGCTTGTAGTAGTGACACATGCATTTGAATTAAATTCGTTTCCAATATTTTCCACGCGACATCTTTCTCTTTTACATTCACTGCATCCGTCCTCTTATTTTCCACGATATCCTTACACTTCGTCACCATTTCAATTAACAATTCTTTCTCCGTCGATGAGAAGTTTGTCTCACGGCTTTATTTATGATTTTGTTCATCCGCCATTTGTGCAGACGAAAATGAAAACAAAAGCACATCGGAGTACGATCATAAAATCGTCCATAGCCTTCTATAGCTGTGATATTTACAAGTTTCTTGGCGTTAACACAGGTTTCTTAACATTTTAAGAAAACAGGTTGGTGAAATTCAAGAAATTTAACATTAGTTTTAGCTCTGTGACACTTGTTACGTTACATTTGTTAACGGCGATTTTAACATTTGTTGGTGAAATCGGGCAACAATGTATTAGTTTCCATTACTTCATCGGGGGTACTGTATGACTGCGTTAGATGTCTGAGGGTGTTGTGTAGTTTTGTTCACTTACATTTCATTTTAGAGTTAACCGATAATTTCTGTAAATTAATTAGATTGAAATAATTTAAGTCAATTCCAGTTGCACAACAAAGATAGCTTTTGTACACCCAGTGTACACTTTGGTAATGGTTTTTAGATAACTCGGGTAGTGGGTTTAGTGAACACACAATGTCGATTACGCGTAACGTCGAGTTACTTGCAGGGTTTAATTTAGAAAAGTGGATGTCATCTGTAGCGATGCTGTATATGATCAAAGGGTTTGTGACGCGTCCTGGGAGCTTATTATGTCTCTAACATAAAATGTCAAAGTGCCACACAAGCTATTGGATAAGCTTCACATGCCTCCATTAATGGGCGTGTTCAAAAAGGATCCCAAGCTGTCATAAACAAACAGGATTAAAGTGATTAGTCACTGGAATATTTGTGTACACCATTTCAGCACGATATGATAAATCAGCTTTTAGGAATAAATCCTGTTTCTACTATATTGCCACAATACACTCGTACTGTAAATACTGCATTTACCCTGTTTTAAGGATTACGCGATACTTTTAGCTCTCAGAACTTAATTCTCAGTTCTTCAGATTTTATCAGCAATATAGAACATATCCAAAAATATCCTCCTACTTCTTGATCTTCTTCTTTAAAGTTTGAGGTATGTTGTAGATGGTATACTGTCTGCCTCACGCCCAACAGGTCCTAAGTTCGAATCTCGGTCAGGTTCAGTTACCTGGCTAAGGGTTTTCCCAGAGTTTTCCCCTATCCTGTTAGAGGAATGTTGGATAACTGAGCTCTATGGGCCCCGTACTCATTTGTGTATCATTTCACCCATTTTGTACATAATCCGATATGACTTAACGTTGAAAGACGTAAAATTAAGGGAATGAAGTAGCGAAAACCCTAAATCCAGCAATTTTCAACCACTCTTGTTGAACGCTTTACCACTTAGTTCTAATGCATAGTGGACAGAGAATTAAAAATGTGTTTATTATATACTCAATAGTTTTGGAGTAATTAATTCGTGAAGTTTAAAATTTGGGCAAAATGCAAACCGATCCACGTATTGAAAATTTTCAAAATTTTAATTTTTATATTTCTAAAAATATTTAGATGCTTATGAAGAAAAGATCTGTCATATGCATTTCTTATACTGCCTTTAGTTCCAGATGAAAAAATAGGTATGGAGCAAACAAAATATCCGAAAAATTATTAAACCTTTGATTTTATAAATCAATAACTTTAACAATACAATGAATATTAAAAATTCAGATAATAGAAACTTTTGTTTGCTTTCTAAGAACGTGTGTTGAAAATTTTAGAGGGACTGAATCAAAACTGCATCGTATGGAACATTTTGAATTGCAAAAAATGTTGAAAAAAGTATATCTGAGTAAATCAAATTTTAAATCCAAAACATTTCCTTCTCAGCTACATGCCTTGAAGTAGACCAAAACCCTCCAGATATATAAGTTGGACCCTCCTGCCTCTACCTTCTCTCTTCTGCAGCAGTGTTCTTCAATTTCAGTTTCCTTCTGGATGTTTTAGAAGTTACCTTCGCAGAAATTGCTGAATGAAGTAAGCGTAATTGGTCTTCCTCTTGGCTAATTTTTGGATATGCTGGAGAAATCTCAGTGTCCTTCATGCCTGATTACAGCTTGAGTGAGGTAGAACAACCAAAATTGAATTCACTGATGGTTGATGTCACAGCAACCCGAAGTCTCTTCTTTGACACAAATATTTCTTTTGGGCAATTATGCCATATCATGTTATGTAAACTTTCATTTGCATTTTGTGCCTTACCCAATGTACATCTCCTTAGGATTTCATCTGATACCAGCCTTTGGTACAGAGGCATTAGTTTTCTTACCACATCTGGCCTCAAATATGTTCCCATTGTTATGTTATGTTTAGGTGTTTCTTCCCATGAATCGTTTAGCCTATTCATGATCCTAACTATGTACACAGTCAACAGAAAGTCAGTTGTTTCAAAGAATGTTTTACCTATAACCTATATAACAGTTATATGCACGCTTTGATGTATAAAATACATTTATAAATGTTAAAGGCAAGCTAAAACTCATCAATTATATATAAACAGTATGTAGTTTAAAGAGAAACACAAGAACATCACGAACAAGTTAGAAACTCACACAAAAGCAAAATATAAACATTATTAGTTGCTTTCAGTGTTTGTAGCCAGTGTTTTGTTTCCATGGTGACACATATTGTAAGAAATAACCATCATACCAAAACACAAAATTCCACCAGAAACTTTGCCCACTAACTTTGCCAACGAAAGATTTTAGATGCAAAAACAGATGAAAGTTGCTAGGAACGTGGTCAGGGCTGTACGGGGTTGGTCAAACACGCCCCAGCCAAATCCCTGTAGGATGTTTTTCGTCGAATTTGTAGTATGTGGTCGTGCGTTGTTCTGAATAAACACAATACCTTTTGACATCGCAAATTTGCCGAAAAATTTCAATTGGTTTCACGTTCTTAGCATTCAAAAAACGAATCACAGCTCTGATTCCTCAAGCGCGGGATTTTCAATCAACACCGACATTGTAATCAAGCACAACAAAGCGTAGGTGGCTGACAGCGATCTCACAATGGCGCACGTTTCTTCTCCTTGATACACAGCGTCTACCGCGCTGCAGTGGAAATAAATTGAAACAGAAACTACTTTCTGGATGCCCCTTGTATTTTGGAGAATCTGGATAAAATAACGAACTGTGTTTCCGTGTATCTCCTGCTCATCCCGTAGGGGAGGGTATCCGTCCCCTTCAGTTGCCGTGGTGTGGACGCTGTGGACCATTAGCAGTCGTGGTACCTCTGACGTTACTAGAGGAACCTCGGGCCTAACTGCCGAGCCCCTCCCGTAGGTGAGTTGTTCGGATTGGGTTGGACTCGAGGGGGGCAGTGTGCTCCCGACACCCACGGGGAATTGGGTACCTCCGGCCAGACTACGGACATTTCTGTTATAGAACAAGAATATCAGGGTAGATGGAATGAAGTAATGCTTGCGGATTACTGTTGTTCTGTGTATAGGGATTCTGCGAAACTCCATCACAAGAGGCAAGCTAAAAGATGACGAAGTCAATAGGGCACCACATAATTCTCTTCAGACACGACTATCTGCGAAGTATTTTCCAGCAATTTAGAACACTTAGCATGTAATTACCAGTTAAAAAGCAATGTTTCATTGTTTTGAGAATGTATGTAACTAAAGTGTATCCTTTTCTCTCAATCCGTTAATATGTAACACTTCCACCTTGTGTATATCATAGAAACTAGAGCTAATAAAATTTTTTCATTGTCATATTTGTTTTTATCAACTCAAAATTAGTAGGAATTGCCTCATTAAGTGCTCGAAACACTCAAAAATTATCTTTTGTTGCCCAGTGTATCTGACAACTTGTGTTTAGTTTAAAAGATACATTTTGTGTAGCTTTTTCTATCTGTTACAGTTGAACCATTTGTTAAATGTCATTCAGAAAGAAGAGGGATACTAAGAATAACTCCAGAAAGCTCAAAATTAGAACACTACCAACTTGTCACATTTACATTCGGACATTTTTTTGAACAACATGTTTCTTTTTTATCAGGGTAATTATTCTCTACTGTACCTAGCAGTGAGGCTAACAGACATACAATTTATCACTTCATTACATGAACAGAGGTATGTTAAGATACACTTCAGCGAATGTACTGCATTTACCACTGGCGAGTTTACAGCCCAACAAAAGAGGATCAAGTCGAAAAGCCGATCAAAGTGGTCGTTATGGTTTACAAGCACTCCGAAACTTCATATCGGCTCCGGTGTCAGGCTGTGATTTGTTGGACAGCATCCTTTGTTTTACGTTTATATGCCCTTTAAATTTGATCGATGTGCGGGAATAATTCATTCTTTCGAATTAGCTTTCGTTAGAGGGAATTTAGAATGTTAATCAAGTATTCGAGCAAAATGGACCTAGCGGAATCCCAAATATTATTGTTGAGGTAATTTGTTGTTCAAATGAATCTAGTAATCCGCTAACCTCAAACATTCAAATTTGTTAGCCGCATTCTAAATTCTTTGCAATTATGAGGTATTTAAAGAACTAGTACGTGGTTTTCAGCATGTAAGTTTTAGGTTGCTGTTAAATATGTACTGTTATTGGCAACTCGTGCATTTGAAACTACGTTAAGGTTTATTGTAGTGATTTATTTTTCAACATTTTAAATTCTCACATACCCTGCAAAATTTACTAAATGCTATATGACCTCCAAGCCTAAGGCAGCAAAGTTTAGATAATATTTAATCACAATTGCCATAAGCACGAGGGATGTTCAATAAAGAATGATCATAAATCTTTTACAGTCATAATTTTTCTCACTAAAATTCAAACGTTTTATATTCTGTTAGCTTAATGCTTCACTCACCGTTCTACATGACTTTTCGAAATTTTCCCTTATCATAAAAGATAAATTGTAACTGTATGCTCTATGTACCGTTACTCATTTGAACATCATTTCATTCATCGTCTGATATGACTTAACGTTGGAGGTTTCCCATATCCTAAAAGATGAGAATATCTGGCAACTCTAAGATCTGTGTACCCATGGCTCATTCTAACATCATTTTATTCATCGTTCGGTATGAATTAGCTTTGGAGGTTTTTTCTTATTCTGAATGATGGATATCTGGCAACTCTAAGCTCTGTGTACCATGTACTCATTTGAACATCATTTCACTCACCGTTCGATATAACTTAATCTTGGAGGTTTTCCCTTATGCTAAAAATGAATATCTGGTAACTCTAAGCTCTATGTACCATGTACTCATTTGTAGATCATTTCATTCATCGTCCGATACGACTTAACATTGGAAATGAAATGAAATGTGTAGTGTTTAACGCCCGCTTTTACTACATACGGCACCGCAGGCGGTGACACTGATGATACATGACATGAAAATGGAGCACCGGTGGAATGAGATGGCGGGGGAAACCGGAGGTCCCGGAGAAAACTCACCCCAGCGCCATGTTGTCCACCACAAATCTCACTTTGCGGTCACCTGGGATCGAACCCGGGCCGCCTTGGTGAGAGCCAAGCGGTCTAACCACTGAGCCATGGCGCGGCCGACTTAACGTTGGAGGTTTTCCCTTATCCTGAAAGATGAATGTCTGGTAAACCTAAGCTTTATGTATCCTGTACTCATTTGAACATCATTTCATTCATCGTCCGATATGACTTAAAGTTGGAGGTTTTCCTATTCCTAAAACATTAATATTTGGCAGCTCTAAGCTCTCTGTACCGTGTACTTATTTGAACATCATTTCATTAATCGTCCGATATTACTTAACGTTGGAGATTTTTTCTTGTCCTAAAAATGAATGTCTGGTAACTCTAAGCTCTAAGTACCATGCACTCATTTGGATATCATTTCATTCATAATCAGATATGACTTAACGTCGGAGGTTTTCCCTTATCCTTAAAATGAATGTCTGGTAACTCTAAGCTCTATGTACCCTGTACTCATTTAAATATCATTTCATTCATCGTCCGATATGACTTAACGTTGAAGGTGTTCCCTTATCCTTAAAATGAATGTCTGGTAACTCTAAGCTCTATGTACCCTATACTCATTTAAATATCATTTCATTCATCGTCCGATATGACTTAACGTTGAAGGTGTTCCCTTATCCTTAAAACGAATGTCTGGTAACTCTAAGCTCTATGTACCCTGTACTCATTTAAATATCATTTCATTCATCGTCTTATATGACTTAACGTCGGAGGTTTTCCCTTATCCTTAAAATGAATGTCTGGTAACTCTAAGCCCTATGTACCCTGTGCTCATTTAAATATCATTTCATTCATCGTTCGATATGACTTAACGTTGAAGGTGTTCCCTTATTCTAAAAGGTGAATGTATGATTACTCTAAGCTCTATGAACCATGGGCTCATTTGAACATCCTTTTATTTATCGTCCTATACGACTTAACCTTACAGGACTAAATTAAAAGGAGGATTGTGGGGAATATTAAAACATTGACAATATATAAACTGGACAAGGTTACATTATTTTGAAGCAATATTTAAATACTCTTTTCTAATTAAGTTAACCTACGTATCATGATCAACGCTTAGTAAAATACTATTATAACGGTTTTTAATGTATCTGCTTGTTCAACATACAATCAGCTAGTACATTACATCTAAGAAAGCAATCGTAATATCACTGGGATCAAAGATCGTTCGTTAAAATTAGTTAATTAAAAGCATATTTGTAATCATTTGGCGCAACACAAATTCAATGCATTTTTATTACACGAATATCAATGAATATTAATGGCCATAAATTGAAATGTTAGAGCATCCGTACAATTTACTTTCCATCTCTATGTAAACGTTTTCTACCCTTGGTACAACCATAAAATGTAACTGAATTCAACGACACCGCGATCCATATAACCCTGAACCATTCCAATGGATCATAACTTTTGAACAAATCATAGGATACATGTGCAGCTTTGGGAGAGTGTAAGAGAGCTGTTCAATAACGAATGAACACAACTTTTTTTTTCTTGACAACGCACCTTTACTCATCCTCACAATTTTGATGGTAGTTCTCAAAATATTCTGCCCTGATTGCGATGCACTTGTCACAGCGTTTCTGCCAGTCTTCAAAGACATACTGGAAACCATTTTTAAAGAAATCCTTCAGAATCGCCTCCGCAGCCTTTTCCACTGCTTCTGATGATGGATAATGTCTCCCATGAAAGCGTTTCTTCAAGTTAGGGAACAGAAAAAAGTCACATGGGGATAAATCTGGACTATAGGGAAGGATGAACTTCACGTTGATTTTTGTAAGATAATCAGCAACAACATTGACAATATGCGGCCGCGCATTATCGTGGTGCAGCATACAGCCTGTTTCACGGAAATGTGGCAACCAATGAAATGTTCAGTATTTCAGAAAGTGATCTTAGGGTAATTCGTCGATCCTCTCTCACAATTGCAGCAGCAGTGTTGATGTTTTCTTCCGTGAGAGCAGTAACTGGAGAACCGGGTCCACCTTCCTTTGAAATTGATTATCTCCCCTCTTTAAACATTTTAAACCACCTTCGAACTGGGCTGTAGGGAAGAACAGACTCTCCATAGGCCTCCTGTAACATTGTATAGGCCTCAAGACAAAAGCAGATTTACATAGCCGCCTATTGTTCCTCGCGTGTTATCTCCATTGCAGTGGTAGGCGATACTGAAAATGTCTGAGCTTGTCTGGTTTCCACAGGCGGGGACCAGGAGTAGCAACAATGAAACTACTACGGCATGTTTGGTTCACATTAAGCTAACAGAATATAATAAGTTTGAATTTTAGTGCGAAAAATTATGACCGTAAAAAATTATGATCATTCTTTGTTGAACAGGCCTCGTAATACACAGTTGGTAGATTACATTACACTATGTAAATCTCAGAGAAGATGTTGGAAGTGTCCTCCACCAGCATCTATACATGTTTGCACTCGTCTCATCATATTCGCAGAAGTTTTACAAAGATGATATCGAATTGAGAGAAGGTTATTTCCAGCAAAATGGAGCAACATGATATATATCTATTGACGCCATGGAAATTGTATCCAGTTTCTTTGATAATAAAATAATCTTAAAAGCTGCGTGGCCCCCTAGATCCCCTGACTTAACTTCACCGGATTTTCCCTTGTGGGGGATCTAAATATAGGGTGTACAAGAACAGGCCGCGGGCAATTGAAGTTCTCAAGGAATCATTCAAAACGAAATAAACAACATTGGCGAGGATACTCTCTGTAAAACTTCAGAGAATATGGTGAGACGAGTGCAAACATGTATAGATGCTGGTGGAGGACACTTCCAACATTTTCTCTGAGATTTAAATAGTGTAATGTAAAATAGATGAAATTCCTAATAATAAAAATTTTGGTATTTATCAATTTGATTGTTTAGATTGTGATCAGGTTAATATTGGTAGGACGAAACGTAATTTGGAAACCAGAACGAAAGAACATTTTCGTAACATTAAGTATAAACAAACTGATAAGTCGGCCGCATCAGCTCATTTTTGGTCATTTAACCATTAAATAAATCCTGAAGTTAAATTATTAAAATAATTAAATGGTACGATAGATTTAATGGTTTCAGAAAGTACATTTATTTTAAAAAATAAACATAACGTAATAAATTTTGAAATACGTGCAGTTGATTCTGTTCTTAATTTGTTTCGTTTTCATATTTTGGTAATACTGAAAAAACAATAGCATAATAGCTTACTTAAGGACGATTTTATTTTCTCCTGCGAAGATGCGGACAATAGTTAGTGAAATCAATTTCAATTAGAAAGAAGTATTAGCATCATTTTCTTAAGATAAGTGAAGTTTTTGTCACAGATTATTATATTTGTGTAAGTGTAATGTAAACTTCCAATTGTGTGTTATATTCTCCCAAAGTTGCACGTGTGTTCTATTATTGGTTCAAATCTTATTACTTGTTGAAGTGGTTCAGGTTTATATGGATCACACTACCGTATGATGCTGACGACAAGCACAGTAGTACGAGGGTGGGTCAAAATGTAATGCCTCCTGTTTGTTTCTCTTTTAATTGCCAAGAAAATTTAATCCTATTGACATAGCTTGAAAACTACAACATTGACAATTAATTTGTCACTTTCTAATGTAATCTTCGTACTTTTCCACAGTTTTGGTTCACCTTTTAACTAGGACATGTATTCCAGTGTGGTAAAACACACGGTCTTGCTTCCTAAGTCATTGACGCACAGACGTTTTCACAGCCTCCTCATCTTCAAAATGAATCCCACGATGAGCTTCCTTTAGTGGCCCGAACAGATGTAAATCTGATGGTGCCAGGCCAGTGAGGTAAGACTTGCCATCCAATTTCTCAATTTCTGCAGTGGTGTAACGGCTGGTGCGTGTGGTCTTACATTGTCATGCAAAAGAAGAACATTTACCATATTTTTTGTTGGGCGAACTCGGCGAAGACGTGCTTTCAGTTTCTGAGAGCTCTGACGTACTGGACAGAATTTATTGTGCATCCCTGCTCCAAAAAATCAATCATAAGTACACCCTCTGCATCCCAAAATACTGTCGCCATAAGTTTCTCTGTCGACCGCTGAGCTTTGAATTTGTTTTTTCTTCGGTGACGTTGTGTGATGCCATTCCATTGACTGCCTATTTGATTCAGGTTCAGAAATATGAACCCAAGTTTCGTCTCCAGTAACATTTTTTTCCAGAAACTCCTCTCCCTCCAAATTGAAGCGCTGCAAGTGTTCGGAGGCTATTGTTTTCCTAGTTTCTTTGTCTTGGGCGGTTAATATTCATGGTACCCAACGTGAAAAAATTGTTGAGTAACCCAGTTGTTGAATAATCGTCATCATGCTGCCTTTACTGAGAGAGGTAATGGTACACAATTCACCTGTTGTTATCCGGCGATCACCACAAATATCATCGACCCGCTGAATGTTGCTTGGAGTTACTGAAGTCAGCTGCCTCCCGCTTCGCTTTTCATCTGCCAATGGTGTTTGCCCTTCAGCTTCGTTACAGCGACGAACCCATCGTCTAACAGTGCTGACATCCACCGTTGCATCACCATACACAGTTTTTAGCCTTTCGTGAATGCGAATTGGCGTTTCACCTTCCGCAGTCAAAAATTCAATCACAGAACGCTGTCTAATACGAATGTCGATGTCAGCCATTTTGCAAGAGGATGCAGTGCTGCCACCTGTTGACTTAGGAAGTTACTACTGCGGGGGATTGGAGAAGAAGGTTTGAGGAATTGCGCAAATTTAAAATGTTCATATAACTTACTTGTTCAAGGCAAAAAAAGGAGAAATTACTTTTTAACCTACTCTTGTATATAGGTTTCAATAAGTAAAAATTATATAAAAATAATTTTCAAACCTTCTTTGTGAATTGTGAATCTTTTTTTAACCTTCGCTGTTGCTTTAAAACTTCCAGACTCATTTATGGTAAACATGGAACCAAAATGACAAAATTTACGTGGTCATAAATGTCCATTGTTCTGTGACCCTTCCAGTGAGCTATTGTGTGTTGAGTGATCTAAGTTGACTGAACATTCTGTCCCAAGGCTAACCCACAAACATTTAATTACATTAAGGTCTCGAGAATTTCCAGACAGGTCAGCCCAGACATCGTTAATTAATGAATCCAACCCACAGACTGCCCTACCGCTGAGAATGACAATGGTTCTGACGTATGCCACAATGTCTTGCCAACGTTAATTTATCGAAATACCATGAACGTGTGTCTTTTAAATCAAAGCTGTATTTCAGGTGCAGAATCGCATTAAAAGGGGAATTAGATTGGATTGATGCATAAATTTAAGTCAATATTTTTAGTCTCGTAATGAAAAATAGTCTAATAAATTTATTTATTTGAGGATTATATTAAATATCCTGGGATATTCTTTGTGATACGGGAATTGATTTCTGCAACACCTGTGCTAGCCTATTAAATCAACTACAAAATAGGAATGAACATAAGGCGGGGCTAGGTGTGGCTGTTCTATCGCTAATAGCCAATGCAGTACGTGCAACGTTGTACAGTTAAACACGCATACTGGCTGGCTTTACCGAACCATACATCTAATTTCTTTCGTGCTTCAGATACCAATTAAACAATTAGGTTTGTTGTTCCCATATCACAGGATTATTTTTTATGAGAATAACTGTCCAAACCCCATGTTTGTAGCACATCTGTTTTATGGTAAACATGGTGCAGTGTCCCCGTACACAGAATTCAACTCATTTTTGATATGTGTAGGCGTATTGCCTTTCTAAAATAAATATTTAATGACAGCTCGATACACGATTTTGTCCATTTTCATTAAAACACTCACATGAGCTGAATCAAACTACTGTTACAATAACAACTGAGCATCCAAAATGGCTGTATCTTTGGTGAGTAACTGTCAACAGAAAGAAAACAGGTGCTGCTACCTTCATTTTGAGATTGGAAACTTCCCAAACCACACCCGTAAGTCTGAACAAGATACAAAAGCTTCCAAAATAAGAGTATACCAGTAAAGGTTGACTCTACCATAAAAGGGATTTGATTTTCGCTTTTTATATACGCCCTCTAGCTTTTAGTCGTATAGGACGATGAATGAAGTGGGAGAAATGATGCTCAAATGAGCCCAAGGTTCATAGAATTTCGAGTTACACAAAATTTATCTTACAGGATAACGGAAAACCCCGGAAAAGCCTTGTCGAAATTACCGATTCTGACCGAGATTAGATTTCGGGACCTCTTGAACTGCAGACAGACATCTTGCATCACCTGGGCTACAAAGACAGACATATTGTATACTATGTATTTGATACAGGTCGTTTGTTTGTTTGTTTGTTTGTAATTTACGTTCTACAAAACTTAGTCATATAGGACGATGAATGAAATGGGTGAAATGATAATCAATGCGTCCGGGTCCATGGAGCTTAGAGTTGCCCGAAATTCGTCGTTCAGGATAAGGGAAAAACCCGGAAAATCCTTATACAAGTAACTCACCAGACCGAGATTCGAACTCGGGACCTCTTGAATGATACAAGTCGTGTTCTTTAACTGATATACATTTTTTTCAGTAAGAGTCCATTTCTTTCAGCACTAAAAGCAGGGAAGATATTCCTAAATATTTATTTTTAAGTTTGTATGAGGCCTGTTCAATAAAGAATGGTCATAATTTTTACGGTCATAATTTTTCGCATTAAAATTCAATCTTATTATATTCTGTTGGGTTAATGTGAAACTCACACGCCGTGGTAGTTTCATTGTTGGTACTCCTGGTTCCCACTTGTGAGAAGGCTTTGATGTTCTGCATTCATCTCTACAAATCTTCAGTTCAGGCCTGCACAATATTACAGGAGGCCTATGGAGAGTCTGTTCTTCCCTACAGCACAGCTCGAAGGTGTTTTAAAATGTTTAAAGAGGGGAGACAAACAATTTCAAAGGAAGATGGAAGTGCTCCACTTACTGCTCTTGCGGAAGAAAACATCAACACTGCCGCTGCCATTGTGAGAGAGGATCGACGAATTACCTGAAGATCACTTTCTAAAATACTGAACATTTCATTGGGTGCCACCCATACGTGGTGACACAAACATTACACATGAGACGTGTTTGTGCTCGATGGGTTCCAAGACTGTTGATTCCCCAACAAAGGAGATTCGCATGCAGGTCTGCATGTAGTTAAAGTTGATGTTAGAGGAATATCCGGAGTTACTTTCAACGTAATCACTGCTGATGAAACTTCCCTACATAATTTTCATCCTGAGAGCAAACAGCAAAGCTCAGTGTGGGAATCTCCTACATCACCAACCCCCCAAAAAGCAAAAGTTCTTGCTTCTGCTGGGAAAGTTGTGGTCATCTCATTCTTTGATATTCATGGAATGGTTTATCAGCATGTTGTACTTGCACACACATCAGTAACTGGATAATACTACAGGGACGTCCTGAAAACATTGCAAATCCATATCAGGCGCAAAAGAGCACATCTCCATGAAGCAGGCTGGATGCTGCACCACGATAATGCCCGGCCGCATATTGCCAAAGTTGTTGCGGAGTATCTTGCAAAAATCAACGTGAAGTGCATCCCTCACCCTCCCGATAGTCCGGATTTAGCCCCATGTGACTTTTTTCTATTCCCTAACTTGAAGAAACGCCTTCGTGGAAGGCATTATCCATCATCAGAAGCAGTGATGAAGGCTGCGGGGGCGATTTTGAAGGATCTCTTAGAAAATGGTTTCCAGCATGACTTTGAAGACTGGCAGAAACGCTGGGACAAGTTCATTGCATTCATGGGATACTATTTTGAGAAGGACGATCAAAATAATGAGGATGAGTAAGCGTACGTTGTCAAAAAAATTGTGATTATTCTTTATTGAACACCCCTTGTACATTTTGTCACTACGTCATGGCTCCCTTTGCTTTTCTCCCTCGCCACTGAAAATCTAGTCTTCACAGAGCATTCTGAAACAAAATAAGCTAATTATACGCTATATTACCACTACTGAAAACAATTGAATACATACCAAATGCTTCTAACCGTATCTATTCGTGGTACACAGCAGATGTTGCTCCCTGCCCCTTCCAGGTAGTTCACTATATCAATAGATTGCGCAGAACTTGCATTTCCTCCAGGTGCGACAGGTGCCGTTACCACAGCGTTTCGCTCAAAATTTTGAAATATCCTAGGGCGTATTTACTCATCATACAACACAGCTTGCTGCTGGAATGTTATGCCATCTGTTTCATTCACTATACAACAATGAACATTCACTTTGTACTTGTGAAGAACGAACTTGGAACCATCTCTATGGCAACGCATATAGAAGCTAGTGACTACCAGCTTAAGAATGCAATTGTAAGAGTATTATTGTTCAATTTTGATATTTTTATTGATTCTAACACTTACTCTGAATACTTAACTTTCATATGCATTCAACAAACTGTTGAATATGGCTTATTCCTCTACTTCCAATGGATTGAGAAGAACATCTGTAAAAGCTGTCACATTGCCATTTCGTTAGGAGAACATAATAGCCTAAATTGATACTTGCATCTCTAAAAAGCGATTCTCCATATGATCGCTTTGAATTACCTTCTCTCTGAGTAACCAGCGGGAAAACAGACCTGCATTTTCCTCTCGAAAAACAATAGAAAATAGGAAAACTATTCCAACCACAATATAAACCTGATCATCTCCAGAACGCCAGTCATGCATTTACCCGGGTGGTTCATAAAGTAATGCTTCCTTTTTTTCCTCATTTAATTGCTAAGATAATTGAATCCACTTAACATAGCTTGAAAACTACAACATTGACGATTAATTTGTCACTATTCAATATCATCTCCGTCATTTACCACAGGTTTGGCCTACCTTTTAACTAGGGCATGTGTTCCAGTGTGGTAAAACACATGGTCTTGTTTCCTCAGCCACACGGACGTTTTCACAGCCTCCTCATCTTCAAAATGAATCCCACGATGAGCTACCTTTAGTGGCCCGAACAGATGAAAGTCTGAAGGAGCCAGGTCAGGGAGCTAAGACTTGCTATCCCAATTTCTCAATTTCTGCAGTGGTGTAACGGCTGGTGTGTGCTCTTACATTGTCATGCGAAAGAAGAACATCTACCATAGTTTTTGTTGGGCGAACTCGGCGAAGACGTGCTTTCAGATTTTTGAGGGTTCTGACCTATTGAACAGAATTTATTGTGCATCCCTGCTCCAAAAAAATCAATCATAAGCACACCCTCTGCCTCGCAAAACGCTGTCGCCATAACTTCCCCTGCCGACCACTGAGTTTTGAACCTTGTTTTCTTCGGTGACGTTGTGTAATGCCATTCCATTGACTGACTCCTTGATTCAGGTTCAAAAAATGAACCCATGTTTCGTCTCCAGTGACAATTTTTTCCATAAACTCCCCTCCCTCCAAATTGAAGTAATATTCTTGGTACCCAAACTGAAGAAACTTTTGAATAACCCAATTGTTGAATAATCGTCATCACACTGCCTTTACTGAGGGAGGTAATGCGGCATAATTCACCTGTTGTTAAACGGCGATCACCACTAACCATGACATCGACTCGCTGAATGTTGCATGCAGTCAATGCGGTCACTGTCCTGCCGCTTCGCTTTTCATCTGTCAATGGTGTTTGCCCTTCAGCTTCAATATAGGGACGAACCCATCGTGTAACTGCGCTAACATCCACCGTTGCGTCATCATTCACATTTTTTAGCGTTTCGTGAATGAGAATTGGCGTTTTACCTTCCACTGACAAAAATGTAATCACAGAGAGCTGTCTAATACGAATGTCGATGTCAGCCATTTTGCAAGAGGATGCAGTGCTGCCACCTGTTAATTTAGAATGTTACTACTGCAGGGGATTGGAGAAGAAGGTCTGAGGAATTGCGCCAAATTCAAAGCTTTTACATAACTTATTTAAGAAAAAAAATAGTACGCCTTAGTTTTTGACCCACCCTCGTGGAAGGGTATTATTATGTACTGTAGCATAGTATATTCAGATTTAGATATACAGTACCGTTTTAGCTTATTCTCTGAAAATAAACTGTCTTTATTTTAAACTGAACTACAGTATCTACAAAATTATTTGGCCACACGTGCAACTTTGGGAAAATATAACACACAATTGGGAGATTGCATTACAATATTTAAATCTCAGAGAAAATGTTGGAATGTCCTCCACCAGCATATATACATGTTTGTACTCATCTCACCATATTCTCTGAAGTTTTACAGAGAGTGTCCTCGCCAATCTTATTTATTTCGTTTTGAATGGATTCTTTGAGAACATCAATTGTCCGTGGCTTGTTTTGGAGCACACTATTTTTTAGATACACCCTCAAGAAAAAATCCGGTGGGGTTAGGTCAGGGAATCTGGCAGGCCACAGACCTTTCGAGATCATTCGAGCCTTCAAGCTCCGAGGACAGAGGTTCAACTTTGTAAACAATTATTTTGCAGAGAAAATCGCCGATTACTATTTAGACGGGTTACAGAGATGGGAGCATCACTGGGAGAAGTGTGTAGAGTTACAAGGAGACTATGTTGAAAAACGCCAAGTACTATTTGGACGAGTTACAGAGATGAGGGCATCGCTGGGAGAAGTGTGTAGAGTTACAAGGAGACTATGTTGAAAAATGCCGAGCACTATTTGGACGGGCTACAGATATGAGAACATTGCTGGGAGAAGTGTGTAGAGTTACAAGGAGACTATGTTGAAAAACGCCGAGTACTATTTGGACGTATTTCAGAGATGAGGGCATCGCTGGGAGAAGTGTGTAGAGTTACAAGGAGACTATGTTGAAAAACGCCGAGTACTATTTGGACCGGTGCAGAGATGGGAGCATCGCTGGGAGAAGTGTGTAGAGTTACACGGAGTTTATGTTGAAAAACGTCGAGTACTATTTCGACGAGTTACAGAGATGGGAGCATCGCTAGGAGAAGTGTGTAGAGTTACAAGGAGGCTATGTTGAAAAACGCCGAGTACTATTTGGACGAGTTACAGAGATAGGAGCATCGCTAAGAGAAGTGTGTAGAGTTACAAGGAGACTATGTTGAAAAACGCCGAGTACTATTTGGACGAGTTACAGAGATAGGAGCATCGCTAAGAGAAGTGTGTAGAGTTACAAGGAGGCTATGTTGAAAAACGTCGAGTACTATTTCGACGAGTTACAGAGATGGGAGCATCGCTAGGAGAAGTGTGTAGAGTTACAAGGAGACTATGCTGAAAAACGCCGAGTACTATTTGGACGAGTTACAGAGATAGGAGCATC
This sequence comes from Mantis religiosa, assembly GCA_030765055.1. Lineage (NCBI taxonomy): Eukaryota > Metazoa > Arthropoda > Insecta > Mantodea > Mantidae > Mantis > Mantis religiosa. Next base: position 145,905,396 of record CM060956.1, on the reverse strand, counting down.
GCTAAGAGAAGTGTGTAGAGTTACAAGGAGGCTATGTTGAAAAACGCCGAGTACTATTTGGACGGGTGCAGAGATGGGAGCATCGCTGGGAGAAGTGTGTAGAGTTACAAGGAGACTATGTTGAAAAAAACCGAGTACTATTAGGACGGGTTACAGAGATGGGAGCATCGCTGGGAGAAGTGTGTAGAGTTACAAGGAGACTATGTTGAAGAACGCCGAGTACTATTTGGACGGGTTACAGAGATGGGAACATCGCTGGGAGAAGTGTGTAGAGTTACAAGGGGACTGTGTTGAAAAATAAATTTTAAAAAATCTGAAAAAGTGTCTTGTTTCTAAGTTGGTCGCAAACATTTCAGAGCACCCTCGGGAAGTCGGACCTTTGCAGACAGCTTTCTCTAGCTTCAGTATTCCTAAATTTTTAAATGTTTTATATTTTTGATTGGAGTAAGTAAAAATGCCAGTTTTGTTTAAATAATAATTATATGTTAGTAAGATAAGTGGTTCAATAAGAAAATCCTTAAATAAATCGTTAGTCAGAATTTTTGACTGAAAATTATATTGGAATTCACAGTTAATGCTTCGTGAGAATTAAAATTTAGTTGTGGTACTTTATGGACAGCAAATATTTTAAATGTATCACAGAAAATCAAACTGCAACATGAAAATGCATTATTTGCGTCGAAGATTGCCCCAGAAAATAACAAAAGCATATGTTTTCGCACGATAAACGGAGGTTTAATATTTTTAAGATACCTATATTTTGATTGCAATTATAGAGATTGGTTTCCATTAAAAACTGAGGTCCAAGCCGTCGCAGCTTCAAGGAATCTGATAATAGGGAAGTATTAATTTCCAAGTGACCCCCGGAAGTGTATTTAACGTTCAGAATTTGCGGTTTGCCAGAATATTCTACTGTGAAGGAAACTTTGTCCGTTCCACCACAGAGTGGACGTCGAGACAAGAGTAGCTCAGTAGACAGAAGCCTGTTAGTCCAAAATGCACCCCCACTGTCTCTACGGGTGGCATGACAGCTTGTGGTTGCTAATGACGTTTCGTTAATGGATGGTTACACTGCTCCACGTTTAAGGTGTTTTTTCTAAATTAATGGCAAAGTATTGTTTATCGTACATCAGTACTAGTACACAGTCTCTTCGTTAATTGCCTCTGTGGCAGTTAAGGTCTATCATGCAATTTTTATTATACAAATATGCTTAGTACTCAAAGCACTACCTATGTTAAAGTAAATTTGAGTGAAAGATTATTAACTGTGAAGCTGTCAGGTTAGAAATAAATTGATATTGTATACAGGGTGTTTCAAAATGACACAAAACGAACATACGAGAAGGAACCCAAAAGAAACCGGATTGTCATAAAAACTTTATTTATGAAAATTTTTACAAAATTACCACAGTCACCTTCAAAATACTCTCCATTACATGCTCTCTTTTTCCACTGTTGGAAGCATGTTTGGAACTCTTCAAGTTTGATATTGTCCAGTGCCCTTTGCGAAGCAATTTTTACCCCCTCCTCATCGTCATAACGCTCTCCTTCTAGCTTTTTTTTCATTCGTGGATGTAGGAAACAGTCGCACAGGGCTAGGTCCGGCGAATACGAAGCGTGGGGAACGATAGACCACCTCCGAGATGCCAAATAGTGGGTCACACGTAAGGCCGTGTGTGCTGGAGCGTTGTCGTGATGCAGAAACCAGTCACTTGGTCGCCAAATTTCGGGCGTTTCCTCCTAACATCCTCTCGCAGACGCCTTAAAACATCCAAGTAAACGTGCTGGTTAACAGTGTGGCCAGGGGGTATGATTTCCCGATGCACAGTTCCACGAACATCAAAAAAGACAATGATCATGGTCTTCACATTTGACCTCACTTGCCTTGCTTCCTTTGGCCTGGGAGAGTTGGGAGTCCTCCATTGGCTTGACGCTTGCTTGGTTTCTGGGTCATACCCGTAACACCAACTCTCATCCCCTGTAAGGACTTTGTTCAACAAGTTTGGATCACGTGCAATCTCTGTTTTCAAGTCCTGACACACATTCCTGCGGTTGGTTTTGTGCTCTTGTGTGAGAAGGCGCGGAACAAATTTAGCAGCAACACGTCTCATGTGCAAATCCTCCCTCAAAATCCGCAGGCACAAGCTCCAACTGATTCCTGTCGATAGTTTGGCGACAATCCTCGTTGATCTTTTGATGGAGCTTTTCAATATTCTCCTCATTTCGCGATGTTGAAGGGCGTCTAGAACGAGCTTGGTCTTCAACACACATCTCACCACGTTTTGTGGTCTGCACACCAGTGGCTCCTGCGCTGCCTAATATCAAAACCATGTAATATTTAATGCTGAAAGAATTAAGCCTCACAGAACTTCGAAGCTGCGACACCGAAATTCGGAATATCTAAGTTATAATTCACGAAACGGCTATAATCGTTCGGTGTCGTTTTAGAACACCCTGTATATATTATCTTCTTTTAAGTCGCTTCTTGCAATATTCCAATAAATACAATACTCTAGGGTTAGAAAGAATGCACAGACATAAAATAGGTAGAGTACATTTAATATCTACAAAGCCACCTAAACAAAACAAACAAAAAACAAAAACAAAAACTGGTGCCCTACATTTATTCTATACTCACCTTTCAAGGAACTATTCTTAAACAGGCTCGTTAATTTGTTGCCTTCGGATAGAAAAATGAGTATAAATTGTCTTATTGCATAATTCGTTGTAGCTCTGAGGCATGATAAGGCCCTACAGTAGCCGATAATTCATTTTTAAGAGTTGATCACCACGTGCAGGCTTTTAAATTTCGATCCATTTGCATCACCCAGAGTTAAAATGAAAACTAAATTCCGTTTCAGAAAAGTGAAAGTATTTGGAAGTTGTATTGAGTTGAAGAATAGTAAACATTACAGGAGTACCAAAAAACAGAAAACATGTACAATATCCCAACATAACCCGGATATTCAGGTTGTGAAAGGTGGTATCAGAGACGTAGGGTCCGCCTCCATAGCGTAGATGGTAGCGTGTCTGCCTCACGTTCAAGAGATCCTGAGTTCGAATCTTGGTGGGGTGAGTTACCTGGATAAGGGTTTTACCAGGGTTTTCCCTTATCATGAAAGATGAATGTCTGATAACTAAGCTCTATGTATCCTGTACTCATTTGAGCAACATTTCTTTCATAGTCTGATACGACTTAACGTAGGAGGCTTTCCCTTAACCTGAAAGATGAATGTCTGGTAACTCTAAGCTCTATGTACCCTGTACTCATTTGAGCATCATTTCATTTATCGTCCGATATCACTTAACGTTGGAGGTTTGCCCTAATCCTGAAAGATGAATGTCTGGTAACTCTAAGCTCTATGTACCCTGTACTCATTTGAGCATCATTTCATTCATCGTGCGATATGACTTAACGTTGGAGGTTTTCTCTTATCCTGAAAGATGAATGTCTGGTAACTCTAAGCTCTATGTACCCTGTACTCATTTGAACATAATTTCATTCATTGTCCGATATCACTTAACGTTGGAGGTTTTCCCTTATCCTGAAAGATGACTGTCTGGTAACTCTAAGCTCTATGTACCCTGTACTCATTTGAGCATCATTTCATTCATCGTGCGATATGACTTAACGTTGGAGGCTTTCCCTTAACCTGAAAGATGAATGTCTGGTAACTCTAAGCTCTATGTACCCTGTACTCATTTGAGCATCATTTCATTCATCGTCCGATATGACTTAACGTTGGAGGCTTTCCCTTAACCCGAAAGATGAATGTCTGGTAACTCTAAGCTCTATGTACCCTGTACTCATTTGAGCATCATTTCATTTATCGTGCGATATGACTTAACGTTGGAGGCTTTTCCTTAACCTGAAAGATGAATGTCTGATAACTCTAAGCTCTATGTACCCTGTACTCATTTGAGCATCATTTCATTCATCGTGCGATATGACTTAACGTTGGAGGTTTTCCCTTATCCTGAAAGATGAATGTCTGGTAACTCTAAGCTCTATGGACCCTGTACTCATTTGAGCATCATTTCATTCATCGTGCGATATGATTTAACGTTGGAGGCTTTTCCTTAACCTGAAAGATGAATGTCTGATAACTCTAAGCTCTATGTACCCTGTACTCATTTGAGTATCATTTCGTTTATCGTCCGATATGACTTAACGTTGGAGGTTTTCCCTTATCCTGAAAGAAGAAAGTCAGGTAGCTCCAAGCTCCATGAACCCCGGACTGATTTGAGCATCATTTCACCAATTTCATTAATCCTCAGATATGACTTGGCGTTGGTGGACTTAAATTACACACACAAAAAAAGAAAAAAGCTAGGGACTCTGAAATGATGGCAGAGCGCATGCTGAGGGATCAAAACATAAAAGAAAAGGTCTTTCTCGTGTCTGTTTTTCAACGAAAGTATTGTTGTATTGATTTTCAGCGTATTTCAGTATTCAATGCTTATTGATTTTTATTGGTTAATTTTAAGAATTTTAAGGAATATTGCATCCAAAATATTGACATTTGAAACAAACTTAATTGTTGTTTCACACTGCCCGTGTGTAAGCTTAGATATGGAAAGGTAGAGCCAGACTGAAATATTCAGTGCCATAGCCGGGATTAGAACCACGGATCCTCTGGTCTCCGTCCAGCCGCTCTAACCATTGAGCTACTATGGTCAAAGTGCCGATATGACATTAAATTCTCCAACTGACTCGTGTTTCTCCCGGTAAACCACTAGCAGTTCTCATAAACACATGAGACAACTACCTTAATGGTGGAGAAGATAATAGTGATACCTAATAGTGGTCCGAACTATAAAGTCCGGGACTTAAAGTACTTACATCATTGTAAGTCGCCATTAAGGTAGTTGTCTCATGTGTTTATGAGAACTCATAGTGATTTACCGGGAAAAACACGAGTCAGTTAGAGAATTTAATGTCATACTCGGGTCTTAAAGTACTTACAGCATAGTAAGTAGTCATTAAGGTAGTTGTCTCATGTGTTTATGAGAACTCATAGTGATTTACCGGGAAAAACACGAGTCAGTTAGAGAATTTAATGTCATACTCGGGTCTTAAAGTACTTACAGCATAGTAAGTAGTCATTAAGGTAGTTGTCTCATGTGTTTATAAGAACTCCTACTGATTTACCGGGAAAAACAGGGAGAATTTAATGTCATATCCGCACGTTGGCCATAGTAGCCCAAGGGTTAGAGGGGCTGGACGGCAACCTGTAGATCCCTGGTTCAAATCCGGGATATGGCATTGGATTTTTCATTCTTACTCTACGTTTCCACAATATAGCCTACACACGGCTAGTGTGAAAAAAGAATTAATTTTCATTAATTGACCTAACAGCGGTCCTAACTATAAAGCCCGGGCCTTAAAGTACTTACAGCATAGTAAGTCGCCATTAAGGTAGTTGTCTCATATATTTATTAGAAATCCTAGTGGTTTACCTCGAAAAACACGAGTCAGTTGTAGAATTTAATGCCTGTCGGCACGTTGGCCATAGTAGCTTAAGGTTGAGAGCGGCTGGACGGCAACCATAAGATCCGTGGTTCAAATTCCGGCAATGGCATTGGATTTCTCATTCTTACTGTACGTTTCCACAATATAGCCTACAAACGGCCAGTGTGAAAGAACAATTAATTTCCATTAATTGACCTTATAGTGTTTCGAACTATAAAGCCCGGACCTTAAAGTACTTACAGCATAGTAAGTCGCCATTAAGGTAGTTGTCTCATGTGTTTATGAGAACTCCTAGTGGTTTACCGGGAAAAACACGAGTCAGTTGGAGAATTTAATGTCATATCGCCACGTTGGCCATAGTAGCCTAAGGGTTAGAGCGGTTGGATGGCAACCAGAAGATCCATGGTTCAAATCCCGGCTATGGCATTGCATTTTACAGTCTCAGTATCTTTCCATTAGAAAGAAACAACCATATTCGTATTCAGCGTCACCGAAGTAAGCAATAATCATTACAAGACACAATATAAAAGAATTTCGCCACATTTTGTTACACGTGTTATTTAACTCAGACTTGCGTCCTACGTGAATGCGGCACTGTCACATTCCAGAAGAAACCAAACTTGGCATTACGACGTGTTAAGTGCTTTTGTGGACTAGAGCAAGAAATGATCTACCTTAATCCAGTCGCAAAATACCAAAATACCCATTTTTACTATCAAATGTGTAACAAACGAGATCTGAATTTTGCTTTTAGTATCCTATTGTTGAGTCTCTATCGTCTTGTTTCGTTTTTGTTTAAAAGTCATTCTGACAGCAACTGTTTTTGATTCCAAACATGGTTTCCTGTCTTGTTACAAATTTAGTTATAATCACCTCGCCTGCATGGGAAGGGATTTATAGGTCTGTTACAAATTCTACTTTCTCTCTCGCATGCAATTCGTTTTGTTGAGGTAGGAAGAGCAGTGATGTGTTGTGTATTCAAATGCCTGTTCAGAACAAACCTCAAACATTCATCGTCGGCAGCAAAAGGTCGCCACACATTTATATTCCAATATCACCGGGCCATTGCAACAAAACGTCGCTCCAAAAGTCTCCCATTAAATCGAATGTAAACAGCGTCATCCATATGTAGACCGACAAGGGGGAATTCCTCTTTTATGGAGACCGTCTGACAAATCGTAGATATGTAGCGGTTACATGTACCAAAGCTTCAAAAGTAGCTCACATTTATCTTCTTAACTGCTTTCCCAATCCTTTTACCGTTAAAAGGTGTTTATCACATTCTAAACCACTCACAATCACATAACATGATATTCATGCTCTATCCAATAATAGGACAGGAAGTCACGGCCGCCTATTTAGAGCCCCTTTTAAAATCATCTCCAAGAATAAGCAAGAGGCTTCAATCTCCTTGACTGGTATTTAGAGAAGGCAGTACTGACCTTTAATAACAAACATATTGCAAACCTATATGTTGCATAACTTTTTAGGATTAATTATTTGTTTTCTGTGCATTTCCAATTTAAAACATAAGGCTACATTTATTTGTCTTTACCTTGTTGCTACCTTGGCTTACATGACACCCTTGTCTTCTGCTCTGCCAGTTAGCTCTTAACCTCCATGTCTCCTTATTACTTAATTAGCCCCTTTCTTCCCCCTCATCTTCTTTTCTTATATTATTTACATTTATATGTCTATACCTTGCGGCTACCTTGACTTACATGTCACCCTGGTCTTCTGCTCTGCCAGGTAGCTCTTAACCTCCATGTCTACTTGTTACTTAGCCCCATTCTTCCCCTTCATCTTCCTTTCTTATATTCTTTACATTTATATGTCTATACCTTGCGGCTACCTTGACTTACATGTCACCCTGATCTGCTCTGTCAGGTAGCTCTTAACCTCCATACCTCCTTGTTACTTAATTAGCTCCATTCTTCCCCCTCATCTTCCTTTCTTATATTCTTTACATTTATTTGTCTTTACCTTGTTCTTACCTTGTCTTACATGACACCCTGGTGTTCTGCTCTGCCCGATCGCTCTTAACCTCCATACCTCATTGTCAATTAATTAGTCCCATTCTTCCCCATTATCTTCCTTTCTTATATTCTTTAAATTTATTTGTCTTTACCTTGTTACTACCTTGGTTTACATGACAACCTGGTCTTCTGCTCCGTCAGGTAGCTCTTATCCTCCATGCTTTCGTGTTACATAATTACACCCTTTGTTCCCCCTCATTTTCCTTTCTTATATTCTTTAAATTTATTTGCCTTCACCTTATTGCTACCTTGACTTACAAGACAACCTGGTCTTCTGCTCTGTCAGGTAGCTCTCAACCTCCATGTCTCGTTGTTACTTAATTAGTCCCATTCCTCCTCCACATCTTCATTTCTTATATTCTTTACATTTATTTGTCTTTACCTTGTTACTACCTTGGCTTACATAACACCCTGGTCATCTGCTCTGTCAGGTAGCTCTTAACCTCCATGTCTCCTTGTTACTTAATTAGCCCCTTTCTTCTCGCTCATCTTCCTTTCTTATATTCTTTATATTTATTGCCCATTTTTCTTTTACTTTCTGCATGAACTCACCACTACTTCTTACCTTCTTTTCCTCCTTTCCTGTTAACATGTTTATAGGTACTATCTTCTTCTCTACTTTCTCCCATTTTTTCTCCCAAACCTTTTTCCTCCATTTTACAACCTCCTTGCATTCTGTGACATAGTGTTCTATGGTTTCTTTTTCCCTATATAATTCACTGATTCCTATCTCCCTATCTCTTATCCCTCTTAGAAAAGTTATTCCTGTTCTCATCCAAGCTAACCCTTCTCTCTCTTGCCTATTGCAGTAATCTACATATGCTTCTCGTTCCCAATTTCTTCGTATTTGCTTGTAGAGTTGTAATGATTTCATATTTTCTAGACTTCAGCATATTTCCTGTCTTTTTATATCTTCTATTCTGTATTTTACCAATTTACCCACATCGCTTTAATTCCTTTCCTGTAATCTCCATATATCTCCCATTTCTATTTTTGCCATTATTCCTCCTAACTCTGCCCACCAACTATTTAAGTTCTCTAATCCTTTTTCTCTCTCAGGCATAATTCCATAATTTCTCCTTCTTTGACCAAGCACCTATACAATCATGTGCCCGCCTCGATAGCATAGTGCTAGCGTGTTTGCCTCAACTTCAACAGCTCCCGAGTTCGGATCTCGGTCATGGTGAGTTACCTATATAAGGTTTTTCTCGGGGTTTTCCCTCAACCTGAAAGACGAATGTCTGGCAGTTCTAAGCTCTATGGACCCGGGGCTCATTTGAACATCATTTTACAAATTCCATTTATCGTCCTATATGACTTAAGTTCGGAGGACGTAAATTACAAAAAAAAAAAAAAAAAAAAAAAAAAGTCACTACTCCTTCCATTATTATTCAATTTCTTCTTGTCTTTCCTAATTCTACTAAGCCTACTTCCCTAAGTGCTGATCTTGGTAAGCCTAGTAGCTCTTTACAAAACCTTCTGTAGTTTTGGTCCACCGTTTTGTTTACCTCTGAGCCCCCCCTTCCCAGATCTCCACTGCATACAACAATTTGGATTCTACTAGTACTTCATACATTCTTTCTAGCCACTTGTTTGTCATTTCTAGCTTATGTTAATGGCATATTCTTATCTCATTCATTGCCGCCCTTTCTTGTGCTTCAATTTTTCTCTGAACTCCCCAATTTCCATTGTTATTTATCCTCATTCCTAAGTATTCAAATTCATTGATCACATGTACCCTTTTGCCATAACTTTCGACTTATTTATGTTTATTTTTATTCCCCACTCTTCACAATTTCTGCATTTCATTTATTGCCTTCTGCTGTTACAGATCCTTCCACTAAGTCATCCGCATATAGCAGTCCAGGACTTTCTTTGTTTGCTATTTTGCTCTGTCATCTCCGTAATTGCATTTTTTCCAAATTATGCAAAATTTGACCCCTTCATAGATTTTTTCTACTTCTTTTATATATTTTCCACTTACCCCTTGTCATCCTCAGTTTCCATACAGAGCACTCCAGTTTATCGTATCAAAAGTGACCCCATTGAATTGCTAAACTTTCTTGCTTCCAGAAATTTGCGCATTATGAAACTATCAAAGTATTCGGCACACCTCTTAATAATCTTAAGAAATAATTTTGGTCCTTCTAAAAATGTCGCTATATAGTACCTATGCTCAAAGTCATTTTACTCTGTACAATTTTAGTTAATTAATGGAAATTGATCATTTTTCCACACTAGCCGTATATAGGCTAAGGTTTTTGATACAGTTAACATGAAAAATTCAATGCCATGACAAGGATTTGAACCACGGCTCTTCTGGTTTCCGTCCAGTCGCTCTTACTCTTTGACCTACCATGGCCAACGTGCCGTACTGATATTAAATTCACCATTTGAATGGTAGCCCTGAAGGAAATAGTCCAATGGTGTTAAATCTGGCGATTGTGGGAGCCATGCTTTAGGACACTCCGGTCTATCTTCACCCGCAGAAAAAAACAAAGAGGAAAGAAGGACAGACGGAAAAAAGGAATGAAGGAAAGAGAAAGAAAAAAAGAATGAAATAAAGAGAGAAAGAGATAGAGAGAAAGACAGAGAAACAGAGAAAGAAAGAAAGAAAGAAAGAAAGAAAGAAAGAAAGAAAGAAAGAAAGAAAGAAAGAAAGGTCGAAAGAGAGAAAGAAAGAGGGAAGGAGAGAAGGAAAGAGAGAAAGAGAGGAGAGAAAGAAGGTTAGAAAGAGAGAAGGAGAGAAAAAGAGAGAAAGAGAGAAGGAGAGAAAAAGGGTAGAAGGATAGACAGAAAGAAAGAGTGAAAGAAAGAGAGGGAGAAGGAAAGAAAGAAAGGGAAAGGAAGGAAGGAAGAAAGAAAGAAAGAAAGAAAGAAAGAAAGAAAGAAAGAAAGAAAGAAAGAAAGAAAGAAAGAAAGAAAGAAAGAAAGAAAGAAAGAAAGAAAGAAAGAAAGAAAGAAAGAAAGAAAGAAAGAAAGAAAGAAAGAAAGAAAGAAAGAAAGAAAGAAAGAAAGAAAGAGAGCAAGAGAGAGAGAGAAAGAGAGCAAGAAAAAAAGAAAGAGAGTTGGAAAGAGAGCATGAGAGAGAAAGAGAGCAAGAGAAAAAGAAAGAAAGAATGAAAGAAAGAGAGAAAGAGTTAAAGAAGGAGAGCAAGATATAAAGAAGGAAAAAGCTAAAAAGAGAGAGAAATAGCGAGAAATAGAGAAAGAATGAAAGAGAGAGAGAGAAATATAGAAAGAAGGTAAGAGAGGAAAAGAGGAAGAGGGAAAGAGAGAGGAAGAGAGAGAGAGAAAGAGGGAAAATGAAGGAGAGAATGAAGGAGAGAAAGAAGGAGAGAAAGAAATAAAAAGAGGAAGAAAGAGACAAAGAGAGAATTAAAAGAAAGAAAGAAAGAAAGAAAGAAAGAAAGAAAGAAAGAAAGAAAGAAAGAAAGAAAGAAAGAAAGAAAGAAAGAAAGAAAGAAAGAAAGAAAGAAAGAAAGAAAGAAAGAAAGAAAGAAAGAAAGAAAGAAAGAAAGAAAGAAAGAAAGAAAGAAAGAAAGAAAGAAAGAAAGAAAGAAAGAAAGAAAGAAAGAAAGAAAGAAAGAAAGAAAGAAAGAAAGAAAGAAAGAAAGAAAGAAAGAAAGAAAGAAAGAAAGAAAGAGAGATAGAAAGAGAGAGAAAGAAAGATAGAAAGACAGATAGCAAAAGAGAGAAAAACAGATAGCAAAAATGAGAAAGAAAGAAAGACAGAAAGAGAGAAAGAAGGAAAGAAGGAAAGAAGGAAAGAAGGAAAGAGGGAAAGAATTTAATTATTCAATCGGACTGCCTTTTTGTACTTCGTCCTACACACGGCTAGTATGAAAGACCACTAATTTCCAACAGAAAGTACTAGAAGGGTACTTTTAAATTGCTTTAGTTCTAACGTTTACATTGTTATTTTGAAACATGGAAACAAATAACTGTATTCAATCTACCACAGCTAAAAAGTAAGAGAATATTGGTTTGCGAAACAGTTTCATTGTTTACTTCTTTCACCCCTTTCCCGACAGTTTTTATATCCTTTTCTTTCTATCAGGCTTGATCCCCTGCCCTACATGACATTCCTATGCTAATGCTTCCCAAAACGTACATTCTACGGGCACCACTCAGCCTCTTTTCCTTTACGTCAATAACCCATCATATTTTGTGGCATATTTGTTCATTCAGAACACGTGCCGCTCTGTATTTTTTGTACCTCTCCAGTCACGCCATCGAATGTTTTATTCTATCTACGGTTCGTATTTCTCCTTTTGTGAGATAAAGTACGTCGACATTATTGTTTCCTAAAAGGAGAATAAAAACTGAAATTCATGTCCACCCCGTACAGGCTTTTCAAGCTGGCTATACTTTCAGAGTTAATGCAGCACTCGGAGCAGTATTTTATTTTATTTTCTGCCTTGGGGACGACACATTGAGGGGATGAATCTTGTTGTGGTCTACATATATAAAATGAAACACAAAAAAGATTCAAATAAGTGAATATACCTTATGATAAGCATATCTAACGTATTTTGGAATTAGAATAGTGTAACAGGAGCGTTGGAGCACCCTGTAACCAGCTGGGAACGGAAGGTAGGGGAGGACCGCGTTAGCCACACCTCTCCCTCGTTTGTCTTATAGTGGTGACAGCCAGTGGTCGGAAAGAAACATAATTGTGCGTCTGTTTCCCTTCCACCTGTTTCTCGATCTTTCGTTTACTGGAACAGTCTCCTGGTCACTAGAAACCGGCGATATTCCGATATAAAGAGGGTTACAGACAGACAGAGTCAGTCAGTTGTTGTTGGTTTGAGTTGGTCAATCAGTTGGTTAGTGAGTGTGAGCGAGAAGACAGTCGCAGTTCTTGGTGTAAGAGTTAGTCAGTGACGTGTTAATGAACGAAAGGATTGTGCAACGGAAGACTGTACGAACTGTGTATGAGTATCGGAGTTTATGTAATCGCGAGTACAAGTGAAGTTGTAACGGACGAACTGGTAAATTGTAATTGTGTGCAGCAAGTAATTTTGTGTCATTGGCAAGTGTTAAACTGTAAGTCGGTAGAAATAAAGAACATTGTTGAGTGGTGTAATTGGACTTTTTATTTCACGAACCCACAAAGTCACACTGGTGTCAGGAAGCGGGAAAACATCACCGAACATTACAACCATGGACGCGGCATTGGAAAAGATTTTGGAGAAAATGATGGAAATGAAGACGGCCAACGACAACCTCACCGCCGAGTTGAAACAAATGAAGACGGCCAACGACAACCTCACCGCCGAGTTGAAACAAATGAAGACGGCAAATGAAAACCTCGCTGCAAAAATAGAAACGGCTAACAACAACTTGGCCACGACAATGACCTCAAAGATGGCCGAACTGACCACGGAAATGAAGGTGGCGAACGAGGCTCTCGCCGCCAAATTTCAAGAACAGTTGGCCGGCGTGAGAGATGACGTGACGGAGCTGGGCAAGCAGATGGGCCAAGTAGACGACCGCCTTAATGATTTAGAGGAAAAGGCCGACAACATCGTAAAACCCCTCACCCGCCTGACGGAGGAAAACCGGCCTTATGTGTGGACGGAGGACGCCGGAGACGCTTTCCAGCACCCGAAGGGGACCCTGTGCAGTGCTCCAATTTTGGGTTTCCCACAACCGGGTGGCGCCTTCATTGTGGACACCGACGCTAGCGACCATTACATTGGAGGTGTCCTATTGCAGATCCAGGACGGCCATGAGCGCACAAGAGTGGAAGAGAAGGAGCGTGCCGCAGCAGTCCGAATAGTTGTGGCAGCGCCTGCTGAAGGCTGGGATAGCGCAGGCCTGAGGAGGGAGCAGCTGGCGGACGCAGACTTGGGGCCACTCTTGAGGGAAGTGGACGCAGGGACGAGACCAACCTGGGAGGACATCGCACCGAGGAGCGCCACCTACAAGTCGTACTGGGCCCAATGGGACTCGTTGAAGACCAGAGAGGGCGTGCTGTTCCGGGTATGGGAGTCACCCGATGGGAAGGCGCAGAGAGAACAGTTGGTACTTCCCCGGAGCAAGGTCCCGGAAGTCTTGGAGGAAGTGCACGCCGGTACTTCAGGAGGACACCTGGGAGCGAACCGAATGATTCACAAACTACGGCAGCGCTACTTCTGGCTGAGACTCCGAGCAGATGCTGGTGGTACACCTGGACCGCCTCGCACGCTGCGATGGGGCTGTTCGGGGCGAACAGCTTTGAGAAGGGAGCAGTGTAACAGGAGCGTTGGAGCACCCTGTAACCAGCTGGGAACGGAAGGTAGGGGAGGACCGCGTTAGCCACACCTCTCCCTCGTTTGTCTTATAGTGGTGACAGCCAGTGGTCGGAAAGAAACATAATTGTGCGTCTGTTTTCCTTCCACCTGTTTCTCGATCTTTCGTTTACTGGAACAGTCTCCTGGTCACTAGAAACCGGCGATATTCCGATATAAAGAGGGTTACAGACAGACAGAGTCAGTCAGTTGTTGTTGGTTTGAGTTGGTCAATCAGTTGGTTAGTGAGTGTGAGCGAGAAGACAGTCGCAGTTCTTGGTGTAAGAGTTAGTCAGTGACGTGTTAATGAACGAAAGGATTGTGCAACGGAAGACTGTACGAACTGTGTATGAGTATCGGAGTTTATGTAATCGCGAGTACAAGTGAAGTTGTAACGGACGAACTGGTAAATTGTAATTGTGTGCAGCAAGTAATTTTGTGTCATTGGCAAGTGTTAAACTGTAAGTCGGTAGAAATAAAGAACATTGTTGAGTGGTGTAATTGGACTTTTTATTTCACGAACCCACAAAGTCACAATATACACTAATGAAGTACAATTGATAGTCTTCTGAGCATTATATCCTTTTGTTTGTACTAAATTTCTTGCAAATAAATATAACAAAAATATTGTTAAGTGTTCAGTCCAGGGTTTTAACTTACCACGTTCGTTGTACAAATTCTAGTAGCTACACATTAATTGTCCTAAAATTATTCTTGTTTACTGTTCCGTTTAGTGACAATTTACTGTTTTTTAACTTAATATAAAAGTTTTCCAGTTTTCACACAATCTTTGCAGGTAAATACTGTAATTAAATCTATCGTTGTATCTATTTTGAGCTATTTCTTATTTATACATTCTTTTCTCCATAATCCAGTTAACTTTCCACTCAAATATGTCCATATCTTCTTTTGTTATGCACATTGGACACTGCTTATATGAAAAATTTTCTAAATATTTGAGCCTCTATACAGAGCATCGCTCATTCTATATAGCTTCTCTTTGTTCTTTGTCAATACATGTATGTCTCTCTTTCACATATAGTTTTTATTTTAGCTTTGTTTACTGTTAATTTATTTCTAAGTCACTTCAATTATAACGTCATGTCACGACCTAACATTGAGACACATTTACATTGAAAATACAAAGTAAATAAATAACAAATGAACAAATACAACTACATAGCTACATTGTCTTGAGTTAGTGAGATACATGAAGCTACTTTTGGATTTATACATTAATATTTCTCGCCTAGACAAAGTTGATAATAGTCCTGTGTTATTGTTGAAGGTTGTCAGGCACTCACTTCTTGTCGAAACTGATCAACAGAGAAGATATCTGTATTCCAATGTTCGTTCATTTATTCATTGACATTTGGGTGTCGCACGATTTGAGTAGATAACATTCTGGGAATACACCATGTCATTTATTTTTGCAATATCACTGCAAATTAAATTGAAATGTAGTCTAGAGAATACCAATATGGTCAAAGGCATCGATAATTATCTCTTCCTTGTTGTCAACTAGAATGGCACACGATGCACACCATAGGATTCTACAGAACGCACTAAAACGTCTACGTTGGATAGAACAGCAATCTTCTGCTTTAAAACCTACGTGAAAGGAACTATTTGAGTGCTGTTCATTAAAGATTGATCACAATTTTTTGACGACATATTTCTACTCATCCTTATAATTTTGATGGTCCTTCTTAAACTAATCTCCGCTGAATGTGATGCACTTGTCCCAGCGTTTCTGCCAGTCTTCAAAGACATGCTGGAAACCATTTTCTGAGAAATCCTTTAAAATCGCCTCCGCAGCCTTCACCACTGCTTCTGATGATGGATAATGCCTCCCACGAAGACGTTTCTTCAAGTTAGGGAATAGAAAAAAGTCACATGGGGCTAAATCCGAACTATAGCAAGGGTAAGGGATGCATTTCAAGCAACAACATTGGCAATATGCGGCCGCGCATTATCGTGGTGCAGCATCCAGCCTCCTTCACGGAAATGTGGTCTTTTGCGTCTGATATGGACTTGCAATGTTATCAGCACATCCCTGTAGTATTGTCCAGTTGCTGATGTGTGTGCAGGTACAACAGGCTGATAAACCATTCCATGAATATCAAAGAAAGAGATGACCATAACTTTCCCAGCAGAAGCAAAGACTTCTGATTTTTTGAGGCTTGGTGATGAAGGAGATTTCCACACAGAGCTTTGCTGTTTGCTCTCAGGATCAACAAGATGTAGCCAAGTTTCGTCAGCAGTGATTACGTTTGAATAAAACTTCAGATCTTCCTGTAACATTAACTTTAACTGCATGCAGACCTGCATGCGAATCTCCTTTTGTTTGGGAATCAACAGTCTTGGAACCCATCGTGCACAAACACGTCTCATGAGTAATGTTTCTGTCACCAACGTGTGGGTGGCATTTAATTAATTTTTTTTAATTAATAAGAGCCAACTGAAGAATTCAATGCCACGGCCGGAATTTGAACCACGGATCTCCTGGTTTCCGTCCAGTCGCTCTTAACTCTTGAGCCACCATGGCCAACGTGCCGTCCTGACATTAAATTCTCCAGTTGACTCATTATATTTTCCCGGTAGAGCACTTAGCGTTCTCATATTCGAGATAAATATTTGTGGCGACTTAATATTGTAAGTACTTAAATACCAGGATTATATCGCTGAATATTTTTAATGTACATTAATTTAGAGGAATTAATTCTTAAAGAATTAATCCTTTTAAATACATTACTCCGGTATCTGGGTTGGCTCTAATTAATTAAAAAGATCACCCAGCTACCGGAGTAATCTGTTTAAAAGCATTGATTCTTTAAGAATTAATTCCTCCATATATATTTACATTATAAAAAGTAATTAAATGTTCAGTATTTCAGAAAGTGATGTCAAGGTCGATTCTCTCTCACAGTCGCAGCAGAAGTGCTGATGTTTTCTTCCGTAAGAGCAGTAACTGGAGCACCGGGTCCACCTTTCTTTGAAATTTATGGTCTCCCCTTTTTAAACATTTTAAACCACGTCCAAGCTGTGCTATACAGAAGAACAGACTCTCCATAGGCCTCCTGTAACATTGTATAGGCCTCAACTGAAGATTTGTTGAGACGAAAGCAGAATTTCAAAGCCGCATATTGTTCCTCGCGTGTTACTTCCATTGCAGTGGTAGGCGATACTGAAAATGTCTGAACTTGCCTGGTTCTTACAGGCGGGAACCAGGAGGACCAACAATGAAATTACTACGGCGTGTTTGTTTCACATTAAGCTAACAGGATATAATAAGGAAAATTAAGACACTAAAAAGTTATGAACATTCTTTTTTTAACAGCTCTCGTACCAATCACAGTACATACGTACCCTAGAGCCTTTATCTGCAATATCAGTGATACTGAACATTAGTTACAATTGGTTAAATGCTATCATATTTCCTCTTTTCGGTATCGTTTGATATTTTTTGTTACGTGGACCTAAACTCTTTACTAAACTCTCCTAGGTTTACAGATCTGCCTGCGAGAAAGTAAACATTATATCCTCTCAGTGGAAGGTGAAGTTGTATGTTATCCAGTGAGCGAGTCTATATTTACGAGACGTCATCCTAAGTCTCCATCTGACAACCCAAATGCTGTGATTCAGTGTTGTGGTGTCCAGGCTATATGATACATTTTCAGAAAGGCAAACAACGCCTGTGTTCACATTCATGACACGATATTTATTTGCTTACGGAAGTTCAGTGAAGTCAGACGCGTTGCTGTGATAACACAGATCTCGAAGTGCAACTTTACTTACCGCTACTGTGTTTGAACTCAATTATCCGTCACGATTACAATTTTATAAAAAATAACAGTACGTTGTTCTTAAAGAAAAAGTTGATAATGTTAGAGAGTACATTTGCTTAAAATCTTTTTATTCTGTACAACATTATCTGAATGACAAATTATCCTGATAATGCTTCTGTAGCTCTATAAGTAGTATCTAACTATTCCAATGACATATCATTACTTATAAATATTTGATGCTAGTTGAAAGTTTATTTTTAATGCATATGTATTTAAGAAATAACAAGAATGGTATCCACTGCAAAAAGGTTGAGACGTACTGGTATAAGACAAGTGAAAGCTGGTTTAAAAAGTGTTTCATTTTGTATCATATATAATTATCCCTGCTTTGTTTACCATAATGTTGTTCATATTGCCTGTGTACTACGAGGACTATCCAGAAAGTAGATTACGTTTTCGTCTGTTTCCGCTAGGGGCGGGGCTAGCGCGGCCATCTTGGGGTCAGAGCGTTGTGCAGCTCAGTCGGCATCTAGCCGTGCTAGTGAGAGGTTCGTGCTGTGCTCCGTTCAGATACTGTGACGGTTTGAAATGTCTGCGTTAATTGAAAATCCCGCGAGCTGCGAGGTGCGTGCAGTAATAAGGTTTCTGACTGCAAAAAACTGTAAACCGATAGAAATCTATCGGCAACTTTGGGAAGTGTATGGGGAGAACATTATCACTGAAGGTGGAGTGCGTCAGTGGGTCATCAGATTTAAAAATGGCCGAACCAATGTTCACGACGAAGATCGAAGTGGGAGACCCAGCATAGTGACTGCCGAACTTGTCGAAAAAGTCGATGCTAAAGTCCGTGAAAATCGAAGGTTCACAATAACGGAACTTTCTTTGAGTTTTCCACAAATTTCGCGAAGTTTGTTGCACGAAATCATCAGCGAAAAGCTTGGTTACCACAAGTTTTGTGCAAGATGGATTCCAAAAATCTTGACAGAGGACCACAAAAATCAGCGAATGGCTGCAGCGTTGAACTTTTTGGACGTTTACCATAAGGATGGTGACTCTTTACTCGATCGCATCGTTACTGGTGACGAAACATGGGTGAAACACGTGAACTGTGAAACGAAATTGCAATCAATGCAGTGGGGGCACACAAGTTCTCCCCAAAAACCCAAGAAATGCATGCAAACAATGTCGGCAAGGAAGATGATGGCGACTGTTTTTTGGGACAGAAAAGGTGTGATTTTGGTGGACTTCCTGGAAAGAGGCACTACAATAAACTCTCAAAGGTATTGCCAAACTCTCCAAAAACTCAGAAGAGCCATTCAAAACAAGCGCAGAGGAATGTTGAGCTCTAAGATCTTGTTGATTCACGACAACGCCCGGCCCCACACGGCAAATGTCACTCGTGAAGTTCTTGAATCTTTTAAGTGGGAGTTGTTTCCTCATCCGCCGTACAATCCCGCCACCTATTCCCAGCAATGAAGAAGTGGCTGGCTATGCAGCGTTTTGATGACGACGCACAGCTGCAAGAAGAGGTAACGAAGTGGTTGAAGGCGCAGGCGGCCGAATTTTTCGACGAAGGAATTTCCAAGCTCGTACATCGCTACGATAAATGCCTTAATTTGAATGGTGACTATGTCGAAAAGTAGTATTTGAGTGTGGCTTTCATCTGTATATAATAAAATTTGTTTCCTATACTTTGTTTACTTTTTATTCCAAAACGTGATCTACTTTCTGGATAGCCCTCGTATAATTATCCCTGCGTTGTTTTCCATATTGTTGTTCATATTGCCTGTATACTATAACATGTGTCTTATGTTAACTTTTGTACATATATATGCTATTAAACTTTATACTTCTGGACATGTTCAATGTTCACAGCCTTTTCTGGCTACAAGTGTACCTATTGAACGCAAATCAATCTAATCTAATCTATTCTAGAAAGTAATATCTTAGAGAATAAACTATGGATGCAAAAATTAATGCATCTTTTAATCAGTATGGATTACAGCCTATTATAGGTTCAAAAAGCGATAATTTCCCTGGCGTTATGACTGCATGACAATAGTGAAAGATCTTCTGTTATGTTCTATGTAGTTCAGAAAGCCAAGCCAATGTACAGTGTATACAAAATGAAAATCGAAGTTTTAACTTTTTATAATATTTATTACATTAAACTTAGTTATAAATGATGTATCAAATGAAAAGGCAACACAGTTTTGTTTGCTGGTACCAGTGCGCATGTGCATGCAATGTTTCTGCCGCAATCCGCAAGACAGCGGTAGTAGCAAAGATGGCGTCTAGTAAACAGAAAGCGTTTTGTGTTTTGCAGTTTCCAAAGACCGAATCTGTAGTTAGTGTGCAACGGCTTCTGTATTAAGTTCGGTTGTGATCCTCCTAGTGATATTAACATACGTAGATGGTATCATCGGTTTGAAGATACCGGCTGCCTTTGTAAAGGGACGACTAAGGGTAAGTGAAGAGACTGTTGAGGAATGAGAGAGTCGTTCAATCGTAGCTCAAAGAAATCAGTCCGGAAGGCTAACTTCCTGCGTCGACTGTTTGGAACGTTGTAAGGAAATTCTTACGGCTACGTCCTTACCATTTACAGTTATAACAGACTCTAAAGCCGACAGACCACGGATTACGTGCCAACTTCGCAAACGTCATGTTTCATGACGATGACGACTTTATGGATCGTGTTTTCTTCAGTGATGAATCAACCTTTCCCCTTAGTGGACATGTTAACACTCAACGTGCGTTTCTTGGGCTCCGGAAATCCTCACGAGATGGTGCAAATACAACGAGATTCCCCTAAAGTGAGTCCTTTTTGTGCCGTATCCCGGCGAAAAGTTTATGGGCTTTTCTTTTTGGTGAACCTATCGTAACTGGCACTTCTTAACTTGATACACCAGAGCTCATTCTCGCCGCCGACCAACAGCAGCGGCCCTCGGCCTTGAGGGCCAGCCGAATCACCTTAAGAGGCCGTACCACATCCTCAGGCCGCCTGCAGCTTGAAGACGAAGCCGACATGAGCGAGGCCTTGAGGACAATATTGAGGCAAGCAGCTCCGAGCGCCCGGCACCTTGTCGTCGATGCTGCAGGTACGGGCATGCAGCCGCCGCCTGCTCTGCAACCCCACGGTGCCATTACTGTGGTGCCGCGACTCTCACCGGGGAATGCCAGCAGCACTATCTTCGACGCCGCCACCGGTACTGCGCCACCTGCAATGCCTACGGCCACTTTACAGGACAGGCGCAGTGCCCCGCTCACCCACGCCAGGACTCCAAACTCATCGCACCTCCAACGGCTCACTCCTAACAGCACAGCCTACTGGAGCCCAGCGCTGGACTGCCTCATGGATGAAGTCCAGAAGGTCAACCGCCGGCTTCATTCTATCGAACAACAACTGCCAAACCTACGCGCCGCCGCCACCCAAGGGACTCCTACAGCCGAATTTCAGGACCTCCACTCTGTGGTTCTGAATATTGGTCTTCGCCTGGGGAACTTGGAGGACTCACTCGCCACCAGCAACTTAAGACACGACGCCACTTATGCCACAGTAACTGACCTCAACGACAAACTAGTGACTTCACACCAGCAGACTACGGACAACCTCACATCACATCAAGAGCAAGCTACCTCCTCCTTTCGAACGCTTACCAACACCATTTCATTTCTGATAAAGCAACTACAAGACACTAAACAAGACAACATCAATCAGAAGTTCAATGACCTACAGGAACACATCAGCAGCTCTCACTCTCAGACCAGGACGCACCTTGTCGGAATCAATAACAAACTCCTTGAAATTCAAATCGCCGCTGCTGCTATACAGCCCGAATCCATCCGCGAATACTGCTCTGAAATCCTCGAGCGTATCGACCTCCTGACGACCACTTTATGCACCGAGGGACAGACGCGCCACAGCCGGCGCTTAAATTAAGCATCATTGGTGCACAGCGACCCTAGGACAAATAAATGATCCTAATCATTCAATCCCTCCTTATATCCAGGTGATCCACACAGGGCCCTGGTCATGGTTGGACCCCCTACTAAACCTACCGCCATAAGCACGTGCCCTTCAGGCGCCTGCACACAAACACCGATACTTACGGGTGTGCTACCGCGGAACCCCACCACTTTCCTCCAAATATTCCTTCTTAAAAGCCACGTTGATAATTAAAAAAAATAAAAAAACAATGGCGCTTCCCTCAGTTGGAAGAAAATGAGCCAGAGAACTTCATTTTCCAGCAAGATGGTGAGCCACCTTAGTGGTACAATACAGTACGCGATTGGTTGAACGTCACTGTACCCGAGCGCTGGATAGACCTCAAGGGCCCCAATGCCAGGGCTTGCTATGCATGGCCTTCACGTTCTCCTGACCAAACGCCATGCGATTTTTATCTTTGGGCTTCATCAAGGATTGTGTGTACCTTCCTCCGCTACCAGCTGATCTCCCTGAATTAAGACAACTGGATTGAAGCAGCTGTTGCTACAATTACTGAACACACACTTATCAACGTTTCGGAAGAACTCGGCTATAGACTTGATGTGTGCCGTGTGACAAAGGGTAGTCACATTGAACATTTATAAGGTTCCTGGTAAAACTGTTTGAGTTGCTTTTTCATTTGTCATATCATTTAGTTGAATGTAGTAAATATTATAAAGATTTAAAACCCCGATATTCATTTATATACACCCTGTATTATATGTACATATAGTTCATCAAATGGAATAGGTGCGATTTCTCCAATCTGAGATTAAAATATATTCGGAGCTTTAACTACGTGAGCAACTGTTGACTTTATATGATTAATATTAATAATTGACCCCTAAAGTGAGTATTAATGTATGGCCCTAATAAGTCGAAATGTTTTGTGTAGCAAATTATAGGCTTTCTATCTCTTAAGGTCATACAAAATGATAAGAAGGCGCTTTCGAAGAACATGAACTTAGCAAATATTCATAGTATGTTCAAGGTGTATACACCTACATTTGAAAAACTTAAATAGTTTCACTCTAATTAAAATAATTAAAGCCGGTCTTAAGGTACCAAAAGTCCTGAAAAAAACTTTAGGAAGTAT
The DNA here is from genome assembly GCA_030765055.1 of Mantis religiosa. NCBI lineage: Eukaryota > Metazoa > Arthropoda > Insecta > Mantodea > Mantidae > Mantis > Mantis religiosa. The sequence continues at coordinate 145,882,743 of CM060956.1, read as the reverse complement.
TTAAATAGTTAGGATTGAATTTTCTAGAACAAATTCCTATCGCATTTCTGTTTATATATAATTTACGTGCTACAATGTTATTACAAATCGGATGATGAATGAAATGAAATGGGTACAATGGTACTAAAGTGAGCCAAGGGTCCATAGAGCTTAGAGTTAACCGACAGTGACAGCCACAAGACTGTTGGATGTGAACCGAATCTATGCCAGATACTGTACAATATCGGGATTTCATTAGGGGTACTAATGATAAATATGGTGGAAGAGGTCAATGAAATTGAATACTTATGAGTCAGGTTGAATAACAATGGAAAGTGGGGAGCACACAGGAAACAATTGAAGCAAAAGGAAGGGCGGCAATGAATGGGATAAGAATATGCAAATATAAGCCAGAAATGACAAACAAGTGGTTAGAAAGAATATATGAAGATTAGTTGTATGCAGTGGAGATCGCGGGGGGGGGGGGGGGGGGCGCCACAGAAGTAAACAAAACGGTAGACCAAAAACACAGAAGGTGAATTAGGAAAGACAAGAAGAAATGGAATAATAATGGAAAGAATAATAAAATTTTGGTATAGGTGCTTGGCCAAAGAGGAAAGGGAAATTATGAAATTATGCAAGAGACAGCAAAAAGGATTAGCGAATTCAAACAGTTGGTAGGCAGAGTTGGAGGAATTGTGGGACAAATAGGAATGGGAGATATATGGAGATTAGAGGAAAGGAATACAAGCGATGTGGGTAAATTGGTAAAATGCAGAATAGAAGATATGGAAGGATAGGAAATATGGGTAATACTAGAAGCCCCCCGGACGCAAAACAGCCAGCAACCGAGTATGTGCAGAACCTGGTGGACCATCTCCACGACATGCATGAGATGGCTCGTCAAAATATCGAGAAGGCGAGCGACCGCATGAAGACCCGGTACGACAGGCAAGCCAACAGCCAAGGGTTCCAGCAGGGTGACTTGGTCTGGTTGTACCGCCCCACCCGGGCCGCCCGCGTGGCAGGTGAGCATTCTACTACTGAACCACCGATGTTCATCCCTTTGAATGCCTTGCCGCCTCGATCAACAATGGCCTGGCGACACTATGTAGGATATCATTTATGATTTATGGTGTTCATGAAAAGCGCCTGTCTCTCTCTCTCACTCACACCGACCATTTCCATTTCCGTTTTATTCAAGGAACCTGAACACATATTTTTGGGTAACATCGACTTTGAATTTCTGTATAAAATGAAACACAAATGTAGGCTTCGTAAAGTACAAATGGAATGCCGTTCTCGACCTACCAAATAAGTGGAAGTATAATTAGAAAGTAATTGAATATATGTAGGTCTGTCAGACTTTATATTTTTAATAACGCTACCATAGCTGATGTCATATCAAAATGTAATTCAATTATTTCAGCCCAGAAAACAAAAATGATCAGGTTTATTTGTAAATATGTAGTCTGATGAAAAACAAGGTGCACATTAAAAGCAACTGAAATACTATTAACTATATCTGACGCTATATTGCAAGGCATGTTTATTAAGTCTGCACCGTTTTGCGATTCCGCTGCCACAGCGCTAAGATCGGCGTTCCGCGCATGCGTGCTGGTTACGTAGATATCTTGTCTACGCACTCACGCCATTACAGTCTAATCTTCATTGTATACGTTGGTTACTGAGTGTTTAAGATGCCTCCGACAATCGTGAGTCCCTCCGATTGTGAAGTACGGGCTGTTATACGATTCCTTAGTGTTAAAGGCGTAAAACCAATCGATATTCATCGTTTACGGACAAAACATTATGAGTGATGGAATGGTAAGGAAATGGGAGAGAGCATTTAAAAATGGCCGCAAAAATGTGCATGATGAAGAACAGAGTGGGCGTCCTTCGGTCGTTACTGAAAATTTGGTTGCAGAAAGTGGACGAAAAGGTGAGAGAAAACAGACGCTTTACAATTTCATCATTCTGCGACTATTTTCCTCAATATTCTCGTAGTGTTTTGTATCGCATTGTGACCGAGAACTTGAAGTACCGGAAATTGTGTTCACGTTGTGTTCCGAAAATGTTGACGGATTTGCACAAAACCCAACGTTTAGGCAGTGCATTGACTTTCCTTGAGCGGTACCACAATGAAGGTGAAGATCTTTTAGACCAAATTGTTACTGGTGACGAAACATGGGCGGCCTACGTCACAACAGAATCAAAACAATAATCCATGGAATGGCGACATTCATCATCACCCACAAAAGTGAAGTTTGAGCAAACAATTTCTGCCCTCAAAATCATGTGCACAGTTTCTTGGGACAGAAAAGGAGTATTGCTAGTGGAGTTCCTGCATCGTAATGAGACGATCAATGCAGCGTCTTACTGTGAGACATTGAACAATTTGCGCCGTGCAATCCAGAACAAAAGACGTGGCAAGTTGAGTAAGGGTATCGTGTTGCTGAAAGACAATGCCCGTGCACATGTGGCTAATCGGACCAAAGATCTCATCAAATCTTTTCAATGGAAAACTCTAGATCATCCTCCATACAGCCCTGATCTGGCGCCCAGCGACTACCATTTGTTCCTGCACTTGAAGAAACATCTGGGCGGTCGGCATCTTCAAGACAATAACGAAGGCAAAACAGTTGTGATACAGTGAATTTTATGAGGAGGGTATTCAAAAACTGGTGCCACGGTATGACAAGTACCTCAATATTCACGGAAATTATGTAGAAAAGTAGATTAATGTACAGGATTTCATGTAAAAATAAAATTATTGCGATATCTATGCACGTCGTTTCTTAATTCCAAAACGGTAGTGACTTAAAAGCATGCCTCGTAATATGAAAATTGAAATAAATTTAAAATAACAAATAGGTAAATTTTGTGGCACAGAACAATCAGTGAAAAACAAAGCAAAGTGCTGTGAACTGTGGGTTACCATATCCTATGGAGACAAGATTGGTGCCAGTAATAGGAATAATGAAGGCATAATTGACAAATACAATGAAATGTTTGATGTATGAAGCTCTGTATAGCCCTAAAGATCACATTAAAGCTAGATATGAGAATAACAAAGATTATGGAGCTTAAATAACATAATCAATGAATATAAAGCGTTTGAGTGTCAGATGAAAGTCTGAGAAAACAGGGTTTGGATTGACAGCGATACTGGAACACCATATAGATGTCAGAAGATCCCTTCTCAACCGAAAAAATCTGTCGCATATATCTTGAAAGCTAATGATAAAGAAGAACATAAATATCTTTGGCTTAAAAGAGCAGAAAATTCCTGGGAATATCACGACTGTAATTGTGAGATTCTAACGGAGGTACTTCTCCCGACTGTGGTAAATACTAACGTTGAAGTTGGTGTTTGTGCGTTTGTGTGTTAGAAGAGGAAGCGGGAGGAACATTCTGTATACATATTTATTCTCTGGACGGCTGTAAATGTCGCAGTTTACCCAGTAAAGAACCCCCCACACTTGCCGGCGGAGTATTTAGCTGCGATAAGCTGGTAAAGGAGTTTGTACTACTTGGGTACAGTTAAGACTGCGTATATATGTAGAAAAGGATGAGGGGGAAGGTAATATGAGGCACCCACCTGTATTTCTCGTATACTTCCTCAACAAATGTTTCTACGAAACCTTTTTCTTAAATTTACTTCCATGTACTACATGGCAAAGCGAGAAGGTGTATCGGAAAATACTCGTAACACAGAGATGTTTACTTCAGCTTATGGCAATTACACGTCAAATCCAGTGTATGTATAGTCTGTTCAGATATAATCATGTCTTGTGGACAGCAATGTGTCATGCATCGTCAGGCGCGGGGAAACGTATCATACAGACACACGCAGCTTCCAATGGCTCTATTTGTATTTCGTAACTTACTGTACATCAAAATACTAATATTTCACTCTTCTTATCGACCAGATAAGACCTGATAAGAGACGATCACAGTGCTAGTCACGTGAAGGTCGACACGCCTCAACGCTCTGTCGATTAATAGATTCGTTCTTTTTTGAAATAGCTTGATGACAGAGCACGGATTTGTATGCATTTTTTTAAGCTTTATTGAAACAAACACAAGGAACATCGCTTCTTATGTGGAAGCGGGGTTAGGTGAGGGAAATTGTGGGTGGGTTTATGCAGATCCCGCGTTAAGCACTCTGGTGATTATCGTTAATTTCTAGCAGGATGGATTATGCTGCCTGGCGCAAGTGTACAAGGCCAGGATGGCAGGCATGGCTTGCGCCCTGGAAGCCAAACTGAGAATTCAATGGCGAAATAGGAGGCATTGAATAGTGCAAAGATTAGCGGAATTTTCTGGAGGATCCGGGCCTAGAGGGCGTTCCGGTACCGGTGCGTTGGCGTTGTAGCGTTGTTGAGTCAGATGGTTGGGATTGGAGCTCGATGAAGATGTGGTCGAGAGACTCGTCCAGCACCTTGTGGTATTCTTCGACAAGATACAGTCTGTTGTCGCAAGGACGGTGAGTTCAAGGTGACGGTCTAGTCTTTTTTCAATATTGTTGATTCCGTCCTGAATGGTGTGGTGTGATTCGATTTTCGTCTTCTTTAGGGATTCGTCTAGGGTGGTGAGGTTGGGAACTATTGCAGCGAGATGAACCTGTGTGTCTCGGTGGTTCTTAGTAATTGCAGTCATGGTGGAATCTTGAAGTGAAGTAAGTCTTGGAGTGATGTTACGGACCTCGGTGTGCAGGTTTTGTAGGCTATCGGCTGCGGCGGTTGAGGTCTCGATCGAGGCGAGGCGTCTGCAGATGTCCTGTAGCTCTTGTTGAAGACTCTGTAAAATGGTCCTCAAGTCCCCGCTAGGCGCGGCGGGGGCAGCTGGTGGTGCAGGTGCTGGTTGTTGTGTTGCCCGAGGTGTCACTGTCGTGAGTCGGCGCGGGTAGAGGGGGCACTGCGCCTGACCCGTGAAGTGGCCAAAGCCGTCGCAGGTGGCGCAGTACCGGCGTCGATAACGGAGGTCATGGCTGGTGCACTGTACCGCCAGTCCCGGTGCTCCGCAGTAGTGGCACCTGGGAGGTGCAGCGCAGGAGGTGGCGTCATGGCCGTAGCCGCAGCATCGCCGACATGGGGTGTATTACACGCTCTGCTAGCCTCGATTCTGAGACACCGCCCTAATAAGGGCAGACCCGTCCTCAAGGCAGCCTCGAGGTCGGCGGCGTCGGCGAGCTGGAGACGGACCAGGTTGGGGGGTCCGTGGCGGGTGGGGATCCTGGAATACCTGAGTGCGTAAGGCCAGTGTTGCTGTGCGGCGGCGAGGATAAAGCGTGTGGGCATGTCTCGTGGTGCCCCAGGAATGACTGCTGCGAATGCGGTGACTGCGGTGGGCTCCCTGGGTGGGAGTCGGACTGGATCGGCGACTGGGGGAGTGGTGAGGGCTTCGGCGTATGTGGCCTGCTTAGGCGGGTATGGTGCAGCGGAGCGTGGAATGTGCTGGCTGGGGCGAGCTGCTGCCACAGGTGCGGCAGGTGCTTCGTGCTGCGTCGAGTCTGGCAGAACGGGCCGAGTGGGCTCGTTGGCCGGACGTGGCTGCGTCGGACTAGGCGGTCGTGCGGCGACTGGAGCAGGCTCGGCGCTGGCCCAGAACTTACCCCTGGGTTCGCCGGGCGGCCCCCTCTCTAGCAAATGCCAAAATATTCATAAAATATTCACTAAATACTTGCAAAATATGCATAAAACATATGGCAGATAAAAACGGCTTGCTTCGTAACATTTCTCATAAGTTCACCATTTGATTACTGTTTAAAATATTAATTAATTATTAATTATTTAATTCTTTGAGTTCTGTTGTATAGCAGATCCTGTTGAGGACGGAACTCTGTAAATCCATTTCAAGCCCATTTAGGTGGATCAGGATTTAGTTTTACCCTGGACAGCTCTGCTGATCTGCGCTTGAATGAATGAAAGTAAATGGTTTGTGCTCCTTTGGTCCCTTACGCGTAGGCCAAATATTAGTCCCATTGTGCCCCTCTTATTGGAGTGCTTATTCAAGCCCCGTGGGCTTAGCTACTAAGTTCATAATAACATTTATTTGTTCTAAGTTTTGTTTTAAAGAGATCTATTCAGTCCATTGCCACGTTATATCTGTACTTGTACTTCAATTGTTTACAGAAAATTCGAGACTCATTATTATATCAGTAACTCGATCGTAAGTTGAATTTGTGAAGACATAAATCAGTTAAGTTATACAGAAAGAAATTGTACATGAAAACTGTGTCTAGGGGCAAACAAATTATGTGAAAATCCATAAAAATGTGGGTCAGCATTATGAATTATAACCGACATTTCGAGTAAATTAACAGTAGTAGTTATATAAGAGCAATATCTTCAAAGCTTGCAAGAGTTGCAGTTTTGAAGTTAAACATTACACTAAAAATATGTGAGGGTTTCTTATTTCTTATAAAATGTATCCAACAACTTGAACAAAATACACAGTATCTGTATATTCTCATGATAAACAAAATATATAAACTCCACTTTTCGATGTATCGACTGTAAAGTTCTCTTTGTTCTGAAAGCCTTTACGTATTCTATAATGTTAAATCATAATATCAAAGTCTCCCCTTCAAAACATACACTTCTCGCTAAAACACATAATTTATCTAAACTGTACTTCATCTGTTTTTGGAGAAACCACTGAAGTTTTAAAACAGCATATGCCAACCATATTTTTAAACACTTGACATCCTGATAAGCCTCCGAAATCCCCCTTACATAAAACAAAGTTTCAAATAGATATCTTTTTATACATTTACCTTAAACTGGGAGCTAATACGTAAAACGGCCTTCGTAGAAGAATGTGCTGTAAAAGCAGTGTGAGTGATATCAGGTAACTACATGCATTATACAGAATGTCATTTTTAGTTATATTGGTTATCCGGAGGAGAAATTAAATGTTCTCATTGAGGAGAGATGAAATAACAAGACTGCCTCCTGTTGTCCGTAGATGGCTCTAGCTGTCATATCTTATCGCTAGTACGAAAATGTGCGATTGCTTTGCGAAGGTGTATAGCAGATTCTATTTATGTTCATAGGATATAGTTGAATTTAGTTATTTTTTCCCTCTGTATAGGCAAGTGTTGTCTGTATTGTATCCTAAGATAATATTTAACGTATAAGTAATTGATAGCAAGAAAGGAAGGCTTCTGACTCATATACATATAAACACGTAACTAGACGTTTTCCTCATGAATTCCTTGACAGTGCAAAGTAAAATATTTTGTTTTGTTGAAACTTATATCTATTTATGGAGGGATTAAATCTAGTATTAATATTTTTGCCCTCACTAATACTACCTCAGTCATATTATTTAATTTGTACTGTGTCATGTGTAACAACATTCACTCAAATATCTACAAGTAAGCTTTTCATAATTATTCAAAGAGTCTGAACCTGTCATTCCAGTTGAAGCTCGGAGTCATATTTTTGGTTGGAAAGAAGTATTTTTCTACATAATACGTATATGGTGGAAGTGTTTAAACATTTATATCAGTAAATAACTATCTCATAAGTTGCTAAGTGACAAACAGAAGGTGAAGTGTGATTATAAGGGAGTATACATCTTTTGTAGTAATATTTTGTCTGATTTCACGTTTAACAGTTGTGCAGTCATTCTTAATAAATCGAAATTCCGAAGAGATTCTATATATATGGTTATAATTTTATGGATATTCTGGTAAACATATGCAAGTTTATGTCTGAGACCAGGATAAAATGTCTAAGTCCAGCACAAAATATGTAGAGAAGAGTCATCCTCTCCACTACACTTCCTGCATGAGGGGTCTGCACTAAACTTCATCAACTCTAGGTGTCTATTTAGGGTGTTGTGTCCTGTCAACAGGAGGCTGCCTAGCTGTAGTAAGATTATGCCATGAAGTGCCATGTTGAGGTGATACCCAATCAAGAATCTCGCACCTGGCCCTTCTCGAGGTAACACAAAGGACAGGTTCCGGACCAATAAGCCCTCCAACGCCTTCATATTTGCCACCATACCGGTAAGCCGAGACCGAGAATTCTCGTCCTGCCGAACCACTATGGCTGTCCCCTTAACAAGGTAGCAATTAACAAACTGTGGAACCACGTCGGAATCATCCGTTAGCTCGTCGACAAGCCTGCCGATAGCTGCTAGCTGTTCTAGAATAATCTGTGCCTTCACTAACGATAGCCATCCCGAGTCCAGTCTGGACAAAACTGAATACTCGGCCCTTGGTCGTTTGAACAGTGTGCCTTCCTCCGGAGTGGCTGAAGGCCTTGATCGCTTCTTGACAGAAGAAGGGGTAACTGCCTCCTTAGAGAGGCCCGGGAGAGCAGACCCTACCGCTGCAGAGGAAGAGGGTGTAGTTGCCTCCACGCCTGTCTCCGCCGGTAGCCTAGTCAGCCTCCTCCTCATCTTCTGCGCTCCAGATCTCATTTTCTTGATCTTCAGAGAGCCCACCTTACTGGCTAGCTCCCCTAGATTGCTAACCTTACTCTTGTCAGTTTCTGGTTTCTCGAATTGAGCGGCATCAGAGGCTTCGGCCTTAAGAGTACCCGTTTTGGAAGCCTTCAGCCTGCCACTCTCCCTGAGAATGTTCCCCTTAGAACCCGAGTCTCAATAAAGGAGCTCGACGTGGTTCACAACGGGCCGGACCGCCTCACTCTGGAACTTCGTTCCATTTGGCGAGTACAGAACTTCCTTTCTGACGTACAAATTAATACTTTATTTCCATCGCCTTAGTTAGCCCTTCCTGCCCCCCCCCCCAACACTTTTCACTCGGAGGAAATATGCTTAAAATTACTAGGTATTTTGGTAAGGAAGTGAAAGATTAACTAGCAAATAATGTTCAAGGAAAGGAAATCCACAGGACTTTCAAGCCCCTGAAACCTCACTAGCGTTAAATAATTCACTATCGCATTCCTATTTGATTACAGTTTTGAGTCCAGAGGTTCTACTCCCATTGGTCCTGAACCCGTATGACCAAGACCCGGGCCTCTTACAACCAGGGAGTTATCCGAGTTGTCCCAAAGGGCGCTTGGCGTCCTCCGTGGGGCTTTCCATAGGACAAGACCTGGGTTACAAACAAGGGGCCCCCCATCTGGTCCAAGGACACAAGACGGGATGGAAGTGGATACGCCACTTACGCGCGCCAACACCAAAGGTGAAGGCTACCGATATGACCTCGGTGGGGCCGCCTGGCCGCCAGTAATCTTCCCAGTTTCCATAGCAACATCCTTAGATTTAATTAATTAGAGCCAACTGAAAAATTCAATGCCATGGCCGAGATTTGAACCACGGATCTACTGTTTTCCGTCCAGTTGCTCTACCCCTTGAGCTACCACGGTCAACGTGCCTTCCTGACCTTAAATGCTCCAACTACTCATCATATTTCCCAGTAGACTACGTAGGGTTCTCAAATTTGAGACAACCACTTGTGGCGACTTACTATAGTAAGTACTTAATTTTAATTTAAATTTATATTGAGGAATTAATCCTTAAAGAATTAATCCTTTTAAATACATTACTCCAGTATATGGGTGATTTTTAGTTAATTAGAGCCAACTGAAAAATTCAGTGCCATGGCCAGGATTTGAACCACGGATCTACTGTTTTCCGTCCAATTGCTCTACCCTTGAGCTACCATGGTCAACGTGCCTTCCTGACATCCTTATATTTGCCTGCATCTTCCATACAGCCTCTAGAAACCGTGGCCTGCTCTTCGCCATTGCTGAGAGAGCAGTTGAGGCATTTCACTGCTTTCACTAATAAAATATGCACATCCTGGCTGTCGCAGTCCCACCTTCACTTTTCGAACACATTGATCATGAAGCTCATTTGTTTGGAGGCGTGTGCCTCTTACTACAATGCCTACAGAAGAAATATCAGTTCCCTAAAACGGTGGCAAAGATTCCGGTACCATACTTCATCCTTCATTGCGATACCTCGTTGGCACTATTGTGATGTCAACATCCTCACGGCTGACTTTACAGCACACTACCTAATCAACTAACATCTACTGCACCACATATGACAGTGATAATCCCGTCAAAGAATACGCGTGTCACACGGAGTAAACACTCCGCAAGTGCTCTCCACAACAAAAGGATCCTTAACCGACTACAACCACAGCTAATCCGCCGTAACCATAGTGAACTACACTTCTAGTCTTCAAGCACAATGCCGACACAGTCAGCTAACAAAACAGTAACAATGTCGTCAACAAATGAAGTTCGCACTAGTGATTCGAAAAATTACTCAGAGTAATCTCTCCACTTTGTCATAGCCGATAGACTAAGACAGTGAGCACAAGAAGAACTTTTCCTATAGAACACAATAGCTTCGGAGTTCTATCCAGTAAACTTCTCGACAAAAGGCTTAAGGTATCTCTTCAAGATAATATTACAGTTGGACTATTTAATACAATACATAGGGAAGAAATTTGGAGAGCTCTAAAGAACAAAAAGTACCTATGAATTTTATTGAAGCAATACAATCAGTTTATCAAGAACCAAAAGGGATAATAAGATATTGACAAAAATCAGAACTATTTCTGATGAATAGAGGAGTTAAACAAGGAGATAGACTCAGACCACTCTTATTTATTATTGTGATGGATGAAATACGGAAAATTTCCAAAAGAAGAACACAAGAACTATGATAGGTTATTGAAATTTAAGACCAGTTTGGGCACAATCGTTGATATATGCTGATGACATCATATTAATAGCAAATAGTAATAATAATTTACAATTAGCGCTAAATGAATGGAAAGAAGAATTAAATAGAAAAGGTTTAGAATTAAACATACCCAAAAGTAAAACCATGTATATAGGAAGGAAAGAAGAAGAAGTTAAAATTAAATGTAATGATGCAATCTTAGAACAGGTAGACAGTTATGAATACCTGGGTACAATTATAAATAAGGATGGAAAAATAGAGCAGGAAATTTTAAACAGAATAAGAAAGGCCAATTCGGTCTACCATCAGATTAATACTACCATTGTGAGAAAAAAGGAAATAGCAAAAGATACAAAAATTATACTATTTAAAAGAATAATACTACCAATTCTATTATATGGAGCAGAGAGCTTGACTGTCCTACAGAAACAAGAAAGCAAAATAACAGCTATGGAAATGAGATATTTAAGACGAGCTGTGGGGAAGACAAGAAGAGATATGATTAGAAATGTAACAATAAGGGAAAAGTTGGGTACACACTCCGTTAAAGAAATATTGGAAAAAAGACATCTTAAATGGTATGGATATGTACTCCGCATGTCAGAAGAAAGAAAACCGAAACAATATTTAGAAGCAAGACCAGAAGGTAAAAGAATTAGGGGAAGGCCACACATGTTGTATCAGGAATACATTGAGTAGTTGGGAAAGGATAGAGGGAAAACCATAACAGAAATGAAGAGAAAGATAATGGACCGAGAAAAGTGGAGGAAATGGGTAGAAGAGGCTTGTACTCCACGTTTAAGAGCACAAAGGAGTTAGAGAAAGAAAAGGAAGAAGACTATTTAAATACAACTGCTAATGAACTACACCGAAGTAATTCCAGAGATTGTAGACATGAATATCGTAAGCAAGTTCAGGCAGGCAAGGGATGGTCTGCGGCCAAATATAACACAGATAATTGTGTTAATCCTAACTAGCATCAGATACAGATAATTTGGTATTTAAAGAGCAGGAGTGAAATTATTGGATTAGGATGTCTTTAAAATATCTGCCAAGTATAGAATTATCAATTCTTGGTAGCCCATTATAGGCGTCCTCAAGGTTTAATGCCCCAAATAGCTCTTAAATCGCGAACTAATCACCTGCCAATTAGACACCAAGCAGCGATTTACTATAGTCTACCTCAACCTAGTTTAATCCTGCTGTAAACATCTGGGTGGGAAGAGAGACAGAGACAGAGATATTAAGCCAGAAAACGTTTAAGCTGTTGATTGGTTTAGCGAAGTTAATGGGCATTTTCTTTTATTTGTATACATACGATAAACCGCTCATTTATTTAAAGATTTGAGTGTCCCAGTTATCATCCCTGACCGTACAGATTAGACCGAATCCCTTCTATCAGGTTTCTGGTGTTCGTGTTACTAAACTTATATCTGCTTTTGAAGTTCATATTGTCGTACTTCTCAATAATTTCTATTCTTGGTAGATAACTTTCCCTCCGTCATCTTATTTCAAGAATGCTACGTACCACAGCTACATTCATCACTTCACTGACGTCCTTGTTGCAAAGATAGTCCGCCTTCAATCTACCCTTCGGAGGCGGACAAAGATTTGGGCCAGACCAACGTGTTTGGTCGCTAATCCTGGTTTAAGAATAAGAAAATCGATGGTCAACCGTAAGTCCACCGGAAGTAGCAAGTTGATACAGACCAAGTGCGATTATGAATACGGCCCACCGTGTATGTGCGATAAGCTGAGGTTAACATATCTCTGTTGCCAATTTTTTCCGATACGCCTTCTCGCTTTGCCATGTAGTCTTACCGTCACAGGTATACAAAGCTAAGCAATTTGTTTCGGGTAGTACTTGCAGGGTGAAAGAACAAAACACGCTAAAGAAATCAAATGTGTTGTTGTTGTTTTCAAATGCTAGGCTTTGGCAATGAAGTCATTAGCTCCCATGCTCTCCAATATTTCTGTGTAGTGGATCCGTCAGGTAGGGCTTCAAAGGTTAAAAGATGTTCTTCAGTCGTTTCCTCTTCTTTGTTGTCAAATGCTAGGCTTTGGCAATGAAGCCATTAGCTCTCTTGCTCTCCAATATTTCTGTGTAGTGGGTCCGGCAGGTAGGGCTTCACAGGTTAAAAGATGTTCTTCAGTCATTTCCTCTTCTTTGTTGTCAAATGCTAGGCTTTGGCAATGAAGCCATTAGCTCTCTTGCTCTCCAATATTTCTGTGTATTGGGCCCGGCAGGTAGGGCTTCACAGGTTAAAAGATGTTCTTCAGTTATCTCCCCTTCTTTGTTGTCAAATGCTAGACTTTGGCAATGAAGCCATTAGCTCTCTTGCTCTCCAATATTTCTGTGTAGTGGGTCCAGCAGGTAGGACTTCACAGGTTAAAAGATGTTCTCCAGTCATTTGCTCTTCTTTGTTGTCAAATGCTAGGCTTTGGCAATGAAGCCATTAGCTCTCTTGCTCTCCAATATTTCTGTGTAGTGGGTCCGGCAGGTAGGGCTTCACAGGTTAAAAGATGTGTTTCAGTCACTTCCTCTTCTTTGTTGTCAAGTATAAGGCTTTGGCAATGAAGTCATTAGCTCTCTTACACTCCAATATTTCTGTGTAGTGGGTCCGGCAGGTAGGACCTCACAGGTTAAAAGATGTTCTTCAGTCATTTCCTCTTCTTTGTTGTCAAATGCTAGGCTTTGGCAATGAAGCCATTAGCTCCCTTGCTCTCCAATATTTCTGTGTAGTAGGTCCGGCAGGTAGGGCTTCACAGGTTAAAAGATGTTCTTCATTCATTTCCTCTTCTTTGTTGTCAAATGCTAGGTTTTGGCAATGAAGCCATTAGCTCTCTTGCTCTCCAATATTTCTGTGTAGTGGGTCCAGCAGGTAGAGCTTCACAGGTTAAAAGATGTTCTTCATTCATTTCCTCTTCTTTGTTGTCAAATGCTAGGCTTTGGCAATGAAGCCATTAGCTCTCTTGCTCTCCAATATTTCTGTGTAGTGGGTCCGGAAGGTAGGACTTCACAGGTTAAAAGATGTTCTTCAGTCATTTCCTCCTCTTTGTTGTCAAATGCTCGGCTTTGGCAATGAACTCATTAGCTCTCTTGCCCTCCAATATTTCTGTGTGGTGGATCGGGCTGGTAGGGCTTCACAGGTTGAAAGATGTTCTTTAGTCATTTCCTCTTCTTTGTTGTCAAATTCTAGGCTCTGGCAATGAAGCCATTAGTTCTCTTGCTCTCCAATATTTCTGTGTAGTGGGTCTGGCAGGTAGGACCTCACAGTTTAAAAGATGTTCTTCAGGCATTTCCTCTTCTTTGTTGTCAAATGCTAGGCTTTAGCAATGAAGCCATTAGCTCCCTTGCTCTCCAATATTTCTGTGTAGTGGATCTGGCTGGTAGGGCTTCACAGGTTAAAAGATGTTCTTCAGGCATTTCCTCTTCATTGTTGTCAAATGCTAGGCTTTGGCAATGAAGCCATTAGCTCCCTTGCTCTCCAATATTTCTGTGTAGTGGATCCGGCAGGTAGGGCTTCACAGGTTAAAAGATGTTCTTCTGTCATTTCCTCTTCTTTGTTGTCAAATGCTAGACATTGGAAATGAAGCCATTTGCTCTCTTGCTCTCCAATATTTCTTTGTAGTGTGTCCGGCAGCTAGGACTTCACAGGTTAAAAGATGTTCTTCAGTAAATTCCTCTTCTTTGTTTTCAAATGCTAGACTTTGGTAATGAAGCCATTAGCTCTCTTGCTCTCCAATATTTCTGTGTAGTGGGTCCGGCAGGTAGGACTTCACAGGTTAAAAGATGTTCTTCAGTCATTTTGCTCTTCTTTGTTGTCAAATGATAGGCTTTGGCAATGAAGCCATTAGCTGTCTTGCTCTCCAATATTTCTGTGTAGTCGGTCCAGCAGGTAGGACTTCACAGGTTAAAAGATGTTCTTCAGTCAATTCCTCTTCTCTGTTGTCAAATGCTAGGCTTTGACAATGAAACCATTAGCTTTCTTGCTCTCCAATATTTCGTTGTAGTGGGTCCGGCAGGTAGGGCTTCACAGGTTAGAAGATGTTCTTCTGTCATTTCCTCTTCTTTGTTGTCAAATGCTAGGCTTTGGCAATGAAGCCATTAGCTCTCTTGCTCTCCAATATTTCTGTGTAGTGGGTCCGGCAGGTAGGGCTTCACAGGTTAAAAGATGTTCTTCAGTCATTTCCTCTTCTTTGTTGTCAAATGCTATCCTTTGGCAATGAAGCCATTAGCTCTCTTGCTCTTCAATATATCTGTGTAGTGAATCTGGAAGGTAGGACTTCACAGCTTAGAAGATGTTCTTCAGTCATTTCCTCTTCTCTGTTGTCAAATGCTAGGCTTTGGCAATGAAGCCATTGGCTCCCTTGCTCTCCAATATTTCTGTGTAGTGGGTCTGGCAGGTAGGACTTCACAGGTTAAAAGATGTTCTTTAGTCATTTCCTCTTCTTTGTTGTCAAATGCTAGGCTTTGGCAATGAAGCCATTAGCTCTCTTGCTCTCCAATATTTCTGTGTAGTGGGTCCGACAAGTAGATCTTCACACGCTGAAAGATGTTCTTCAGTCATTTCCTCTTCTTTGTTGTCAAACGCTAGGCTTTGGCAATGAAGCCATTAGCCCTCTTGCGCTCCAATATTTCTGTGTAGTTGATCCAGCAGGTAGGACTTCACAGGTTAAAAGATGTTCTTCAGTCATTTCCTCTTCTCTGTTGTCAAATGCTAGGCTTTGACAATGAAACCATGAGCTCTCTTACTCTCCAATATTTCTGTGTAGTGGGTCCGGCAGGTAGGGCTTCACAGGTTAAAAGATGTTCTTCAGTCATTTCCTCTTGTTTGTTGTCAAATGCTAGGCTTTGGCAATGAAGCCATTAGCTGTCTTGCTCTCCAATATTTCTGTGTAGTGGGTCCAGCAGGTGGGACTTCACAGATTAAAAGATGTTCTTCAGTCATTTCCTCTTCTTGGTTGCACGGAGGACAATTTGGACTTGTATAAATTCCTATTCTGTGTAAGTGTTTGGCCAAATAATCATGATCCGTAAGTAATCTAAAACTTACTACAGCAGCTTCACGTGAGATTTCTGGAATAATTTCTGGATTTCTAATTAAAGTGTTCCATTTTTTATATTTGGCTTTGTTAGATATTGATTGGTTTCGTTTGTTTTTATATTTGCTTTTGATTAATCTTTCTATGGACATAAAGGGTAAGTTTTTACTTTAGTTCTGAACTAAATTTGCACCGATTTTGGCAAGAAAATGAGCTGATTCATTTCCAGCAATTCCACAATGTGCAGGTATCCACTGTAATATAATTCTTTTCTGTAGTTTTTGAAGTTGGTGGATCATTTTTTGACATTACTTAATTTGGATTGACCTCATTTTATGTGAACTTATTGTACATAATGCTGCTTAAGAGTCAGAAAGTATGACCGCATTTTTAATTTTATCTATTCTGTATAGAAGGTGTCGGAGTGAAATATGAATTGCCGTTACTTCTGCATCAAAATTTGTTGTGTGGTACCCTGCTGGTTGATAGAATGAGAACAGTGCACACTGAAGTTCCCCTTCGTCAAATATTGTGACAACCTAACTATAGGTTGTACAGGATAAAGAACACATGGCCAGATCGTACCCGTGCGGAGGAGGTTTGCTCATGATAGGAAATGCATGCTTTGCAAGAGGCTGGGCTTTTCTCTTTAGTTACAAAAGATAGAAGGGCCATTAATTAACATTGCAATTTACTTAAAAAGCTCTTATAAACTAAGTTGTAATTATTACTATGGTAGTAATCTCCACGCTTTTGTTGGATCTTAAATAGTACATAGGCATTTGGAACTAAACCCTGTTCTCCTCCAGCAGGCATGATAAACAACTGTCGGCCTTTCAATATCGCCGCAGAGTCCCTGTAACGTATTTCACTCCAGGCATATGGTCCAGTATGTGCTGTATTTATATAAGTTTTATCCATATAAACTATATAAACTTCACTTCGATGTATCCGAATATTTCGTAAATACTTAAGCCCTTTTGCACGTATGGTGTGATGTTCCATTAAAATTTGTCTGTCACGCTTAGTGTTTTTATTTTCTTTCAAATAATCCTAGCTTCAAAAGAACTCTTTTTAATGTTGAGACACTGCCTTGGAAGTCAGTAGAATTTTTAGCTTCATAAGCACTTTCTTCAAAGTTGGACTTTGTTTTTTTTTGTGTTTTAAAATTTATTCACAGTTTGCCTAACTATTTCTGAATTAAAACATTCAAATTAGATTTTGTGCATGTTCTTAATCTTTGTCTACTGGGCATAGAGAAGGACGTTGTTACACTAGCACCAATGGCATTTCTTTCCTTAATAACTATCCTAAACTGCCATCAGAAACAACTGTTGCCTCAGAAAACCATCCCCAGATTTTTATAGCTGACCCAGACCATTGTTCATTTTTTATAAATCTATGGATATTGGTTATTACTTCTCGTGTTTTTAAATGTAGCACTTTATTTCCTAATGTGCTGCTAGGAGTCGTCATTTATAGATGCTCTCTTGGAACCAGGAGACAAGCACATTTTGAAACAAGCTGTAGTGTTACCGAGTAGCTCTACACGTGTTTAGTTGCTCGCAACTGGTACGCAACTGACCTGCCTTCCCCTCCAGTTGCAACAGTTCTGAGGTGGACTCGTCCGGATACCACTGCGCATCGCTCTGCACTTTTCAAGATAAAAAAATACATCTGTACTAGTGAAATCGCCTCCACTATTATTAGTGTAAGTTAATACAGCCACTTGCGACATCTGTCCCTCGCTTCCCCGAAAATCAATGTTTACAATGATCTTAAAACAATTTTACATTACTCTTGATATAGTGTTACATTACATTTTTCACAAAGGCAATTTTCCTTCTTATTTTTAAAAAACGTTTTTTTTTTTTTTTTTCACAAGACATGTAAATTTTTTGAAAATCTGTGTAGTCTCTGAAAGAATATGAAAAATTATGGCACATTCTTGATTCTAAGGTTAACATCTCCAATAATAACTAAACACTAGTAACACAACTTCACTTATCTTATTTAAATCCTGGGATCGGTTTCAAAGCAAACATCTGCTTTATCCTCAGCCACTCAGCTTGACACTCACCCACTAACTGACTGACTGAGTGGCTGAGGATAAAGCAGATGTTTGCTTTGAAACCGGTCCCAGGATTTAAATAAGATAAGTGAAGTTGTGTTACTAGTGTTTAGTTATTATTTATAACCTAGTTTACTTCACTGACAGCAGCTTCAGTTTTTTACATTACTTAACATCTCCATTATTTGTTTTCATGTCCATTAGCTGTTTCATACAATTTTTTAAATGTAAACATTTAAAAGATATAATATAGCTATATGCTATATCTTGCTTATCAGGCTTCCATAACATTATTCTTATTTTGTGTTGCTAAGCTCTTTTGCAACTTTTGAATAAATGAACATCTGAATACGTCGCTCTCTTTGTGTTATAAATCTTCCAGGGAAGGACACAATTAAGGCAAATCTCCATAAACACTTTTATTGGGATTCGCAAATGACATTGCGATGTATTTCTATACAGTTTTGAGTGCTAGACTTTAAACAAACCTGGAGGGAAGGTATTGTTGCTTTCATAATAGGACTGTACTAATTCGGCTTGCATTACATTCCTGAGGTTTTTTTTTTTTATTTTTATTTTTAATTGTTCCATTTATATCCATTATCCAAGTAACCAACGGGAAAATTAGGGAGGCTTCCATGACATGAAAGAAAGAAAAAAAAAAAATAATAACAGAGGGGAATACTCAAATAAATGAAACTAATTTGCTTTGGGGCCGCCTATGTAAATACAAGCAGCATATCCATGATGAAATGGTGATGGGTTCTGTTTTGTTTACCCTTCCATTTCTCTTTATCAGTATGGGTATTTGCACTGCTGTTTCAGAGCTAAATTAAGTTCATATAACGGCAAAGTAGGTTATATATCACAAAATAATACATCGAATTGTAGGATAAACACGTTTACTGTACTAATCGTCCCAGCAATTCGTTGTCTCTATTAAGAATTAGCGTTTTGTTCTATTTGTGGTCTAATATTGAGAACTACAGTGCTCCATAAATAAGGCATCTATGTTATAGAAAGGTAGTAAGCAGGTTATTTGTTTACAGTATTAGTGGATACTATTAAAACTGCCAAATACTCCCGCCTTGGTAGCGTGATGGTAGCGTGCCTACCTGACGTTCAAGAGGCTCCGAGTTTGAATCTCGGTCAGGGTGAGTTACCTGGATAAGGTTTTTGCGGGGTTTTCCCTTATCCTGAATGACGAATATCTGGTAACTCTAAGCTCTATGGACCCTGGACTCAGTTGAGCATCACTTCACCCTTTCCATTCATCGTCCGGTATGACTTAACGTTGGAGGACGTAAATTACAACTGCCAAATCATCATTTCTAGCACTACAGCCCAGAGTGGGTCTCGGCTTCCCTCATGATCCTCCTCCAGACATCCCTTCTTCTGGCTACTATCCACTAATTTTTTATTTCCAGCCTTTTCACATCATCCAGGGGATCCGCCCCTTCAGCTGCCGTGGTGCAGGCGCTGCGGACACTTAGCACTCGTGGTACCTCTGACGTTACTATAGTCTGTGAGGTTTAACTAGTCGTGTGTCTTTTATAAAGAGAAAGGAATACTCACCGCCTCACTCTATGACAGGCAAAGCAGACACCCCAGCCAAGCATGCATCAGTGGCGGAGCGCCCCTTCTCCTCTTGGTCCGATTGTTGCTCATCTCTCGATTCACAGTCAGAAATTTCAAACCAATCTTCGTTTTCTTCTTCCGAGTCCGAGTCTTCTAAATTTATAACTAACCTGTCTGTAATTTCATCTATCAGACCGTCTTTCTCCCAGTAAAACTGTTCAGTGTTTTGTACATGCTCACACGCCCTTTTCCAGTTTTCCGGGTCAATTTTGTAATCGCACTATGAAACAAGGCTCTTACATCGACACTTTTAAATGAAATATTATATTTGGCAACATCATTCTTCACTTGCGCCCATATAAGTTCTATAGCATTAAAATCGCAGTCATAAGGTGGCAATCTTACTACGGTATGACCGTGTACCTCTGCGAGACTATCTATTTCATACACTTTGAAATTATCTTTTTTTTTTTAGTTTAATTAATTCGTATAGCGCTGGTTTTGTTGCTCGTGGATCAAACTCAATATTCCTATTATGAAGCCATTCCTGCATATGGGATTTGAGTGAAGATGACGTGGGTGCTTTATTAATTTCTATGGAATGATAAGAGGCATTGTCCATAATGATGACACTATTAGACGGGATGTTAGGTAGTAATTTATTAACAAACCAATCCTTGAAAGTGTAAGCAAGGCATTAGGAATAAATCCTGTAGAACATCCAGCATGTACAACTATAAATCGCTGTCCTTTGCCGATTGGTGTTTTAAGAGGGAAATCGCTTTCATTTTCATCGGCGATGCACTTCCACACCTTATTTCTCGTATGGTTTATATTTACCCACGTTTCGTCAAGGTACACTATAGGCCTACCTGTAGATCTGAGTTCTTTCATTCGTCTTAAAAATTTAAATCTTTTAGAAACAATACCCATTCGTTCCATTAAAAAGCGTCTTCCTTGCGAATTTTTACTGTAAGTGAAATTAAGCTTTTTAAGAATTTTTCTTAAGGACCACACGCTTCCTTTAAGTAAGTCTTTAGCTCTTAAAGCCTCATATATGTCCAGCAAACTAGGCAGAAAGTCCGTACGATACAGCGAATAGATTGTTCGCTTAATAGCAGCAACTTTAAATGAATCAATTTCTGTTTCTCGCGGTCTTCTATTAGGGCGCTTTTTGCCTGGTGTTTGCAGTCTACCGCCGCTAGCTTCTGCATTTTTGTGTTCTTTTAAAATTCGTTGGACAGAGCAAGTAGAAATACCTGTAGCAGTAGCAGTTCTCTCAAAGATACTCGTCACTGAAATAGTTGGCTTTCCACATTTTAAAGCTTCACATTCATCACTGAAGAAACTGTGAACTTTGACTACAATTTCCCTAGAATCTGACTTTAGAACTTTCCGTCGAGATCCAACTTGAAACAACACAAACACAACTAAAACTACAAGAAAATAATTCAACATTATATCCGTATGTTGCAACATTGGAAACATTTTGTGTAACGTGTAAATCCACAAAACAATAAAATCACAGTTCTATAGCTCGTACGTCACTGACACCCTTCAAACAACACACAACGGAATGGGGGTTGGGACAGTCTACATTCCACGAAACACGACAAAGCAGGGTTGCTGTTCCGCCCACGTGTGCTAGACAAGGACAGCATTCTGCCTTAGACAAGGACAGTAGAGAATACGCCAAGTTAAACCTCAGAGACTCTAGAGGAACCTCGGGCCGAACATCTGAGCCCCTCCTCCGGGAGTTGTTCGGATTGGGATGGTCTCGAGGGGGCAGTGGTTCCTGATGCCCGTGAAAATCGGGTACGTCTAAGGATGGTATTGAGGGAAGCCATTAATTCTCCCGGGTACTAGCCTGCAAAGTTAGTAGAAGGTGTGCTAGATCGTCAGGCGGCCCCACCGAGGTCATATCGGTAGCCTTAACCTTTGGTGTTGGGGCGCGTAAGTGGCGTATCCACTTCCAACCCATCTTGTGTCCTTGGACCAGATGGGGAGGGGGCCCTTGTTTGTAACCCAGGTCTTGTCCAATGGAAAGCCCCACGGAGGATGCCGAGCGCTCTTTGGGACAGCTCGGATGATTCCCTGGTTGAAAGAGGCCCGGGTCTTCTTCCTAAGGGTTCAAGAATAATGGGAGTAGAACCTCTGGACTCAACTCCATCCATCCATCTCAAGTTTAGTCTCCCTACTCTCCTTGCACCGGCCGCGCCGTGGCTCAGTGGTTAGACCGCTTGGCTCTCACCAAGGCGGCCCGGGTTCCATCCCAGGCGACCGCAAATTGAGATTTGTGGTGTACAACACGGCGCTGGGGCGGGTTTTCTCCGGGACCTCCGGTTTCCCCCGCCATCTCATTCCACCGGTGCTCCATCTTCATTTCATGTATCATCAGTGTCACTACCTGCGGTGCCTATGTAGTAAAAGCGGGCGTGAAACACTACACACACACGCTCTCCTTGCACCATACAGTTTACACTTCAATACTCCCCTAATTTTGTCCTCTCCATCCAGTCTTTGGACATGCCCTGCCCATCTTAACCTTGCTATTTTAATTGATTTTACAATATAGGCTCTTTATATACTTTATATAATTCATCGTTATATCTGATTCACCATTCCCCTTTCTCCTTAATTGGACCATAAATTTTTCTCAATATCTTCCTTTCAAAAAATGTTCAGTGTTTCCACATTCTCTTTTGTAGTGACCCATGTTTCACACCCGTACATCAGCAGCGTTTTTATTAATGTTTTGTAAATTGTAATTTTTATTTTATATGTCAAGAGTTTTGATTTAAAGTGTTTTATTAGGTTAGAATATGACCCATTGGCATTTCGTATTCTTTGGTTAATTTCTTCTTTCATGTCATTGCTTTCATTCCCAAGAGACCCTAGGACACTCTTTCAAATTTTTTTAGTTAAGAATATGGATATATTTTTCTGGCTCTTTAATTTTCTTCTTGACATTAGTCACCATATACTTTGTTCTCCCTTCATTTATTTTTAGACCCATCTTAGTTGCTCCCTGTTCTAAGTTTATAAATGTCCTCACCATGTCCATTTCTGTTCTGCTGATTATACCTATATCGTCTTCATATGCCAGTAATTGTACCTTTTGTTTAGATGTCAGCATCCCTAATAAATTTCTCCAATGCTAGATTAAATAATAAGCATGAGAGTGAGTCTCCTTGTCTTACTCCTTTGGTGGTTTCAAATGTTTCTGATAGGTCTGAGAGGACCTTTACTTGGCATACATTATTATTCATTGTGGCTCTAATTAAATTTATTAATCTTCCAGGTATTTTGAAATATTTAAGGGCTTCATTCAGCTCCAGTCTATTTATACAGTTATGCCGAGCTGAAGTCGATAAACAGATGATGGGTTTCAAGTTTGTATTCCTTGGCTTTTTCCAGGATTTGTCTTAATAGGAAAATCTGATTGATTTTCCTTGTTTAAACCCTACTTGATTATTACCTATGATCTTCTCTGAGAATGGTAACAGTCATAGGTATAGGACTTTCGAGAGTATTTTATACACTATTAATAAAAGTGTAACACCTCTATAATTTTCACATGTTAATGAGTCACCTTTTTTATATATTGGGCATATTATGCCAATCTTCCACTCATCAGGGATTTTCTCTTTTCTCCATATATTCTGCAATAATTTATGTATTGTTTCCGCCACCCTATGGCCTCCGTTTTTTAGTATTTCTGCTTGTATATTATCAACTGCCAAATACAGCGGAAAATAATGTACATCTTTAGTTTATTCCATATTTCCTGAACTAACGCCAATTATCATTCACTCTCGAAAAGATATCGATGTTCAACCAATGTATTACAGGTGTTGTCGCGAACATTATTTCAGCTGTCGCGCAGAAAGAGACAGATAGTGCTGCGCGGAGATAAAAGCTTGCCGAAGCAGACAGAGAAAGAAACAGATAGCTGACTGCAAGGTTCGTTTTCTTGATTGTTAGAGAACGTTCCACAAAGGCCTTCAGTAGGTATCTATTTCATTGTAGGTACTAGGGGATTGCAGGGATAGAAGAAAGCAAAAAATAAAGAGAAACACAACAAAAACGAATCCAAAGAGGTGTTTCTTTAAAATAAAAGAGGCGAGAGTGCGAGAGTGCGGGAGTGCGAGACGGATGGGCGGATGGATGGATGGGTGGGTGGTTGGGTGGTGGTAGGGTGGGTGGGTGGGTGGAGGGAGGGACGAAGGGGCCGACGGACGGACGAACGGACGGACGGATGGTTGGATGGTGCCTCCCACGAAGGCATTTCTTCAAGTTAGGTAATAGAAATAAGTCACATGAGGCTATATACGGTCTATAGGGAGGGTGAGGAAGCGCTCACGTGGATTTTTGCAAGATATTCAGCATCAACATTGGCAATATGCGGCCGCGCATTATCGTGGTTGCAGCATCCAGACTGCTTCACGGATATGTGGTATTTTGGGCCTGATATGAAGTTGCAATATTTCCAAGACATCCCTGTAGTAATGTCGAGTTACTGATGTGTGTGCGGGTACAACATGCTGATAAACCATTCCATGAATATCAAAGAATGAGATGACCATAACTTTCCTAGCAGAAGCAACCAGTTTTACTTTTTGGGGGGTTGGTGATGAAGCCGATTTCCACACTGAGCTTTTCTCTTTGCTCTCAGGATCAAAATTATGCAGTCAAGTTCCATCAGCAGAGATTACGTTTGAAAGAAACTGCGGATCTTCCTCTAACATCAACTTTAACTGCGTGCAGACCTGCATGCGAAGGTGCTTTGTTCGGGAATCAACAATCTTGGAACCCATCGCGCACAAACACGTCTCATGTGTAATGTTTCTGTCACCAACGTGTGGAATGGCACCCAATGAAATGTTCAGTATTTCAGAAAGTAATTCGTCGATCCTCTCTCACAATGGCAGCAGCAGTATTGATGGTTTCTTCCGTAAGAGTAGTAACTGGTTCACAGGGTCCACCTTCCTTTGAAATCCCCCTGTTCTAACATTTTTAACCACTTTCAAGCCCTGCTGCAGGGAAGAACAGACTCTCCAAGGCCTCCTGTAACCTTTATAGGCCTCAACTGAAGATTTGTTGAGACGAAAGCAGAATTTCAAAGCCGCATATTGTTCCCCGCGTGTTATCTCCATTGCAGCAGTAGGTGATACTGAACATGTCTAAACTTACCTGGTTCTCACAGGCGGAAACCAGGAGTACCAACAATGGAACTACTACGGCGTGTGTGCTTCACATTAAGCTAACAGAGTATAATAAGTTTGAAGTTTAGTGCGAAAAATTATGACCGTCAAAATCATGATCATTCTTTATTGAACAGCCGTCGTATGAGGTCCACGCCAGAGGAATACTAGACATGGCACCTAAAACCTCTTCGGGTGGACCATTTCCTTATGATTTAGTCAGCCTCTTTCATTTATACTTCATGTATATGAAATGCACAAATAACAGAAGGGGATATAAAGGAAGGCTATAAACTTTTGACCTCATTTTGAGTACCGAAAATTTAAATGTAAATGTAAACCGTAGCTCAGAACAAATTGTGCCACTCCATGTTTCTAAGGACGCTGTCATTTTCTGCTCTGCTAATGCAGAGAAAGCTTTCTTCCTTACAAAGGCTACCTCTAAACTTCTGTTTGTTATGTTCTACATTTTTATATTGCGGTTCCTCCCTTTGTCTCACTCCA
This sequence comes from Mantis religiosa, assembly GCA_030765055.1. NCBI lineage: Eukaryota > Metazoa > Arthropoda > Insecta > Mantodea > Mantidae > Mantis > Mantis religiosa. The sequence continues at coordinate 145,857,681 of CM060956.1, read as the reverse complement.
TCTGGCAGCCCCAGCTGGTTATTACGTAGATGAATTTCTAAGATGAAAGCAATTTTTCATTGTTGTACACGTCTATCTTAGATGTCGTACTTCTTGTTTGAAATAAATGAATGTACATTGATGCGTTGGAAACAATGAAAACCTTTGAACGCAGAGATCCCTCGAGATGCTTTGGTGTGCTACAGAAACAAATGACTGATGTCAGACGTGGGACTTTTATGTCCGCAATGTACGTACAAAACTTTAGTCTTGCAAATGTTAAAAGCTTGAACCAATAAGCATCATCGTCCGGAAATAACCAGATTGGAGTAATTCGACAAAACGAGAAGCGCTCCAAATCAGTTCTAAACAGTATTAACACCAATAACACGACACACGTGCAACTTTTGGAGAATATAACACACAATTTGGAGATTAAATTACATTATTTACATCTCAGAGAAAATGTTTAACGTGTCCTCCACCAGCATCTATGGATCATAGGTCCCATTTTCCTTGATACGACTGTAGACACTGAAGTTTATATAAGTATCTACAATACATTTGTGCAGCAGCTGGATGATATCGAATTCAGTGAAAGTTATTTGTAGAGTTTTTACAAAAATTGAAGATTTGGAAGGATGAGTAGTGATCAAATACTTTGATATAAAGGGCTTAACGCTAAAGAAATAGAGGAGAAGATACTACATTGAAAGACTCTGATAATTCATATACAAAGATTAAAGGGTGGCTTTCTGAGTTTAAAATGGGACGTACGAACACTAGTGATGAGCCTCGCTTTGGACGTCCTGTGGAAGTCACAACTCCAGGGAACTTTGGAGGAATTCATCGTTTATTGCTGGAAGACCGCACATTAAATTTGTTTAAGGTAGCAGAGACCGTAAACATATCAAAGGAACGTGCAGGTAATATTTTAAATGATGTCTCGGGCTTTCTTAAGGCCTGTACAGGGTGGGTGCCAAGGTTGTTGACACCTGAAGAAAACCTGCAAAGATAAACTGTTTCAATTAAGAATTTGGAGTAAACCCAGTGAACTTTTGAGATGGCTTATTACCATAGATGAAATTTAAATACATCACCAGAGTCTAGAAAGTAAATCACAGTCAAAACAGCGGATTGTGTGAGTGAACCAACTCCAAAAAGGACAAAAGTCAATCTTGTCAGCTAACAAGTTTATGACGAGTGCTTTCTCGGATGGACAGGAAATTATTCATATTGATTACTTGAAAAATTGTAAAAGTATCACTAGTGACCACTACGGAAGATTACTGTAACGTTTGAGTGATGACGGGAAAAGATAACGACTTCATTTGTCAAAGTAAGAGACATTGCTTCTTCACGAGAATGCTCCGACCTATTGTTTAGTCGTTGCTATGGTAAAAATGTGCGAATTAATGTTTGAATTGTTTGAACATCCATCCGATTCCCCCGATGTAGTTTCCAGTCAATACCACCTGTTCCCGAACCTCAAAAATGTTCTTGGAGGACTAAGATTTCACAACAAAGAAGAAATCATTGATGCCGTAAACAGCTAAGTTAAAAAACATGACAAATTCCACGTCAGAATGGTTTATATAAATAAGAACACCGATATACTAACTGCATTTGCCTTTCTGCAGATTATGTTTAGAAATAAAAAACAAAACAAATTTTAATGAGAGCTTCGGGGCTTATAAGCCAACCCACATATAATCCTCATCTCTAAAATATGAAACATTGTAGGCCAAAGTGAAATATATTACTAAACATACGGTTACAGATTTAACTGAAATATACTGTATAAAATATACATTACTGTGCTTTCTGTTCGCAACTCACTACTACGAAAATTCTACATCTCACAAGCGGAACAGTGTTAAATTAAATTTCTATGATCCAAAATTAAATTATGTCGTTTTTAGTATATACATAAGTGCTGTGAAAAGCTTCCGACATAATACAGATACAACATTCTTTTTTAGATTCCAACATAGTCTCCTTGTAATTCTACACACTTTATCTAGCGAAGCTCCCATCTCTGTAACCGTCCAAATAGTACTCGGCGTTTTTCAACATAGTCTCCTTGTAACACTACACACTTCTCCCAGCGATGATATCATCTCTGTAACCCGTCCAAAGAGTACTCGACGTTTTTTAACATAAACTACTTGTAAATCTACACACTTCGCCCAGCAACGCTACCATCTTTGTAACCCGTCCAAGTAGTACTCGGCGTTTTTCAACATAGTCTCCTTGTAACTCTACGCACTTCTCCAAAAGATGCCCCCATCTTTGTAACCCGTCCAAATAGTACTCGGCGTTTTTCAACATAGTCTCCTTGTAACTCTACACACTTCTCCCAGCGATGCTCCCATCTCTGTGACACGTCCAAATAGGACTCGGCGTTTTTCAACATAGTCTCCTTGTAACTCTACACACTTCTCCCAGCGATGTTCCCATCTCTGTAACCCGGCCAAATAGTACTCGGCGTTCTTCTCAGCAAAATAATTGTTCACAAAGGTGACTGCCTCTTCATTTCACAAAATCTGTGTCCTCGGAATGCAATTTTTAGATGAGCGAACAAAAAGACGTTGCTTGGATATAGATCTGGAGAGTAAGGCGGACGGTCAAGTAGTTTCAACCGCTGAAGGGTGAGACGTTCTGTGGACTTGGTGAAACAGCATTTACTTTTCCTGCAAATGTGGCCGTTTTTCTGCATGTTTTACCTTCAGCTTGTCAGGTAATAATGCGTAATATGCTCCTGTAATGGTTTTTCGTTGTTGAAAATAATCCTTTATAAGAACTACATTACTATCCCAATAAAGAGTCATCACTTTCCCAGCCGAAAACCCAGTTCACCCTTTGCATTCTAGGGTTTGGACTGCATTTTTGTTGCGGCGTATAATGGTGTATCCAAGGTTCATCTACAGTAATTAATCGGCGCCAAAACGCGGATTTATTGCGCCTATATTGCGCCAAAAGAGCGTTGGAAATGTTCATTCGAACACGTTTTTGGTCTAATGTCAGCAAACGGAGCATCCAACGCGCGGACAGTTTCCTCGTGTCTAAATGTGCATTCAATATGTGACACACACGTTGTTTTAACTTGTTCATAGCCTCTGTTAGCTCTCACTTTAATTCGGCGTTTGCCTAGGACCATTTGGTGGAATTTGGAAATGTTTTCGTCGGTAGTTATAGGTTTAGGATGTCCTGAACTTGCATTGCATCCCAATCTCTTACGGCCACGTTTAAATTGAGCTGTCCAAAGTGTCACTGTGGTAAATGATGGTGTAGAGTCCGCATACACAGAATCCAACTCATCTTTGATTTGCGTAGGCGAATTGTCTTTCAAAAACAAATATCTAATGGCAGCTCGATATTTAATTTTCTCTATTTTCATAAAAACACTCAACAGCTCACTCAAACGACTGTTACATAACAACTGAGCTTCCAAAATGGCTGAAACCTTGGCGAGGAACTGTCAACTGTCAACAGATTAATTAAAGAAATACACTAGCTTCTGTTTACAATGCTGATATCTACATGTTCAGGTCCGTAACTTTTCAGACCACCCTCGTATATATGAAGGGAAACTTTATTACATACAATCTAGTGAAGCAATTTATACAGTTGCTTTGTACTCTACTAAAATTTGGGAGTTTTGCGGTGTATTTCATTAATACAGCTTACCACCGATGCTCTTTCATAATTTTTGTTTGAACTATGTAATTTTCCGATACTGTTTGAAATATCGACTGTCTCAGGATGAAAGGAACAATAATTTCCATTTAGGTATTTATCTGGTAAAAGACGTGCTTTGTGCGGTAACAACAAGGGAATAGCAATTTGCGATACGTATGGGGAAAACCCGGATAAAATTCGGCTTTATTATACACACAAACAGTAAAGCTAAAAGAGCGCACTTTGTGGCAAGCGAATCGTTAATAGAATGGTTAGTCACATGACATATTTCACTTTCTTCAGCCTTTTGCCCAATTATATATTCTCATGATACTAGTGGTACAGTTCTAAAATAAAGAAAAGTTTAATTAAGTTGAGCTCAGAAACTTTTGTATGATGCAGGCACATTAAATCACGTTTCATTAAATGTTCTGTAAAAAAAAAGAAATTGTATACTTAGAGAAGCACAGGGATTTTTGTTGAAAAATGTGTGTGTGTGTGTGTGTGTGTGTGTGTGTGTGTGTGTGTGTGTGTGTGTGTGTGTGTGTGTGTAATTAATAGGCTTCTTTAGCTAAATAATATATTTCTTAATTCCAAAAGAAAGCTGTGGTAGAGATTTCGCCATCCCAGGATAGGAGAAGTACACCAGAGGTTCAAGTCCCTGGTAAGACGACTCCTAAGAGCACACCACAAAGAGGCCTGGGAAAACATGTTAAGGCAAGCTTATCTCCTTGAGGTTGACTCCCTTATTCTTTTCTCTCCTTTTTTAATTTACTGGAAACAGTCTTTTGTTCAGTAATGCGAATTTTGATAGTGTTTTGTCTTTGCTTATACTTGTGTTATGTCCAGTGATACATTTGTGGTTATAACATTTAATAAATATCCTGATAATGGCAGAGATGCACACTCCCGAAACATCGATTTCTAACCGTCTTTTCATCTGGCTTGCTTCCCGAGAACAACCTGAGCTAATTCGTCACCAGGAGAGTTTCAGGTCTTAACTTTGAGATTCTTCTACTATTTTAATGGTTTATTTGCACATATTTTTGTCACGATTATAAATTTAAACTTATACATAAGTATTTAACATACATAAGTGTAGGAGGGAGGTGCAGGTTTCATTTCACCTATAGTTTTATCGCTTTAATCTTGCACGAACTGCAGTCACCACTTTTATATCCCTGTGTGCTGCAGGAAACATCCCCTCTTGCAGGGCTATTAAGTTACTGATAAAACCGCTTGTTGTATGTACTTGTGCAATGAAGCCATAATATACCTAACTCTATAAACTTGTAGTCTCAGCTTTGTTCGCTATCATGGTTAATATCGCATCTAACTTGTAATACCTTTTTACTGGGTTTTGAATTACGAGGGCTGTTCAATAAAGAACTAACACAATTTTTTGACAACATACCTTTATTCGTCCTCATTTTGATGGTCCTTCTCAAAATAGTTTCCTCTGAATGCGATGCACTTCTTCCAGCGTTTCTGCCAGTCTTCAAAGACATGCTGGGAACCATTTTTTGAAAAATTGCATCCACAGTCTTCACCACTGCTTCCGATTAGGGATAATGCCTCCCACGAAGGCGTTTCTTCAAGTTAGGGAATAGAAAAATGTCACTTGGAGCTAAATAAGGACTATAGGAATGGTGAGGAATGCACTTATCGTTGAATTTTGCAAGTTATTGAGCAATAACTTTGTCAATATGCAGTCGCGCATTATCGTGGTGCAGCATCCAGCCTGCTTCACGGAAATGTGGTCTTTTGCGCCTGATATGGACTTGCAATGTCTTCACAACATCCCTGTAGTATTGTCCAGTTACTGATGTGTGTGCAGGTGCAACATGCTGATAAACCATTCCATGAACATCAAAGGATAAGATGACCATAGTTTTTCCAGCAGAAGCAAACACTTTTGCTTTTTTTGGGGGTTGGTGATGAAGGAGATTTCCACACTGAGCTTTTCTGTTTGCTCTCAGGATCAAAATGATGTAGCCAAGTTTCATCAGCAGTAATTACGTTTGTAAGAAGCTTTGGATCTTCCTCTAAAATAAACTTTAACTGCATGTTACCTCTATTGCAGCAGTAGACGATACTGAACATGTCTCAGCTTGCCTGGCAGGAACCAGGAGTACCAACAATGAAACTACTACGGTGTGTTTGTTTCATATTAAGCCAACAGAATATAATAATATTGAATTTTAGTGCTACAAAGTATGATCATTCTTTATTGAACACCACTCTTACTTCTACTAGCCGTGAAGTTGTTGCTCTAAGGGTAATCTAACATATATTTTTTCACATATAAATTTAATTTTAAGTTTTCTTCTCTTTAGCTTTCAATTTGCATCCCCTGTTACAATACAGCTCTTTCATTGTTAATGAAAAACAGCAAAAATTTGCTCGTTTTTAAAAGCAGAAGTTTGGACACCTTTAATTGTATATTTTCAAAGAATCTCTCACAAAAATCAATCAAATTGACCACTTTGGAACATCAGCAACAGAAATGTTATGTTTTCATTACATCGTTCCATTTCTCCTCGTGAAAGGGAATTATTCTGTTTGATTCATGAATAATTCCGTTTGTCTGATACAGAGGGTTTGGTTGCAATGGAAACATATCTATCTCCACTTCATTGCTATTTTGTGAGCATATTTTAAGAGTACAATCTTTGCTAGTTCGCCTGTTAAAATCGAGGAGATCTGAATTGTATGCAGAAGTATATTTACTTGCAATGACTGCAAACAATTCCAAACTGTAAACGGGAAACATTTTAAACAGTCATTAAATAAGTATAATTTCTGTGGAAACGTAGAGTCAGACTGAAAAATTCAATGCCATAGCCGGGATTTGAACCACGGATCTTCTGGTTTCCGTCCAGCTGCTCTAAACCATTGCGCTACTATGGCCAACGTGCCGATATGACATTAAATTCTCCAACTGACTCGTATTTTCCCGGTAAACCACCTAGGAGTTCTCATAAACACATGAGACAACTACCTTAATGCCGACTTACTACTTGTAAGTACTTTAAGGCCCAGGTTTTATAGTTAACCACTATTAGGTTAATTAATGGAAATTAATTATTCTTTCACACTGGCCGTGTGTAGGCTAAATTGTGGAAACCAGAAGATCCGTGGTTCAAATCTCGGCTATGGCATTGAATTTTTCAGTCTGACTCTACGTTTCCACAATTTAGCCTACACACGGCCAGTGTGAAAGAATAATTAATTTCCAAGTATAATTTCTGTTTTTAGTGTCTGTTTTGCTGCTGTAACAGTTCCCCTTGGTCTTAAACATAAAGTCGCTTAATATATGTTCTATCAAAATAATATTAGGTTAGCATAGATATTTTATATTGAATATATTTGCATCGAAAGGAAATACATATTCTCTCTATGTTTATAAAGTAGTAACTTATGCAGTACAAAAGGAAAATCTTAAAAATAGTAATATTCATAGTCATAACACTAGGCACAAGGACGATTTTTAAGGCAAAGTTTTAATAAGAATATTTCCGACAGGGATCCAAATGTGATGGGCTTACTGCTTCACAAAAAATTGCCAGCACATCTGAAGAAGAAGTACTCTGAAGAAGTACTTGTTAACAAAAAGTTTGTATTGTATTAATGAATTATAATCATTGTACCACATGAATTTATTCCTTAATTTGTAGTACATATGACATGCTGAATTTATTCCTTAATTTGTAATTAAAAACAATTGTATTTATATATGTATTTATATGGATAATGTCAGAAACTGCAAAGTCTATTGACAATAAATCATCATCATCATCATCATCATCATTATTATTATTACATAGCAATTACAGAGAAACAGAAATATGACGTCCCTCAAGGTTGAGAACACATGGTCGGTCGGCTTTCTTTTATAACAGGTCCACTCCTAGGAAAACAATGCCTCCGAACCATGTGGAAGGTCGGTGTGCGGCTCTGCTCTTTCGATACGTACGTGATCGATAAAATGGATTCGTAGATTATCCGAATTTCTAAAAATTTTGCAGCGTACGTGCCTTGGAATTAAATAAGTGGATCCTGTGGGAAACTTCCTACCAACGTTCGGTCATGCGCACATGCTAATTCATACGATGGTTTAAACTCGAAATTGAAACCAACCAATTAGAGTTTAGAACTGACACACGTGATTCACACAAACATTCAAAATGTAAAGATAGAGGGGTAATTCCAGGAGATAGTGGATCCGTGATTTTGAGAGTTGAGACACTCTCTGTCGGTCGGGCGTAATGGAACCACGTCGTAGATGCCAGTGTGGTAGGAATAAAAATAAAATAAAATAAAATCTGAATATGATACCCCGGCTTCTTGAAACTAAAACCGGAGCACACATTCAAATTTTACATTTATTGTTTCTTAATAAAACATTACATTATTAACGGCCGCGCCGTGGCTCAGTGGTTAGACCGCTTGGCTCTCACCAAGGCGGCCCAGGTTTGATCCCAGACGACCGCAAAGTGAGATTTGTGGTGGACAACACGGCGTTTGGGTGGATTTTCTCCGGGACCTCCGGTTTCCCCCGCCATCTCATTCCACCGGTGCTCCATATTCATCTCATGCATCATCAGTGTCACCGCCTGCGGTGCCGTATGTAGTAAAAGCGGGCGTTAAACACTACACACACACACACACACACACACCCTGAAGCAAAGAAGAGAGTCCATGCCGAGTGAACCCCGAGGAAAACCCCGACCGGTCCAGGAAAACCTCCCGCATCCTGAACCCTCACCCGTCATCTCCCCTATTTTATGAAGTGTTGAGTGCTGGGAGGACCTAACGGGCAAGGACCGCCTCACTGCGGAAATTATTACAACTTACTGACAACGCAGAAAACACTTATCCCAAACCCAAGTCTTTCATTGCAGCACTGTAGAGTTAAAAACGCACTCAACTCACGTTTACTAAATAAACGGAGTCAAATAATTAAAGAAACTGAAAATATCCCTTTACTAAAAAGCTTAAAAATGAAAAGGCCACGCCGTGGCTCAGTGCTTAGACCGCTTGGCCCTCACCAAGGCGGCCCGGGTTCGATCCCAGGCAACCGCAAAGTGAGATTTGTGGTGGACAACACGGCGCTGGTGCAGGTTTCCCCGGAATCTCCGGTTTCCCCTGCCATCTCATTCTACCGTTGCTCCATCTTCATCTCCTGTATCATTAGTGTCACCGCCTGCGGTGCCGTATGTAGTAAATGTGGACGTTAAACACCACACGTTCTACATAGCATTCCATGCTCATTTATTTGTACAGTTACCATTACATTTTCACTACAATGACTGATATCTAACAATCACTATTAGACATCCTTGAAATTCCTTACCCTAAGATTTACTCACTGCCTCAGGTCCCCTGGCCATAAGCCTTTGGTTTACCATAGCAGCTTGTTGTCATTTGCTCTTGACCTTTGCTTCTTTTACTATAACACACTTTTCTCTTAACCTCTATAAGAATTCTCCTATACATCTATTTTTCTTTTCCCTGATCACCGATAACATGTGTAATGCCACTACGTCATCGCTTACACTATCCCACTTCTTATCCCATACTTCTCTCCTGTAATTTACTAACTCCTTACATTCTATCAGGTAATGAACAGTGCTCTCTTCATCTCCACAAAATTCACATATCCCTACCTCATTACATCTCAACCCTTTTAGATATATTATTCCTACTCTCATCCATGCTATGTCTTCTCTTCCAGTTTTGTCACATTGATCTATATATTTTTTCCTACCCCATTCTGTCTTTGATTGCTTATCAAGTTTCAAAGGTTTCTTTTCTTCTATACTTTCTCAAATCTCCTGCCTATCTACACTCCTGGAAATTGAAATAAGAACACCGTGAATTCATTGTCCCAGGAAGGGGAAACTTTATTGACACATTCCTGGGCTCAGATACATCACATGATCACACTGACAGGACCATAGGCACATAGATACAGGCAACAGAGCATGCACACTGTCGGCACTAGTACCGTGTATATCCACCTTTCGTAGCAATGCAGGCTGCTATTCTCCCATGGAGATGATCGTAGAGATGCTGGATGTAGTCCTGTGGAACGGCTTGCCATGCCATTTCCAGCTGGCACCTCAATTGGACCAGCGTTCGTGCTGGACGTGCAGACCGCGTGACCGACGTTTCATCCAGTCCCAAACATGCCCAATGGGGGACAGATCGAGAGATCTTGCTGGCCAGGGTAGTTGACTTACACCTTCTAGAGCACGTTGGGTGACACGGGATACAAGCGGACGTGCATTGTCCTGTTGGAAAAGCAAGTTCCATTGCCGGTCTAGAAATGGTAGAACGATGGGTTCGATGACGGTTTGGATGTACCGTGCACTATTCAGTGACCCTCTACGATCACCAGAGGTGTTTGGCCAGTGTAAGAGATCGCTCCCCACACCATGATGCCGGATGTTGGCCCTGTGTGCCTCGGTCGTATGCAGTCCTGATTGTGGCACTCACCTGCATGGAGCCAAACACGCATACGACCATCATTGGCACCAAGGCAGAAGCGACTCTCATCGCTGAAGACGGCACGTCTCCATTCGTCCCTCCATTCACGCCTGTAGCGACACCACTGGAGGCGGGCTGCACGATGTTGGGGTGTGAGCGGAAGACGGCTAACGGTGCGCGGGACCGTAGCCCAGCTTCATGGAAACGGTTGCGAATGGTCCTCGCCGATACCCCAGGAGCAACAGCGTCCCTAATTTGCTGGGAAGTGGCGGTGCGGTCCCCTACGGCACTACGTAGTATCCGACGGTCTTGGCGTGCATCCGTGCGTCGCTGCGGTCGGGTCCCAGGTGGACGGGCACGTGCACCTTCCGCCGACCACTGGCGACAACATCGATGTACTGTGGAGACCTCACGCCCCACGTGTTGAGCAATTCGGCGGTACGTCCTCCCCGCCTCCCGCATGCTCACTATACACCCTCGCTCAAAGTCCGTCAACTGCACATACGGTTCACGTCCACGCTGTCGCGGCATGCTACCAGTGTTAAAGACTGCGATGGAGCTCCGTATGCCACGGCAAACTGACTGACAATGACGGCGGTGGTGCCCAAACGCTGCACAGATAGCACCATTCGACGCCCAACACCACTGTTCCTGGTGTGTCCTCTGTGCCGTGCGTGTGATCAATGCTTGTACAGCCCTCTCGCAGTGTCCGGAGCAAGTATGGTGAGTCTGACACACCGGCGTCAATGTGTTCTTATTTCCATTTCCAGGAGTGTATATCTTGTAGTGTAGTTCTCACTTCCTTCGATAAAACCGCCGTTATCATTTGACTCCCCTTCTCTCCACAAATCTCCCATGCCTATCTTCGATATCACTGTCTTCAATTCCGACCATCAACTGTTTGTATTTTAATGTTTTTCTGTTGCTTCATGCACAGATTTAATACCTACCCTTTCTGCCCTTTAATACACTTATACCATAATGTCAGTATTCTCTCTATTATTAATCCCTTCCTTTTGTATTTCCAAACTCTAGCAACGCCACTTCTCTTGGTGCCGATTTTGGCAGCCCTGGTAGTTCTTTACAAAACAAACCATACATCTGGTCTAATTGTGTTCCTATCTCTGATGTGCCCCATACATTGTTCTGGCTTCAGCGACCACTTCATACATTCTTTCTAACCATCTAACTGACATCTACAGTATATTTTTACATATTCTTACTCCTGACATTGCCGCCCTGCCATTAGCTATCTCTTTTCTGGCTTGTGCGGCCCATCCTCCACTGCTGCACATCCTTACACCTAAATACTCATACTCCTTTACCACTTCTACCTTTTGATCTCCTATTAACCATTCCTCTCCTTTCCTAAGCATCGATCCTCTTTAAAATGCAATTATATTTTCATTTGCTGATTGTTCTTAATCCCCAATCAGTGCAAAACATATGGTTGCCTCAGTTGATTATTCCAGTTTCTTCAGACGTCTGTTTAATTACCACTTTCAGAGCTTGGGCGGCATAACTTTGAAAGGAAATGTTGGACACATTTAATTTGTAACACCTTGTCTCTATTATCCACTACTTTTGTACAATAAAGGCTCCAACGTATGTTTGCTCTAATAATTTGGACACCTCTGTGCCAGTTTTGATATGTATATACGAAAATTTAATGCAACTATCATAAAATAGCTTTCCCCTAGATCTGAATGTGAAAAATGTTCGGCAAGCTATGACGCATGGTCTCGGGGTATGACGTATAGGTGCGCAATATAGGAATGGAGTTGTGTTTCTGTCAATCGATATTAAACCTGCATGCGGATTAATGACGGAGCTTTATAGGCAGAGCTAGTAAACTGCGACATATTACAATATACACTGGACATTCTAGCTAAAGCAGCACGAGATAAAATAGATTTATGACAGTTACTTGATAGAAGTAGTCGGAATGTTAGAAAAATATACACACTGTTAACAGTACAACTAATAACGAAAGACAGTTGAACATCAAAGTTGATGTTCAGTTTTACATTAATCAACACAAATGGTTGGTGGGGAGAGATAGGAGGAATTAAGAAAAGTTAGGAATGGGGATATATGAAGATTAGAGGAAAGCAATATAAGCGATGTGGGTACTTTGGTAAAATGTGGAACAGAAGATATAGAAGACAGAACATATGGGTAAGTCTAGAAAATATGAAATCATTACAATTTACAGGCAAATAAACAGAAACTGGGGACGAGAAGTATATCTAGATTACTGCAATAAGCAAGAGAGAGAAAGGTTAGCTTGGATGAGAACAGCAACAATATTTCTAAGAGAGATAAGAGGTAGGGAAAAGGGAATTTGTGAATTGTGTGGGGTAAAAGCAAGCATAGAACACTATATAACAGAATGCAAGCAGGCTGCGATGTGGAGGAAAGAGGCTGTTGGGAGGAAAACTGGGAGAAACTGGAGAGGAGGGTAGTAGCTATAAAATGTAAGCTCGAAAGGAGACATAGTAGGTATGAAGTATTAGTGAGTTAAGAGAGAACGTAAAAAAATTATAAGAAATGTAAAGAATATAAGAAAAGAAGACGAGGAGGAAGAAAGGGACTAATTAAATAACAAGCAGGCATGGAGGTTAAGAGCTACCTGACAGAGCAGAAGACAAGGGTGTCATGTAAGCCAAGGTAGCAACAAGGTAAAGACAAGTAAATGTAAATAATATAAGAAAGGAAGATGAGGAGACAGAAAGGGACTAATTAAGTAACAAGGAGACCTGGAGGTTAAGAGCTACCTGACGGAGCAAAAGATTAGGATGTCATGTAAGCCAAGATAGCAACAAGGTAAAGACAAATAAAAGAATATAAGAAAGGAAGATGAGAGGGAAGAATGGGGCTAATTAAGTAACAAGGAGACATGGAGGTTAAGAGCTACCTGAAGAAGCAGAACACCAGGGTGTTATGTAAGCCAATGTAGCAACAAGGTAAAGACAAGTATACGTAAAGAATATAAGAAAGGAAGATGAGGGGAAAGAAAGGGACTAATTAAGTAACAAGGAGGCATGGAGGTTAAGAGCTGCCTAACAGAGCAGAAGACTAGGGTGTCATGTAAGCCAAGGTAGCAACAAGGTAAAGACAAATAAACGTAAAGAATATAAGAAAGGAAATTGAGGGGGAAGAAAGGGACTAATTAAGTAACAAGGAGGCATAGATGTTAAGAGCTACCTGACAGAGCAGAAGACCAGGGTGTCATGTAAGCCAAGGTAGCACCAAGGTAAAGACAAATAAATGTAAAGAATATAAGAAAGGAAATTGAGGGGGAAGAAAGGGACTATTTAAGTAACAAGGAGGCATGGAGGTTAAGAGCTACCTGACAGAGCAGAAGACCAGGGTGTCATATAAGTCAAGGTAGCAACATGGTAAGGTCAAATAAATGTAAAGAATATCAGAAAGGAAGATGAGGGGGGAAGAAAGGGACTAATTAAGTAACAAGGAGGCATGGAGGTTAAGAGTTAGCTGATAGAGCAGAAGACTAGGGTGTCATATAAGTCAAGGTAGCAACAAGGTAAAGTCAAATAAATGTAAAGAATATCAGAAAGGAAGATGAGCGGGGAAGAAAGGGACTAATTAAGTAACAAGGAGGTATGGAGGTTAACAGCTAGCTGACAGAGCAGAAGATTAGGGTGTCATGTAAGCCAAGTATCAACAAGCTAAAGAGAAATAAATGTAACGAAAAGTTATAAATTGTAAAATTGTGGAATATACACAATAAATAGTCCATTCAATTCTAGATAATTCGCCCGTCTCAGTAGCGTAGTGGTAGCATGTCTGCCTTACGTTCAAGAAGTCCCGAGTTCGAATCTCGGTCAGGTTGAGTTACCTGGATATGAAAAGCTCCACGGAGGACACCGGGTGCCAGGAGTAATGGGAGTAGAGCCTCTGTACTCCACAACTGTAGTACAGCAAATATTTTATAGGTGTAGACAGGTGATATGAAGCACAAACAATAAAAGGGCACCGCAGTAACGTGTAACAAATTAAGCTCTTCTAATCCAAGAGCAGAGGTAACCGTTAGGACAAATCACTGGTGTGGATATTTGACAAAAATTGAAATACATTTTGATTTGCGCACCAGTTGAATTTACGGCCTAATTTAATTAACGAGCCTCCTCGCAGTACGCACTGCCTGATATCTGTCACACGGCAACAAAAACTTCTATTTTATCCTCAGGTGTGAGCTCAATCTCATTTCGAGGGTGAAAAGCGGTGCTTCCAGACGAGTGGGTGAAGCCGGTTTAGTCATGCAATTAACATAGCAGCTGCTGGGTCACACGGACGTAGTATCGATATTTCAAGCCTTGCTGTTAGTGTAAACATAAGGGCGTGTTGGCCTAAAATACTCTGCAATCTAATACATATTGTCACCAGCCCATTGTTGACTGAGGCGGCGCGGGTGACTAGTTCAAAGGAGACGGGCGCGGCTGTGCGGAGATAAAAGCACGCTTAAACCGTGGGGGACAGAGACGGATTTCTCGAGAGTACGCCCTTGTTCTAGCGATCTTGACTGTTTGAGAACGCTCCGAAATGTGAATGGTCTGTAAAAAAGGTAGCCCGCCACAGTGAGTCAGTCTGTAATTGAACTCGTGTGCGTGAACAGCTGTGTTGTGGTTGTTGACTTCGAAAGTCGTATTATGTATATGACGTAATCCTGCATATTGTTACCCAATTATCGGAAAGCACAACCAACTGACAGCTAGTAGGGGATCGGAGGCATGTGGCCCACGCTCATCCATTTATCTCAGTCACTACAGTTCGGCCGCTGTATCTCCGGCTCTGACATTTCTCGACAGGGGCAAGCAGGCTGTTGCCAGTTCTTTAGCGGGAATTTCAAGCAGAGGAACAATGCGTATTTTAAATATTTCACGTATTTGGATATTTCACGAACCAATAGCCATATTATTATAATAGCGATAATAATAGGACTTACGAACACACCAGCGCAAGCAGCTAAACGGCCACGTGACCCAAACAAATTTAACCTGGCAACACGGTGTTGGGTTCGGAAGCCACGCCTAGCAGCGACAATGCTGATTGGCGCTAGCAGACAGTTTTAACTTCCTGACCACAACACCGGATGTAGAGACTCCCAGTACAACCAACAGATGCAGTTAGTGTGTCTGAAAAGTGTGAACGAAATATTCGAATAGAGTAGTGTTGTAATAAATATCTTGCACGATAATGAAATTGCAAGTTGTATTTCAATGTTTTAAAGCTAATATAGTCCCATATTTTCATTCTAGATATAATTTTGCGGATATGTTTTCAACTTCTCATTACTGTATGTTGGTCACCTTCCTCCTCCACCTCTTGCAGTCGCAAAACGTCAGAGCCGGAGATACAACGGCCGGACTGTAACTGAGGGGACGATTAGGGACGTGTCACTGGTCGCTGGCCGCCTCTTTCCCCTCCCCATGCCGTCTCGAACCTTTGTGATGATCCACCGAACAGAGAGATTTCCAGAAGCAGCGATATTCCTACAAAAAGCGATTGCAGTGGCAAGTGGGTCAGTGCTTGGCGAGCAGCGAAGGAGCGCCGTGTTAGTGAACGGACGAGAAGACTGTACGTGCATCGGAACAGTGTATGTAACTGTGAGCGTGCAGCGGAACTGTAACGGACGAACTGGTGAATCGTAATTGCGTGCATTACATAATTCTGTGTAATTGGCAAGTGTTCAACTGTAAGTCGGTGGAAATAAAGAACATTTTGAGTTTGTGCAATTGGACTTTTAATTTCACGAACCCACAAAGCCAGAATATGTAAAAGTTGACAGAGTGTGTTTCTACGGAAATAAGATGCAATTTTTGGTGTTTGTAGCCTGGATGTTAGATTGCACTAACCCACAGTCACAATATCATTAAGCTACATATACACTAATCATTTACTCTTGAAGTCGTATACTTATTTTAAATTAAAGCGTTTAAAAATGATATTCGAACTGCATTTTTCATCCGCAGAGAGCTACAAGGTTAAATAGCCAATGACGTCACACACGCACGCGTGCTCTTTTTACATCGGCGTATACGCTAAGACGGCCCCATATATATACTATGTCCAACGAGGGAATAAAGTACGGTATCACTCCGCTTCCACTTGCGTTCGGAATGACAGTACTGCTACCGCTTCGTTAAGTATAATATAAATACGTATCACTAACATGAATATGCATTGTCGAAACAAAACAAAACACGTATTTATCCAAGCCAACCGCTTAATCGCTTCGTTAAGTGTAATATTAATATAAATTTTCGACACTAAAAGCACATTTTTTTGAGCTAAGTATCACTCAGTACACTGTCAATATCCATAAAAATTAACTGCTACTTACGTCAATTGCAGTCTTCTATTTTGAGATCGAAATTGGTTCCATACCCTTCAGGTGCGACGTCTCCGTGTCGCTCGATCCATTCAAGTAATAATGATGAGGTGGCAGGATGAGTACAATGTGACCCCCAAGTTTTGTCATTTCGTCAATTACGTATTTTTCATACTCTTTAGCACGATACTTGACAACTGCCAGAAATTTTGCCATAAAATGACCATCGTGGAAAATTATATTTTTAATCTGTAGCCATGTTATGATGTCACTTGTTTGGTATGCGTTCTAACCTCACTGTGGTAGGGGGTACTGTTCACACAATAACGCTATTCGGTTGTAATTTGGGAAGAATCTTTTTAAACCAGGTTTAGAAAACTTCGCCGTTCATTTCTTGATTGATCTGGCACGTGGTTTCTTCTTGCCGGGAGTTGAAACTTCATTGAATGTGGCTTTTTGCTTGCATGCAGTATAAATGCTGGAAACCGACACACCGGTAAACTCAGATACTAACTTCGCTACTTCATAGATAGCAAGTTCTGAAAAATATTCACTAAGTCAATACATTCAATGTTATTGTCTTTTCACCACTTCGTAAATACTTTCCGCGCGAATGTTTAACTGTACAGTACGGACGACGGTTATGTGCCGCTGAAGACCTTGTGCGCAGTCGCTTAGAATCCAGTTGCCCAGCCTGCACTTTTGCTCATGCGCTTGGCTCTCACCAAGGCGGCCCGAGTTCGATCGCAGGCGACCACAAAGTGAGATTTGTGGTGGGCAACACAGCGCTGGGGCGGGTTTTCTCCGGGACCTCCGGTTTCCCCCGCCAACTCATTCCACCGGTGCTCCATCTTAATCTCCTGTATCATCAGTGTCACCGCCTGCGGTGCCGTATGTAGTAAAAGCGGGCCTTAAACACTACACACTTCATTTCGCTCCTGCGCAGTACACTGAAATGGTCAGCCTCATGGAGAAGTTTGACCGGGTGTCATCCATCTTCGAACGCTTCGGTACGGGCGCCTTAAGATTTTAAAGGTTTAAAAATTGTATTTATTAATGTGATTAGGATTTTGTCTGTGTGTGCGCATGTATACATTTTCTTATTTAGACTAAAATGCCTCCAATTCAAAGCAAACTTGGTGGAAAAACACCTCACAGCCAAACACATGAAGTTATTAATATTTCCTCGCTTCTAAAACGGTAAGCAGCTGCTGGCGATATGCTAATAAAGACAAGAGAGTGTGAGTGCACCAACAAAAGTATCTCAACGAAAATTTCATATAGGTAGAACTAAATAAGGCAAGAAATGTGACGAACAAGGGCTTTCTTTTAAACATTTGGAAAATACATCGTGTACTAGAGACAATCCCTGCCATTTATGACTTTGATAGATGTGTAATTCACCAAACAATTTATAATATGTATATTCAGGAGAAAACTCTACCCAATGCCAAAATTTGGGACTCCGGAGCACCAAGACTCCATTAACCTTAAAGGGGAAAACACCAGTTTAAAGACTATCTTATGTGGCGTAGGTTATAGGGAAGGTATACAAGAAATTGGCACGTGTTACATTTACGTGCCATAAAAAGTTTAGAGATGAAGAAAGTTCGGTTATCTACGAAGGCTGTTCAATAAAAAATGATCATAACTTTTACGGTAATAATTTTTTGCAGTAAAATTCAATCTTGTTATATTCTGTTAGCTTAATGTAAAACAAACACGCTGTATTCGTTTCATTGTTGGTACCCCTGGTTCCCACCTGTGAGAACCAGGCAAGTTCAGACATATTCAGTATCGCCTACCGCAGCAATGGAGGTAACATGTAGTTAAAGTAGATATTAGAAGAAGATCCGGAGTTCCTTTCAAACGTAATCACTTCTGATGAAACTTGGCTACATCATTTTGATCCTGAAAGCAAATAGCAAAGCTCAGTGTGGAAATCTCCTTCATCACCAACCCCCCAAACAGCAAAAGTGGTTGCTTCTGCTGGGAAAGTTATGGTCATCCCATTCTATGATATTCATGGAATGGTTTATCAGCATGTTGTACCTGCACACACATCAGTAACTGGACAATGCTACAGGGATGTCCTGAAAACATTGCAAGTCCATATCAGGCGCAAAGGACTACATTTCTGTGAAGCAGGCTGGATGCTGCACCACGATAATGCGTGGCCGCATATTGTCAATGTTGTTGTTGAATATCTTGCAAAAATCAACGTGAAGTGCATCCCTCACCCTCCCTATACTCCGGATTTAGCCCCATGTGACTTTTTGCTATTCCCTAACATGAAGAAACACCTCCGTGGGAGGCATTATCCATCTTCAGAAGCAGTGGTGAAGGCTGCGGAGGCGATTTTGAAGGATCCCTCAAATAATTGTTTACAGCATATTTTTAAAGACTGACAGAAACGCTGGGAAAAGTGAAGCGCATTCAGGGGAGACTATTTTGAGAAGGACAATAAACATTATGAGGATGAGTAAAGGTACGTTGTCCAACAAAAAATATGTGATCATTCATTTTTGAACAGCCCTCGTATGAAGATGAAGGATATCTTTATACGAAAACCGGCTAACTTACTTCTATGCGCTATAAGTCTCAAACGTATCACCCCAGATTTTATTATCCTGTAAATTAAAACATTTGTGACAGAAAAGTAATAAAACAGTAAAGAATATCAGTTCTTTCTCAGCGGCTAAGACAAGCAAGTGCTCATATATCTTAAGGCATGTGTTTTAGTAAAGACGATACTGTGAAGTATGGCCGTGCAGTACTGTCTTCCATCTTCTAGCGCTAGTAGAAAGTGCAAATGACGCTTGGTCATAGATTCTGTTCAGTGCGTGAAGAAAGTAGGTCACCGGCACAGAACTATCGCCACTACTGTACTCGCCATTTCCGCCAAGATTCACTACTGGATACGCCTCTCAGCTTCAATATGCGCGCGTAGCATAATTTACTAAATTACAAACTAACTTCAGTATTTATTAGTATATGTTTTTATAATTGATATATGCTTAGTACGTACTTGTACGCTTTGGCAAAACGAACTCAGACTCCACACCTCAATAACAGTACTTTTTCAAGGGACTATTTACACGATGGAAGTATTATGGAAATTGTGAAGAAGGCGCGCTACGTTCTACGGTCACATGGTTTCGTTTATATCTGCTTTAATCTTCTGCTGCAAACAGTATAATCCTTGTTTCACATAAGCTTTCCCCGTATCTCTTAACGGTCACGTGACCTTATTCAATCTCATTGGCTGCTATTGTAGTATAGACTGTCGTGCGGTAAAAATTAATTGTTATTTAACATGGTGATACATCTTTATGTGTTGGAAGATGAATTGTCAAATTTATATTTTCGTAACTATTTTAATTAAATATATTACGCGACAGAGTAGATTTATCTGAAATGCATGTTAATTCTTAAACGAAGTAAAGAGGTTCCTTTGCTCTCAAGCACATGACACGATAGCACGTGATTTAGCGTTAGTGGTGACATTTGTGTATATGACCTTTATCACTGACCTTGTTTTGAACTGGATTAGTCATATATCGCCATTTCCGCCAAGATTCACTACTGGATACGCCTCTCAGCTTCAATATGCGCGCGCAGCATAATTTACTAAATTACAAACTAACTTCAGTATTTATTAGTATATGTTTTTATAGTTGATATATGCTTAGTACGTACTTGTACGTTTTGGCAAAACAAACTCAGACTCCACACCTCAATAACAGTACTCTTTCAAGGGACTATTTACACGATGGAAGTATTATGGAAATTGTGAAGAAGGCGCGCTACGATCTACGGTCACATGGTTTCGTTTATATCTGCTTTAATCTTCTGCTGCAAGCAGTATAATCCTTGTTTCACATAAGCTTGCCCCGCATCTCTTAACGGTCACGTGACCTAATCACCTCTCATTGGCTGCTATTGTAGTATAGACTGCCGTGCGCTAAAAATTAATTGTTATTTAACATGGTGATATATCTTTATATGTTGGAAGATGAATTGTCAAATTTATATTTTCGCAACTATTTTAATTAAATATGTTACGCAACAGAGTTAATTTATCTGAAATGCCTGTTAATTCTTAAACGAAGTAAAGAGGAGGTTCCTTTACTCTCAAGCACATGGCACGATAGCACGTGATTTAACGATAGTGGTGACATTTGTTTATATGACTTTTATCACTGACCTTGTTTTGAACTGGATTAGTCATATATCGCCATTCGACGATGTGTTGTGCCCAGTGCGAGAGCTAAATTATTTTATTGATCGCTTACTGCGTGTGTACTTATTATATGTGTAAT
This sequence comes from Mantis religiosa, assembly GCA_030765055.1. Lineage (NCBI taxonomy): Eukaryota > Metazoa > Arthropoda > Insecta > Mantodea > Mantidae > Mantis > Mantis religiosa. Next base: position 145,836,852 of record CM060956.1, on the reverse strand, counting down.
GGCAGAGTCTACCGCCAGTTTTTCGCTGAAGTATCGCAAGACAAAGAGGCGACAAAAGAATTGTGTTGCATGTGTTTAATGCACTCACAGAGAAGAATCCGTCTTTGTCAGTGAGAGAAGTCGAACAGCTGTGCTCTGAACTTACAGGTGTGAGAGTTAGATCCGTAGGAACATCGCGATGTGAAATTTGAGAAAACAGGAAAACTTACCACTCCAGGCAAAAGTAGAAATAAACAAAAGCGCGTGCTCGGAGAAAATACGTGAAAAGTGTTGTGCGTCGTCATGTGCATAGTTTTTTCTTTAGAAACCAATTTCCTAACATAAGTAACGTTTCGTCTGCTGTAAATAAGGATGCAGATTTACCAAATTTCAGCAGATTGCTTATACAGCTGGGGTTTGTGAATGTAAAAACAGGCAAGAAGCATGTGCTAGAAGACAGAGACGATATTGCTGTGTGGCGAAGACGTTATTTAAGGACAACTAGACTATACCGAGATACAAATCGCAAAATATACACGAAGAACACCGAAAAGTAAGGTATGGCGTGACACGACTTTTAAGACTGAAAGACAAGCGTTTTTGAAAGTTACGTGTGCTGGTTTAAAAAATCCCAGTGGAAAAGGCCAAAAGGCCTTTCACTATAAACTCTTTCAGTTTCATTGCTCATTCAGTTTCAACTTGCTCAGTTCATTAAAAACTTGTATTTTTACATGCCTTCATATCCTTAGTTGTATGATTTTTATTTATCTTCCCGGCAATTATTACGACGTTTACTGCAGGTTTAAATGTGACGGGAAAGCGCCGCCTATGGCCTATGACGCGAAAGCATTAGCCAATTAGGGCGAGGGGGAAGGTAGTTGAACGCGGAGTGATACATTTCAGCAGGGCAAGGTTATATAAAACAGAGATTAGTATCCTCACCATGTGGCATTGTTGTGCTGCTGGACAGGCCGGAGCTGGGCGCTTGACAAAAGAGCTGTACACTGGCCAAGAGAGAGAAAGAGACAGACAGGCTCCGGAACATGCTGCTCATTGTTGCGGCCGCGAAAGTTCTCCGAAGGTCTGCGGCTTCTTAGAAACGTGTCTAGGGAGGTAGTTCATTCACCTACTTTGGGCAAGGAATCAGGTGGGAGAATTCCATCAAATACTTGGGAGTCAAGCTGGACAAGGGCCTAACTTTTCGGGAACACATCCGGGAGCAAGTGCATCGGTCGTGTGGTGCCGTGGCATCACTATATCCTGTGCTTAGGTATGCGATGTCTGTTTCCCTAAAGTTGCGCCTCTTTATGGCACTGGTCCTCCCTGTCATGCTCTATGCGTGCGAGGTCTGGGGTATGGCCGCAGGCTCAAACCTAGTTCTGCTCCAACGTGCACAGAATAAGTGTCTTCGGATTATTTATTCTGTATGCACAAGGTTCCCCGTGAGACTACTTCACGAGGCTTCATCCCTCTGCGATGTGTAGGATGAAATTAGGCGCCGGGCCACCAAATTTTTCGGGAGTTTGCCTCACCATCAGAGCGTCCCAGTCAGATCCGTTGGTGACTATGTACCTCGTGAACGTCGCTTAAAGCGATACCGGTTACCCCGCATGTCTTGCGGTCATTACCGGTAACCACATGATCTCCATTCCAGCCTAAACTAAATTACAGCTATCCAATATTTAATCTGGAAAACTCAAAATTATTCATATCTTCTTCCAAGTTTATTAACTAATTCACCAGCGGTGCACACTGACTGTAGCACCCGGTTCATCATTCCTCGAGGAACAACAAGCTACCTCCCTTCTCTACACCCACTTAATTTACACCCGTCATCCTACAACATCCACATCCCGACACTACGTGGTAAAGCTTTTCCCAGATTTGACCACCCTTCGGGCTGTTCCAAACAGCCTGCCAGCCTGCAATTGTGTTGAATTGAATTAAGCGGCAGTTGTTTGTTGGTTGTTGTGACAGTCGACGATTGAAGTGTACGGCTGTGATTTCTTTCATTTGTTTTCGTGCAGCAAAACACCGAGTCAGCTTGGAAGGCAGCTGATTGTCTATTTTACGTAAATTTACTGCAGTAAATTTGTTCTAGTTTTCCGCAAAACAGATTTCGAAATCTACGTAACCCACAAAGCCAGAGTATGGTATTCAACTGCCATTTTGTTTTTGAGGTATTATATATATACACACACTCCTGGAAATTGAAATAAGAACACCGTGAATTCATTGTCCCAGGAGGGGGAAAACTTTATTGAAACATTCCTGGGTTCAGATACACCACATGGTCACACTGACAGAACCATGGGCACATAGACACAGGCAACAGACCATGCATAATGTCGGCACTAGTACCGTGTATATCCACCTTTCGCAGCAATGCAGGCTGCTATTCTCCCATGGAGAGGATCGTAGAGATGCTGGATGTAGTCCTGTGGAACGGCTTGCCATGCCATTTCCAGCTGGCGCCTCAGTTAGACCAGCGTTCGTGCTCGACGTGCAGATCGCGTGAGACGACGTTTCATCCAGTCCCAAACATGCGCAATGGGGGACAGATCCGGAGATCTTGCTGGCCAGGGTAGTTGACTTACACCTTCTAGAGCTCGTTGGGTGTCACGGGATACATGCGGACGTGCATTGTCCTGTTGGAACAGCAAGTTCCCTTGCCGGTCTAGGAATGATAGAACAATGGGTTCGATGACGGTTTGGATGTACCGTGCACTATTCAGTGTCCACTCGACGATCACCAGGGGTGTACGGCTAGTGTAGGAGATCGCTCCCTACACCATGATGCCGGGTGTTGGCACTTTGTGCCTCGGTCGTATGCAGTCCTGATTGTGGCGCTCACCTGCACGGCGCCAAATACGCATACGACCATCATTGGCACCAAGGCAGAAGCTACTCTCATCGCTAAAGACGACACGTCTCCATTCATCTCTTCATTCACGCCTTTACCGACATCACTGGAGGCGGGCTGCACGATGTTGGGGCGTGAACGGAAGATGGCCTAACGGTGCGCGGGACCCTAACCTAGCTTCATGGAGACGGTTCCGAATGGTCCTCCCCGATACCCCATGAGCAACAGTGTCCCTAATTTGCTGGGAAGTGGCGGTGCGGTCCCCTACGGCACTGCGTAAGATCCGAGGGACTTGGCGTGCATCCGTGCGTCGCTGCGGTCCGGTCAGAGGTCGACGGGCACGTGCACCTTAAGCCGACCACTGGCGACAACATCAATATACTGTGGAGAGCTTACGCCCCACGTGTTGAGCAATTCGGCGGTACGTTCACCTGGCCTCCCGCATGCCCACTATACGCCCTCGCTCAATGTCCGTCAACTGCACATACGGTTCACGTCCACGCTGTCGCGGCATGCTACCAGTGTTAAAGACTGCGATGGAGCTCCGTATGCCACGGCAAACTGGCTGACACTGACGACGGCGGTGCCCAAACGCTGCGGAGCTAGCACCATTCGACAGCCAACACCGCGGTTCCTGGTGTGTCCGCTGTACCATGCGTGTGATCATTGCTTGTGCAGCCCTCTCGCAGTGTCCGGAGCAAGTATGGTGGGTCTGATATATATACACATATATATACACATATATATACACACATATATATATACTTTTTTCTTTGCAATTAAGAAATTTTGAAAGCATGAGACTGTCCAGTACTCTACTTTTGTGTATTACCCTTTTTATTTAACACAAGTGTAGAAAAGGTTAGTACTAGCGGCGATACATTTAATGATCTCTACCCCGATGTATACTTTAGCCATCATTTATTCGTGCCACATGATAAGTGATTTTGTTGAAAGCCTTAAGTTAACCACGAGCTATTAACTGAAGAGAAATTCATGTCTTGTTTTAATGCAATTTGTCAGGCTTCTAGATTTCTGGCTCCTTTGATGTGACTACGTGACTTTCATCCACGTCTTCTTCTCTCCCTCCATTCCCCGCCTTCTTTTACAAACCCTATTCCTTCTTTGTGAAGTCTGTTGTGTACCGGTGTGAAAAAACATCTGCTACACGCGAAGCAACTTCTTGAGTATAAATCTATCCTTAACAACTTGGTCCCAACTTTTGCTGTCATGTTGGAGACAAGTTTATTTCTGCATCAAGGGGTTATTGCTACTTGAAGCTTTGTGTTGCTGCCATCGAAACTTAGAGCACGACAATGATTATTTATTATGCTATTTAGTTTTAGTATTTCAAATGTACAGTTATTTTCTATTTTACTGAACACGATGTACATATTTCTTATATGTTTCAAATGGGAAGGTGTTTGTCATTGAGCGCTAGTAGGTAAGCAACCAATGGGAGTCCTACGGTGTTGTCGTATTACATTCCCGCTAAGTGATATGTGAGGAGCTATTCGCGCTAACACAAAAATTCAGATTTCGCCAAAACTGATTCACGTGGAAAGTACAGAGTAATGTATTTAACACAACCATGAAAAACCCATATTTTTAGCTCCAATAGCTTTTATAATACAAATAAATAAACCACTATTACATGTATTATAATTCACCGCGACGTCAGCACTGTATTAATATCATTATTGGTTGTCATGTATGCGTGTACGTATATTTGTATCTACTCAGAAGTGAAACGTAAATGTTTGACATGACGTCATAAAAGAATACTTTGAATAAGCCAATTCGAGCGAGAGGAAACAAATTTCATGCTGCCCTGGCAGAACGTATCTGGTCACATTATATATTTGTTTATGAATGGTTCGTAATCTCTATTTACACTAGAGAGTTCAAAGTGGTTGGTGTGTATGTATGTACATATACTTTTAATTACTCAGAAGTGAAATTTAAACTACCGACATGACGTGATAAAAGAATTACTGTGAATAAGTCAGGGTCTCATTTTTATTTTCTGTTTCCGGAAAACTTTTAAAAAACTTGTACACCTTAAAAGTAGTACTTCGAGCCTAACTTCGCAATACCCGCCTTTTCCAATCACCACTAATTTCAATGCAAGAAGCTATTGCACTATTTATCTCTTACTCTACTGTTGTGTAAACAGCAACTGAATAGTATTGATCTGAACTCTCCGAATTTAACACCTTGAGCTAAATATATGGGGTTTATATGGCTATGTTAGATATATTACTCTACCTTCCACATGGATCAATGTTGGCAAAATCTCAAATTTTGTCTTAGCGCGAATAGTATTTCATACAGATTGATTAGGTCGGCGGTCGTCACACATCACTTAGCGGGAATGCAATAGGACAACACCGCAGCACTCCCATTGGTTGCTCGGCTAGTAGCGCTCAAGGACGAACACCTTCCCATTTGAAACACACAATAGAGATATTTTCTTGTTTAGAATTGGATAAAAGCTTTGTACATATTGTAGTACTATTTTATTTATCATTCCTACAATATGATCTGCTAATTTTCTGCTTTGTAATGAAGTTACATTAAGGAAACTGTGGGTGATAGAATAGAATTGAGATCAAACTGAAATATTTCTATTTTATGTGACAGGTTCACAATATTCATATATGTCTGCTATAACAGAAAAACAGATGTTCATTGTGAAATAAGTGTTCATTGACTTATCAGTTCGTATACTCTTTATGGTATACTTTTATGGCTGCATAACTAGCTTTGCATTGCATTGCATTATCGAATTTTCACCTAATTATCGGAAGCCACGGCCAGCTAGTAGCAGGGTAGAGCCAGACGGGAAGCATTCGGGCCAAGCCTACCCATTTGTTTGGTGTCACTAACTGAAGGGATCGCAGGCCACTGTGCCGACTGTTTCCCCTCCTCCTGAGTTCTGGAACTTCCAGGATATTTCATCTACCCCGGAACTTTATAGATTGGCTATCTGGTCCTATATAAGCGACGCCTCTGCCCTTCTGCTGGGGAAGGTCCTCCGCTGACGCCCGGAAGGAGAACTGCAGTTGAGGCAGAGAAGGATTCCTTGGGTCCGATCTGCCAAATACATAGGTGTCCGACTGGACCGCGGCCTCACATTCACCCCACATGCCCGTGAAAAAATCAACCTCGGTCATGCAGCGCTTAGGCAGTTGTACCACATATTCCGATCGACCATGCCCACTCGCCTGAAACTACGGGTGTATCGTGCGATCATCCCGTCTCTGATCCTGAATGGATACCAGGTCTGTGGATCGGTGGCTCGTACCACCATCCGCAGACTGCAAGCCGTGCAGAACAGGGTGCTTAGGATGATCTACGATACTGAACGTATGTTTCCTTCACACATCCTACACACCCCTTCTGGCATACCTTACGTTGAGGGCGTTGTGCGTGAACGCTCGCGCACATTGTATGCCAGGATTACATCCCATCCCAACCACCTAGTGAACACACTATGGCAATATGACCACCGTGTGCCCAGGAGGAGAAAGAGCTAGCGCCTCCCCAAGGACGCCCTTGGGTGGTGAGACCAGCCTCTCATCCCCTCAAAACTACACTCTCTCCCGGCCACACTAGGGCTGGATCTGGCCTGTCGGCTGACCCCCCTGTGTGACCCCAATGAGAACCACAACCTAAACGGTCCCCAACCACCCGACCTCTCGCTCCTGGCCCCGCCACACTGGACGGACACTGCAACGCAAGCTGCTCTAGCCTGGCGGTTTAGGGCACCGGCCTCCTACTAGGAAGCTCATCCCGCCGCCAGGAGCACTAGCAGAGGCCGAATCAGGTCCATCAGTTAACAAGGACATCCAAGCTTTGGAGGAAAGACAAATCCTATAAGACCACACGGGTAAATCCGCATAGCGGATAGGTACCGTGGTGCTCTACCCACCGTCCGGGAGCACCCGGACGACCTGCTCTCGCTCTTGGCTCTTAGCTGGGAGAGTTCAGTTCTTGGCGAGCAGCCGTAGGAGCGCCGTGCTAGTGTACGGACGAGAAGACTGTGTACGTGCTTCAGAGGAGTTGTACGTAACTGTGAGCATGCAATGGACCTGTGACAGACGAACTGGTGAATTGTAATTGTGTGTGCTACGTAATTCTATGCAATCGACAAGTGTTCCTACTGTAATTCGGTGGAAATAAAGAACATTTTGAGTTTGTGCAATTGGACTTTTAATTTCACGAACCCACAAAGTCACAATATCTACGCACCAAGTGAAATTACCTAACTTTATATTCCGCGGGCAGACGCACCTTACAAGTGGTATACTTACCTGCCGTTAGATGGAGGCCTGAAAGCTGTTGTCAGCACATCAAGTACGATTGCATGCTGCTAGGGGAATCGTATATAAACTCGCTCCATCAGCGACGCTATTGATGACGTCAAATTTTACGCGGTAAAATTACAGATAAAACTCAACACCGTGTATGTGTAAATCTTGCAGTAGTCGCGTGATCTACATATGTTGACCACCTATGTTTCGAATTGTTCTAGGTTCTTCAACTTGTGCATTGCGCACGCACTCCCGCTTCTTAGCAGCTGATAGACGCGCTTTGGTCTTCACAAACAGTACAGATGTATTATTTTATCTTGACAGGAATCCTGTGCGGTTGGGATAAGTAGCAACTGTAGTGGGGATAGTGCACCTATCGCCACAATGCGTCACTCGCGTAAGATTACGAGAGGGGAGGGCGCTGCATAAGGTGTCTAAAAACAAATTTCACTCTCGAAGCCAGTTTCTGCAGCTCTTATAAACTATGTTGTAATTCTTACTATGGTAGTAATCTCCATGCTTTTGTTGGATCTTAAATAGTACATAGGCATTTGGAACAAAACCCTGTTCTCCTCCAGCAGCATGATAAAAAACTGTCGGCTTTTCAATATCGCTGCAGAGTCCCTGTAACGTATTTCACTCCAGACATATGATCCAATATGTGCTGTATTTATATAAGTTTCATCCATATAAACTTCGTCTTCGATATCTCGGAATATTTCGTAAATACTTAAGGCTTTCTGCACGTACGGTGCGATGTTCGATTAAAATTTGTCTGTCACGCTTAGTGCTTTTTTTTTTTCCAAATAATCCTAGCTTCAAAAGAACTTTTCTTAATGTTCAGACACTGCCTTGGAAGTGAGTAGAATTTTTAGCTTCATAAGCACTTTCTTCAAAGATGGTGTTTGTTTTTCTGTGCTTTAAAAATTATTCATATTTCGCCTAACTACTTCTGAATTAAAACATCCAAATTAGATTTTGTGCATGTTCTTAATCTTTGTGTACTGGGCATAGAGAAGGACGTTGTTGCACTAGCACCAATGGCTTTTCTTTCCTTAATAACTCTCCTAAACTGCTTTCAGACACAACTGTTGCCTCAGATACCCTTACCCAGATTTTTAGAGCTGACCCAGACCTTTGTTTTCTTTATATAAATCTATGGATATTGGTTATTACTTCCCGTATTTTAAATGTAGCACTTTATTTCCTAATGTGCTGCTAGGAGGCGTCATTTATAAATGCTCTCTTGGAACCAAGAGACAAGCACATTTTTGAAACAAGCTGTAGTGTTACCGAGTAGCTCTGCACGTGTTTATTTGCTCGCAACTTGTACGCAACTGACCTGCCCTCCCCTCCAGTTGTAACCGTTCTGAGGTGGACTCGCCCAGATACCACTGCGCATCGCTCTGCACTTTTCAAGATAAAAAAATACATCTGTTCCTCAGTTGTTATTTAAAGTGACACAGGCTTTTAGTGTTGACGGCTGTCTTACGTTGGTCTACCACTATAGACCACGCGCCTACTACAGGATTAAAATAACTCTTAATGTGATTTAATTATATTAAGTTATTAAATTTGCGCATTAATAAGTTTCGGAAATTGTTGCCTATTTTCATTTTAAACGCAAGTGTTTTTCTAGTACGTGTCTTAATTGTGGATTAGTGCAAAGCAGTCTATTTTTGTTTTCTCATTACTTTACTGCTTCTGTTGCGATTTTAATTGGTACCTAGTGATAATACGATTACAGAGTAAATGTCCAATTAAAACACAAAAGACTTCTGTATTATGAGCGAGCTACTGCAGTTTAAACCTGCGCCAAAACTTATAAAATAGGACAGAGCTTATTCCAAAAGCTTTGCAAGGATTTTCAGTCGTTTAGTACTTTATCTATTTTTTTCATTTTCTTTTTCTGTGCCAGCACTAGCCGTGCAACTTTCCGCTCTTTACTAAACGCTATTTGTCTCTTCTCTATTTTAGTTGGGTTCAGCTTGACAGGTTGGTGATATGTTAGCTATACATTTTAGAAAGTAAATCCGCTAACGCAAGAACAAAAATAACAAATGACGCTGCATATGAAGGTTCCAGGGAAGAAACCAGGTCATTTTTTTCCTCAAAATGAGTCCGACATGTCATTCGATACTCCATAGGAAGTACCATCTTTAAAAGTTCCAAGGCGTGTCTGTAAAATAAGATCTCCAAGGCGCTGGGAGATCCGGCAACACTGGCGTCTAGCTTGGTTTCACCCCTTCAAATACCCCCCAGTGAACCCGTAGCAACCATTCGTCTCGGCTGGGCAGCCGTTTGCGATGGAGCTTTCGCTGCCAAGTGTGTGTTGCGTGCGGTGATACGTTTTTTGACTGCCAAGGACACTACCCCTAATAAAATTCATCGTCAGTTATGTACAGTCTATGGGCCAGAGTGTATGGACTTCAACAACGTGCAAAAGTGTGTCAGAGAGTTCAAAGACAGACGTACAAATGTCCATGAAGAACAGCGTTTTCGTCGGCCTTCGGTTTCAGCTGAAACAATTGCAAAAGTGGAGCAAGAAATGCTTAAAGAACGGTGTATGCCAGTTCGCGAGCTGTGCGAACTTAACCCTGAAGTCAGTAAGACTACAATTGACAAGATTTTGACCGAACATTTGCATTTCGCATACTATACAGACAACGGCAGATCTCCTGGCCCAGTTTGGATGGGAAGTCTTCACCCATCCCCCTACAGTCCAGACTTAGCACATAGTGATTATCATCTGTTTCCTGAGTTTAAGTCACACCTGGGTGGAACACATTTCCAGATCGACGATGATATGAAAAATGAGGTTGAGTGCTACCTGCGCAACTTGGCGGAAGAGTGCTATGACAGGGGTATACAAAAACTACCACAGCGCATGCAAAAGTGCATCGATCGCAATGGCGATTACGTTGTAAAATAGCTGTAGCATTCATTGACAAAAAACATGTTTTCTATATTAAATAAAATTGGGGACTTTTTTTACGGAAACTCCTCGTATGAAACAGGGAAAAATACTGGTTAGTCATGGGGTTTTTTTGTCATTTAAATTTTGGCGTCCAGGGAAAGCACCAGGTAAGTCAATTTTTCCCGCGAAAGAACTCTGCAAGTCATCTTTCTGCCAACAGAGACAGTGCAACATCATTAACTCTTCTTTGTGCTTCTGAAACAGTCATTCCTACAATGTGATAAGAATGTTTGTCTTTTGAATTTGAATCAAAGTATGGAAAACCCCAAGCATGATTACAAATTCAAGAATCAAACCTTCACCGTTTATGGTTGTGAATGTCTGTCAGAAAATGGTGAATGGCTGGAAAAAAAATTACATCACAACTGTGTGACGAAATGTCCATTTCAGACACAGCACCTCAAGAAAATTTGCGCCCCATCCGACCACCCACGTCTGTTGAACTGGAGAGCTACCTACGAGGGCTCCACAATAAATAATGATCATAATTTATACGGTCATAATTTTTCGCACTAAAATTCAATGTTATTATATTCTGTTAGCTTAGAGTGAGACAAAGACACCGCAGTAGTTTCATTGTTGGTACGCCTGGTTGTGCCTGTGAGAACCAAGCAAGCTCTGACATACTCACTATCGCCTACAAATGCCATAGAGGTAACACGCGAAGAATAATATGCGGCTTTCAAATTCTGCTTTCGTCTCAATAAATCTTCAATTGAGGCCTATAAAATTTTACAGGAGGCCTATGGAGAGTCTATTTCTACCTACAGCACAGCTCGAAGGTGGTTTAAAATGTTTAAAGAGGAAAGACAATTTCAAAGGAAGGTGGAGGTGGTGCTTCAGTTACTGCTGTTACTGAAGTAAACATCAACACTGCTGCTGTCATTATGAGAGAGGATCAACGAATTACCTTAAGATCACTTTCTGAAATGCTGAAAATTTGATTGGGTACCACCCACACGTTGGTGACAAAAATATTACACATGAGACGTGTTTGTGCGCGATGGTTTACAAGACTGTTTATTCCCGAAAAAAGGACATTCGCAACAGTTCTGCATGTAATTAAAGTTGATGTTAGAGGAAGATCTAGAGTTTCTTTCAAACGTAATCACTGCTGATGAAACTTGGCTACATCATTTTCATCCTGAGAGCAAACAGCAAAGCTCAGTGTGGAAATCTCCTTCATTAGCAACCCACAAAAAAAGAAAAAGTGGTTGCTTCTGCAGGGAAAGTTATTGTCATCTCATTCTTTGATATTCATGGAATGGTTTATCAGCATGATGTGACTGCACACACATCAGTAACTGGGCAACACCACAGGGATGTCCTGAAAACATTGCAAGTCCATATTAGGCGCAAAAGACCACATTTCCGTGAAGCAGGCTGGATGATGCGCCACAATAGTGCGCGGCCGCATATTGCCAATGTTGTTGCTGAATATCTTGCAAATATCAACGTGAAGTGTATCCCCCACCCTCACTATAGTCCGGATTTAGCCCCATTGGACCTTTTTGTGTTCCCTAACTTGATGAAACGTCTTCGTGGGAGGCATTATCCCACATCAGGAGCAGTTGTGAAGGCTGCGGAGGCTATTTTGAAGGATCTCTCAATATAGGTTTCCAGCATGTGTTTGAAGACTGGCAGAAACGCTGGGACAAGCGCAGTGCATTCAGGACAGACAATTTTGAAAAGAAATATCAAAATTATGAGGATGAGTAAAGGTACGTTGTCAGAAACGGTCCTCGTATCATGATCTATAGTATGAGATCCTAGGTCTGTACTTTTACATACTTCCTCTCCAAACACAGTTGTCTTACATATGTATTCATTTGAACTTGAAATGACAGCTCTCCGCAATTTGCATTACGTAATGAGTAACCTCGGGCAATAGCGTAATTCTCTGCCGTTGTGTTTTGACGTAGGACGTGTGTTTTCAGTGTGCGTTTATGTTTGATAATATCCTTTATTGTCCACAATCCATTGTATGAAACCTAGCCTTTGGCTTCGTTTATTACATAGTCTAAAGTACTGTTTGAAGAAGCTGAAATGCCCAGACTTTCACATGTTTTCATCATTTATTCCTATAACTTTTATACTCATGCGTGCTTCGTGTGTTTCTTTGGAGGAATTTAGAATATTTTTACTTCTAGCAAATAACAAATAAACAAGGTGAATGCATAAAACAGCCAAGGAAATACTACACAGCCGGAGATTCAAATACAGGCACGTTCCCTTTTTCTAAGGATGAAGCTGCTTCACTATAATTTCGCGCCTAATGTGTATAGTACCTAAACCACAAGCTACAACATTTAATTGCTGGGTTTTCAAAAATCTACAGTGGCCCTATATCCTGGATTGGACAGCTTCTGTAAAAATTGTTCATATTAAATATAATTTTTCTGCCCTGAGAATGAGTTACTTCATGTTTGTTCTAGACGTTCTCGGGCTTCGAGCCAGGTAAGCAGATGTTGAGACATCGACGTTTCGGGAGCGTACATCTCTCCCATCTTCAGGAAGCTCGGAGGCTCGAAGCCCGAGAACGTCTAGAACATATACGCCGCCAGGAAAGATTCAGGTCATATTTTATGTTTGTTGATCGAAAAATCACTTGTCCCAGCTTCGAGGGACATATTCGCCAACTAGGATCACAAACAATGGATGAAAGATATATGTATAATAATAATTTAATGTATTATTAACAATATTTCTATTGGAGTTCAACACAGGACTTAACTATGTCATTCACTTTAACAAAACATCTCGACTCTGAAAACTTCTAAAATTTAACTCTTGTCTCAAACTGCATGACTTCTGTTTTAATAGTAGGTGCATCATTTATTTATGCTTGAAATAAATGTTATGAGGAAAGAATGGTGTTGTCTTTCAGGCTTATCTATTCTGAATGGTTGAATGTTGCGTGTAACCATAACATGTGAAAGATAAAAAGTGCATCGCTCGCGTTATAAGTATCATAGAGACTGAATTTTTGTACGGTTATGACGAGAAAATAACATTCTTTGTTTTGGTTATTATCAAGAAGCAAAAGGGATAATAAGATTAGATGGACAAGAATCAGAACCATTTCTGATGAACAGAGGAGTTAAACAAGGAGATAGTGTCAGCCCACTCTTATTTATTACTGTGATACATGAAATATGGGAAATTTTGAAAAGAATAACAGCAAGAACTATGATATGATATAGAAATTTAAGACCAGTTTGGGCACAATCGTTGATATATGCTGATGACGTCGTATTAATAGCAAATAGTAATAATAATTTACAATTAGCGCTAAAGAATGGAAAGAAGAATTAACTAGAAAAGGTTTAGAATTAAACATCCCAAAAGTAAAACCATGTATATAGGAAGGACCGAAGAAGAAGTTAAAATTAAATGTAATGATGAAATCTTAGAACAGGTAGACAGTTATGAATACCTGGGTACAATTATAAATAAGGATGGAAAAACAGAACAGGAAATTTTAAACAGAATAAGAAAGGCCAATTCGGTCTACTATCAGATTAATAATACTATTGTGGGGAAAAAGGAAATAACAAAAGATACAAAAATTATAGTATTTGAAACAATAATACTTCCAATTCTATTATATGGAGCAGAGAGCTGGAAACAAAAAAGCAAAATAACAGCTATAGAAATGAGATATTTAAGACGAGCTGTGGGGAAGACAAGAAGAGATATGATTAGAAATGTAACAATAAGGGAAGAGTTGGGTACACACTCCGTTAAAGAAATATTGGAAAAAAGACAACTTAAATGGTATGGACATGTACTCCACATGTCAAAAGAAAGAAAACCCAAACAATATTTAGAAGCAAGACCAGAAGGTAAAAGAATTAGGAGAAGGCCACGCATGTTGTATCAGGAATACATTGAGAAGTTGGGGAAGGATAGAGGGAAAACCATGACAGAAATGAAGAGAATGTTAATGGACCGAGAAAAGTGGAGGAAATGGGTAGAAGAAGCTTGTACTCCACGCTTAACGGCACAAAGGAGTTAGAGAAAGAAGAAGAAGAAGAAGATGATGAAGATGATGAAGATGATGAAGATGATGATGATGATGATGATGATGATGATGATGATGATGATGATGATGATGATGATGATGATGATGATGATGATGATGATGATGATGATGATGATGATGATGATGATGATGATGATGATGATGATGATGATGATGATGATGATGATGATGATGAAGTTATTAATTTTCAAATATTTATCCGCAACATTTTACCATGTGAAGATAAAACGTGCATCTCTGGCATTCTAAGTATCGCAAAGACAGGAAATTTGTGCCGTCATGATCAGAAAATAAAATTATTTCTTATTATATTGTGACTTTGTATGTTTGCAGAACTAGAAGTCCAATTTGCTGAAATTCTAAATATTCTTTATTTCCGTAGAAATGCACTGTTCAATTCTCACGTAAAAACATTACATCACATATACAACACAATCTTCCAAGGTCATGACAGCACCAAACAGTGTTCGGTTTACAACTTCAGCTCTCGTTACGACACTCTCAGCTGTTCTCTGCTACCTCTCCCGCGACTGTTTTACAACTCTCGTGTTACACAACATGTGTTCACAATTACGACTGTCTGCTGGCGTGTCACTCTCTTATGCATCTCATTCATAAATTCGAGATATTTCTCGGACAGCAAGGAAACCGAAAATTCTTTCACCTTCCAGAAGCGTAACTTAATCTATGCTGGAAAGTCTTTCATCTCTGTGATACACTATCCGTCACTTGTTTGTCGGCGCTATCGTTATTTGCCGGGTCTTTGTGAACGCTAGCCGCCTATCAGTTCCTTTGTTTAAACAAGCCGCGCGATGGTAGATAACAGCTCGTGAAAATAAGATTGGCATCCGTCATTTTAAACATTTTTCCAAGCGCAATTAATTCATATAATGTTCTCAGTTCAGGTGCGTGAGATGCCTGTACCACACTCGGCAGCGCTGGTAGGAGAGGCAAGCTTAAAATCCGCTGGAGACAGGAGTACGGCACACCTCCATAAACATTTAACTTTTGTGAATATTATAGTAGACTTGGATATCACATTCTATAATTTTTATTTTGTTTCTAGACTTAATAAGTTTACATTTTAGCTTCCTATATGTAATTATATTTGCTTATAGTCTATGTGATGTCGGAAGGATTTATGACAATGGAATATGCCATTCATCTTAGTTTTCACGATGACAATTACACAGATGCGCATTTAAAATTAAATACATGAATGCTTTCTTCTATGGAAACCCACGTCTATCAAAATAACTTTGATGGCTTTAATAGCACAAAATATCAAAGAGTGCGATAAGTGGAATGCTTTTCACGGCACTTTTTTACATATTTTCATTACCGGCAATCACATTGCACTTCCAACAGAATAAACTGATATTTCAAATATTATTGAAAATTAATTGACTGTAATAAAAGGTTTATACCTCATGGATTTTGCACCAATCAATGACACTTATCCAAACTGGCGTGTTTTTCCAATGCCTGCAATACGTAAACCGCCTCGCCGGTCTATTTTCTTCCGCGTTACCATTTTTTATAAAGCTCGTTCTTTGTCATGGTATCAATCATTAAAAACAGCCTCCCTTCTCTGTATGAATAAATCATAAAAAATAACAGATCAAATCCTCTAATCGACGGTGCACAAGATACACTGTGTTAATTTTTATTTGTAATTTTACCACACAAAATTTGACGTCATCATTAGCATAGCTAATGGAGCGAGTTTATATACGATTCCCCTAGCGGCATGCAAACGTACTTGATGTGCTGACAACAGCTTTGAGGGCTCCCTCTACCGGCAGGTAAGTGTTGTGACTTTGTGGGTTCGTGAAATTAAAAGTCCAATTGCACAAATTCAAAATGTTCCTTATTTCCACCGAATTACAGTTGAAACATAGTTTCCCCACAATGTAACTTCATTACACACAAGAAAATTAGCAGAACGTGTTCTTGGAATGAAAAATAAATTAGCGTTATATTATGTACAAAGATTTTATCCAAGTCTAAACAAGAAAATATCTCCAGCACATAGTCTAATGTGTCCATTTTCTTATATTTCCTTTCTCTATTCACCTTAAACGCTGTTTATTGTGAGAAGGTATGCCTGAGGTCTTTCTGTCGTAACATTAAACTACATTTATTTGTCTTTATCTTGTTGCTACCTTTGCTTACATGACACCCTGGTCTTCTGTTCTGTCAGATAGCTCTTAACCTCCATGCCTCATTGTTACTTAATTAGCCCCTTTCTCCCCCTCATCTTCCTTTCTTATAGTCTTTATATTTCTTGCCCATATTTCTTTTACTCTCTGGAAGAACTCACCAATACTTCTTACCTTCTTTTCCTCCTTTCCTCTTAGCATTTTTATAGCTATTATCCTCTTCTCTGCTTTCTCCCATTTTTCCTCCCAAACATTTTGTCTCCATATTGCCAACCCTTCGCATTCTGTTGCATAGTGTTCTATGCTTTCTTTTCCCCCACACAATTCACAAAGTCCCTTTTCCCTACCTCTTACCTCTCTTAGAAATATTGTTCCTGTTCTCATCCAAGCTAGCCCTTCTCTCTCTTGCCTATTGCAGTAATCTACACATGCTTCTCTTCCCCAGTTTCATTTTATTTGTTTGTAAGGTTGTAATGATTTCATAATTTCTAGACTTCCCTATATTTCTTGCCTTTATATATTTTCTGTTCGCCACTTTACCAATTTACCCACGTGGCTTTTATTCCTTTCCTCTAATCTCCATATATCTCCCGTTCCTATTTTTTCCATACTTCCTCCTATCTCTGCCCAATAACTATATCAGGTCTCTAATTTTTTTTCTGTCTCATGCATAATTTCATAATTTCCCTTCTTCTTTGGCCAAGCATTTATGCACTAACGTTTTAGTACTATGATACTTATTGTCTGAGCACATCTAAGTTGAAAGAAGTAAACCTATACAGGGTTTTCCCTGTATTTTATAAATGCACCGTATGCCTTCATTTTTATTCAGCCAAACTTATGCTGGTTCTTCCAAATTAGGTGTAGAAATTTAATAGAGAAATACACAAGAGCGTGCGCGCATGTGTTAGGCAGCACCACTCTTATCAAGGTGATCCGGGTTCGATCCCAAGTGACCGCATGGGAGATTTGAGAACAACGTGGTGCAGGTGTGGGATTCCGTCTCCCCTATCATCATTCCACTACTTGCTCCATTATCATCTTTCCTTTACTTAATTTCCCCCTCATTCTGTATCATTCACTTCGACACTCTCGTGCCAGACATCAGGCTGATCACTCCCCTAAGGTAATCTGATTCAGAGTTTCCGCTTCTGAAGAGTGATCTCCCCCAGTCCTCACTTGTGGGTCCTGAGATTAGAAGTCCGACACATGGGGAGGGTAAACAGTTAAAGAAGAGCATGTATGTGTATATCTGTGTTCAAACAACATAAAACTGAAATTACGGTGGCTAAAGCTTCAACATCTTTCAAAAATATCATCTGAGGGTTTTCAGGAAAATTCATTCGAAATTGACATATAACAATGGACATTTATAATTTCTTGAAAAAAACTTATATGAATATGATTAGAACAAGACATATTTAAGATATTCCCCTGCCAAACAAAATGGAAGTCACAACCGTTAAAACCCCTTTTATCAAATTAAAACAGATAGTATGTAGCATGAATAAGATCAAATATCACACATCAGATATCGCCAAAATGCAGCATACAACGAGTTGAGATATTTTCGCTTATCATACTTGTTCTTATGTCTTGACACAACTAAGTTATATGTAGAGAAAAATCTGACTGTCAGTGTTTTATATCGGCAGTCAATGACATTGAAGAGACGTTTCACAGAAATTGCGGTAAGAATTAGCTTTTGTCTTCAATGCCAAGAGTGCTGTTACTACATCTAATCTGTTATCGTTGCCATCATGGCTTTGCTGTTCAACAATGTCACAAAGCTCTTTGTAACAAAGAAGCAAACCAAAATCACAAGTAATATCACTGGTTTTAAATGCATTTATTTGTTTAGATGCTGCCATTACATGATTTAAATCACATATACTTGATTTAGTAACTAGCCTAGAAGCTTCAAACAAATGATATAGCTTTTATGGTTATTACATCATCAGTTTCTTTTGTCATAATGGAGTTTAATTTAGACAAAGGCACACGGCAGCAAACTTTTAGATTCTCTTCTACTGATTCTCTTAACACTGGGATCCATGATATGCAGAAGTGAACTTACTCTGTTTCCAAAGTAACCACTTTCTAATATTTCACATTTGGTTCGTCAGTTCGTCAGCTCGTCAGCTCGTCAGCTCGTCAGCTCGTCAGCTCGTCAGCTCGTCAGCCCGTCAGCTCGTCAGCTCGTCAGCTCGTCAGTCCGTCAGTCCGTCAGTTCGTCAGTTCGTCAGTTCGTCAGTCCGTCAGTTCGTCAGTTCGTCAGTCCGTCCGTCAGTCCGTCCGTCCGTCAGTCCGTCCGTCCGTCAGTCCGTCCGTCCGTCCGTCAGTCCGTCCGTCAGTCAGTCCGTCCGTCCGTCCGTCCGTCCGTCCGTCCGTCCGTCAGTCCGTCCGTCCGTCAGTCCGTCCGTCCGTCAGTCCGTCCGTCAGTCCGTCCGTCAGTCCGTCCGTCCGTCAGTCCGTCCGTCCGTCAGTCCGTCCGTCAGTCCGTCAGTCCGTCCGTCCGTCCGTTCGTTTGTTATTTAGTAAGTTAGTTTGTTTGTTAGTTAGTGAGCCACAATTTCTTGATTGAAATTCTAATATTGGATGAGTTATCAATCTGCAATTTCAGAAACAGATATTGCTGTACTTTTACAATCTTGCAGCACTTGTCATCGCAAAATTGATCATTTAAAAATTTTGCGCAGGAACTGAAAGCTAAAAAATAAATCGACAACTGCATCAAAACAGCTGGCAATGTAAACTAGTGAATTAAACCAGCCAGACCAGCGTGTCAGTACAGGCAATGGGAACACTTCTAGCTTCTAAATATGGGTGGCTTTCAGTGAGGTATTTCTTGTATTCGATTTTTAACTTTCTCGCATTTCGGAACACATTCTTAAGCCCTGAGGGAGAATACTTTCATGTTAAGGTAATATCTGAGAGTAGCTTACAAGTAGTTCGGCACCTTTTCAGCACCTTCAGTCGGCATAATAGGAGTTTATTCTCTGCACGTTGTGGTATTCAATAAATAACATTTCCAGTTAGCATACGACAAACATTTCCCAGTATCACAGACCAGTCGGATGCTGTGGTGTCTGTTTATTGTTGCACCTTAAGCTGTTTTTTGTCGTTTACGTCCTCCAACGTTAAGTCATATCGGACGATGAATGAAATGGGTGAAACGATGCTCAAATGAGTCCGGGGTCCTTGGAGCTTAGAGTTACCCCACATTCGTCTTCCAGATAAGGTAAAACCGCGGAAGAAACGTTATCCTGGTAACTTTCCCTGACTGAGATTCGAACTCGGGACCTCTTGAACATGAGGCAGACACGCTGCCCCCTACGCTACTGAGGCGGGCTCTTAGCTGTTTTTTCACTGCGCATGATGAAGTCGCTGTACTGGATCTGTTAAGTTTTCAATTTTATTTTTCTTTCCTTAAGTCTGTGAACATTTTTTTTCAGGAATTCTATCTTCATGCTATGAAGACATCAATGTTAAATTAAAGTTTGTAGCACGATTCCTCCGTTGTTGTGGGTTTCGATGCCCCAAAGTTGCGGCGACATATATAGCAAGATTCGTGCATTTTTATATTTCCTTCCTTCCCTCCCTCCCTCCCTCCCTTACTCCCTTCATCCCCTCCCCCTCCTCCCTTCCTCCCCTCCTCCCTTCCTTCCTCCCTTCCTTCCTCCCTCCCTCCCTTCCTTCCTTCCTTCATTTATTTATTGATTAATTGATTAATTAATTCATTTACTTATTTATTGATTAATTAATTCATTTACTTGTTTATTGATTAATTAATTCATTTACTTATTGATTGATTAATTAATTTACTTATTTATTTACTTATTTATTTACTCACTTACTTACTTATTTATTTACTCACTTACTTACTTATTTATTTATTTACTCACTAACTTATTTATTTACTCATTTACTTACTCATTTACTTGCTCATTTATTTGCTCATTTATTTACTCATTTCTTTACTCATTTCTTTACTCATTTCTTTACTCATTTATTTATTTATTTATTTATTTATTTATTTATTTATTTATTTATTTATTTATTTATTTATTTATTTATTTATTTATTTATTTATTTATTTATTTATTTATTTATTTATTTATTTATTTATTTATTTATTTATTTATTTATTTATTTATTTATTTATTTATTTATTTATTTATTTATTTATTTATTTATTTATTTATTTATTTATTTATTTATTTATTTATTTATTTATTTATTTATTTATTTATTTATTTATTTATTTATTTATTTATTTATTTATTTATTTATTTATTTATTTATTTATTTATTTATTTATTTATTTATTTATTCATTTATTTAATTTTACGTCCTCCAACGTTAAGTCATATTGGACGATGAATGGAATGGGTGAAATGATGCTCAAATGATCCCAGGGTCCATAGAGCTTAGAGTTACCCGACATTCATCAAGATTTGTGCTGGTATCTCGTTTTCCGTCATTTGTCTTACTTCGTGGATCTTACCTTCGTCCAAAATATTATGATTTGACGAAGATGTTCCGCGAAGTTATCAGAAAAATCCTTAATTATACCTCGGTCAGCTTTTAATATTCTTCTGTTATATTGTCACTTACGAGCAATGAAAACTCTAAGTTACAAGGATGGTAACGAGTGAATAAATCATTAAGATTTTGAATTTGAGTTTCTATAAGAAATCAATCTTTTGTTTATTTCTTTTAACTCCAAGTCCATTATAATTCTTATCACAAAACTTTATACAGTGATCGGAATTAATCTAATCCTTCAAATTGAACTAACACTTAAATATTTCCGAGCAATTTAAAAAACGTCAGATACTTTCGGCGTTCCACAAATAAAGACGATCTTTTTTCAGTTTCTACACCAAGATTATTTAATTCTTCGTTACTATGGCTACCCATATATTACATTTATATGATCGGGCGATTTACTACTACGTCACTACATAACGTAATACACGGCCAGTCACAAAATTACATATATTTTTACAAAATTTTATTTGTTGTTGTTTTATAGATATCTAAAATTTTAAAACCCTTTTTAAATATACATCAAAACAACTGTAACAAGTTATATTTATGTAGAAATAAATGCTATTCTTAAAAAAGGAAAAATTCGCGAAAAAATCACGAAAAAATGGTAAAAACAAAAACTATTGTCTCTGAGTATTGCACATACTTGGCTGCAATGGTGTATAAAAATGACAGTACATTTACGATTACAAATGGCAAAGGCAGCTGCCTCAGAGACCCCGGAAGCTTCACTCCTCAGCCCATTTTGATGCTGTTGCCCCATCTGGTTCCTATGGAAGCACAGAGTATCACGCGTGACCCAAATGCAATCGCAGAAATAGGGTTGGCAGTTGATTGGAGGACCAATTCTCGCCACATTTCTAGATAAGCTACAACGCTGCAATCTACCTCACTCATGGAGTAGGGAGCGCTTGCAATGCAATATCACTGAACTTATCATCCAGGCTAGTTCCGAACCAACAACCCCGCGTTTGATTACGTCAGCCAGTGTTTCCTGTTTGTTTAATAATTACACAGACTCGATTGACGCAATCCAACCAAATAGATCATTAAGGTAATGATTCGGTGTACCAATATGTGCTAGAGGAATATCTCTTATTACAATTTGGCGGTACAGTTGGTGTAACTGGTATACGCTTGTTTAATTGTCTATTCTAAAACCTTTAAAAACAGAAATAAAATATGAAAGTTTGTATATCATCGAATTAGAATGTTTCTATATCTAGGTCTCTTAGAAATTATATTCAAGAATGTCTTTAGTTTCAACTTTTCTATTAAACCTTAATTACAGGACGTATCGTATTTATTACATTCAAAACTTAATTTTTAAATTCTTCCTGGGAATATATATTTTGAGCTTTATTGAAGCTCACCCCAAACGTTTCCTAATATTAATATCATTGCATGAACTACAAGGCAAGCTATGTCATCTTCCTATCGTCATCATTATTCATGTACATACTTATAAGCTAAGGAACTAACAATATAGAACAAAAGAACACTATCCGCATGATTACTCATTGTTGTATAAATTAACCATTCATAGGTTTACTTTTCTTTGTTTTTCTTGTTAAGCTCTTGTTAATCTCTTTCTTCTATTTCTATACTGATCGCCAGATTAGAATGTGATTGAGAATTAGTAACAACATGGAAGAACACTCTAAATAAATGGGAGAGGATGAGTACGTCATAACGGTTGTCATGGTAACGATTAGAGGGACCAATTAGAGTCGAGACGTTTCCATGACAACGTTAGACACTAAACCTTGGTTGCCGAAATTCTAGCACGTGCTTAACATGACTTGCGGGCGAGCGAGTTACGCAAACGCTGCAGTAAATACAATACCTAGGTATTTATTTCTCTTCGGATAACGCTGCATAAACAGAATGCCCTCACAGTTAGAGATCCTGTACTGGCAAGTTACTTTGCATTTTATTTGTGGCAATTTGTCTTGGTTTACGTGTGCTTGAGTCCGTGTATCTGTGCGCGTGTTGTGATCGTTTGCAATTGTGTTTAATGAATGTTTAATTATGTCTAAGTATAGTGACAAGCGAAAACCTGAACGTGCTCGGAATCCAAATAAAATTGTATTTGGTAAAGGTATTCCAATTAAAGGACAGACACGGGAAATAATATGCTCTGTGAGAGAATACTTCGATGAGGAGAAATTCAAAGGGGAGTCTAGTGTGCCATTCTCTAAGTGCTTGATAGGACTTCACGTGCTGTAGGTATCAGTAAGGGCATTAAGGTTAACATTGGGAAAGAAAAGTATTTTAAAGAAGAAAGTTCAACATTGGGGTATAAATTAGAAACTCCCGGGAAACATTATGTAAGCGGCATTTTCCCACTTCAATAAGCATCAAAATGTCACAGGTATGCCTCTTTTGTTACAATGATCTTAACATTGATGTGTTCTTGCATGTGCTAGCGTTTGCATGTAGATCCACGACTGTACTATTGTCTTTGTGTATAGTATTATAAATAATGCTACTGCTAATGCTAATGATAATAATGATAATAATGATAATAATGATAATAATGATAATAATGATAATAATGATAATAATAATGATAATAATAACAATAGTAATAATAATGATCATAACAATAGTATTAATAATTACGATGACGATGACGATGATGTGGTTGATGATGATGGTGGTGGATGGTGGGTGGTGGATGGTGGGTGGTGGGTGGTGGTGGTGCAGGTGGTGGTGGTGGTGGTGATGATGGTGATGATGATGGTGATGATGATGGTGATGATGATGATGGTGATGGTGATGATGATGATGTTGATGTTGATGATGGTGATGATGGTGATGGTGATGGTGATGGTGAGGGTGAGGGTGATGGTGATGATGATAATAATAACAATAATAATCTTAATAATAATAATAAAATACCCATTGCAGTCGCAACTGAGTCACCTTTGCACACGTAATCCTATCGCGCTCTCCACGTGGCAGCAATAAGCGGCAACGTCGCCTCTCTCTCCGTACGAAATGTCAATCACTTTCTAGATTGGCGACCAGTATATTTAATTTCTGGTTGGGAACACACCCACCTATTTTATGACTCCCAATTTATATTGTCACTTTGTGGGTTCGCAGAATTAAACGTCCAAGTTGCAGAAATTCAAAAGTTTCTTTATTTGCGTAGAAATACACTTTGTCCACCAGCAGAATTATGTAACACACACGTACGCCTGCCGCAGGTCCACACTGCACTCAATCGGCTCTTGCCGTACTGAACCGACTCGCCTACCGACCGACCGAAGTGCTGGCTGGCAGTATAAAGCCAGAAGGCTTTTGTTGCGTCCCCAACCGTTAATATTTTTACCGCAGGTAAGGTATTTCAATTGGGATTTGTTTCAAGGTTTTGAGGTAGGAATTTCTTTTGAGGTTACAATTTTTATGTACCTTAAAGTTGTGAGAATGTACGTAATACCTTACACCCTGGTGTTTTAATTTTAAAGTTTATTTGGTTGATAAAATGTTGATGCCAAATAGCTTAGAAGATTATGTGGAGCTCAGCGTAAGCTGTTTTTAGGATTAGCTACTGGGTTATTCGGGTGTCCGCAAGTCATGCGGAGTTCCCGCAAGAGCCTGGGACGGCGTCTAGTGGGGTCATAATCTCCCAATGATCTAGCAAGGCCGCTTCTATATCTGGGTAAACTATCTTAGAATTTTGATGCCCGACGCCTAATTTCATCCTCTACCTAAGGTAGACCCGAGGCTTCGTGAAGCAACCTGGTAGGAAAGTAACGACCCACAGAATATATAGACCGTAGTCCTCTATTCTGTGCACGTTGAAGCCATGGCAACCAGCTATCTGCGGCCATGCCCCAGATCTAGCAGGCATATAGCATCACCGGAATCACCAGTACTCGCAGGAGGTATAACTTCACACCAACTGTCATCGAGCTCGACCCCAGCATTGGATACGGGGAAGCAATTGCTTCCTGCACCATGGACGCTAGGTCCCTGATGCGCTGGCGAAGAGATAGACCTCTATCCAGTTTTACTCCATGGTAGTGGACGGAGTTAGTCCACTCTATCCTTCGGCCTTGGAAGCTGATGTTGGGGCAGTCTGCGGGGGTGAGGCGCTTTGTAAAGAGTATGGCGTGGCTTTCGTCCGGATTAACGGATATCCGCCAACGCCGACACCACTGTTGTGTTAGACGGAGGTGTCCTTGTAAGGGGTTGAAAGGCCCTGATTATGTGTTTGCCTTTGCAGAACAAGAAGCACGTCATCAGCGTATTGTGTCATTTCGACTCGTGTTTCTGTGGGGAAATCTGCCATAAAGACGTTGAATAGGGTGGAAGATAGTACAGAGCCTTCGGGGACTCCGCCTCTGACAGGTCGCAAGAAGCTGTGTATGATGTTGATCACCTGTTTTGGAAGCTCCAGGTGGATCAGTTTGTATAGGAGCCCGGCTTGCCATGTCGTAGAGAAGGCTGACTCGCCTCGTCCAGTGTAGTCCCTTTTATCCACTAATCGCTGGTTCTGGAATTTTCCCGGCTCCTCACGAAGCATCATGGTCTTTCACGATGGCGAGCAAGCTGTCCAGACATTTCTCTGGCTCTCTCTCCCCATTCCTTCAGCGAGTGTTAATCCGCCACACTAGTAGGCGTGGCCTCGACGCTATCTGTCTCTTTCTTTCCTGCCAGCTGGTTTTGTCGTGACTTCGACGATCGGGTGACAATATTGTTACAAGCTGCTAACAACTATTTACTATTTGCGTCTAAACACAATTTTTATTTTGGGACTTTGTGCGGTGAAATGTAGTTCTGCAAGGAACTAAGACGTCTGAACATCCGCTAAGCTGTGAACCAATTAATTACTTGTCCAGGCTAATTATCTTAGCTATACAACTACACTCCTGGAAATGGCAATAAGAACACATTGACGCCGGTGTGTCAGACCCACCATACTTACTCCGGACACTGCGAGAGGGCTGTACAAACAATGATCACACGCACGGCACAGCGGACACACCAGGAACCGCGGTGTTGGCCGTCGAATGGCGCTAGCTGCGCAGCGTTTGGGCACCGCCGCCGTCAGTGTCAGCCAGTTTGCCGTGGCATACGGAGCTCCATCGCAGTCCTTAACACTGGTAGCATGCCGTGACAGCGTGGACGTGAACCGTATGTGCAGTTGACGGACTTTGAGCGAGGGCGTATAGTGGGCATGCGGGATGCCGGGTGGACGTACCGCCGAATTGCTCAACACGTGGGGCGTGAGGTCTCCACAGTACATCGATGTTGTCGCCAGTGGTCGGTGGAAGGTGCACGTTACCCTTCGACCTGGGACCGGACCGCAGCGACGCATGGATGCACGCCAAGACCGTCGGATCCTACGCAGTGCCGTAGGGGACCGCACCGGCAATTCCCAGCAAATTAGGTACACTGTTGCTCCTGGGGTATCGGCGAGGACCATTCGCAACCGTCTCCATGAAGCTGGGCTACGGTCCCGCGCACCGTTAGGTCGTCTTCCGCTCACGCCCCAACATCGTGCAGCCCGCCTCCTGTGGTGTCGCGACAGGCGTGAATGGAGGGACGAATGGAGACGTGTCGTCTTCAGCGATGAGAGTCGCTTCTGCCTTATGCCAATGATGGTCGTATGCGTGTTTGGCGCCATGCAGGTGAGCGCCACAATCAGGACTGCGTACGACCGAGGCACACAGGGCCAACACCCGGCATCATGGCGTGGCGAGCGATCTCCTACACTGGCCGTACACCTCTGGTGATCGTCGAGGGTCACTGATTAGTGCACGGTACATCCAAAACGTCATCGAACCCATCGTTCTACCATTCCTAGACCGGAAAGGGAACGTGCTGTTCCAACAGGACAATGCACGTCCTCATGTATCCCGTGCCACCCAACGTGCTCTAGAAGGTGTAAGTCAACTACCCTGGTCAGCAAGATCTCCGGATCTGTCCCCCATTGAGCATGTTTGGGACTGGATGAAACGTCGTCTCACGCGGTCTGCACGTCCAGCACGAACGCTGGTCCAACTGAGGCGCCAGTTGGAAATGACATGGCAAGCCGTTCCACAGGACTACATCCAGCAACTCTACGATCGTCTCCATGGGAGAATAGCAGCCTGCATTGCTGCGAAAGGTGGATATACACGGTACCAGTGCCGACATTGTGCATGCTCTGTTGCCTGTGTCTATGTGCCTATGGTTCTGTCAGTGTGATCATGTGATGTATCTGACCCCAAGAATGTGTCAATAAAGTTTCCCATTCCTGGGACAATGAATTCACGGTGTTCTTATTTCAATTTCCCGGAGTGTGTTTACTTTACCTTAACACCTAACTTGGCTAATACCTGGACCTCCGATTTTTTTTAATATATTTCCATGTTTTTGTTTCTTGAAAATCAAATACAGGCAAGCTCCACATTGAGTTTATTGCGAATATTTTATAGTGCATGGACATGCATATTTAAGGATTTAGTGCACAATTAACTAATTTGTAGATATTTTTCTTCTCAGCGATGATTCGTTCAAATGTTTATCGCTCCGATATTTCGAGAAGAGAAGGACGCCAGACAAATCCTCTTTTGCTGCTGTTTGTGTAGCACTGTGTGCTATCATACTTCTAAATCCATAAAAGGTCACAGAAAATTAGAATGTCGGTATCAACAATGATCACTTCCTGATTGAAACATATGCCGCTCAACAACTCAAACTATAACAACAATCTCGCGGCAAATATTCAAAGCTCGATGTGTCTGTTGCATCATAAAGCTTGGTATGTTTTTTACAAATATTGCAAAGGAAGCCGTGTGCTGCAGCGATAACAACTCCAAGAGTTAATATGTCATTTTCGCTTAACTTTTAAACTTATTCTAATGTACTGCTATTCGTAACTTCTGAAGTGTGCGCAGTAGAAAAGGGAATAGAACAATGCCGAAGGAGAACGGCTGTAAAGCTGATTTGGTGTGATGGAAACTGAATGATAAATTGTTGGAAAACCTTGTGTAATCAAAAGATGGAAATATAGTAATGTGAAAGTGTGTTTAAACATTACTTGTAATCATTAACCTGTCATTTTATAGAGCATTGCTGACAAGTATGTACAATACCTACCGCCACTTCAAATGCGGCAATAAGTAGGAGTAAATGACTCTGCTTTAATATTTAAGTAGTTGCCTACATTTTCTCTAACATTTATGGTTAAATACAAGATGTAATTACGAGGTGTTTACTCCTCTCTGGAATACTTGCCACTGATTCATATTGCCCCATGAAAGTTCTATGGTAATTAGAAACTCATTAATCCCTGTTTTCAGTCCCATTTCACTTAAGCAATACTCAAATCATAGAACCTGTATCTTGTAGTATCAGATGTTCTGGAGGAATTGCTTCTGTCAAAGAATGTACATGACAGAGTTTTTTGTGAGCACAAATATAACCTTTGCTTACCACATATCCTCCCCATATCGGTTGGATGGATGATGTTCCACCTGCCTTGCATATGTGGGCATGAGGCCGGCAGTCAGGTTGGCAGGATCAGGCCCATTTTGGGCTGTTATGCCATGGGTTTAGTCACAGTAATTAATTGCTACTTACCTCATCTGCATCCCTCTAATTAGTACTGGAAATTGGATCAGTGACCTCCAGGTCAGATATCTCTTTGTTTCACTGAATTCATCTCTAGTATATCTGTGTATAGCATAATTATTAACAAATACCAAATTTAGTATTTAAGTTCATAATCTTTCAAGTATGCATTGTGAAGGTTTTCAGGAAATATCTCAACATAAATCTTACGCGGAAAACGCTTCATTAACTTTTATTTTCTCAAAATTGGCCCTTGTGAATTTTATTAAATGTCCATCACATGTTTAAGATGTTTACATACATTTAGGTGTTTATCTTGAAAATATCTTGTGAAATTATCTTTATTCTGAATGAATATTGTGTACTTGTATAATGGTTAAGCCTAAAATGGGACAAACCGTGCTATACAAAATCAGATATCCCTTTTAAAACATTAGCTATTTCCGAGTTATCCGTTGTTGTTGGTCTTAAAGTTTCATTAATATTGGATTTTTAAATCCATGTCGCATTTCAGTTGTTTCTCTCAGTGTCATGGAACAATTATGGAGTTTTAAGCCCAGAGCTGGCAATAAGGTTTTCAACATTCAACTATAGGTACGCTGGTCTGTCATGGCGTACAAGTGTTCCACAATTGGTGCTTGTGAGAAAAGCCGGTGGACTTGGAAACTCCTCCCGGCCAGGTCCGATGGACCCATTAACCAAAGACAGGTGTGGCCCTCCAGGCATACTGGGGGTTAAAGTGAGTGGATGATTTAACCACCATTACAAGCAAAAAAATTGGTGTCCATTTAAAAAACCCATTACATTTATGCTACTTACGACACCTTATGGCTTCATTGCCAAAGCCTAGCATTTGAAAACAACAACATTACCTTTTATTTATATTTACTTCTATGTACAAGGAGCCCACACCCTTGCAATGTTTACATTTTGTGTTTATACTTATAAAGGAAACAATAACTGTACACTAATAACAATATCACCACTATTTAAAGTTGTATTTACACCAAGGACACTTTCTGGACATCCATTGTTTGTACTGGGCCGCTTCTTTGTCGAAGAACTTACAACTTCAGACCCAACTTCACGGTTCCCACTATCAGCACATGGTTCTTGTGAAACTTTAAGGTTATGGCTATTAGTTTTCCCAGTAAATAAGTATTGGTTTCCACAAAACTTGCTTTTTATGTACACTCTTTTACTACTAGGCATATTTCTGTAATTAAATAGGTAAAATAAGTCATCACTAATGTCAAAAAAGTGCAAATATACTCGTTTGTTTACTTTACACAACAAACAGAGGCACACTAGGAAATTAAGAGCAAGCTGCAGGTCAGCCAAAACATCTCAGTATGGAAAACAAAACTTACCACAAACAATTCTTAAAGCAAAAACAAGAGATACACGAATTTGGATAGAAGGAGACTATTGGAGGACATGGCGAAATGGTATATCTGAATTTAAAGAGCAGCATGCTTAATTAAAACCCTTATAGAACTGATAATTATACAAACAACCTAAATGATGTAATTTTGTTCAGGAAATTTCAGAGAATTTTTAAGCCAACAAACAGAATATGTAAGTTTTTTTTATTTTTTTTTAACATTTCAGAGCATACTATACCGTATTATTTTAGACCAGTGTTATAGATGCCCTACAATAAAAAGAAAAGTCTACAAACAACTGCTCTTAGAAATACAAAAACATTCAAAGTGACAAATAAAACCTTTTCTTCCAGGAAAGGTGAAGAATACTTAATTATTTATTGCAATTACACGACTAATACTAAAATATCCTGAAAGAGAGATTAATAAATATTAATTCTTGACTTTTAATAAGAATTTGCTCCCTGATTATTTCAAGATAAATAAATGTCAGGAAGCTGCAACAATTTATATTATTTTAAATGCATTTTATAGTCTTTAGAGCTTATTTAGCAGATTTTAGTGCAAAGATGCATATATTCATACTTTGCGGTGCATGAAGCATTGTTGTGCTGCTGCCAGAAACCGGAGCAGGCCGCGTGACAGGAGAGAAAGAGACAGAGAGAGGCTCCAGAATGTTCTGCCAATTGTTGTGCTGCGAAAGTTCTCGGAAGGTCTGTAACTTTCTAGAAACAATGGCTAGGGAGGTATAAATACCCGCAAAGTGTTAGAGCGGCAGTTGTTTGTTGGTTATTGCGACAGTCGACGGTTGACGTATACCGCAGTGATATCTTTCATTTTTTTTCGTGCGGTGAAGCACCGAGCCGGCCATGAAGACAGCTGATAGTAAATTTAACGTCTTTTTACTGCACCAGTACTTTTTCTAAATTTCTGCAAACCAGATTTCCGAATCAACGTAATACACATCCGAGATCTACTAATAACTTTTTATTTAGCAACCAAGTTTTAACTTTGCTTCCTATTTTATGCATTTATAGTAGCATATGAAAATTATATCTGGCAAATTTTCATCCATCTCTCCCATCATTTCCTTATGAAGATATTAAATTGTAAGAGTTAGATATTCTGTAGTTATCTTTTAGTAATTTATGGCATGAAGTTATTAAATGATTTTTACACACAAACAAATTTTTAGAACTGCTTGTTTATGATTACCTTGTGTATAAATATTTCTCTCAGTAGATTTGTGTAATTTTATTACAAGGGCTGAAGGATGGTCCTTCTCAAAATAGTCTCCCCTGAATACGATCCACTTGTCCCAGCGTTACTGCCAGTCTCAAACACATGCTGGAAACAATTTTTATAGATCCTTCAAAATCGCCTCCGCAGCCTTCACCACTGCTTCTGATGATGGATAATGCCTCCCACGAAAGCGTTTCTTTAAGTTAGGCAATAGAAAAAAGTCACATGGAGCTAACTCCGGACTATAGAGAGGGTGAGGGATGTACTTCAGGTTGATTTTGGAAAGATATTCAGCTACAACGTTGGCAATATGCAGCCGCGCATTATCGTGGTGCAGCATCTAGCCTGCTTCACGGAAATGTAGTCTTTTGTGCCTGATATAGACTTTGAATGTTTTCAGGACATCCCTGTAGTATAGTACAGTTACTGATGTGTGTGCAGTACAACATGCTGATAAACCATTCCATGAATATCAAGGAATGAGATGTCCATAACTTTTCCAGCAGATGCAACCACGTTTGTTCTTTGGGGCGTTGGTGATGAAGGAGATTTCCACACTGAGCTTTGCTGTTTGCTCTCAGGATCAAAATGGTGTAACCAAGTTTAGTCAGCAGTGATTACGTTGGAAACAAGATTCGGATATTCCTCTAATATCAAATTTAACTGAATGCTACAGATGTATTATTTTATCTTAACAGGAATCCTGCGCGGTAGGGATGAGTAGCAACTGTGGTGGGGATAGTGCACCTATCGCCACAATGCGTCACACGCGTAAGATACGAGAGGGGAGGGCGGTGTATAACGTATCTGAAAACAAATTTAATTCCCGAAGCCAGTTTTGCAGTTCTTATAAACTAAGTTGTAATACTTACTATGGTAGTAATCTCCACGCTTTTGTTGGATCTTAAATAGTACATAGACCTTTGGAACAAAACCCTGTTCACCTCCAGCAGGCATGATAAACAACTTTCGGCCTTTCAATATCGCTGCAGAGTCCCTGTAACGTATTTCACTCCAGGCATATGGTCCAGTATGTGCTGTATTTATATAAGTTTCGTCCATATAAACTATATAAACTTCACTTCGATATCTCCGAATATTTCGTAAATATTTAAGCCTTTTTGCACGTATGGTGCGATGTTCGATTAAAATTTGTCTGTCACGCTTAGGGTTTTTCTTTAAATAATTCTAGCTTCTTCTAGCTTCCTTAATAACTCACCTAAACTGCTTTCAGACACAACTGCTGCCTCAGATACACTTCTCCAGATTTTTATAGCTGTCCTAGACCATTGTTCCTTTTTTATAAATCTATGAATATTGGTTATTACTTCTCGTGTTTTTAAATATAGCACTTTATTTCCTAGTGTGATACTAGGAGGCGTCATTTATAAATGCTCTCTTGGAACCAGGAGACAAGCACATTTTGAAACATCCTGTAGTATTACCCAGTAGCTCTGTACGTTTTTAGTTGCTGACAACTGGTACGCAACTGACCTGGTCTCCCCTCCAGTTGCAACCGTTCTGAGGTGGACTCGGTCCAGATACCACTGCGCATGCCTCTGCACTTTTCAAGATAAAAAGATATATATGTACCTCCATTGTAGCGGTAGGCGATACTGAACATGTCTGAACTTACCTGGTTCTCACAGGCGGAAACCAGGAATACCAAGAATGAAACTAATACGGCGTGTTTGTTTAACACTAAGCTCACAAAATATAATAAGTTTGAATTTTAGTGCGAAAA
This sequence comes from Mantis religiosa, assembly GCA_030765055.1. NCBI lineage: Eukaryota > Metazoa > Arthropoda > Insecta > Mantodea > Mantidae > Mantis > Mantis religiosa. The sequence goes on along the minus strand of CM060956.1, from coordinate 145,804,013 downwards.
ATTATGACCGTAAAAGATTATGACCATTATTTATTGAACAGCCCTCATATGTAAGTATTGAGATGTGTACAAGGTACTAATTTGTCCCTTGCTGTTTCAGAAACGAAGCCTTAATTTTGGCCAATATGATGTATGAGCAAACTTTAGTACGGTTTTCAAACACTCACCATTCCTTTCAACCCGTTTAGTGATTTATTCACCAGCAGGAGTTTGTGAAATATCTTCTTCTGTAATGCTCCTGCGAACTTCATAGATATTCTGTTCGTAGGAGCGTGAGCCTCTGCTGAAATATAAAAAACCATAATTCACCTTTCCCACCCGATCCCCGTTCTCGGTGAAAACCTGTGCCCGGAAATATGAATGTGGGTTTTGTATCTTCTTGCTGCCGACAATGAAGTTGCGACCAGGATTCCGGAAAAACCCTCCCGTCTCCACTCTGTGTTTTATCTGGGGAAATACCCTTTAAGAGTAGCATCACGTTCCATTTTGTGCGTTGACAGAGCGACCAGGTGGCAGGAAGCAAAGTTAGAATTTGAAATGCTGGATATGCTACGTGCTTCGTTTAAACAACTGAACGTCGCACATTTGTATGATGCGGAACCAATACTAATAATTCCTGCTTCATATTTTATATTGTGTTCACTGCATCAAATCCCTGGTGTCGTAGATGCTCTTCCCAGATCAATCATTATCCTCTGTTAGAACTACCTCCCGTAGATTTGTACAGTACACTAGATCGTCACTTGTTTCTATACGTTTGTGATATCTGAAGCTATATATTACTTTGTCTTCAAACATATGTTGTGTTGCATTATTTTGAGTTTCACAAATGTTGCTGCAAGTTTTTCTGAAAACACAAATTCCTCAGTTTACTGTAACTATCGATATTAGTCTTGTGTAGCGGTTACTTCATGCTTCTAAATTTAAAGAAAAATGATTTGGAATTGTTTTGAAAGGATTAATTTGCACGAAAATGAACGTGTAATATTAATCCTCGTTTCACGTAAGCTTGCCCCGTATCTCTTAAAGGTCACGTGACCTTATCACATCTCATTAACTGCTGTTGTGCTGCAGACTGTTTTGCGATAAGAGTTAGTTTGTTATTCAAGATGGTGATATACCTTAATATGTTGGAAGAGAATTGTCAAATTTATATTTGCGTAACTGTTTTAATTAAATATATTACGCAACAGAGTTGATTTATCTGAAATCCATGTTAATTATAAAAGGGTAGAGCTAGACTGAATGCGTCCTACACACGGCTAGTGTGAAAGAACAATTAATTTCCATTAATTGTACCTAATAGTGGTCCGATCTATAAAGCCCGGGCCTTAAAGTACTTACAGCATAGTAAGTCGACATTAAGGTAGTTGCCTCGTGTTTGTGAGAGTTATGAGGTTTACCGGGAAAAACACTAGTCAGTTGGAGAATTTAATGTCATGTTGGCACGTTGGCCATAGTAGCTCAATGGTTTAGAGCGGCTGGACGGAAACCAGAAGATCCGTGGTTTAAATCCCGGCTATGGCATTGAACTTTTCAGTCTGACTCTATTCCTTTCATATATTAATTTATTCCTTTTAACCTTCTTACCTGTTTTCCTTGATATTAAAATGGTATCTGTCTTCCCCTTGCCAGAAAATTAATGTATATTGCCAGACGTCATAACTTCTGTACGTTTCAGACATTCCTTTCAATTCATTTTTCTGATGATGAATGTTGTAATTTGCGTTCTCCGATCTAAAGTCATATCGGACAATGAATGAAAAGGGTGTAGTGCTCAAATGAGTCCGGCTCCATGGAGCTTTGAGTTCCCGACATTCGTCTATCAGGAAAACGCCGAAAAAGACCTTATCCAGGTAACTCACCCTGACCGAGATTCGAACTCGTGATCTATTGAACGTGAGGCAGACATGCTACCACCACGCTATCGAGGCGGGCCTGATGAAGAAGCAGAATATCTCTAGATTATTTATTTACTCCTAGAAGGTTGGGGAGGAGTGAAATATATTTTAATACTTTGGTAAGGAGTGGAATATATTTGTACTTTGTAATGCTTTTGTTTGTTGAAAACAAAAGAATGTGTGCTTTAATATTTTTGGTGTGTAATTTACGTCCTCCAACTTTAAGTCATATCGGACGATGAATTGAATGGGTGAAATGATGCTCAAATGAGCCCAGGGTCCATAGAGCTTAGAGTAAGCCTTAATTCGCCTTTCAGGATAAGGGAAAACCCCGAAAAAACCTTATCCAGGTAACTCACCCTGACCGAGATGCGAACTCGGACCTCTTGAACGTGAGGCAGACACTCTACCATCACTCTACCGAGGCGGGTCTCTGTGTATTAAGTAAAATTTGTCCATGTACTTTTATAATTAATTAATAGCCTGGACTATTGTTACTTCAGATTTTCTTTTTTCACCTTTTAAACCTTCCTTGGGCTTATACAAATTTTTCAACTCAAATTAAAAATGTGTAGTGTTTAACGCCCGCTTTTACTACATACGGCAACGCAGGCGGTGACACTGATGATACATGAGATGAAGATGGAGCACCGGTGGAATGAGATGGCGGCGGAAACCGGAGGTCCCGGAGAAAACCCGCCCTAGCGCCGTGTTTTCCAACACAAATCTCACTTAGCGGTCGCCTGGGATCAAACCCGGGCCGCCTTGGTGAGAGCCAAGCGGTCTAACCACTGAGCCACGCCGCGGCCTTTTTTTTTCATCTTTTAAACCTTCCTTGGGCTTATACAAATATTTAAAACTCAAATTAGGCAAAGCGGTTCAGCCATTCTCGAGATTTTGTGATACTGAAAACGTCCAATCATATATAGTGACTTTGTGGGTTCACAAAATTAAAAGTCCAATTGCACAAACTCGAAACGTTCTTTATTTCCACCGACTTACAGTTGAACACTTGCCAATTACATAGAATTACGTAATGCACACAATTACGATTCACCAGTTCGTCCGTTACAGTTCCTCTGCACGCTCACAATTACATACACTCTTCCGATGCACGTACACAGTCCTCTCGTCCGTACACTAGCACGGCGCTTCTACGCTGCTCACCAAGCACTGACTGAACTCACTCACTGCAGCCCCCTTTATAGGGATATCACTGTTTCTCAAAGTCTCTCGTTTCAGTGAATCACCGCGAAGGTTCCAGACGGCAGGGGGAGGGGGAAGAGGCGGCCAGCGACCAGTGACACTTCCCTAATCATCCCCTCAGTTAGTGACTGAGATAAATGGGTGGGTGTGGCCCCTACCCAGCTGTAAGTTTGTCGTGCTTTCCGATAATTGGGTGACAATATATATAAATTCCTTCTTATTCAGGGGTAAGTTTATTCACCTGTTGATGAAACTATATTCAAGTAGTTACGTTTCTTTGACCCAATTAATTTTCTACACTCACGCCATCTCAGTAATGCGTATATTAACAATATTTTGCCTTTGCTTATATTTGTGCTATATCCAGGCATATATTTTGGAGTTATAACATTTCTTACGTTCAGGGTGAGCCACCTGGATCAGGTTTTCCCCGGGTTTTCCCTTATCCTTAAAGACGAATGCCGCGTACTGTAAGCTACATGGACCCTGAACTCATTTGAGCATCATTTCAGCTCTTTCATTCACCGTGCGGTATACTTATCGTTGGAAGACGTTAAATTACAACAAAAATTCTTAAAATATTGTGATTTTTGGGTTCGTAGAATTAAAAGTCCAAGTTGCAGAAACACAAATAGTTCATTATTTCCACCGAATTACTGTTGTTACACTTACAAATTACGTACCACAGAGAATTATGTAACACAATTGCAATCCACACTCGCTACTCAGCGCCTTGCAGTGCAACTCTTCCTCACGATCCGACTAAGATTTGCCTGACTCGTCCGCTGTTTCGCTTATATAGGCAGATCGCTGCATCTCGAAACTTCGCGGCTCGGAACAGTCATCGTGATTGTTCCAGACGTCAGGGGAAGGGAAAGAGACCGTACAGTGGCTAGTGATACTTTTCTAACCATCATCTCACTGAGCGCCACAAGATAAATGGGTAGACGTGAGCTAAATGCTTCCCGTTCGCTCCTACCTGCCAGCTGGTTGTGCCTTCCGATACTTGGATGACAATATGCTGATGATGGGAATGATGTACACTTCCGATGGGTCGATTTCTAATCGTCTTTTCACCTGGCTTGTTTCCCAAGAATGTCTTGAACATTCTTAATACACATTTAAAATGTTTGGTCAACTTTGTTAAATCAATAAACTTCAGGGATATAGAGTAGGCAAAAGAAGCATAAAAATTTCAATTAAATTTATTAATTAATTGTACATAAATTTAAACGATAAGCAGCAAGGAAGTAAGAATATTGTAAAATATTGTAAGAGAACATTATCAATACAACTACAAGACCTTGTAAAATTGTTGTAAAAGTTCTATATAATTTAACAGAAATGCTTGTAGTATTCCTAAGGAATGGGACATACAAGTGAAAATAAAAGACAAGCGCATATTGTTTGTGAACCATCTAGAGTGAGTGAGTGTGTGGTGTTTAAGGGCCCGTCGACAACAAGGTTATTTGGGCCCCTGAACCATCTAGATTATGAAACATTTTCATGTGAAATTTATGTGAAACTTAAGCTAATTTATTCCTCACTGTAATTTAAAAGACTAATGCCCAGTAAGCTAGCTGTTAATAACTGTAATGCTCTTTAGGGATTTGTGACACTGTTTACACACGTGGAAAGTGTAAATACGTTATTAACTCACTCAACTTTAATTATGATCCCAGGGTGCATGTATGTTTTACAATGTACAGAAAAGTGCCTAGCCCTGTTCCTTAATCTATGACACATCTTCTGTCTTTTGCCTTGTATACTTTATATAGTGTAAGAAATATGTTATTTTAGTGCTTATAAAATCCTGACAAGGAATACGTTTCCATGCTACTACCAGTAAACGCCTCTGTGGTTACAGTAATCACAAAAAAAAAAAAAAAAAAATAGATTCGGAAGTCCATTTGAGATAGGTCCGCACCTGTAAACTGTCTAGTGAACGGGAGTGCAGTTGACCGCTCAAAGTAAACTACCCTCCCGCCCATAAATCTATCTCCACACTTCAGAAATGGAACACTGTCGTTGAGGACCAATAGCAACCCTGATTTTCTCGAGGTGACAGCCGCATGTCTACTCCACGTGGAGTCTCAGTTGTCAGAGTTCCAACTTCCAGTTGATCAGTTTCATTACGTGCAGAAATTCGTTGTGTGTTACGATGTGGAGACCGTGGGAGGGAAATGCAGTGATAAATGCAAATGAAGTAGTAGATTACTTTCAGTCAAGTGAAAATAATCAAAGTGATGACAATAGAGTGAATAACTGGGCCGAGTTATATTACTGGAAAAGCCTCAAAAAACAAAGTTATAACGGGAAGTGTTTCTAAGCAAATTCAAGCGCTTGTTTTGAACATATATAAATATGTGCTGACAAATAATCTTGGTAAGGAGTTACGCAATGAACCTGATGATAAATTCTAGGTATTCACAGAAATACAGTAAGAAATATTGTGACGAAAGGAATACCAAAGACGCCGATCAAGTGTGAAAACAAAAGGACACGTTTCTCTAAAGTAGATAATTTCACATGCGATTTAATTCGCCGAGAAATTTATAGATGCTATGCAAAAGGGGGAGCAGCCACCTTAGACGAATTGGTTGCACTTTCGCAAGAAATTTGTGATGTTCTTTATCGGCACTGCACTTTGCGCGGTCTCCTAAAGGAGCTGGGTTTCAAATACCGCACTTTGAATAAGTTAAGGGTTATTATGGAATCCAGTAGAATTGTAGCTTGGCAATATATATGTCAAAACTAATGAAGTTTTGCAGGAATGGACATAAGATAATTTATTTAGACGAAACCTCGTACGACACCCATGACGTATAGAGAAAGGTGGCAATCTTGCAGAAAGGACTGGGAGAAGGAGGGCCTGTGTTGTAAAACGATTATAAGGATTCGTCAAAGGCAGCGGCCGACGTGCACACCTGTTAACTAAACAGACTTTATTTTAGTCATCCTTGCAGAATAATGAGCTACTGGTACACCATGTTTTGAAAATGACAGTTTAAAAAACAGAGGAAGCATAATCCCAAGCTGTTGAAATACGTCATGAAGATACATATATGCATATTCAAGGTATTATCGGGAAACGAGCCGGGTGAAAAACGGTTCCAATCTTCTTGTCAGCTTCGACGTGGTTTCTCTATTCGGCCGCATCATGGCTCAGTGGTTATGCCGGTTGGCTCTCACCAAGGCGGCCCGGGTTCCATCCTAGGCGACCGCAAAGTGAGATTTGTGGTGGAAAACACGGCGCAGGGGCTGGTTATACCCAGGACCTCCGGTTTTCCCCGCCATCCCATTCCACCGGTGCTCCATCTTCATCTTGTGCATCGTCAGTGTCACCGCCTGCGGTGCCGTATGTAGTAAAAGCGGTCGTAAAACTCTACACACTTCATTTCATTTGGTTTCTCTATTCACAAGCGCATTACTTCAGGAAGTCATCCAACTTCTGAAGGAGCATTCTCCGGCTGATATCCTAGAGCTCTTCCGACATACCCTGACGTCCACTTTCTTCTTTTTTGATGGTACTTTCTTTGAACAAGTAGACGAAGTAGCAATGGGCTCCCCTTTGTCACCAGCTGCAGTAAATTTATATATGGAACACATAGAACATGAAATACTTGCCACGCTCCACCTAAACCATCTGATTTCAACAGATACCTAGACGACACATGGATCAGACACTTTGTCTAGCTTTCTAGAGCATCTCAACAGCCTTCGACCTCAAATACAGTTTACCATGGAAGTGGAGAAAGATGGCAACTCTTCCATTCCTGGACATTCTTGTTTCAAAAAACAGCAACGGTACACTGGGGCATGCTGTATATCGCAAGCCTACACACACCGATCTCTATTTGAACGATCATTGTTTCCATCATAATTCTCAAAGACTGGGAGTTCTCAATACACTGGCCCACAGAGCTTTGTCTATCTCTGATCCCAGCCACTTCAAACAAGAATTACAGCACCCGAGACTCACTTTCCGTCAAAACGGCTACTCAGAATATGACGTTGAAGCCTCGATCACCAAAGCTAGGAAAGGGAAACCTGTAATACAGCAAGCGTCAGATAAGCCTACCGCTACAGACTACATCCCGTTTACCGGCAATCTATCCGGCAGAATCAGTAGCCTCGATCACCAGAGCTAGGAAAGGGAAACCTGTAATACAGCAAGCGTCAGATAAGTCTACCACTACAGCCTGTATCCCGTTTACCGGCAATCTATCCGGCAGAATCAGTAGCCTCGATCACCAGAGCTAGGAAAGGGAAACCTGTAATACAGCAAGCGTCAGATAAGTCTACCACTACAGTCTACATCCCGTTTACCGGCAATCTATCCGGCAGAATCAGCAGCCTCGATCACCAGAGCTAGGAAAGGGAAACCTGTAATACAGCAAGCGTCAGATAAGTCTACCACTACAGTCTACATTCCGTTTACCGGCAATCTATCCGGCAGAATCAGCAGCCTCGATCACCAGAACTAGGAAAGGGAAACCTGTAATACAGCAAGCGTCAGATGGACCTACCGCTACAGTCTACATCCCGTTTACCGGCAATCTATCCGGCAGAATCAGCAGCCTCGATCACCAGAGCTAGGAAAGGGAAACCTGTAATACAGCAAGCGTCAGATAAGCCTACCGCTACAGCCTACATCCCGTTTACCGGCAATCTATCCGGCAGAATCAGCAGCCTCGATCACCAGAACTAGGAAAGGGAAACCTGTAATACAGCAAGCGTCAGATACGCCTAACACTACAGCCTGTATCCCGTTTACCGACAATCTATACGGCAGAATTAGATCACCTACAAACCACCTCTGAAGATGAAACATCTTTTGAGATCGCTGAAAGACAAACTGACCTTCCAAGTTCCGTGAGTGTACCGCTTACCTTATGACTGTGGGACACCGTATATAGCACAAGCCGGAAGAAGCATCGCTACCAGAATAAACGAACATAAATGAAGCATTTGTTTAATATAACCAAAGAAGTGTGGGCTGGCCGAGCATTCTTTTGTTAGCGACCATAGAGCCAACTTTCGGGACACGACCATCTTGGCAAAATGCAACATTTACTGGGAGGGGAGAATTAAGGAGGCTTTGGCCATTTCCCTGGAGAGGTGTACGCTTAATCGTGATGCTGGATTTCAGTTCAGCTCCAATTGGAAACCGACCTTAATAATGGAAATCAGTTGGCTTAAGAAGCCTATGCAGCTTGACCCTCAAATTAAGTGTAACTAGACCGTGGAGAAAATGCAGTTGGAGGCGTGGCTTACCACCACTGGTGTCCTCTAGCTATACCCCTCCATCATCATTTTGGGTGGCCTCGCCTCCTTCGCGCGGGCTGCACTGTTTATCTGTTTAATTCGCTTTCGCATTCACTGCTACATTCAGTCTCTGCATTTTCTGCGGAATCACTGCTTATTTCCTCAGGGTTTTAAGAAACAATGATTGTACACTCCAATTAATTTGAGGCAGCTGGGTAAAGATGTACACTAAATGAATTAGCCCGTTACCAACTCTTAAAGGAGACTGAGGATGATTTTATACATTTGGAGCCATAGCTGGTACATGTATCAATTACTCCATATGTATAAATCATCTTCAGCCTTTTTTCCGGATTGGTAACACACTAATTTAGTGTACAGTTTTACTCAGCTGCGAGCTCAAGTTAATTGGACTATATCTCGATGGATTTTGAGTTCATGTCTGAAGTAATTATTTTCTGTCAACTTTGAAAATCAAGACAGCATTAAAATACACGTGTTTGTTGTAGTTTGCGCTCTGTCGTATGCAGGAAGGGAGGGATGGGAGTCCGTGATACTTGGATGACGTAGAAGTGGAGAAGGCTCTCCTCGCGCATGCCCACACCGACGCAGTTTGTTTGCGGTCCACCTGTAGTTACATAACTCGGACATAATGCGTTTTCTACACTCACGCCATCTCCTGACCTGGCATTTAGTTTGGTGAAAACTGTCTTTTTGTTCAGTAATGCCAGGACTAGTAGTGTTTTGTCTTTGTTGATTTTTTGTTTGTTATATCTATTTAGCGTTTATAATATTTTTATGAATATCCTGATGGTGGAAGCCATGTACGTCCCTGCAACGTCCATTTCTAATCGTATTTTCACCTGACTGGTTTCTTAAGAATATATTGGATATATTCGACGCCAACAAAGCTTCAGGCCGTATAATACAGATCTCAGTATACGCCCATCCCATCCCATCCCATCCCATCCCATCCCATCCCACCCCACCCCAACCCATTCCAACCCAACCCAACCCTACCCATCCCATCCCATCCCATCCCACCCCATCCCATCCCATCCCATCCCATCCCACCCCATCCCATCCCATCCCAACCCAACCCATTCCAACCCAACCCTACCCATCCCAACCCATCCCATCCCATTCCACCCCACCCCATCCCATCCCAACCCAACCCTACCCATCCCATCCCACCCCATCCCATCCCATCCCAACCCAACCCATTCCAACCCAACCCTACCCATCCCACCCCACCCCATCCCATCCCAACCCAACCCATTCCAACCCAACCCTACCCATCCCATCCCATCTATTTATTTGTACATTTAAAACGACAAATGAGATAAAACAGGAATTTTAATTTTTCGGCGCAAATGCCCAATATTTCAATTTATCTCAGCGTACGTTTCTAAAGCAAAATACGGAGGAATATTCAATTCCAGCAGACAAAAGCTTGAAAAAACTTTACTCTTGTGAAAAGAGTGACGTGCACATCTTGCCGGACGAAGAGAAACTTTGTCTTGTGCAGCGTCGTGGCCAGCTCTGCAAGCATAAAGCTATCCCAAAGAGAACTAAATGTTTTGAAAAAACATCAAAAGACGGTGAAACCTTCATCAGTAATTGGCAGAACAGTTCTTGTGCTGTTTGATCGCTCTAAATGCAGTATGAAAAATGTTTCTACGGCCTGGAGCTATACATCTGATTAGAAACGTGGCAATTATATATTAGGAACATTTTGAGACTTGGTCCTCAGAGCTAGAGCTTGGCTGTAATACTTTGAAGCATGAAAGACTGAGTTTGAGCCCTGTCTCCAACAGACTGTTTAGCACAAACGTAACGCTCACAAAATTAAAAAGGGAAAGATATAGTAGTAATAGAACGTGAAAACAAAATAGCAGCACCAACTAGAGGAAACCGATAAAATACAGCGAAATAAAAACTACCCGTATGGGCTTCTGCTGGAATTAAAAGCATACATACAAATGCTGGAAATCATGGCATGTTTTACTGAAAACAGAAGGCCGTGATATTTTATATGAGTGGTGGAGCTACTGTTACTGGTTATTGTAACGAAATATCGGAGCGTTTTGCTTAAATATTTTAATGAAGTCACGAACGTTCTACAATTTGACGCGTACTAAATAAGAAACAAAATGACACTGCCTTTAAAATCACGTATTTATTGTTTCACTAGATATTCAAGTGTTTAACTTTAGAATCCAGAATGTTTTGCTGACATTGCGCACAAATTACGAAATAAGCTTGCCGTTGCATTTAAGTAATGCTTTCAAAGTGAACTTCACATTCTATCCCCGACAGTAAAAGAGCTGTTCAATTAAGAATGATCTTAATTTGTTTACGGTCATAATATTTCGCACTAAAATTCAAACCTATTATATTCTGTTAGCCTAATGTGGGAAAAAAGAACACGGCGTAGTGGTTTCACTGTTGGTACTCCTGGTTCTCGCCTGTGAGAGCCAGGCAAGTTCAGACATGTTCAGTATCGCCTACCACTTTATGGAGGTAACACGCGAGGAGCAATATGCGGCTTTGAAATTCTGTTTTCGTCTCAACAAATCATCAGTTGAGGCCTGTACAATATTACAGGAAGCCTATGAAGAGTCTGTTCTTCCCTATAGGACAGCTCGAAGGTAGTTTAAAATGTATAAACAGGGCAGACAATCAATTTCAAAGGAAGGTGAATCCAGTGCTCCAGTTACTGCTCTTACGCAAGAAAACATCAATACTACTGCTGCCATTGTGAGAGAGGATCGACGAATTACTTTAAGATGACTTTCTGAAATACTGAAGATTTCACTCGGTGCCACCCACAATTTGGTGACACAAACGTTACACATGAGACGTGTTTGTGCATGTTGGGTTTCCAGACTGTTGATTCCCGAACAAAAGGACATTCGCATGCAGGTCTGCATGCAGTTAAAGTTGATGTTAGAGGAAGATCCGGAGTTTCTTTCTAACGTAAGCACTGTTGACGAAACTTGGCTACATGAGTTTGATGATGAGAGCAAACTGCAAAGCTCAGTGTCGAAATCTCCATCACCAACCTCCAAAAAAGCAAAAGTTGTTGCTTCTGCTGGGAAAGTTATGGTCATCTCATTTTTTGATATTCATGGAATGGTTTATAAGCATGTTGTACCTGCACACACTTCAGTAACTGGACAATACTACAGGGATGTCCAAAAACATTGCAAGTTCATATCAGACACAAAAGACAACATTTCCGTGAAGCAGCCTGGATACTGAAGGATGAAAATGCACGGCCGCATATTGCCCATGTTGTTGCTGAATATCTTGCAAAAATCAACGTGAAGTGCAACCCTCAGCCTCCCTATTGTCCGGATTTAGCCCCATGTGACCATTTTCTATTCCCTTACTTGAAGAAACGCCTTCGTGGGAGGCATTATCCATCATCAGAAGCAGTGGTGAAGGCTGCGGAGACGATTTTGAAGGATCTCTAAACAAATTGTGTCCAGCTTGTCTTTGAAGACTGGCAGAAACGCTGGGACAAGTGCAATGCATTCAGGGGAGACTATTTTGAGAAAAACTTTCAAAATTATGAGGATGAGTACAGGTACGTTGTAAGAAAATGATCATTCTTTATTGAACAGCCCTCGTAGGAACGTAAGACTTCTGCCGTGGTTTACGTCAGAATGTTTCAGCCGTGCTGAAAGATCTAGTAGGCAAGAGAGTTGAGAGTGACATTAAGACAGATGACAATGGTGCGTTGAGTATGCCAGCGAAGATATGTAAGTAAATGGTAACCATACATAAACTTCCCTGAAACCAAAGTTCAGTATTTATCTCGCTTCTCTCTCTCAGCTCTTTCTTTCTTCTGGAATGCTTATGTGAGGATAGAAGTAGCCTGACACATACACCGTTTCTCTCGGATATGCTCGTAATTCTTGTTTATTACAAATATCCACATGATCATTTCAGCTGTATCACTGAACTTGATCCACTTGCCTCACTTATGGCAGGGTCTCATAAGCCAGCCAACACATTTGAAGCTCCTCCTTCCTTACTGATGGAGAGACGATGCTGTTATTGTCACTGATAAAGCTGACGCCAGGTTGTAAAATCCCTAAAAGCCAATCTATGTAAAGGGCTTACTTCGGTAACCGGAATGCTGTCTCAGATTCCTCTGCACGTTGGTTCGGCCGGGTAATCCCCTGTCAGGTGGATGAGAGGATTGGTATCACTGCGTTAATAGCTGCTCAACTTGTGGAGGCTGCGATCTTCCAGCTGACAGTTCGAGTGGAGATGTTTAGTGACAATATTGGAATTTACCTATACATGATTAAATCAGATTTATTCTTAAGTAAACTTAAAGTTGTAAAAACCAATGATAGGAAGATGATCTAAAAGGGTATATTTTTAAGGCTTAATATTATTGGGAAAATAATTCATGTACATTCAGAATTTCAAAGCATTACCTTGTTTAGCCTTAATCCATAGCATCAATTCGGCCTAAACATCTTTTTTGTATCTCTTCCTCGTAGCAAACCAGTCACATTTAAAATCTCGTACCAACTTTCAGCTTCTATCACTCATTAAACAAAATGAATAAGTATATACAAATATAGATAGATAGATAGTTTTATTCACCTTAGGAATATACAATATTCATGGCTTCGTCAAATTTGTACCCATAAGAATAATACATTTCTTATGACTAATACAGTTATGAATAATACAATAGTAGTTAAGCAATACAATAGTGATTAAAGTAATGCAGTAGTAATTAACAGAATAATAATACAAATAGTAATTAAAAATAATGCAACTTAGGTCACATAATAGTTTAATGTATTACATTTTTAAGAACTAGACTGTAAGAGACATAACTTTTACAAAAAAAAATCAATATTTACTTTATTATTTAATTTTACTTCTTAGAAACTCATCTGTTGTCTGCGACATTACTTTTAGTAGGATATTTTTTACAACTTTTCTGAATATTACAAGTATCACCTCCGAAGTTGCACATAAACGTCATTTTAGGAAGCATTGATATGTTGATCATGTTTTAAGTATTCTTCCACTGAATAATAGCAACCTTCTCTTAAAAATGATTTTACAGTCAGTTTAAACCTTTTTTCCGATGTTATACTTTTAGTGCCATCGGGTGGTTTGTTATATAATAATACGGCTGTATGTTCGAAGCTATGTGTGAATAAAGTTGTATTGTGGCTTATAATGCGTAGATCTGATTTACTTCTTGTATTATGTGTATGTACCTGCGAATTTGTTTCAAATTGAGCAAGTACAATTCTTGTCCTAACTAGAGCTTCATATATATACACACAGGGTAATGGAAGTATTTTTAGTAGTTTAAAATATGGTTTACAGCTGGTGGTGAAAGGAATATTTACTATATAACGAATAGCCCTTTTCTGCAGTCTAAATATTTTTTATACATCTTTAGCATTTCCCCAGCTAAGTATACAATAAGACATTACAGAATGCAAATAAGTAAAATAAATAATTCTCAACACATTTGTGTTTACAGACTCCCTCATTGATTTAATAACGAATGTAATTCTGCTTAGTTTCAATTCTAGTTGCTGAATTTGTTTTTCCCATTTTAAATGTTCATCTAACCATATTCCTAGAAATTTGGTATTTGATTCATAGAGTAGTGATTTATTTCCTAAATATATACTTGGGAATTGAGCAGTGTTATTTAGTTTGTGGTGAAAGCCTATAGCTACTGATTTTTCTTCATTTATTTTTAGCTTATTTTTTAAAAACCAATTGACAATTTTTGTATTAAAAGTATTATTATAGCTTAATACCTCATTCGAGGTTTTCCCAGTCATTAATATGCTGGTATCATCGGCAAAGAGTGTCAAATTGATGTTCTCGTCCGTTTTATTTAAACCTAGACAATTTGTAACTTAAAAGTCCACTTATCTTATAAGCAATGATGATAATTCTTATAAATTCTCCAGGATCGCGATTTCATGTAAACTTATACACACCTTGAGCCAGAAACAAAGCTGTCGCCATCGTTACGATGTTGATATGTTCTTTCTTTTTTGCTTGTTCCATATGACCATAGCATAAGATGTATTTTTTTATCTTGAAAAGTGCAGAGCGATGCGCAGTGATATCTGGACGAGTCCACCTCAGAACGGTTACATCTGGAGGGGAGGGCAGGTCAGTTGCAAGCAACTAAACACGTGCAGAGCTACTCGGTAACACTACAGCTTGTTTCAAAATGTGCTTGTCTCCTGGTTCCAAGAGAGCATTTATAAATGACGCCTCCTAGCAGCACATTAGGAAATAAAGTGCTACATTTAAAAACACGAGAAGTAATAACCAATATCTACAGATTTATAAAAAAGGAACAATGGTCTGGGTCAGCTATAAAAATTTGGGGAAGGGTATCTGAGACAGCAGTTGTGTCTGAAAGCAGTTTAGGAGAGTTATTAAGAAAAGAAAAGCCATTGGTGCTAGTGCAACAACGTCCTTCTCTATGCCCAGTAAACTAAAATTAAGAACATGCACAAAATCTAATTTGGATGTTTTAATTCAGAAGTAGTTAGGCGAGCTATGAATAATTTTTAAAGCACAGAAAAACAAAGACCAACTATGAAGAAAGAGCTTATAAAGCTAAAAATTCTACTGACTTACAAGGCAGTGTCCGAACATTAAGAAGAGTTCTTTTGAAGCTAGGATTACTTGAAAAAATAAAGACACTAAGCGTGACAGACAAACTGAAATCGAACATCGCACCATACGTGCAAAAAGGCTTAAGTATTTACGAAATATTCGGAGATATCGAAGTGAAGTTTATATAGTTTATATGGATGAAACTTATATAAATACAGCACATACTGGACCATATGCCTGGAGTGAAATACCTTACCCGGACTCTGCAGCGACATTGAAAGGCCGACAGTTGTTTATCATGCCTGCTGGAGGAGAACAGGGTTTTGTTCCAAATGCCTATGTACTATTTAAGATCCAACAAAAGCGTGGAGATTACTACCATAGTAACAATTACAACTTAGTTTATAAGAGCTGCAAAACTGGCTTCGAAAATGAAATTTGTTTTTAGACACCTTATGCACCGCCCTCTCGTCTCGTAATCTTACGCGTGTGACGCATTGTTACGATAGGTGCAGTATCCCCACCACAGTTGCTACTCATCCCTACCGCGCAGGATTCCTGTCAAGATAAAATAATACATCGATACTATGGTCATATCGACGGCCGTTTTCCTTTGGAACATACTAACGGTGTTAGCTCGTTATCTTTGGTTTTAAATCATTAGATCACGCACACATTCACACTCTCATTCATACTTCCAGACTCTCGGGAAGATGGGGAACTATGTTGGTCGGAGAAAAATCCCCACCCCCAACGCCGGGAATCGAACCTGGACCCCTAGCACGGTAGGGAGGTGCTCTACCGACTCGATATGTTCTTTTTAGTACTACCAACTTAAAATCAGAATCGACTGACGGTATTTCAAATTCATTACGCGATGTCTTTTTTTCTTTCTTTTAATAAATATCGGAACATTTATTTTCTTTAAACTTCTGGATTTACTTCATGGTTAAATGACCAAACACGATCTGCTACGGCCGATTTATCAGTTATCAAACTGTTTTATTTATTTATCTTTTTAATTATGAAAATGATAAATACTTATGATATTTAACACTGTATTTCCTGTTAAGCTCGCGTACCTCACAAGCCCAAGAACGCTTATATAGGTATAGGCAGTTTAAAATCAGCAAGCTTTTCATCATGGAGCAGGCTGGTGTTTCAGCCGAAATAAAACACGATCGATACAAACATTTAAAAACTGGTGAGGGGCAAAGGATCGTGCATTGTTTCGCGGTGCTTAGAGAAATAAACCCGGAATCGCCTATATAACATTGAGAAAGAAACTGGTGATCTGCTTTGTTTCCGCAAGTAGTGTACATAGTGCTAGAAAGGAACAGCAAGCATCCGGAACTCTAAGAACACCGGGAAAGTCGCGTAAATGCAAACAGCGCGTGGAGAAATAAGACGACTTTACGAAAGGTGCTATACGCAGATAAGTTCATGATTAGTTTGTTCCGAAATGGATCAACTCATAGATTTAATAAGTTAATGTGTAACCCAACTCTATTTGTTTATTGGCTAGAGGTTAGTGCTGATATATATATACTAATATTGCAAAACTTATGTGTGTGCATGTAGCGTCTAATCCTTGTTTCAGATAAGCTTGCCCATTGGCTGCTGTTGTGATGCTGACTTGTGCGGTAAAAATTAGTTTGTTATTCAACATGATGGTATGTCTTTATATTTTGGAAGACAATTGTCAAATTTATAGTTTCGTAACCGTTTTAATGAAATATATTACGCAACAGAGTTGATTTATCTGAAATGCATGTTGATTCTTAAACGAAGTAAAGAGGAGGTTGCTTTGTTCTCAAGCACATGACACGATAGCACGTGATTTAGCGGTAGTGATGACATATTTGTTTATATGACTTTTATCACTGAACTTGTTTTGAACTGGATTAGTCATATATCACCATTCGAAGGTGTGCTATGTCGAGTGCGAGAGCTAAATTATTTTATTGATCGTTTATTGCGCGTGTACTTATTATGTGTATAATGGAAGAGTCTTGCTGCAGTTTCTCGCTGAATCATCGCAAGGGTAAATCCTTACAAACAGGTGAAAAAAGAATTGTGTTGCATGTGTTTAATGCACTCACAGAGAAGAATCCGTCTTTGTCAGTGAGAGACGTCGAACAGCTGTGCTCTGAACTTACAGGTGTGTTAGTTGCGTAGGAACATCGCGATATGAAACTGAGACAACAGTAAAACTTACCACTCCAGGGGCAATATTTCTGTGTGGTGAAGACGTTATTTAAGGACAATCAGGCTGTACCGAGATAAAAGTCGCAAAATATACTACCTTGACGAGACTTGGGTGAATGAAGACCACACGACAAGTATGGCGTGACACGACTTTTAAGACTGAAAGACAAGCATTTTTGCAAGGTATGTGAGCTAGTTTAAAAAATCCCAGTAGAAAATAAACTTGTTCCAGTTTCATTTCTCATTCATTCACTTTCAAATTGCTCATTTTTTATAATAAACTTGTATATTGCATGCCTTCATATTCTTATTTGTATGAATTTATCTATCTTCCTGGCAATTATTATGACGCTTACTGCAGGTTTCAATGTGAAGGGAAGGCACCGCCTATGGCTTATGGCGCGAAAGCATTAGCCCATTAAGATGAGGGGGAAGGTAGTTGCACTCGGAGTGGTACATGTTAGCGGGGCAAGGTTATACTCTTTCTTAAATAGCGTTATAACCGCTTTGGATAATAAAGATAAAGCAATTGGTATATTTTTAGATCTAAGTAAAGCTTTTGATACTGTTGATCACAAAATTCTGTTAGCAAAAATATTTGACTTTGGCAATCGAGGACCAGCGTACAGCTGGTTTGAAACTTACCTTACAAATCGAAAGCAATTAACAGAGATTTTGGACACAAACCCTAATACCAATACTCATTCGGCAGTTAGATCAGACTTACTTGACATCATATATGGAGTGCCGCAAGGCTCAATTCTGGGCCCATTTCTATTCATCTCGTATATAAATGACTTTGTAAATAGCATCAAGGCTCATAACACTGTACTGTTTGCAGATGACACTAACTTACTAATAACAGGAAACAATAACGAAACATTAAATAATACATTAAGTCACACTAGTGAAGACTTGGTATCATGGATAGCTAACAACAACCTGGTTTTAAACACAGATAAGACAGTTTGTCTTAAATTTAGTATTACTGACAGAGGAAACAATGAAAGTATTCCTGAAGTAAAATTAAATAATAAATTAATTTCATACAAAAGTGAAACAAACTTTTTAGGCTTGTGGATACAAAATAACTTAAAATGGAAAATTCATACAAATCATCTACTAACCAAATTAAGCAGGAATATATATGCCCTAAGAATATTAAGTCAGAATGTCAGCCTTCGTGTACTTGTAATGTCCTATTATGTACATATACATTCTATAATTAAATATGGAATAATATTTTGGGGAAATTCACCAGAAGCCAAAGATATATTTACTAAACAAAAACAAGCCATTCGAATTATAGGCAACGAAAGAATGCTATGTTCATGTAAGCCACTGTTCAGAAAGCTTTGCATACTTCCTTTGGCATGTGTTTATATTTTGGAGACAGCTTTATTTGTAAAAAGAAATAGATTTAACTTTCAAAACAACGGAAGTGTTCATATGCATTACACGAGGCATATTAAGGATATACACGTAACCTCAATCAGAACTACAATGTTTAAGAATGGAGTACTGCATTCCTGTACAATAGTTTATAATTCCCTTCCTAATGACATCAAAAGCATAGATAACTACAACATGTTTAAAACTAGAACAAGGGCTTTCTTACAGGAGCACTGCTTTTACACAGTAAAGGAATATCTGCAATTTAACAAATCCAGATAAACATAAAATATGAATTTACTTAGCTTGTTCATTTCTCTCACTCATAATTATAACCAATTTGTGTCACAATATAATTGAATGTAGGTTAGGTATATTTGATGTTTAACTTTGTAATATTAAGTGTAAATTACTGACGTATCCTATATCAAGGTACTATGTACAGATTTGATTCTAAAGGATGAATAAAATTGAATTGAATTGAATTGAATGAAACAGAGATTAGCACGTGGCGAGTTGAGTCAGCTCCGCCTTGTTGTTTACAACGGGATTAAACTAACGTGAGATAGAGTAGAACAGGAGGCATACTATTCGACCAGGATATGAACGCACTCGGCGAGAAGCGTTACGAAACAGTTACGTCACAAGTGGGCGGAATACCCCAAGTACAGTGCGGATAACGCAAACATCAACAACACCGAGGCGCTTCCAACGTGACGTGCAAACGTAGCGCAGTTCAACATGGTGCTTCTTCGAACCTTTTCTTGTGCAGTTGAAATTCGAATAGTATAGTGACAGTTGCAGTGCTCGTTCTAACGTGTGCTTGTTAAGAGTTTAATTACGTATGCACCTACAAGGTTAAAGGCAAGAAGAGTATGCCATTCTGCTGAAAAGCATGTCATATCTGGTTATACAGTTCTGTAGACAAGAAAAGCAGAAGAGAAGGTTACTCATTCCCTTTGAAAAAGCAGCAGTTATGGCAGCAAAAATAGTGGGAAGTTCTGGGAGAACCATCATGAACATAAAATGCTTCGTCAACTGGGTTTAAGGTTACAACTTAGAGGAAAAAATCGATAATCACGCAGAATCATAGCTCTTGATGAGTTTGATAAGTGCGTAGAACATTTTTGAAATACTATAAACAGAAAAAGAAAATTCCTACTTTGAGGAAACTCCTGAACTTCGCTAAATAATAAACAAACTTTCAGGGTGGCAAAGAAACATTTAGAAAAATATGAAATAAATGGGATTTCAATGTAAGAAATGCAAAAACAAACGACCTGTGCTAATGGAGAAACCACAAATAGTTGCAAAACTTGTGGAGTACCTAAGGGGTATTATTAAATATGAAAAAGGGCCACGTAAACAGCAGTTTATACAGACGAGACTTGGGTCCATACTCACTAAACCGTCAAGAAGTGCTGGCAATATGACGACGTACCAGGTGTTTTGACTAATACTAGTGCTGGTCAAACAGAAATTTGTATATAGAAGGCATCCTTGGGATTTATTGAGGGAACTCAATTGGTTTACGATTCAAAATCCAAATCAGCAGATAACCATGATGAAATTAAATATCAAAATTATAAAAAGTGGATAGAAGAGAAATTAATATCAAATATTCCACCTGAAAGCATTGTTTTGCCATACCGTACAGGAAAATAAATCCCCTAATACTTCATCTCGAAAGGCACAGGTTATTCATCGACCAAAACAAAAGAAAGTTAATCATGATCCACAAATGACAAAAAATTTGCTTTTAGAGATAGTGATAATTAATTCAAAAAGCCTGTTTATTAGCTTTATTGAATAATGGAACAAAGGGATTTTACAGTGTTACGCCTTCCTCCGTAGCGCTGTGACAACCCTGTAGAGCTGTCTGGAATTAAACAAAGATTGCAGAAAGAAGTATCATCGATTACTTTGAGTAATCTGAAAGGTATGACAACAAGCTACATAGCTCAAATTACACAAACTGATTGGATAGAAGTATGCAGACAGTTGAGTCCAGAGGGTCTACTCCCATTAGCCTTGAACCCGTAGGAACAAGACCCGGGCCTCTTTCAACCAGGGAGTTATCCGAGCTGTCCCTTAAAGGGCGCCCGGCATCCTCCGTGGGGCTTTCCATAGGGCAAGACCTAGTTTCCTAACAAGGCCCCCCCCCCATCTGGACCTAGGGACACAAGACAGGACGGAAGTGGATACGCCACTTACGCGCGTCAACACTCAAGGTGAAGACTACCGATATGACCTCGGTGGGGCCACCTGGTGATCTAGCACACCTTCTACTAGCTAAGCAGGCTAGTACCCGGAAACTTAACGGCTTCCCTCAACCCCGTCCGAAGACGCACCCAATCTCCCACGGGTATCGGGAACACAATGCCCCCTCGAGACCATCCCAATCCGAACAACTCCTGAAGGAGGGGCTCGGCTGTTCGGCCCGAGGTTCCTCTAGTAACGTCAGAGGTACCACGAGTGCTAAGGGTCCGCAGCGCCCGCACTTTGGCAGCTGAAAGGGACGGATCCCTTCCCCTACGGGAAGTATGCAGACAAGTGAAAAGAGCTGAGCAAGATTTTAAGCGCCGAGATGGGTTATTGGAGGAAACAATTGAAGATGAATCGCAAATAAACCAGAACGCGATTCATCTGGAAATTACCTGTGAATTATTTAAAGAGGCAACCATTGGCCAAGGAGAGGAGTTTGCAAGTTTTGAAGACAAGAGTTGCAAGTTGTAGTTGTGAGAGACAGCCAGCTGTGTTGTTGGAATAGTAACAGTAATTTATTTCCTTTTACATCAACAAATGGAAATACAAAATCCTGAAAATTCTATCATGTTATCATGTTGCCCAACATTGAATAGTAATTCGGTCCCCATACACCTAACCCTAGGTTTTTGTGTATTGGAGGCCCTCTGCTCCTTTTTACACTTTCTGCCATTTCACCTATCTCACTCTACATTTTTCTCGTAATTGTTCGTAGCCATCTCTCTTTAACTTTCCCTAAATAATTCCCTATATTTCTCCTGTTCTTTTCACCTTTTACTGACAACATTTTTCTAATTACTACTTCACCCCCCAAATTGTCCCATTTACTTAGCCAGACCTGCTCTCTCCATATCTGTGTTTGACTACAATATAATATACAATGGAAGACTGCATTCTCTTCTCCACACAATGGACAGTTATCTAGCTCCCTCTCTTGACCTATACCTTTCTGTCTCACTTACGTAGCCAGACCTGCTCTCTCCATATCTTTGTCTGACTACAATATAATATACAATGGAAATCTGCATTCTCTTCTCCACACAATGGACATTTATCTAGCTCCCTATCTTGACCTATACCTTTCTGTCCCATTTACGTAGCCAGACCTGCTCTCTCCATATCTTTGTCTGACTACAATATAATATACAATGGAAATCTACATTCTCTTCTCCACACAATGGACATTTATCTAGCTCCCTCTCTTGACCTATACCTTTCTGTCCCATTTACGTAGCCAGACCTGCTCTCTCCATATCTTTGTTTGACTACAATATAATATACAATGGAAATCTACATTCTCTTCTCCACACAATGGACATTTATCTAGCTCCCTATCTTGACCTATACCTTTCTGTCTCACTTACGTAGCCAGACCTGCTCTCTCCATATCTTTGTCTGACTACAATATAATATACAATGGAAATCTACATTCTCTTCTCCACACAATGGACATATATCTAGCTCCCTATCTTGACCTATACCTTTCTGTCTCACTTACGTAGCCAGGCCTGCTCTCTCCATATCTTTGTCTGACTACAATATAATATACAATGGAAATCTACATTCTCTTCTCCACACAATGGACATTTATCTAGCTCCCTATCTTGACCTATACCTTTCTGTCCCATTTACGTAGCCAGACCTGCTCTCTCCATATCTTTGTCTGACTACAATATAATATACAATGGAAATCTGCATTCTCTTCTCCACACAATGGACATTTATCTAGCTCCCTATCTTGACCTATACCTTTCTGTCCCATTTACGTAGCCAGACCTGCTCTCTCCATATCTTTGTTTGACTACCATTTAATATACAATGGAAATCTGCATTCTCTTCTCCACACAATGGACATTTATCTAGCTCCCTCTCTTGACCTATACCTTTCTGTCCCATTTACGTAGCCAGGCCTGCTCTCTCCATATCTCTGTTTGACTACCATTTAATATACAATGGAAATCTGCATTCTCTTCTCCACACAATGGACATTTATCTAGCTCCCTCTCTTGACCTATACCTTTCTAGTTTCTCACTCCTGTTCTCGCCCAAGCAAAACCTTCTCGCCCTAACTTACTACATATATCTATATACCCTTCCCTCTCCCAGGTTGTTTTTATTTCTCTATATAATCTCAGTGAGCTTTTGTCACTTGAATTGGCAAAAATGTCTTGTCTGTCAATGTCTTTTAAACTTAGCTTAACTTCTTTCCAGAATCCTCTATACCCATACTCTGCATTTATCCAAGAATGACCCATACCTATCTGCTTCAACATGTCATACATTTTATGTGCCCAAGACCCACCCCAGATACTTCTCTTTTGAATATGAAAACAATCTTTAATAATATTGCCATCTTCCAAGTTAGTGATTCGTGTTGTTGTAACGAGAGCTGATGATGTAATCTGCTGTCACAGTTTGTTATTGTGATCGACCTTGGTAGACTGATGGTGTACGTAACGTAATGCTGCTGTAATCTATAAGAGTATTTCTACGAAAATAATAATTTGTGCAACTCGGCCTTTTAATTCT
Source organism: Mantis religiosa (assembly GCA_030765055.1). Taxonomy (NCBI): domain Eukaryota; kingdom Metazoa; phylum Arthropoda; class Insecta; order Mantodea; family Mantidae; genus Mantis; species Mantis religiosa. The sequence goes on along the minus strand of CM060956.1, from coordinate 145,780,608 downwards.
ACGAACCCACAAAATTACATTACAAACGTGGATCTAGAGAGCAGCGATGATGATGATAAAGATTGCAATCGTGATGAATGTCATTTCGAGAATATGAATATTGAAGCAAGAGGACGCAGTGACACTGATGCAGCTGAAGAATGGGAAAGTGACCCGATACAGCAGATGAAGGACGTGAAACAAACATTCCCAGACTTGCTGCTTCTAAGAACTAATGTGAAGACATCAACAGGCGTGTACTGTTTTAATTGTGTAACTGTACATTCCCAGTGTCACCTTTCCCCTTGCTTCCCCTCCCTCCGCGCAGTTCCCTAAGCTTCATGTAGAAAACAAAACAGTGGCGCCCTCCTTCAAGTGCATTCATACCTTGGCCTACTAGAACGTACAGTAAATAACATTATACAATGTTTCACTTCTGGAAAAATGGACACATCTGCACTGGATGTTATAACAGAGGTGCCAGCATAAAACCATAACAGAAATACAATTCTCAGATATTGTAGTTATCTACATCGGCCAATATAAACATTCTTTAATCTATTCCGCTTTTCAAAATGAACATTTAAGAACACACTTCGCACACACTGCCTTTAATCTTCAACTTTTACGGTCTGTTTAGAGCATTTTCTCGAGTTATACCTTTTGCCGAAGTCGTATCTTATTTTAAACTTACTTAATCCTCCTTTTAAATTGTCGAAACTTTAACGACCATGTCCTCTTGAAGCCTACTGGAAACTTCGGGGAGTTTTAACAAAGGTCAATACGACTCTTTTGCACGGAGTTGACTTCTTTTTCGCAGATACTTTATCTCCCCTTCAAGATCAGCTGCGTTGAGTCCCTTTGGGCTGGGGACGAATTTGTTACGCTTTCACGACAACCCCTTTCTTCAACTTCTTCAGATTTCAAAGTTTTCTCCTAAAACATTGCAAGACTTATATTAACATCGGATTAAACGTTCGTGTCAAAGTATTTTATTTACGAGTAAGCACAGCATAATATTTCCTCTTATAAACCTACAAATGGATGCGGGATGGGCAGTTGGAGCAAGATAATAGATGGGGAATCACAGTAGACGAAATGAATTTACAAGTAAAAAGGTTAAAATAGAACAAGGTTGGGGCTTTGGTGGTCTACTAGGAGAGTTCTGGAAGGAATATGGTAAAACAAATGAAGGTGTAAGAGTTATGACGAAATTTCTAGAAAAAATAAGACAAGTGAGTAGATTTCCGGAAAACAGGCAAGTGAGTATTATTGCACCAATTTATCAAAAGCAAAGGAGAAGTTAACAAACCGCAAAATTATACGGGGATCAGTTTACTAGCAGTATTGGAGAAAATTTACACAGGAATAATGTCAGAAAGATTGCAAAGATGGGCGGAGGCCAAAAGAAGCTATCGGAATTTCAATCAGGATTCAGGAAAGGGAGGACAAAAGATAATGTACTAATTATTAGAACAATAATAGATAAGTACACAAGTAGGAAAAGAGGGAGATTGTATATGCTCTTTGTACATTCTAAAAAAGCTTTCGATACAATAGTGAGAGAATCACTATGGTGGAAATTACAAAAGAAAGGAGCCAGCAAGAAATTTACTATAGAGCTAGAAAAAAATTATGAGGGAATAAAGTTTGGAACAAGAGTACATAAGAATGGGATAACGGAATTAGGGGAGCAGAAAATGGGATTAAGACAAGGCTCCAAACTTAGCCCTATATTGTTTCACTTGTTCATTGATGATATAATTGAGAGGGTTGAAAAATGTAACAACCATTGCTCAATTACACTGGAGAACCAAAAAAAAAAAAAAAAAAAAAAAATATTTTCATATACCCGAAATAAAATAGGCAAATCCTTATGTAAACTGACCTGCTGATTCCAAAAATGGCCCTCAAAATGCTGTATCACGTAATTTTTTTTGGTTTTCATAATTTATTATGAAAACTTACAGAAATGTGATGTGATAGCTCATATATGATTAACTGAAAATAATAGGTATTTTATTGCCAAATAACATTGAAAATAATAATTATTATTAATTATTATTAAAATAAATAAACACAAGATAATGATGAAAACCAATACCTGAATTATCTAAGAAGTGTTTCACTGTTGATTTTTTTTGTTGGTATTGACTCTCCCGTTTGAGGAACCAACAATAGTCTCCGAACATGGCTGAATCCCAGCGATACCCTGGTAATGTCTTTCCATCTCAGAAATGTCCTGGTGAAAACGCTCATCTTGCTCATCACTTACAGCTCCTAGGTTTGTAGGGAAACTATCAAGGTGAGAGTGCAAAAAGTGGATTTTAAGTGACATACGGCAACCCATTTCTTTGTAGCTCCTTAATAGTTCTGAGACAAAAGTTTCATAATTTTCTTCTTTGTTATTGCCCAGGAAGCCTTCCACCACTGATTTAAATGATTTCCATGCTGCCAGTTCAACAGGTTTAAGCTTTGATTCAAAAACACTGTCTGTAAAAAGTAGTCTTATTTGAGGACCGACAAATATACCTTCCTTCAATTTATATTCATTTATTTTGGGAAAGATACTCCTTAAATACTCAAATGCCCTTCCACTTTTGTCCAGATCTTTAATAAAATTCTTCATTAACCCGAGCTTTATGTGAAGTGGCGGGAGAAGAACTTTGTTTGGGTCTACTGGAGGCACATACTTAACACTGCTTGCTCCAGGAGTATAGTCTTCCCTTTTCCCCCATTCTTTCACTATAAAATGATTGTCAGATGCCCTACTGTCCCATAAGCACAAAAAACAGCAATATTTTGTGAAATCTCCCTGCAGTCCTGTTAGCAATGCAACTACCTTGAGGTCACTAGAAATTTCCCAGCCATGGTTTTGATAACTAATAGCATCTAAAATGATGGGCATGAAATCGTCTGTCTCCTTCATTCCTATGGCATGAATTAAAGGTATTGAAGGTAGTAAATTGTCATTATGAAGCAACACTGCCTTTAAGTTGTATTTAGAAGAGTCAATGGCTATTATTTTAAATCAAGTCAATATGAGTTGGTATCATACCTCATTTCTGTAATTTTATTTAAAAGAATAAGAATATCTGAAAAACGTTACGTGATACAGCATTTTCAGGGGCATTTTTGGAATCAGCGAGCCATTTTTCATAAGAATTAGCCTATTTTGTTTCGGGTACAAAAAACGTGTTCCCTAGTGTTATTAGGAATAAGATGATACCAGAGCTACTATGTGCAGATGATTTGGAAATGGCATCTATAACAGTGATAGGGTTACAGAGAGCAATAAATGAAATTATAAGCCACTGTAAGGAATGGGGGATAAGAATCAATATAAGCAAGTCAAAAATAGTAGTGTTTAGGAAGTGTGATAAGTTAAGAAAAATGAAAGGTGGTATCTAAATGACCAAAAAGTGAAGGCGCTAAAGGAGTTTCACTATTTAGGGATGAGACTGTGCTATAATGGAGGCTGGAGTGCACACAGAAGGAAGATAAGGGTGAACGGAAAGATAGTGATGTCTGGGGTAAGGAGCTGTAAATATAAATTACCAGATATTTCAGTACAATGTCATGAAAGGATCTATGAAGAAGTAGTAGAACCAAAATTGACGTATATTGTGAAGATGTGGGGGCTAATGAAGTAAGAAATCATGTTGAACATACATATGAGCAGTTCTGTAAAGAGATACTAGGTTTGAATAAGTACAGTCTCCACTGATGCAGCTCAGATTATAGTTAACATCAAACCTTTGGCTTTCACTGGTTTACCAACAGCAACTATTACGAATTTAAGACATGAACGTGAATGTGCGTCTTATCTGTCTCACTTAAAACTACAAATCCCGGAGCATGCTACCACAGCAGGACACCCATCAAGTTTTGTAACCTGTTTAAAGGCAAATTGTAATTTTCATGATTATTACATATATACAGACGGTTCGCGTTACCAATTTGAAGATAATATATCTGCAGTAGGATGTACTTTTGTTTCTTACGAAAACCAAACGGAACTAACTCACTCTATGTTTAAATTGTCACCTGAATGTTCTGTATTCCAGTTGGAGCTCTTAGCAATTAAAGAAGCTATAACATGGCGTACTGTTAATGGGAACAGTGATTCACAATCAGCTCTACTCGCTATTAATGATAAATACAATTTAAATTCATTAGCACATGAAATCAGAACCTTGCTTCAAAACCATCCAGGACATATTTGCATGGGATGGCTTAAAGGACACAGTGGAATTTTAGGTAACGAGAGAGCTGATTGCTTGGCTAAGAAGGCTGCAGAATCCAATCTTCCTGTGACATACTCTTTATGTCCTATTTCTAGTTTAAGGAGAATAATACATCAACATATTCCTTGAAGAATGGATCCAACAATGGCTAACAACTCCAAGTGAAGTTTAACAAAAACATTATTTTTCCCTAGTGTATATGGCAGAGGAAAATGTGAAACTCATGTAATATATTTTGTTCTGACACAATTTTTAAGTGGACATGGTAAATTTGGTGAATACTTATCACGCTTTCACTTAACATCTAACCTCGAGTGCATGTGTGGTGAAGAATTTCAAACTGTGGTTCGTCTCCTTTTCTGTTGTCCCATTTTCTGGAGAGAAAGACAAGAATTAATATTCAAGCTAGACTCTCTAGGAACTGAATTTTCTGCTCCGCTCACATCTTTGCTAATGAAGCCACAACAGTATAAGTACTTCATGATGTTTATAAACTCAGTGTTTAAACGTGTGAAATAGTTTAAATTAATATGCATCAGATTGAAACATCATTTCCTCCTTCTAGTATTTAAAATATTTTTGTTAAAATTGTATATTTTTCAATATCAACTCTTACCCTAATACACCACTGTGTAAAATAGGGTTCAATAAATCCGGATATAAAAAAATAAGTAAACGTCAAATGGAGCAGCAAAAGTGGAACTTGGAAGACCTTGCAGCAGTGGGGAATTGATAGAAAAATGTTTAAAATATTGGTATAGCTGTATAAGAAATGATGATAATAATGCATTAGAGATCTGTCTAGAACATTAGAAGAATTAAACATGTAAGGACAGCTGGTGGTTAGGGCTAGAGAGAAGGCTGGTCAAAATAGGGATGGGGGATATCTGGCATGAGAGAGAAAGAAATGTAAAAGGTTTTTGGACAGTTATTAAGTATAGGATAGAGCACATTGACAGACAAGTGACGTGGAGAAATCTGATAAGTAAGAAATCACTAAATGTATACCTGAAAAAAAGACAGAATGGGGAAGGGAAACATATATAGACATATGTGATAGAAATGAGAGGGAGGGTTTAGCTTGGTTAAGGACAGGGGCCATTTTGAGAGGGGCACCTGTCACCAAATGAGTGCATTCTATGTGGAAAGAAAATAAGCTTAGGACAGTATGTACTGGATTGTAAAGAAACTGAAAACTGTAGGTGATTAATATGGGGTAAGAACTGGGATAGTCACGGCTATTCTGCAACGTCTGGTTGAAGCTGAACCACTTGTTAAGGGGGGACGTACGAGAAAATGTTCAAAAACTCCAATTTTTTTATTGTTTTGTAAAATAGTATATAGTGCTAGTTATCAAACACCAAAATATTATGCCTGTACGTGGTCTGTATGTACCTTTAAAAAATTAAATGTCCTAGTGTTGCATAGTAGCATAGTAGCAACACATAGTCTTCCATCAGCTGTCTTGGAATCTATAAAGCCCACCTACCAATTCTTAGCACACCCAGATTTGCTAAAAATGTCTCTATGGAGAGACACAAAAACCAAATGAAAGCCTCAACAGTTTGATATGGAAAAGCTGTTCCAAAACATCATTAGTGTCTTCCATAGTGGTGAAAATTGCTACATTTGATGCTGCAATAGTGTTTAATGATGGGATTGTTGGCAGAAAGAAAGTTATGCACCAGTTAGGGTGTGTTTATGGAAACAATTTTGTAGAGTATCGACAACATTCGTATCGCTGGTGCAGAAAGAGCTATAAAATGAATCCAGAAAGAAGCAAGACAGAAGAGGAATTTAAAAAGAAAGGCTGAAGAAGACCAGAATGAGGATACAGACTATGGATATGGGAAGTTCTGACTTAAAATTAAAAGGCAAACTAAATTATACTTACTGTATTTTTAATTGTCTTTCCCCGTAACTTGCATTTTCTACAACTTCAACCCATTTTTCTCTAAAACTACTTCATCTACAGTGATGCAATTTAACACAAAGCTTTCTTATGCTACAATAAATATTTTATTGCTTCTAGAATTTAATATTAAGCTCCAGATGGAATGTGATGGTTCAAAATATATGAAATTAATTTAAATTTTAAAGGATGCATATGACTAACATTTTTTTTTTTAAATCCATACAGCTTCAACAAGAAATCTAAATCCAACAAACTCATTTTAATGTGTTTTAAAATAACATACCAAATTTCAGAAGGATAGCATATGTGAATTTTGAAAAAAAAAAGTGGGCTTAAATTTGTAAATATCTCTGCATAGATAAAAGATATGTAGCATAAGTTATAAACAGTGGAAAATTATGAAAACAATTGTGCATATTAACTGTATTATCCTAAATGAGTATACATAGTTTCCCTTCTCTAACTTGAAAACTTTGGATGTTATGGCTATTTATGTAAGACCCTGAATATTTGCATATATGCCCCCTTAAACCCGTCAACCACTGGCTACGCGTCATTTGTTATTCTGTTATATCGTAACCACAACAACATCTTGTTGAGAGGAAGAAAGTCATGGTTAAGGGTGACAATAGGGGAGAACGTGTTATTATCGCCAGCAATACCACTTTCTGCTTGCTGTAAATTGATTTAGAATGACGGACACCACAGGAGATTTATAACCTTATGTTATTCGTACATCGTGAAGTGAAATCATAAGAGAGTGAGTGAGTGTGTGTGTGTGTGTGTGTGTGTGTGTGTGTGTGTGTGTGTGTGTGTGTGTGAAAATAATGAGAAATGTATGCTTACACGGGAAATACGTGCAAGCAGAATGGAGTTTTAGAACTGCTTCCCCAAAAGGTTTATCTCGATTATATCACAAAAATATCTATTCTGTTCGGAAGATGAGTTTGTTAAAGAGTGAAATAAAGTTTTAATGTAATACAAATTGTAAACTGCTGTTGTTTTTATTGATTAAAGATAGATTTGCCTGTGAGATCTGTCCCAGGTGCCTACTGATATAGGTACAGGAAGTGGCGATCCCGGGATACCGAGCCAAAGTGACACCCTTGATGTGGGTTCCTCTTAGTGGTGAGAGGTCACACAAAACACCGACCCACGTGTAGGCCGTGCCTAAAGAACAAGGTCGGTGGAAAGGTTTGTCCTGGTGGTTGAGGAAAGCGCATCTGAGCTCGTTCCAGTGTCCTTCTGAATTCGAGGAGGGTGCGCATTTCCGATACACTACTTTGGTTTCTGCTTTTCTTAAACCATAGGTCAGGGACTAACCCACCCATAATCAATCGGCCAGGACTAGGTATTGTACCAAAATCCAGGGTAAGTGGGACGGCGAGTTCGCTATATCCCCTGTGTAGCCCTGTCATCCCAGTGGGATGACCGCCTTGTTGGGCTCCGTGGTGGGTGGGGGGCACTGGGAGATGAAACACTTAAAATTTCTTATGGCAAACCATAAAATTAAACGTGGAAAAGAAATAGCTGAGTTTTGTGTTCCTTGCTATTTAGTTATCTGTAGAACTGAGGAAGGGCGAAAGTTTAGTACCGTGAAACCGTTCATTATTCAGAAGGGTTTAGATAATATTGCTGGTCCTGTAAAGTCATGTACAAGATCTCGCAATGGCACGCTCCTGGTCGAAGCAGTTTCTCCAACGCAGGCTGCAAAAATCTTGAAAGCGAATATGCTTGCCACCCATCCGGTGCTCGTTGAATTGCATAGGACACTGAACTCCTGCCTGGTATTTTAAATACCAGCGCATTGGACGGTATCTCCAATGAGGTGATTCAGTTACTTGGCGGAACAAGGTGTGACAAGTGTATATCGAGTTCACCGCAAAGAACGAGATGAAGTAGTACCCACTCGTACCATGTTTCTTACCTTTGATCAGGTAGATCTCCCGAAAAGGATTAAGGCAGGGTATGAAGCTACTGAAGTGAGGCAGTATATACCCAATCCACTGAGGTGTTATAAATGCCAGCGCTCTGGCCACACGAGTGATTCATGTAATGGAGTTGCCACTTGCGTTGTCTGCGGGGAAGTCAAACATGATAATGCATGCACTTCACCCGCAAAGTGTGTTAACTGCAGTGGTAATCATGAATCAAACTCCAGAGAATGTCCCCGTTTTATGGAGGAGAAGGCGATCAAAGAGTTCCGGGTAAGAGAGAGGGTATCTATCGTGGAAGCCCGGAAACTCTTGCGTATTCGCCAGCTTTCTGTACATAGGACCGTAAGTTATAGTGCAGTTGCAGCTAAGCCGGTACCTTGACGTGAAATCGCAACACAAACCAGCGAAATAAACGGGGAAGTAGTATCCGAAAGATCAGTTACCCCAAGATCACAGCCAAGCAACAAACACCAACACGAACAACAGTGCACGCGTCGACCAAGTCCAGTTTTAAGAAGAAGGTTTTAACCAAGTCACCGGCGAAAGCATCTACTTTAAGAATAGGTGAACCATTAGTATATGATGTATCGCCAAGGAAATTTAAGGCCTCTTATGACAGAATGGACTTCCTCATGGAAAATAGGAAGACCAACAAAGGAACGTTAGCCAGCACAAAAGTCCGCAAACATTTCCGTCAACATCTGGGGAATCATTTGGAGAGGACACCGATCGGCGACTTCCATCTTCGCCGGTCGCAGTTACCGATCCTGTCGAGAGACCGGATCCGAAGCTAGCAGTGCGAAAGCCGTCGTTTTCCATTGACGATGTGGAGCGGGTGGATCCTGTCCTCACTAACCAACCGACAGTGCGGAAAATGCAGGAGAAACCTCCTGAAACTGTTAGCCCTGCCCCAAAGAAAAGAAACAAATTGGTTCGACCACCCGTGGGCAGGTAGCTTTTATCATGGCAAGTTGATATTGTCACTTAATTATCGGAAGTCCCGACCAGCTAGCAGCCGGGTAGGCGGCAGGAGGCATTTAGACCACGTCTACCCATTTGTCTTGTAGTGCTAACGAGGGGGGTGGTTGGAAAAACATCACTAGCCATCTCTTTCCCCCTCCTTGACGTCTGGAACTTTCAGGATGATTCACTGAACCGCGAGACTTCCAGAAACAGCGATATTCCTATAAAAAGGGGCTGCAGTTGGCGAGTCAGTTCAGTTCTTGGCGAGCTGCTGTGAGGAGTGCCGTGCTAGTGAACGGACTGGAAGACTGTGTACGTGTATCGGAGGAGTTGTACGTAATTGTGAGTGTAGAGTGAACATGTGACAGATGAACAGATGAATTGTAATTTTGTTCTCTACGTAATTCTATGTAATCGACAAGTGTTCCAACTGTAATTCGGTGGAAATAAAGAACATTTTGAGTTTGTCCAATTGGACTTTTAATTTCACGAACCCACAAAGTCACATTAATCGAAGTAGCTATTTGTATGCCTTTTGGAATTTTATTGGTACTTATAGTTTTTTAATTGTTGTTTTACCCATTTGGGTTTATTTATGTTATAGTCATCTTGTTTTGATCTGTTTTTTAAATTTTGAATAATTTATATCTGGCTATTGCATGGAATTAGTTTTTGTAAGGGCGCTGTTGACCACCGCAGATGAGCGCCCTCATATTATCATGACCATCATCATGATTATCATCATCATGATTATCATCATCATGATTATCATCATCATCATGATTATCATCATCATCATCATCATCATCATCATCATCATCATCATCATCATCATGATTATCATCATCATCATGATTATCATCATCATCATGATTATCATCATCATCATCGTTATCGTTATCGTTATCGTTATCGTTATCGTTATCGTTATCGTTATCGTTATCGTTATCGTTATCGTTATCGTTATCGTTATCGTTATCGTGATCGTGATCGTTATCGTTATCGTTATCGTTATCGTTATCGTTATCGTTATCGTTATCGTTATCGTTATCGTTATCGTTATCATTATCATTATCATTATTATTATTATTATTATTATTATTATTATTATTATTATTATTATTATTATTATTATTATTATTATTATTATTATTATTGTTGTTGTTGTACCTGTGAAATATAATTTTGTCGATTTAGAATGGACTCTAATCATCTTCAGGCTGTTTGTAGTTTTTTGTTTAATTTGAAAGGTCATTTAACTCAGTTGATAACTTAATTGCTCAGTTATATTAAAATTTATTTACATTTCGGTTATTTTACTTACTTCCCCAGTTCGAAAACCTGATAAAAGGGACCAAAACTGCTTGAAAATATTTCACAACATTTTTCCTGTTGTCCTGTTGGTTTTAACAGTTAGCAACAGTAGATTTGTATGCTGTTTCATGGACCATGAAATTGTAGAGAGGTCACAGTTTGTGAGAATAACAACAACAGCACGTTTAGATAAATGAGATATAAAGGGAACACGTGTATATGCGGGTATAATATGACGTGGAGGCAGATAAACGAGAATAATGTCTACACTTGAGCATATATGACATCGTGTACATATGCAGAGCTACATGTGATGCGACAACTTTCCTCAGTGCGCTTTTTTTAGCTTTTTTGTGGCATAATGTTTTATCGCCTCAACACGACACAGTAGCAGAGATAGTTCTGGTGCGACTCCTTGTTTGTCGTCGTCCGTAGTCGCGGGTTTAAAGCCGACGGGGAGCAAAGGACTCTTTTTCTTTTCTTTTCCGGTATAAAATTTACTTACAGAGCCCTCTTCGGAAAGTAAACAAAGCTTATGAGGCATTATGCGGTTATTCACGATATATGTTCAATGGGATGCTGAGAACCGTAACAAGAAACTTCTAAAAACTGTATCAAATATACTGACAAATCTTACGGTCAAATCCCGTCACCACCGACCTCATATATTCCCAATTGCTTATTAATAATTTCTGTGGTTTCAGCGTCCCAATTTTGAACGATTTTTTGTTGATTTAAATTAGCAATATCTTATTAATAATAACTAAACACTAGTAACACAACTTCACTAAATTCACAGGATAAAGCTATCAAGTTCACAATAGAAATTGAAAACAATGGCTACATCCCCTTTCTAGATCTAAAAATAATGAAAAAATAACAATAAATTAAGTTTTGGCATGTATAGAAAGTCAACTCACACGGATAATTATATCAAAAATAAAAGTTATCCCTATGTCACACAAATTTGCTGTTTTTAATAGTTTGATTTACAGATTGATAAACATACCTCTAAATGAAGAAGAATTTAATGCGGAATATAAACATATTATAAACACTGCTTTAATTAACGGCTTTAATAAAGATTGTATAATCAGAAGAATGGAAAAATTTAAATATCAAAAAACGTTAATGATGTTTCCACTCTTAAAAAAGTAAAAAAGGATTATATTTTCAAAAAAATTACTTATCATCCACGGGCAAATAGAAAATTCCAAAGAAGTGGGTGGGTATAAACCTACCACCTCATAATAATTACAGTATAAAGAATTTGCTACAGTTTTCTAAAAAAGACAAAATTTCAGACAACAAAATATCTGGTATTTATCAAGTTAACTGTTTAGAATGCGGAAAGATCTATATTGGTAGAACCAAGCGTAATTTAGAAACCAGAGCGAAGGAACATTTTAGAAATATTAAATATAGACAGACAGAGAAATGCGCAGTGGCTGATCATTTTTGGTCATATAATCATGAAGTAAATCCAGAAGTTAAATTATTGAAACAGTTGAAGGAACCGATAGAATTAATGGTTTGGGAGAAGATATTTATTTTGAAAAATAAGGATCGCGTAATGAATTTTGATATCCCTCCAATAGACATCATCAATAAGTTTGTGTTGTCCCCGGTAGATGACAGTTACATAAGGAGCTATTCTTCAAACTCCGGTAGTGGTCAAGGTCAGTCAGTCAGTCAGTCAGTGGGTGAGTGTCAAGCTGAGTGGCTGAGGATAAAGCAGATGTTTGCTTTGAAACCAGTCCCACGATTTAAATAAGATAAGTGAAGTTGTGTTACTAGTGTTTAGTTATTATTAATAACCTAGTTTACTTCACTGTCAGCAGCTTCAGTTTTTTACATAGCAATATCTTCCATACAATGGTTGCTTTAAGATGGGTTGATTTATTTACAATTGTTGCAATTCTGCAAGGCCTTAGGTTAAACAACCACTTTGACAGTGATCTAAACGAATGAAATCTTCTTCTTCCTTTACGGGTTAGGCTTAAGCCTGTTCAGGTCTCACATTTCCTGAAGCCATCTCTTTAGGAGGCGTCCTATTGATCTTCGTCCTCTTGGTTTACAATTGAAGGCTTGTTTTGGTATTCTTTCTCTTGGCATATGATTAAGGAGTTCAACACATTTGTTTCTATATCTTTGGATTTCTTCTAATAACGGTTGTACTTGTAATTCCTTTCTAATAATTTTATTCCTAATATGATTTTCTCTTGTACATCCTTTGATTGATCGTAAGAATCTCAGCCCCCCAGGGGCCTACTTCGGTAGGTACGGGTTTGGCACACCCGGGGTCCCGAGCCAACAGTCTCCCTCGTGTGGGCTGCTCTTCCTGGATGAGGGAGACGGTCAACAGGCCCACCCACGTGTAGGCCGTGCGTGGAGACCCGTGGAAAAGGTTTTAGATTCTTGTCTAGTTTAGAGTTTAGGATTTAGTGAACGAAATTTTTAGTAGGTTTTGATTGATCTTTTTATGTACGTGTATTTTTAATAGGTTTTGTTACACTTGTATAGTTTTATATCTGGCTTTTGCCATGACTAGTTTTTTAAAGGGCGCTGATGACCGCCGTAGTTGAGCGCCCTTATATATCATCATTTAATCAACGTAAGAATCTCATTTCAGTAGCTTGTGTTTTACTCTTCTCCTTTTCCCTTATTATCCATGCCTCACTTCCATAGTTTAGTTTTGGGATTGCCATTACTTTTTAGAATATTATTTGAGTTTCTTTCCTTGCTTTATTCCTGAGGGTTCTCTTAATTGTTCCAAAAACTACTTGGAATTTCTGCATTTTATTCCTTATATCTTGATTTTCCCATTTATAGGTTATATCACAGCCAAGGTATTGAAATTGCGATAGTTTCCTGTACTACAATTTTGGTCCTTACTGGGTATTTTCCCTGGAATGCCATTACCTTTGTTTTTGTCTTTAAGATTGTCATATCATATTTTTTACAAATTTTGTTTATTTTTTATGTTCCTTTCGGTAGTCCATCTTCACTGTCAAAGATTAAAACTATATCATCTGCAAATAGAAGAGCGTTTATTGCTCTTCCTTATCCTCACCTAATCCCCTCATGCACTACTCTTTTCCATTCTATTATAATTTCATCTATATATGTTAAAAAGAATTGGAGATAGACTACATCCTTGGTTCAATCCTTTGTTTACTTCAAATTCATTTGTCATTTCTCCTTCCATTTCCATTACCAATTTGTTATTTCTGTATAACATTTGTATATTTTTAACTAAGTGTAGTGTGATTCACTTTTTACATATTATATCCCATAACAATAACCGGTTAACTTTGTCGAACACTTTTTCTAGATCTATAAAGGCTAGATGGGTTTCAAGATTAAATTCTCTTCGTTTTTTTGATATTTGTTTTATTGTAAAGACATTATCTATGTATGCTCTGCATGTTCTAGATCCATGTTGTTCTTCACTAATATGTGTTTCAGCTATTATTTTAACCCTAGTTGTTATAATTCGAGTATATATTTTAGATATTGTATTTAAAAGGTCTTTTTTAAAGATAACTTAAGACCATATCAACATTAACATTGACGTCTCCTTTACTTAAGGGAATGCAGCACCGAAATTGGCTAAAAATATGGGAAAAAATAATATTTTTGTTTTTAAGTTAATAAAATACTTTGAACCTTATAGTATCATAATCCAACTAAATTTATCAGTTTCAAGCATTTAAATACCATCATATGACAATTTAAATGCCCGTGCGGACCTGCATGCCGGCCCTTGGATTCACAGAATTCTGTCATTTGAGTTCGATTGAACGTACTAACTTAATACATTTGAAATTATCGGGCAAAGTCTATGGTGGAATTTTGTGTGTTGGTATGTAAACCTTCATTTGCATTTTGTGTCTTGCCCAATGTTCATCTCCTTAGGATTTCATCTGATGCCAGCCTTTGGTACACAGCCAGTAATTTTCACATCACATCAGGCCTCAAGTATGTTCACATTGTTGTGTTATGTTTAGGTGTTAGTTCCCGTGTATTGTTTGGGCTATTCTAATCCTAACTATGTACACAGTTATCAAGAGGTCAGTTGTTTCAAAGAATGTTTTACCTATAACCTATATAACAGTTACAATTTTGATGTTCTGCCTCACTCAAGCTGCAGTCAGACATAATGGACACAGATTTCACAAGCATCTCTAAAAATTAGTAAAGGGATGGACCAATTACGCTTTCTTCACTCAGCAATTTCTGTGAAAGTAACTTCTGAAACATCCAGAAGGAAACTGAAATTGCAGAACACTGCAGCAGAAGAGAGGAGGAAGAGGCAGGAGGGTCCAACTTACCTATCTGGAGGGTTTTAGTCTGCTTCAGAGCATGCAGCTGAGAAGGAAACTCTTTTGGATTTTAAAATTTGATTTACTCAGTTATAGTTTTTTCAACATATTTTGTCATTCAAAATGTTCCACACGATGCAGTATTGATTCGGTTCCTCTAAAATTTTCAACACATGTTGTTAGAAAGCAAAAAAAGGTTTCTATCATATTAATTTTTAATATTCATTATATTTTTAAAGTTATTCATATAAAAAGTCACAGGTTTAATCAGTTTTTCGCTTTTTTGTTTGCGCCATACCTATTTTGTTTTACTCTGGAACTAAAGGTAGTATAAGAAATCCATATGATAGATCTTTTCTTCATAACAATCTCAATATTTTTAGAAATAGAAAAATTAAAATTTTGAAAATGTTCATCACGTGGAGCGGTTTGAATTTTGCCCAAATTTTGAATTTCACAAATTAATTACTTAAAAACTATTGAAGATATAAAAACCTAATTTTGATTTCTGTGTCCACTATGCATCAGAACTAAGTGGTAAAAATTTCAGCAAGATTGGTTGAAAACTGCTGGATTTGGAGTTTTCGGTGCTGCATCCCCATAAGGAGAGAGGTAAAGAGAGGGGGGAAGAACGAACGCTAAACTAGTTGCATTCACTTTTCGTAACTATGACAACCAATTTACGAAGCAGAATATAACATCAAAAGAATTGTATATAGCTAGCACTTCAGGAATCTAGGGATATGTAGACCTAAACTGCTTTCAAAGTGCAGCAGTACGCCTTCATGATGCCATAGTACAAACATTGGGAAATCTTGTTACCCAGTAAAGTGCAAGGATACCTGACGTCTCTGCTAAAATGTCTTTTAACCTTTCTTCTGCACAATACAACAGAAGCTAAATGATTACGTGATCTACCTTTCTGTGCGTGAGCGTAGCTTGTACGGTTTCGAAAAGTTTTCCCTCGTTGTGAATTACGTGTTCCCCAAGTTCTGGTGCCAGTTACGAGGCAATTTAATTTTCCAACCCACATAATGAGTAACATTCTCATATTTGATAAATGTAAGAATAAGACTCACGCATTCCAGGTATTATTTATTTATTTTCCAAATTTGATTCCTATTTTACCCAAAGGTATATTAGGAATATAGAATTTATGAATACAATGCAATTCACAAAAACATAACAAAATTCAATTTCAAGCTGACAAACAGTAAACATCAAGATGCATCCTTTAGCTTAAGAAATATTTGTTTAAGAAAGCCATGAAATACTGATAAGTTTTGTAATTCATCAGAATATGTGTAAGTGGTTTTTTTTTTTCCAGGAACTTGGAAGTCCACTTTGTCTTTCACCGGTCTCAACAGATGCTTAATCTTCATAATCTTAATTAGATTGACGGTAGTGTGCCGTGAATGTGGGACACCGTATATAGGACAAACCGGAAGGATAGCACAATACGCTGACGACGTGCTTCTGTTCTGCAAAGACAGACAGATACTCAGAGCCTTCAACCCCATACAGAGACACCTCCGTCTAACACAGCAGTGGTGTCGGCTTTTGCGGATGACCGTAAATCCGGAGAAAAGCCACGCCATACTTTTCACAAAGCGGCACACCCCCGCAGACTGCCCCAACTTCAGCTTCCGAGGTCGAAGGATAGAGTGGACTAACTCTGTCCGATACCTTGGTGTAACATTGGATAGAGGCCTAACGTTTCGCCAAAACATCAGAGACCTAGCGGCAAGGGCACAGGGAGCAATCACTTCCCTGTATCCTATGCTGGGGTCGAGTTCGATGCCGCTTGGCCAGAGGTTATACCTCTTCCGAGCGCTGGTAATCCCCGTGATGCTATATGCCTGCGAGATCTGGGGCATGGCCGCAGATAGCTGGTTGGCATTGCTTCAACGTGCACAGAATAGAGGGCTACGGTCTATCTATTCTGTGGGTCGTTATTTTCCTACCAGGTTGCTTCATGAAGCCTCGGGGCTTCCATATGTGGAGAACGAAGTTAGGCGCCGGGCAACAAAATTCTACGCAAATTTACCAACTCACAGAAGCGCCCTTGTTAGATCACTGGGCGATTATAACCCCACTAGACGCCGTTCTAGACAACATCGGGAACACCGCATGGTATGCGGGCACCCAAGATAACCCAGGAGCTAATCCTAACAGCAGCTAAAGCTGAGCTCCACATAATCTCCTAAGTTGTTTGGCAACAAAATTCTCACCAAACGAAACTAAATTAAAAACACCAGGGTGCTGTGTATTGCATCCTGTCCTTTCACCCTGAAGGTACAATAGTTTTAACCTCAAAAAAATTCATCAACCTCAAAACCTACACCATATCCAACTTACAAAATCCCAAATTACATACCTTACCTGCGGTAAAACCCTAAACGGGTGGTCATGCAGCAAAAACCTTTTGGCTATAAACAGACAGCTAGCACCTCTTGCTCATGGTCATGGTCATCGCTAATAGAATAATCGAACATGAACGGAGCATTCGTTTAATGCAACCTGAGAAGTCTGGGCTGGCAGATCATTGTTTTGATAACGACCATAGAGACAATTTTCTGGGGACGACTATCTTGGCAAACTGCAACAGTTAGTGGAAGCGGAGAATTAAGGAGGCTTTGGCGATTTCCTCTGACAGGAGCATGCTTAATCGTAATGCTATATTTCAGTTCAGCTCCTCTTGGAAACCGGCCTTAAAAATGGAAATCCGTCAAATTAAGAAGCAAAGATCAATTCAGCTTGATAATCAAGTTAAGTAGTTACGTTTATTTAACACAATTTTCTATACTCACGTGATCTGCTGACCTGGCATTTAATTTACTGAAAACAGTCTTTTGTTCAGTAAAGCGAATTTTGATAGTGTTTTGTCTTTGTTTATAGTTGTGTTATACCCAGTATTTCATTTGAGGTTATAACATTTTATAAATATCCTGATGATGGGAGAGATGCACACTCCCGAAACGTTGATATCTAATCATATTTTCACCTGGTTGGCTGCCCCAGAAAAAAGTGAGCGCGTTCCTCGCCAGTAAAGCTTCTGGGTTTATTTTATATTCTCCAGTTTATAAATCAAAGGTTTCTGGTGTCATGAACAACCATTAAACAGCCTGAAGAATGTACTTTCGTGCCGTCCTAAGGCAGTCGAGGAGGTTTCTGCAAACATTTGCTACCAAAGGAGCAAAAAATAAATTGTCCAGTATTCTACACAGAACCGAAATGAAATGAAATGTGTAGTGTTTAACGCCCGCTTTTACTACATACGGCACCGCAGGCGGTGACACTGACGGTACTTGAGATGAAGATGGAGCACCGGTGGAATGAGATGGCGGGGGAAACCGGAGGTCCCGGAGAAAACCCGCCCCAACGCCGTGTTGTCCACCAATATCTCACTTTGCGGTTGTCTGTGATCGAACCCGGGCCGCCTTGGTGAGAGCAAAGCGGTCTAACCACTGAGCCACGACGTGGCCTACACAGAACCGAATTTACATTACTACGTAATATAAGAAATAAACTAAGTCTCGGACAAACAAATGAAAATGATTTGTTCTACTCATATGCAGCATTAAACATCATGTCACGTTAAACGAACTTTCTCCCAATATTTTTATATTGTTCCAGGGAGAGGCGCACGAAATTCACGTTCGACTATTTACGAATGCACATGGTTGTTCACTGTAATTCCCACATCGAAAGTAATGAGAAGGATGACACATTGTAACGTAGCTTACACTTTGTATCCGTACCAAAGTGTACACACACACAGCGCGTCGCTATACTTGTTGACGTCCCGTAGAGGGGATCCGTCCCCTTCAGCTGCCGTGGTGCGAGCGCTGCGGACCCTTAGCACTCTTGGTACCTCTGACGTTAGAGTATGTTTAGTTAACGCGTGTGCATGTCGGCCGCTGCCTTTGACGAACCCTTATAATCGTTTTACAAGACAGACACTCCTTCTCCCCGTCCTTTCTGCAAGGTTGCCACCTTTCTCGATACGTCATGGGTGTCGTACGAGGTTTCGTCTAAATAAATTATCTTATGTCCATTACTGTGAAACTTCGTTAGTTTTGACGATATATGTATCGCAAAGCTACAATTCTACTGGATTCCATAATAATCCTTAACTTATTAAAAGTGCGGTATTTGAAACCCAGCTCCTTTAGAAGACCACACAAAGTGCAGTGTCCATAAGTAACATCACAAATTTCCAACAAGTGTGCAACCAATTCGTCTAAGGTGGGCGCTCTCACTTTTGTTTAGAATCTATAAATTTCTGACGAATTAAATCGCATGTGAAATTATCTATTTTAGAGAAACGTTTCCTTTTGTTTTCACACTTGATCGGCGTCTTTGGTATTCCTTTCATCACAATATTTCTTACTGTATTTCTGTAAATATCCAGAATTTATCATCAGGTTCATTGCACGACCCCTTACCAAGATTATTTGTCAACACATATTTATATGTGTTCAAAACAAACGATAGAATTTGCTTAGAAACAGTTCCCGTTATAACTTTGTTTTTTGAGGCTTTTCCGGTAATATAACTCGGCCCAGTTATTCACACTACTGTCATCAATGATTATTTTCACGTGACTGAATGTGATCTACTACTTCATTTGCATTTGCCACTGCATTTCTCTCCCACGGTCTCCACATCGTGACACACAAGGAATTTCTGCACGTAATGAAACAAATCAACTGGAAGTTGGAACTTTGGCAACTGAGACTCCACGTGGAGTAGACATGCGGCGGTCACTTTGAGTAAATCAGCGTTGTAATTGGTGCTCAACGACGGTGTTCCATTTCTGAAGTGTGGAGATAGATTTATGACGGTCATTAGTGGGCGGGAGGCACGGGTTCCTTTGACTCCAAACTGCACTTGCGTTAACTAAACAGACTTTACTAGAGGAACCTCGGACCTAACTGCCGAGCCCCTTCCGTAGAGGAATTGTTCGGATTGGGTTGGACTAGAGGGGGCAGTGGCTCCCGATACCCGTGGGAGATCGTGTACGTCTCCGGGTGGGGTTGAGGAAAGCCATATATTCCCGCGTACTAGCCAGCAGAGCTAGTAGAAGTTGTGCTAGATCACCAGGCGCCCCCACCGACGTTGTTCGGTAGCCTTCCCCTTTGGGGTTCGCGCGCGTAAGTGGCGTATGCACTTCCACCCGTCTTGTGTTTTCGGACCAGATTGGGGGGGGGGCCTTGTTAGTCTCTAGGTCTTGCCCTATGGAAAGCCCCACGGAGGCGTCTGGCGCCCTTCGGGGACAGCCCGGTAACTCCCTGGTTTAAGAGGGAGGTCGGTGTTCACCTTGTCACGGCTGCCCACGTAGATACCCTCGCCCCTATATTGTTATGTTCTGGCATTAGGAACTCTGAAAGGAATGCGTTCACTACAGAAATACACACGTATAGACAAGGTGACGTAATGATATACGAGTCGCGCACAGATAGAAACGCTGGGAAGATAACATGGAGACTATTTATTACACAAGCGGCAGCCCGTTGTTAAGCTTGTGACACTGGATATGAATATTGTTTTTTCAAAGCTCCTTCATCACATTCATCGATAACGCTACTCATAATTTCACGCTCTTCCGAATGTAAAACATTATATTTCTTAAGATATTCAGACACAGTGGAAAAGACTAGTAAATCTCACTGTACTGAAACAGTTCTGCATCTTGCTAGGCAAGTAGACTACGTGACTTTCTGCAGGTGAGCGCTGAATGTTAACTGTATTGCTTACTCGCTGCGTAACCGGACAACGGTTCCCCTCTCCCACACACTGCACCCCGCGCCAGATCAGGGCTGTGTGGAGGATGATCTAGAGTTTCCCATTGAAAAGATTTGATGAGATCCTTGGTACCATTAGCCAAATGTGGACGGGCATTGTCATGCAGCAAAACGATACCCTTACTCAAATTGCCACGTCTTTTGTTCCGGATTGCACGGCGCGTATTGTTCAATGTCACACAATAAGACGCTGCATTGATTGTCTCATTACGAGGCAGAACTCCACTAGCTGTACTCTTTTTCTGTCCCAAAAAGCTGTGCACATGATTTTCAGGGCGGAAATTGTTTGCTTAAACTTTACTTTTGTGGGTGATGATGAATGTCGCCATTCCATGGATTGTTGTTTCGATTCTGGTGTGACGTAGACCACCCATGTTTTGTCACCACTAACAATTTGGTCTAAAAGATCTTCACCTTCATTGTGATACCGCTCAAGGTAAGTCAATGCATCGCCTAAACGTTGGGTTTTGTGTAAATCCGTCAACATTTTTGGAACCCAACGTGAACACAATTTCCGGTACTTCAAGTTCTCGGTCACAATGCGATACAAAACACTACGAGAATATTGAGGAAAATAGTCGTACAATGATGAAATTGTAGAGCGTCTGTTTTCTCTCACCTTTTCTTTCACTTTCTGCACCAAATCTTCAGTAACGACCGAAGGACGCCCACTCCGTCCTTTATCATGCACATTTGTGCAGCCATCTTTAAATGATCTCACCCATTTCCTTACCATTCCATCACTCATAATGTTTTGTTCGTAAACTTCACAGATCTCACAATGAATATCGATCGGTTTTACGCCTTTAGCACTAAGAAATCGTATAACAGCCCGTACTTCACAATCGGCGGGACTCACGATTGTCGGAGGCATCTTAAACACTCAGTAACCAACGTATACAATGAAGAATCAGACTGTAATGGCGTCAGTGCGTGGAAAATAGATGTAGGAAACCAGCGCGCATGCACGGAAGGACCACCTTAGCGCTGCGGCGGCGGAATCGCAAAAAAGTACTGACTTAAGAAACATGCTTCGTGTATATATATATATATATATATATATATATATATATATATATATATATATATGCTTGTTGATACAGACATTTGTTGATGTCTCCCTTGTCCTTGAAATAGTACTTGTGTGCGTCCCATTGACTGCTATGGTGTACGCGATGAGATGTCTGCTAATCACTTTGATTCTGTTTCCCTTTATACCACAGAATAGATAATCTATTATTAAAATTAGGACTACATTTATGGCGTCTATTACACACAATATGCAAATCACCGTTTGAACGAGATGAAAAGTTTATTACTCACCTATAGATAGGAGAACTAGCACCATCTTTGTACCATATAACCAACGTCACTTTGTCTTCATCACTGGCAGGTTGCAAGTCACACGGCAATCTGGCAACACCGGTCAGCACGGCCGTCATATCCTTCGTGCTCACTAAAACAGAGAAATAGTTGTAACATTACTGACAGATGATAACATGGCTTTTGAGAGAAGCTTTGCAGCAAAAAGAGCCGACTACATTCTGATTTGTCTTGTTAATGCTGTTATTAGAGATTTTTGATTCCATGAGTTGATCTACCACAACAGTTCAAAGCACCAGCACAGCTCAATATTTGTAAAGCATCTCTTTGTTGAAATTACTCCCTTATTCAGATTCATGAACTGTTACAACACAATATAAGAAAATGCTACAGCTATATATGTATCTTTATGAATTAGCAAATGTTTAGAAATATGAAATAAAAGTTTGACCACTGCTTATGCTTGTGCAATGTATACTATTCTTTGAAAATAGTATAAAATAAACATCTAGTAAAATAAAATAAAATTACCTATTAACAACTGCAACATATAGTAATACGACGGCTGTTCAATAAAGAATGATCATAAATTTTTACGGTCATAATTTTTCGCACTAAAATCCATATTATATTCTGTTAGCTTAATGTGAAACAAACACGCCGTAGTGGTTTCATTGTTGGTACTCCTGCTTCCCATCTGTGAGAACCAGTGAAGTTTGGACATGTTCAGTATCGCCTACAGCTGCAATGGAGTTAACACGCGAAGAACAATATGGTGCTCTGAAATTCTGCCTTCGTCTCAACAATTTGAGGTACGTACAATGTTACAGGAGGCTTATGGAGAGTCCGTTTTCCTCTACAGCAGAGCTCGAAGGTGGTTTAAAATGTTGAGAGACGGGAGGCAATCAATTTCAGAGGAAGGTGTACCCGATGCTCCAGTTACTGTTCTTACGGAAGAAAACATCAACACTGCTGCTGCCATTGTGAAAGAGGATCGACGAATTACCTTAATATCACTTTCAAAAATACTGAACATTTCATTGGGTGCCACCCACACGTTGGTGACAGAAACATTACACATGAGACGTGTTTGTGCGCGATGGGTTCCAAGACTGTTGATTCCGGAACAAAAGGACATTTGTATGCAGTTAAAGATCCAGAGCTTATTTCAAACGTAATCACTCCTGATGAATCTTGGCTACATCATTTTGATCCTGAGAGCAAACAGCGAAGCTCAGTGTGGAAATCTCCTTCATCACCAACCCCCAAAAAAGCAAAAGTGGTTTCTTCTGCTGGGAAAGCTATGGTGATCTCGTTCTTTGACAGTCATGGAATGGTTTATCAGCATGTTGTACCCGCACACACATCATGAAGTGGACACTTACAGGGATGTCCTGAAAACATTGTAAGTCAATATTAGGCGCAAAAGACCGCATTTCCATGAAGCAGGCTGGATGTTGCACCACGATAGTGTGCAGCGGCATATTGCAATGTTGCTGCTGAATATCTTGTAAAAATCAACGTGAAGTGCATCCGTCAGCCTCCGTATAGTCCGGATTTAGCCTATTGTGACCTTTTTCTGTTCCCTTACTTGAAGAAAGACCTCCGTGGGAGGCATTATTCATCATCAGAAGTAGTGGTGAAAGCTGCGGTGGGGATTTTGAAGGATCTCTCAAAAAATGGTTTCCAGCATGTCTTTGAAGACTGGTAGAAACGCTGGGACAAGTACAGCGCATTCAGGGGAGACTATTTTGAGAACGACTATCAAAATTATGGGGATGAGTAAAGGTACGTTGTCAAAAAAAAGGTCATTCTTTATTGAACAGCCCCCGTAGATGCAAATGAATATTGAAGGTATGGTAGCATATTTCATGGCCATGGCCTGTTCGTGCATATATCAAAACCTTTTAGTGTATTGACCCATATTTTATGCGTGGGCAGATGGAAAAATATCACACAACATCTTTTTTACTGCCATGGTATTACAGCTGGAATGTTAAAATTTCACAAAGTTGTAGTTTGGAGTTTTATCTACACATGGTTTATTCTGCGACTTTAACCTAAGCATAATCAACTTCAGGAATTATTTCATGCGAAAGACGAATACTTAATTTAGTATTTTTGCATATTTTAGAGCAAAACATTTTTAAATTGAATAAAAATTTGTATAAATACTTCCGTACATTTATTTATTTATTTCTTTAAGCGCAGAGAATCTACCCTAAAGCCGGTGGACCCTGGCCTCCTCCTACCCGGGAGGGATGCAAAACTCCGAAGCTCTTTCGATGTGGCAATGCCTGGTTTCCTATCTCCCGTCGACAACGTCAAGACGGGTGGAAATGGATGCGTCACTTGCGTGTATCAATCCCGCAGGGAGGACCACCGAGAACCTAGGGGTCACCTGGTGATCTAGCACACCAGCTACTAGCTCTGCAGGCTAGTACCCGGGACTTATGCGGCAACCCTCAACCCCCTCCGGGCGGCCGTATCCTGGTGATCTAGCACACCTTCTACTAGCTCTGCAGGCTAGTACCCGGGACTTATGAGGCTACCCTCTTCCCCTCCGGGCGGCCGTATCCTGGTGATCTAGCACACCTTCTACTAGCTCTGCAGGCTAGTACCCGGGACTTATGAGTCTACCCTCTATCCACTCTGGGCGGCCGTAGCCTGGTGATCTAGCACACCTTCTACTAGCTCTGCAGGCTAGTACCCGGGACTTATTAGGCAACCCTCTATCCCCTCTGGGCGGCCGTATCCTGGTGATCTGGCACACCTTCTACTAGCTCTGCAAGCTAGTACCCGGGACTTATGAGGCTACCCTCTATCCCCTCTGGGCGGCCGTAGCCTGGTGATCTAGCACACCGTCTACTAGCTCTGCAGGCTAGTACCCGGGACTTATGAGGCAACCCTCTATCCCCTCTGGGCGGCCGTAGCCTGGTGATCTAGCACACCGTCTAGTAGCTCTGCAGGCTAGTACCCGGGACATATTAGGCAACCCTCTATCCCCTCTGGGCGGCCGTAGCCTGGTGATCTAGCACACATTCTACTAGCTGTGCAGGCTAGTACAGGGGACCTATGAGGCAACCCTCTACCCCCTCCGGGCGGCTGAAGCCTGGTGATCTAGCACACGGTCTACTACCTCTGCAGGCTAGTACCCGGGACTTATGAGGCTACCCTCTACCCCCTCCGGATGGCTGAAGCCTGGTGATCTAGCACGTCTAGTAACTCTGCAGGCTAGTCCCCGGGACTTATGAGGCAACCCTTTACCCCCTCCGGGCGGCTGAAGCCTGGTGATCTTACACACCGTCTACAAGCTCTGTAGGCTAATACCCGGGACTTATGAGGCTATCCTCTACCCCCTCCGGATGGCTGAAGCCAGTGATCTAGCACACCGTCTACTAGCTGTGCAGGCTAGTACCCGGTACTTATGAGGCAACCCTCTACCCCATCCGGGCGACTGAATCCTGGTGATCTAGCACACCTTCTACTAGCTCTGCAGGCTAGTACCCGGGACTTATGAGGCAACCCTCTACCCCCTCCGGGCGGCCGTAGCCTGGTGATCTAGCACACCATCTACAAGCTCTGCCGGCTAGTACCCGGGACTTATGAGGCAACCCTCTACCCAATCCGGGCGGCCGTAACCTGGTGATCTAGCACAACTTCTACTAGCTCTGCAGGCTAGTACCCGGGACTTATGAGGCAACCCTCTACCCAATCCGGGCGGCCGTAACCTGGTGATCTAGCACAACTTCTACTAGCTCTGCCGGCTAGTACCCGGGACTTATGAGGCAACCCTCTACCCAATCCGGGCGGCCGTAACCTGGTGATCTAGCACAACTTCTACTAGCTCTGCCGGCTAGTACCCGGGACTTATGAGGCAACCCTCTACCCAATCCGGGCGGCCGTAACCTGGTGATCTAGCACAACTTCTACTAGCTCTGCAGGCTAGTACAGGGGACCTATGAGGCAACCCTCTACCCCCTCCGGGCGGCTGAAGCCTGGTGACCTAGCACACCGAACACACTGCCCCCTCGAGTCCAACCCTATCCGAACAACTCCCCGACGGGAGGGTCTCGGCAGTTCGGCTCGAGGTTCCTCTAGTAGCGTCAGAGGCACCACGAGAACTTAGGGTCAGCAGCGCTCGCTGAAGGGGACGGATCCGGTGCTCTAAAGTTATTTGTCTTACCTTAAGGTGCATCTAAAGTACAAAATTTGATAATGTTAGTCTCACAGAGGGATGTTATATAAGCGCCAAATTTTCACATGTTACCAACTAAGGCTTAAATAGCGGATTTCAATTTCCATTTCAATTTCAATTTATTGCAACCAATAGATTATTTACATAATTTCTGGCATTGTTATTTAACATTAAACAATTACAATTAAAATGTAACAATAATTGGAAATAAAAATTACTTATAAATATTCATCTATGGCATAAAATACACAATTTATAAGGTAATTCTTAAACTCTTTAGTGGATTTGGAACCTGTTATTGTGCTGTACGTGTACACACTGCTATTGATCTTTATATTTGACTTATGTCTGACTAAAAGAATAACTCCAAAAGTATATAATGAGACCACAGTTAAAATTATTTCTTTTTTAAATACCTCCCTACAAGAATCCCTGTGTTTTAGTTAGCAAACAATTCTTAGACACCTCTTCTGTACTACTAATAACCGCTTCAAATTATCTTTATTCGTTGTGCCCCATAGTCCAATACCATAGTTTAAATGTGGATGGACGATTCCATAATAAATTAGTTTTAAATTTGGTTTTATCAGATAGTAAACCATATAGTTCAACAAATAGGTGCTCTTGCTATTCTTATCAAATATATAATTGACATGCCTTTTCCACGATAAGGTTTTGTCTATGTGTAGCCCTAGAAATGAGTGGTCGTCAGAGTTGTCTATTTCTTCACTTCCCATTTTAATTCTCATATTCCTGTATAGAAATTTATTCATCTTAAAATATAGTATACATATCTTGTTTAGATTACACTAGGGAACACGTTTTTTGTACCCAAAACAAAATAGGCTAATTCTTATGCAAAATGACTCGCTGATTCCAAAAATGCCTCTGGAAATGCTGTATCACGTAACGTTTTTGAGATATTCTTATTCTTTTATATAAGCTTACAGAAATGAGGTATGATACCAACTCATATTGACTTAATTTAAAATAATAGCCATTGACTCTTCTAAATACAGCTTAAAGGCAGTGTTGCTTCATAATGGCAATTTAATAACTTCAATACCTTTATTTCATGCAATAGGAATGAAGGAGACATACGATTCCATGTCCATCATTTTAGATGCTATTAGTTATCAAAACCATGGCTGGGATATTTGTAGTGACCTCGTAGTTGCATTGCTAATGGGACTGCAGGGAGGTTTCACAAAACATTGCTGTTTTTGTGCTTAAAGGACAGTAGGGCACTGACCAGCATTTTATAGTGAAAGAGTGGGGGAAAAGGGAAGACTATACCCCAGGAGCAAGCAATGTTAAGTATGTGCCTCTAGTACACCCAAACAAAGTTCTTCTCCCCCCACTTCACATAAAGCTCGGGTTAATGAAGAATTTTGTTAAAGGTTTGGACAAAAGCGGAAGCGCATTTGAGTATTTAAGAAGTATCTTTCCCAAAATAAGTGAATCTAAATTGAAGGGAGCTATATTTGTCGGTCCTCCAATAAGACTACTTCTTAAAGACAGTGTTTTTTAATCAAAGCTTAAACGAGTTGAACTGGCAGCATGGAAATCATTTAAATGAGTGGTGGAAGGCTTCCTGGGCAATAACAAAGAAGAAAATTATGAAACTTTAGTCTCAGAACTATTAAGGAGCTACAAAGAAATGGGTTGCTGTATGTCACTTAAAATCCACTTTTTGCACTTTCAACTTGATAGTTTCCCTACAAACCTAGGAGTTGTAAGTGATGAGCAAGGTGAGCGTTTTCACCAGGACATTTCTGAGATGGAAAGACGTTACAAGGGTCGCTGGAATTCAGCCATGTTGGGAGACTATTATTGTTGGTTCCTCAAACGAGAGAGTTAGTACAAAAAAAAAATCAACAGTGAAACACTTCTGAGATAATTCAGGTATTGGTTTTCATCATTATCTTGTGTTTATTTTAATAATAATTATTTTTAATGTTATTTGGCAATAAAATACCTATTATTTTCAATTAATCAAATATGAGTGATCTCATCACATTTCTGTAAGTTTTCATAAAAAATTATGAATATGTAAAAAGCGTTACGTAATAGAGCATTTTGAGGTGCATTTTTGGAATCAGCAGATGAGTTTACATAATAATTTGCCTATTTTTTTTCGGATATATAAAAATATTTTTTTGTTCCCCAGTGTTATTAGTTAGGTTGTTATTAGCAAGCAATTTAAGTATTATATCTGTACCTGAGTGCATAATAGCAATTAAATTATGAAGTGTATTCCCCCAACAAATAATTGATGTGTCGTAAGCATACGACACTGTTTTAATATTACTAATCACTGGTAAGTCATTGGTATAGATCTCTTACTCACATATCCGTCTTTAACCCTTTCAACTACATGTCCACGCCCACCCAGTATTGCGGACTTTGCAGTATCTCGCTGTTAATTATCTCAAAGCGGATTTTCCAGCTGTACGACGATTGCCCTTACTCTTACTGGGTTTTCGGTATCTATACCACGCTCTTCCCTTGATTTTGAAAAGTCCCTCTCTTCCGGGGTTTCAATATCCATATGACTTACATTTCCTGAATATTTCGGTGCATTATCTTCCGGATCACATCATTCGGAGCCCTGACGTGAACGTCGCCCTCTCTCATTTCTTGCAGGTCACATGGACAGATTTCACCACGATTTACACCGGCGGTTCTAAATCTGCTGATGCATACGTCTGTCCTTCTACTAATGCCCTGGCTCGATACGGCCTACCTATGGAGGCTTCCAGCTACACTGCGGAGGTTCTGACTATTCGTGACGCTTTGCAATATGGGATTTCTCATGGCTTCCCCAAACTGCTGATCTTAACCGATGCGCAGAGTGTGCTGCAGAGATTCTCATCTCCTCGATGTGCACTGTTAACTTTACGAGATACTGACGTTGGTGAACAACGCTACCATAGCCGGACATCAGATTCACTTCCTTTGGATCAGAGGGCATGTCGGAATTCGATACAATGAAGTCGCCGATTGCCTGGCAAAAGACGGACTCACCCAAGGCATCCAGCTGCCCTACACGGATTTCTTCCCGGTCGTTCATCCTGAAGCCTATTGTCGCTAGAATGACGGATTCGTTCGCAGTCCATCAAAGGCAAACACTACGGTGCCGTTCAGACGCATGTATCCACGACCCCTTGGTTCTCCAGCTTCAGGATTGCACGTCGACATCTTACCTCCATCATTAGAATGCGACTTGGACATGGATGTTACCCTGCGCATCTACACTAACCACGTCTAATCGATTCCCCTGTATGTCCTGATGACCCAGGCGAAACCACTGACTTCAATAATTTCCTGTTCAGTTGCTCTCGCTACCGAGCCCACCGTTCTTCCTTCCTCCGCCGCCTACTTCAACAGTCTGTTCCTTTTCCCGCTAGCGTCAACACCATACTACAGGTATGCCACAAACCTGTATACCAAGCTCTTCTGCAATTTCTTAAAGAAAGTCATCTACAGATCTAGTCTCCTCCCATCCTCTTAATTTTCCTTTCATTATTTTTCTTATTTGTCCCTGCGATGGCCATATGGGATTTTACCGAAGGCCAAAATAAACTACATGTCCGAGATTTGAATAAAGGAATTTTATAAATTACTTCTCAAAAGCTTTTTGCACACTCCTGTTATATTCAGTTGTAGAACACTGGGAGAGCAGCAGAAATGTTGTGAGTATCATTTGCCAAGCGTAAGTCTGTTCACAAACGGCATGCGTTATACCTTGATGCAGTAAATATGTTCTGTTCTTTTTTTTTCTGCAGTGACAATGAGAGTAATCCATGCAGAAGAACAATGCAGTTGCTGTGTATGCGTACGTCAGTTTGGTCGTCAAAAACTTCGAAAGAGTGTAGTATCCCCCCCTCCCCCCCGCCCATGTACACACAAAAGGGAAATGTAGGCGTTTTGTAGCAGAGCTGTGACAAAAGCGATTCCATGCTAACAAAAGCTCAGGATACTATATAATTAAATTCCTTGTACAGCATAAGCCAATAATAGCAAAGATACCGGTTTGTGGAAGAGGACTTTGTGTCCCAAGCAAATAAGCACGGACACCATATAAAAACAAATCTCTTTACTCGTTGTAGTTTGTATGCAAAGCTGGGAACTGCGCTGGCAGATAGCGACAATTGATAGAACTAAAAGCAACATTTTCTGGACTAAGAGATGATCAGAGTAGGAGAGCTGAATTGCTTAACGTTTGGCAATATTTGACAGAGAACGGAGCGTGTACGGAACCTCGTCCTGGGTTTGATTTGTAAATGAATTTAGTGATATATCTTTTTTCTGTCCAAATGAGTGATTCTGCATCACGTTGTGTGACATTTTTAAACGAATTCTTATAATGTGGGCAAGTTGTGACGATATTTTTTATGTACTTTGAGTTCGTTGATTGTAGTTTTAAGTTACATTAAAATAAGAATTCCCAGCAGTATTCTGAAGATTTCTTCCAAGGTATAGTCTGCACTCACTTACCCTTCAAATGTGGGCGCCTTGAGTACAGGAGCGGTTCCTCCATAAGGTTGCAGGTTTGCGCTACACCCACTGACTCTGAATATACAACAGGTGCATTTTGCACATTAAAGCAGTACTTGTTTGCATTGTTTTATATACAAACATGTTTCAATTACGCTTATCGTCTGTAGCTGCCTATGACCGCAGAAGTCGAAATAAACAGTGATTAGCTATAGGAGCTGCAGGTTTGCAGTGAAGAGTTAACCTAAGATTTCGCCCAAATGTAGGCTCTCTGAGGGGGTTGCGGGAAGGTGAAGAGATGGGAGGGGCTTCTTACACATTGCTTAAATGGAGGTTTATAAACCTAGCTCCTCCTACTCTAAGCAACGGCTATAGCGTGACCTTCAGGCTAATTTTCTGTGTGCTCTGCTTTTCGAACCCAGGGAGAATTTAATGAAATGCATGGATGTTATTCAGAAGAGAGCTCTGTTAAACAACAACGCCACACTTGTTCAGGCTTCTGGGTTTATGGCCACTTTGAAAGATTATAATTTTGTATTCTGGCTGTCTTTCTTCTACAAGATCATGCCACATGTGGACATTTTGTACAGTCAGCTACAGAAACGAGACTGCAATGCAACGTTTGCCATCGCCCAGCTAAACGCATTTAAAAAGGAAGTGCAAAAAGTAAGAAATAGCGTGGATATCGAGGAACACGAAGAAACTGCATTTAAGAGGAGAAGGATAGAAGATCATGATATGAAAAGAAGAGAAGCTCTTGAAGTGTGTGACATTCTTAGAGAAGCAAAGGACAGATTTAGCTTCACGGGGCATCTGGTAGCCTAAACTTTGTTTCGTCAAGAAAACTTCTAAGACATTTCCAGAGGATTCCAATAGGGAAACAATAAGGTTCTATCCTTTCATCATTGGCACAAAAATTCGTAGAAAACTGACTGTAATTTATAGTCGACAGGAATTTCGTGGAATGTCCGGCGCTTTGTGCTTGATGGACTTCAATAAGGAAAACAATTTATGTACTACATTCAGCGAATATGTCAAACTAACGCTGGAGCAGAATGCTGTTTCTCAACTTTAAAAAGAATAAAATCTTTCCTTAGGAACACAATTTCACAGGACCGATTGTCAGCATTAGCAATGCTTTCAATTGAGAGAGATTTTGTTATGAAGATCAGCGACTTCAAAGCAAAAGTTATCGATAGATTTGCCAAGACTAAGGACAGTACAGCAGAGAATCTGTAAAAATAGGTGAGTCATTACTACTCCGTATTTTATTTTTCATTTGTGCACCACCAATAATTTAACCCACCAGCCGCCACTGCTTGAGTAACTACTATTCTGCATCCGATCTGTGCTGCATTTTGGTTTATCGACAGCTCTTAGTCCACTGATTATGCGCAATTCTTACTTTCGGCCTTCTTAAAGTTCTGCCGCCGAGCGCCAGGAGGCGCCAGTGTCACCGGCAGAGGGAGATAGGTGTAACATTTGACTTCCGCCACCGCCGGGAGGGCCAGGCTCGGAGGCTCCGAATTTTCCTCGGGAGGTGGAGTACAAGTACCTCCACTTCTGGTTATGGATATGGAAGAGTGAACTTTACAACTTCTCGCCGCTCTCCTCGCAGGAACACTGGGAACAACACTTTTGGCTTATATTTTAATGTAAGTTTTCGGGCACTCCTCAAAATTTTTCTTCCAAATTATATTCCCCGTGTTTTCTCGCCTGAATTGCTATAGAATTAGCGCACAATTGTAAACATTGTGACTTTGTGGGGTCGTAGAATTAAAACCTAATTGCACAAACTCAATATGTTCTTTATTTCTACCGAATTACAGTTGGAACACTTGCCGAATACATAGAATTACGCAGTGCACACAATTACAATCCACCAGTTCGTCTGTCACAGGTCCAACCCCACACTCACAATTACGTACAACTCCTCTGATTGACGTACGCAGTCTTACAGTCCCTTCTCTAGCACTGCGCTCCTCACGATTGCTCACCAATAACTGACCTGACTTGTCCACTGCAGCCCTTATATAGGAAGACCGCTGTTTCTGGAGGTTTCGTGGCTTGGAATATCATTCCGACTGTTCCAGACGTCAGGGGGAGGGGAAAGCGACGGCTAGTGATGCTTTTCCAACCATCTCCTCAGTGAACGCTACAAGATAAATGAGTAGGCGTGGCCTAAATGCCTCCTGTCACCCACCCCGGGCGTGCCTTCTGATAATTGGGTGACAATATTAAAAGAAGTTGTAAAAAAAGACACTCTCTATCAGTGGCAATGTTATGTTTTTGAAAATTGTTAAGTTTGGATTTTTTTAGAATATAAAAGATTTTTGAAAAGAACTTAGTATATTTTTGTGTCTTTTGCTTACCAATCTTTCCCGGTCCTTTCACATATAATATTAGTATTATTAATGTCTATAGGAAACCGTACCAGTCTAGGACATATCTTTCATCCTCCCAGAAATGGTTTAAAATGGAATAAAATACTGAATTTAATTTTAATTACCGGATGACTTAGAGGTATGAGAAAATACCTCTAACCTCACTTTTGCAACTCTAAGAACGGACATTTTTAAAAAATCTGTAAAATATCAGCATGCCGTCACATTACAGGGGCGTGAGCTATTTCTTTAAAGGAAGCTTTACTTTTCTGCTCTCCTCTCAAATCCTACTCTATCAAACCGAAATTAAATATTATTAGGACTTCACTGTAGCTCTACTGAGCAAAGGAAAATACACTACTTCGAATAAAGCAGGTTTGAATTAAACAATACTTCAATATGTGGCTTTGGATTGAACAAACTTTAACACTCTCTATCTTTTATATACGGTCTTCATTGTTATATGTAATTTTATCGTGCAAAATTTGAAGTCATCAATATCATCGCTCATGGAGCGAGTTTATATACGATTCTCCTAGCGGCTTACGATCGTATTTGATGTACTGACAGCAGCTTCGAGGCCTCCCTCTACCAGCAGGTAAATATAACATTTGAGAGGTGGGTCTGCCCGCGTGATATAAAGGTACTTAATTTCGCCTGGTAAGTAGATACCATTATTTGTTTAAAAATATATATAATGCAACGAATGCCTGCAAAGCTAATTATGCTGTCATAAAAGTATACCACGTAGAATATACGAACTGATAAGTCAATGAACGCTTATTTCAGAATGAACATCTGTTTTTCTGTTATAGTAGGCATCAGTGGTGGCTGGTGGGTTAAATTATTGGTGGTGCACAAATGAAAAATAAAATACAAAGTAGTAATGACTCACCTATTTATACAGATTCTCTGCTCTACTCTCCTTAGATCTGGCGAATCTATCGATAACTTTTGCGGTGAAGTCGCTCATCTTCATAACAAACTCTCTCTCTCAATTGAAAGCATTGCTAATGCTGACAATCAGTCCTGTGACATTGTGTTCCTAAGGAAAATTTTTTATTCCTTTTAAATTTGAGAAACGGCATTCTGCTTCAGCGGTAGACATTGGCATAGTTTACAGTACTCGGAGGAGTTTGATATATTCGCTGAATGTAGCACATAAATTGTTTTCCTTATTGAAGTCCATCAAGCACAAAGCGCCGGACATTCCACGAAATTCCTCTCGACTGTAAATTACAGTCAGTTTTCTAAGAATTTTTGTTCCAATTATAAAAGAATAGAACCTTATTGTTTCTCTAAGGGAATCCTCTGGAAATGTCTTAGAAATTTTCTTGATGAAACAAAGTTGAGGCTACCGGATGCCCCATGAAGCTAAATCTGTCCTTTGCTTCTCTAAGAATGTCACATACTTCAAGAGCTTCTCTTCTTTTCACATCATGATCCTCTATTCTTCTCCTCTTAATTGCAGTTGCTTCGTGTTCCTCGATATCCACGCTATTTCTTACCTTTTGCACTTCCCTTTCAAATGCGTTTAGCTGGGCGATGGCAAATGTTGCATTGCAGTCTCGTTTCTGCAGCTGATTGTATAAAATGTCCACATGTGGCATGATCTTGTAGAAGAAAGACAGCCAGAATACAAAATTATAACCTTTCAAAGTGCTGATAAACCCAGAAGCCTGAACAAGTGTATCGTTGTTGTTTAACAGAGCTCTCTTCTGAATAACCTGCATGCATTTAATTAAATTCTCCCTGTGTTCGAAAAGCAGAGCACGCAGAAGCTAAGCCTGGAGGTCACGCTATAGCCGTTGCTAAGAGTAGGAGGAGCTAGGTTTATAAACCTCCATTTAAGCAATGTATAAGAAGCCCCTTCCATCTCTTCACCTTCCCGCAACCCCCTCAGAGAGCCTACATTTGGGCGAAATCTTAGGTTAACTCTTCGCTGCAAACCTGCGGCTCCTACAGCTAATCACTGTTTATTTCGACTTTTGCGGTCATGGGCAGCTACAGACAATATTGGTTATTGAAACATGTTTGTATATAAAACAACGCAAACAAGTACAGCTTTAATGTGCAAAATACACCTGTTGTATATTCAGAATCAGTGGGTGTAACGCAAACCTGCAACCTTATGGAGGAACCGCCCCTGTTAGACATATATGCATATTGAAAGCCTGTCACATAAAATAAAAAGATTTCAATTTGATCTCAATTCTTTTCTAGCACTCACAGTTCCCTCACAATGTAACATCATTACAAACCTGAAAAATTAGCAGAACATGTTCTAGGAGTGATAAATATATTAGTGTTGCAATATCTACAAAGCTTTTATCCAAGTCTACACAAGAAAATGTTTCTAATACATAGTCTTATGTGTCCATTTTCTTATATTTCCTTTCTCTGTTCCCCTTAAACACTGTCTGTATTGCGAGAAGGTATGCTTGAGGCCTTTCTGTCATAACATTATTTATTGCTTCTAGATTGGTACCAGTCACTTTGTAGCGTCCACTGTTCTCTTTTTGCGAGTAACTGATCCTGTATCTTGGAAATGTTTGGTTCACCTATTGGTTTTTAAAGACATGAGGACACCAAAATTAATATACATTTTGATTAAATTTGAGAATGATAAAATATTTACATGGTATGCTGATAAAACGTAAGACGTTTATGTTACAAACAAATGTATGTCAATTTGACG
The DNA here is from genome assembly GCA_030765055.1 of Mantis religiosa. NCBI lineage: Eukaryota > Metazoa > Arthropoda > Insecta > Mantodea > Mantidae > Mantis > Mantis religiosa. The sequence goes on along the minus strand of CM060956.1, from coordinate 145,745,018 downwards.
TTACCTGGACACTTTTGACAACATTACGCTCCGAGTGACTTGTCTGGATGCTGGATAGCGTTACATAAATTCCTCTATGCAGCGATTTAAGTTATATTTATATGTCGCACCAATTTTAATGCCGGTATGAAGGTAGTATTCAACCATGAAGACATGGTGTTCTGTGTTTATATCTAAGGCAAGCTGGTTGTATTAGTTACAAGCACAAACACTCAGAGCTACAATTTGCTTACTATTACGCAAAAATTACTACTTCTTCTCCATAGAGAGCACCATATTTTCAAGATAGACTAACCAGTCAACTATGACGTCATTCTGGCTTAATTAGAGGACGGAAAATGGCGAATAAAAATGAACACCGTGTTTATTTTAAAATATTACTGCAACTGACATTCTGTACTGTATGGTTAGTTTGAAGAAAGCTGAGTTAAATATTAACCGTTCAAAACAATATATGCTTTCATTAAATGAATACAAGTATTGAAGGTCTATTGAGAATTACTTATTGTAAAACGACCGAAACTTTGCCTTCATAAAACTTTATGTTTCAACTGTTTAACCATTTTCTCCACTAACTCTCTTTCAGAAGCTACAAATTCAGTTTGAATGACAAAAAGAATGTGCAACCATTTTTCTGGTCAACAAGAAAGAAATTTTCTGAAAATTATTGAGAAATATGCCATCAATGTTAGATATTTAGTTCATACACATGACCTTCTATCCCCACTCCAATTTCCGAAAAGATGTCCCAGATTTCATCCCTTCCTTTAAAAACAAAAATAGGGTATGTGTATGATTTGGTACGAAAGCATTCATTTTTCACTTCAAAATTAGTGACGATCCAGAAGTTAACTGTATATTGCTTCAACTCTTACAGTTTCTAGTGTCAAGATTCGCAAATACCATAAACTGACATCCATAAATGTAAACAAATCTCTTGAAATAGTTCCTTTATTAGCCTTCAGTAAATATATCGGCAACTTAACTGGTCCTGTCAGTACTCACACGAATCTATGCATATTTTGAGAAGAAGATTCTATAGTATACACGAACTATGCTTTAGCAGTAAAAAATAATCGAGGAGTGAAACGGCATCAAATGTCAAAGGTGAGTACTTCGTTATTGATAAATTTTTAAGAACGTCTTTGAAAAAAAGTACATCTAATAACCCCTTACAGTCATCATACTGAAGTAAAGATTTGTCTTTATTTCCTTTAAGGAATGTTGTAACAAATTTTACAAGTAAAAAAAAAAAATATAACAATTACATATTAAATTACAGACGGCTAATTCACTAAGAAATTTCCACACTCATGACATGCCACTTGGCTCGCTTCCTCTATGAAAGGTTGGCACTTTCAAAGTATTCTGTCACCTTTTCAAAGTTATTTCTATATAATGATCTTGTGTAGTATTCTGCCACCCATGTAAACTGACGAAATTTGCAGCAGTTCACTTAGCACAAGTGGTAGGTAGTTATAAAGGGCCCGATCGAACATCTCAGCCCGTCCTATGAGGTAATTGTTCGGTTTGGATTGGTCTCGGGGGGAGGGGGCAGTGGTCCCCAGTGCGTGATTGGGTACATATTAGCACTTGTGGTTTTCAGAGGCAGTTGTGAAACGCCTCGGTGCTCTCCGGTACTGGAGAACTAGCAACTGATGTGTTGTACTTTGGAACTGTACTTCGATTTCTGTTAAGGGGGTGGCTCCTTAGGGTTAAAATACTGCACTAACGGACACCCCCATGGAGAGGAGCTTGAAGCAGAAACCTCAGGTTCCAAGAGGGAAAAGATAACTAGAAGTTAATACAACAGTAGAGATCATAAATAAGCATAATGGGAATAAAAAGGGAATAAATGATATAAGAAATAAAGTTAAAAAGAATATTCGAAATTGCAATATAGTGTAAATGAAGGAAAAATTGGACAGGAGATGCTTCTGAACACAGACACGAGGCAGGAAATAATAATAATGGAACAATAAACCCTCGAAGGTTACCCCGACATTTAGACGCCAGCAACGTATGCGAAGCTTAAGGGAAATGCAGCCAAGCATGACAGAATACCGTTATGACGCTGAGAGGTCATACAACCCAAAGGGGTGGCAATGTCACTGCTGCACAGGAAAGACAGACGGAGGTGACCAATAAGAGAAAATTAAAGAAATAAACCCTGACAATAAAATGTAGAGTAAACCACGTGATAGGCGTAAAATAGTAAAGGAATAGAAAATGGGCGGTGATAAGACGAGAAAGTCTGGAAGAAAAGCTGGGAATACGACGGGGGAAAAAGCGTCACTCTGGTACTTCATACGACGGGAAGAAGGCGTGTTATTGGGAGAGAAGTAGGATCCGATGTTGCAGTCCGAATTAGAGTTATGGTCTTGAAGACAGTGCAAAAATAGGGAATAAAGGGAGTTAGCAAAGCAACGTAAGAACGTTAAGGGGAAAGGAAAACTAGGAAGGCAACGAAAGTGCTAGCAACAGAGTAAAGAGATAGCCAGGTTAAAGAAAATAAAGGGATAGAGAGACGGTAAGCACGACTTTTCATAACCGAACCCTGAGAAAGAGATCCCAGCTCACCGACAATTAGACAAAACACCAACCTTTCCATCTCACCGTCAAACTCCTTCATAATCCATCCCTTACAAAGCACTCAAAAGGAAAGCGAACCAAAAAGAACCCACACCAAGCGCCAATTGGTTGGCTGAGAAGTGGAGGAACTTACTGTCCAGCAAGGAATGTGCCAACCTTACGCTGTGAGACAAGGACAGCGAATGTGTGCGGCAGTGAACGCCTGCTACACAAGAAAGAGAACCGTTAAAAACATGCGACCTATTCACTGTGTGTACTAAAATCGAGAAGATTCATTCACAAAAGTAGAGGCCGACAGAATGTTTTTGAATGGTCTGTAACTGTATTGACATGGGGTGTCAAACCTGTCCAGGGAGGGTGTGGGAGCCTTCTGCAATCCCCGTGCGTCTTAGGGCGCAGAGACTTTCTCTCCTGTGGAGGATAATAGTCTCCTGGTAGCTCCGTGCCGCAAAATTGGTGTAGCTGCTGCAATAAAAGCGTTAACTAATTCAGTAATTAGACACATCAGGTACCACAGAGTAAAGTCAGAAGATCCACATAGGGTTCCTGACCCGCTCTCTGATCATCTCTGCACTACTACGTCTCGATAAATTCTGACCAGCTTCTTAAAATTCTCTGGGCTCCTAGACAATGCTAAGCGATCTTAGTGAAACAGCTGAAGAAGGGCGTTGAGAATCATTTCCCTTGAGATATGACAGAGTTGGCTGGAATGAATAATTCCGCTTGTGTTTGAGAAGTTCGAGAAGAGCTGAAAACCTAGAAGTATGATGAAAGTGGCTAGACAAGAAACTAGATGCGGAATAGAAACAATGTGGCAGTATACAAGCAGACGGGCACACGGTACTTGACCCGCGGTATGAGCGAGGAGCAAGTCATTGCAAGGATCAATATAAGGCCTTCACTGAACAGCATCAAATGATAGGTATTTAGGTAAACTTGAGGCTAAATATGTAGTCATCAATGTAGTGGAAACGTGTATTTTAAGATACTTGCAGTTAAAATATATTTCAATTCAAATAAAACTTTGTTTTATTATAAATGTGTTCATTCTTATTCGTTATTTCCCGCCCTCCAACTAAGCAAGAATGACGGCATAGTTGACTGGCGAGTCTATATTGAAAGCATAGCGCCCTCTTCAGAGAAGAAGCGGTAACTTTTGATGAAAAGTAAACAAATTACAGCGCTGTAAGTGTGGTACCGGCACAAAAATTGGTGCGACATATAAATATAATTTAAACCGCTGTATAGAGGAGTTTATACAAAGCTATCCAGCATTCAGACAAGTACCTCGCAGCGTAATAATGTCAAAAGTGTCCAGGTAACGTCAAATTGACATAATTTTGTTTGTAACACAATTGTCTTACGTTTTATCAGTATACGATATAAATGTATGTATGTATGTATGATGTATGTATTTATTCACTGCAATTGGGTACTACCCGGTGGCAGAGTAAAGAATACAGATCAAATTACAAATACTAGATTTACAACAATAACACAATAAACAATAAAAACATGATATTATTTTAACTTTAGTTACTTAAAACATATCTAATTACTTCTCTATTTACATATTAAATACCAGCGACAGGGGACAGCCCTGAAAGACTGCTACAGGCAATTCATTCCATTCTTCAATGGTTCTATTAACAAAAGAAAATTTTCCTACGTCGGTTCTATATCTTCTACCCTTAATTCTATACCTATGATCGTTTCCTCCATAATAATCCGGATTATCTAACCTTACACTAACGTCCACCCATGCCTTTACACCAGCATTAGCTTTGAATAATGCTACCAACATATGTTTTTACGCCTAATCCTTAATTCCTCCCATTTAGCCTCATCTCCTTTTATAGGCCCAAAATACTTGTTTATTTTTATGAATTTTATTGCCCTCTTCTGTATTTTTTCTAATGGATCGATTTGGTTAGCTCTATACGGGTCCCAGCATGCTACTCCATATTCCATAACCGGCCGCACTAAGGCCTTGTAGACAATTTCCCTGGACCCAGCGCTCCCCTTTTTCAATATTCTCATTACAAAATGCAATGCCTTCCACGCATTCCTAGATGTGGAATTTACTTGTTCGTCCCATCCAGCATAAAATGTTTTTGTCATTCCACGCTTAATTAAAATGTATATCAATATTGGTATCCTTATATATCTTTTAAAACCAATAGGTGCATCAAACATCCCCAAGACACAGATCAGTTACTCGCAAAGAGACACTGGACATTATAAAGTGACTGGTGCCAATCTAGAAGCAATAAATAATATTATGACATAAAAAGCCTCAAGTACACCTTCTCTCAATACAGACAGTGCTTAAGGGGAACAGAGAAAGGAAATATAAGAAAATGGACAGATGAGACTATGTACTAGAGATATTTTGTTGTTTAGACTTGGATAAAAGCTTTGTACATATTGTGACACTAATTAGATTTTCATTACTAGAATATGTTCTGCTAATTTTCTGGTTTATAATGAAGTTACGTTGTAAGGAAACGCTGGGTGACAGAAAAGAATCAAGTTGGAATATTCCTATTTCTATTCCTATTTCATGTGACAGGTTTGCAATATGCAAATATATGTCTACTATAACAGAAAAAACATATGTTCATTGTGAGATAAATGTTCCTTGGCTTATCATTTCGTACATTGTTCATGGTATACTTTTATGGCTGCATAATTAGCTTTTCAATTTATTACATTGCAGTATATAGTGTGACTTTGTGAGTTCGTAGAATTACAAGGCCGAGTTGCAGAAATTAAAAATCTCCTTTATTTTCGTAGAAATACTCTTATAGATTACAGCATCAGTCTACCAAAGTCGATATCAATAACAAGTGACAGCAGATTACATCCTTATCTCTCATTACAACAAAACAGCTGGCTGTCTCTCATTTCACAACATGGTTTCACAGCTCACTCTGCTTTTCAAACCGCAACTCCCTCTTAGGCAATCGTTGCCTCTTTAAATATTTCACAGATAATTTCTAGATTTTTTTTTTTTAATTTATCCAGATTTATGAACCCTATTTTACACATTGGTATATTAGGGTAAGGGTTGATACATAAAAATACACAATTTTAACAAAAATATTTTGAGTACTAGAAGGAAGAAATGATGCATATTAATTTAAACTATTTGAGACGTTTAAACACTGAGTTTATAAACATCATGAAGTACTTATACTGTTGTGGCTTCATTAGCAAAGATGTGAGCGGAGCAGAAAATTCAGTTCCTAGAGAGTCTAGCTTGAATATTAATTCTTGTCTTTCTCTCCAGAAAATGGGACAACAGAAAAGGAGATGAACCACAGTTTGAAGTTCTTCACAACACATGTACTCGGGGTTGGATGTTAAGTGAAAGCGTGATAAGTATTCGCCAAATTTACCATGTCCACTTAAAAATTGTGGCAAAAGAAAATTTGGTACAAGAGTTTCACATTTTCCTCTGTCAAATACACTAGGGAAAAGTAATGTTTTTGTTAAACTTCCGTTTGGAGTTGTTAGCCATTGTTGGTTCCATTCTTCAAGAATATGTTGATGTATTATTGTCCTTACATAAAGAGTATGTCACAGGAAGATTGGATTCTGCAGCAGTCAGCTCTCTCGTTACTTAAAATTCTACTGTGTCCTTTAAGCCATCCCATGCAAATATGTCCTGGATGGTTTTGAAGCAAGGTTCTGATTTCATGTGCTAATGAATTTAAATTGTATTTATCATTAATAGGGAGTAGAGCTGATTGTGAATCACTTGATTCGCAAATAAAACAGAACGCGAACAATCTCTATCAGTCCAGAAGTAACTAGAAATTTCCATTTATCTCAGTTTGTTTGTTTCGACAGACCCTTATCTGCCTGTTATCTTTGTCCGCGGGCTCTTGGTTTTCGCACTGGCCGCCTATCAGTTTCTTTCGTGTACACAAGCCACGCAATCGTAGATACGGGTTCACGACAATAGTTTTTTTTTTTTTTTATACACCAGACAAAATTACGCACCTTTATATTACGTGGGCAGGATCCAGCTTTCAAATAGTAGATGTAGGCCTCAAATATGCTGTGAGCACAGCAAATACGATCGCAAGCCACTATGGGAACAGTATGTAAACTCGCTCCATCAGCAATTCGTAAATCCGCACAGCGGATAGGTACCGTGGCGCGTAACCCTCCGACCGGGAGAACCCGGGCGACCTGCACCTGCTCTTGGCTCTTGGATTCTATTTTACACTTCTCCTCGAGACTCCGACAAGTACGCATCTCTCTCTTCCGAGACAACGCCGATCCAGGATGGTAGAGAAGACCGCAGTCAAGAAGAAGAAGTCAAGCCAGCCAGCGAGGACCGCTCCGCCTTCTCCTGCCAGCTTTCGGGAGATGTCTCCCGCCCCCTCGCCACCTCTGGCGGCCGAGAGGGAGCCATCCGCTGAGCCTGCCGGGAAGTTCTTGACAGCTAGCTCCACACGGAGGCCTGCCTGCCTGCTACCTCACACACCGCAATCATCGTTGGAGCTCCTAGGGACCTACCTTCTAGGTTCCTACTCACCGCCGCATCACAGAAGTGGCCCTCAGTGATCAGCGCCACCCGCATCACTAGCAGGAGGGGTCCAACAACATGTGTGCGTCTGCAGTTCAGAGATCAGAAGGATCGCGACACCGCCTTAGCTTCAGGCCTGCCCATAGTTGGGCAGTGTCTCAAAGTTGAGAATAGTAAACCGCAGCGCCACACTCCATGCAGACACTGCTGCGCCTTTGGGCACACCGCTGACACTTGCACCGCGCCTCCGCGGTGCCACTACTGTGGCGCTCCTAATCCCACAGCAGTATGTCAGGCACACGACCTCAGGCGCCGACGCCGGTACTGCGCCACCTGTAATGGACTAGGCCATTTTACTGGTCAGGCGCTGTGCCCACTTTACCCACGCCGGAACACCAGTGGACCAGCACATCGGAACACAATCACCAGTGAGCCCGCCGATTGGCAGCAAGCTCTTGGTAGTCTACGAGAGGAGCTTCACTGAACCAGCATCAAGCTATGCAGACTCGAGGAGCTCCTGACGACCACTGTCACCGCAGTCAACAACCGTCCCCCAGCGGTGGAAGTTCAGGACCTTCATTCTGAGGTCCTAAACATAAACCAACGCCTGGGCAACATAGAGGAATGCCTAGCAGCTGCTGCCGCCCAACGCGGCACAACCAACGCCGCCCTCCAGGATATGCAAGACAGGCTGCCCACGCTCTCCAGGCAACTCATGGACGTACTTACACCGCAGGAACAGATAGAGTCAATCAACACCCATCTCCAGGACAGCGCAGCCCAATATGAAGAAGGGATTGCCGCTCTTCTGTCCAAAATTGATCGCATCACCAACGCCTTCTGCGACGACCCACCCAACGACACACTAAGCTACTGTAAGGGCAAGCTTGAAAAGATTGTTGGATACCTCAACGATACAGCACCCAACAAGAAGCTACACGAAGCCCTTCGCGAACACCAGGACCACATCACCCAGAGCATCTACGACCTGAAGATGTGTCTGGCTCCAGAGCACGGGGTTTCTCCGCTGCAATTTCTGCCACATCGAGACACCCGCACACGCAGGACGCCGCCGCCATCAGACCTGCAACGCCGCCTCCCCTCCCCCGGGCCATGAGCTGTGACGGCCATGACCCTTCTGCATCACAATCCAGTTCCAACGAGGACTTAACGACACCATCCAGTCACGCATATAACCATCACCACTCTACACAGGTCGTAGCCAGGGTCTCCAGGATCATGACTGCTACCTGACCACCAAAAGCGGGTTCCCGCACAGCTAGTTTCCACCCACGAACAGCCGGGTTGCGTAAGCGGTACCAAATTCGCCTCAACAGTCCCAAATAAATTAGCACCACAGGCCCCAATAAATAGAATCACCTCAGAACAACTTCCCTCCCATGCCCCATCCTTCTTCCTGCCCAAATACCCAATCTACACTGTTGTTGGTTAAAAAAAGAAGATTCTATTGATTACACCAACTTTTGCGAGGTAAAATCACAGTTTAATATTATTTAACCTGAAATAAAGAAACTCCTGGTGATTTTAAAAAGAATATTTCACTGAAATTAAAAGTGGGAATGTATTAATTGTGGAAAAAACTATCATCTGTAGATTAGCAGGTAATGAAACTTTCAGGAGTAGAGAAGAACTCAGTAAGTAGCGGACATGAATATATTTGTAAGCTCTGAGGAAAATTGTAATAAACAGTTTATTGAACTCAATATGAAAGCATACGTTGATATTTAAGTGTAGAATTCATATGGCATATGCACAGAATATTGACTATTACACCTACTGATATCAAATGAATTCCAGTATTAACTGGAGTAGGAACTTCCTCTAATTTTATTACATAGTACAGAGAGTAAACATTATGTTCTTACATAAATATGATTATTTGTAGCAACAACTTCACTTATTTTAAGAAAATTATGCTAATTCTTCTTTCTACTTGACATAGAGATATATGTTGATGATACTTTTGCTATTTTTCTGATAAAAAATTACGATGCTTTAAAATTACTAAATTTCCAAGATAAAGCTATAAAATTCACATTGGAAACTGAAAATAATGGATTTCTTAGCTTTTTAGATTTTAAGATAATAAGAAAAAAACAATAAATTAGATTTTGGTATTTATAGGAAGTCTACTCATATTGATAATTACATAAAAATTAAAGGTTTAACCCTTTTCCACATAGATTTGCTGTTTTAATAGTTTTATTTATAGATTAATAAATATATCCGTGAATAAAGATGAATTAAATAACGAATATAGACATATTATTAATACTACTTTAATTAATGGTTTTAATAAAGACTTTATACACAAGAAGATTTAAAAATGTAAACATAAAATAAAACAGTTAATGATTTTTAATACCGATGTTGGATCTTTGGCACAAAACGTGCTGGGGCAGGTGGTTGAGACCTGTAACAATGGAAGAAACAGAATTCTAAATGGGTAACACTTGACTTCGTTTGAAAAGGCATTGTTCGAACCCTTAAAATGGTATGACAGAGACTAACAACCACAATGGACAAACTACTCACAAAAGAATAAAGAGGTCTTCAAGATGTGAAAGTGACACAGATGCAGCTGTGTCAGAGGGACAGAGTCTGCGGCTGGCAGCCTATTAAGACGGTCATCTGCTTCTGCCTTGGGCGAAGGCAGACCAGAAGTGATGATAAAAGATATCTGTCGAATCACACGTGTGTAAAGAATAAGTATTATCGCATACTATGCATTCTACATAAGGTAGCTCTGAACAGTGATATATTGGTAACCCTTGGTCGGCAACTTCCAGTTTGATGTCATAGTAAAAGAGAAGATGTCATTAAACCAGTCTGAAACTTGCATTTCAGTGTCATTAGAAAATCCTTACTCCCTTACCCCTCCCCCGTAGGGGAGGGGATCCGTCCCCTTCAGCTGCCAAAGTGCGGGTGCTGCGGACCCTTAGCACTCGGGGTACCTCTGACGTTACTAGGGGAACCTCGGGCCGAACATCTGAGCCCCTCCTTCGGCAGTTGTTCGGATTGGGATGGCTTCGAGGGGGCAGTGTGTTCCCGATACCCGTGGAAATCGGGTACGTTTTCGGACGAGGTTGAGGGAAGCCATTAAGTTTCCGGGTACTAGCCTGCTAAGCTAGTAGAAGGTGTGCTAGATCACCAGGCGGCCCCACCGAGGTCATATCGGTAGTCTTCACCTTGAGTGTTGACGCGCGTAAGTAGCGTATCCACTTCCATCCCGTCTTGTGTCCCTAGGACTAGGTGGGGGGGACTTGTTAGGTAACTAGGTCTTGCCCTACGGAAAGCCCCACAGAGGATGCCGAGCGCCCTTTGGGACAGCTCGGACACTCCCTGGTTGAAAGAGGCCCGGGTCTTGTTCCTACGGGTTCAAGACTAATGGGAGTAGAACCTCTGGACTCAACCTCCCTACCCGTAGGGGAAGGGATGCGTCCCTTTCAGCTGCCAAAGTGCGGGCGCTGCGGACTCCTAGCATTCATGGTACCTCTGACGTTACTAGAGGAACCTCGGGCCGAGCATGCCGAGCTCCTCGCGAATGGGAGCTGTTCGGATTGGGTTGGACTCGAGGGGGCAGTGCGTTCCCGTCACCCACGGGCAATTGGGTACCTGTGGCCAGGCCATCGGCCGCCCGGAGGGGGTAGAGGGTTGCCTCATAAGTCCCGGGAACTAGCCTGCAGAGCTAGTAGCTGGTGAGCTAGACACTGGCGGCCCTACCAAGGTTATTTGGTAGCTGGTTCATTAAGGACCGGCGCGTAAGTGGCGTATCCACTTCCGTCCTGCCTGCCGTGTGTAGGCGGGGGGGGGCAGTTTATAAAATAGGTACTGTCCTATGGTAAATAGACCCGAGAGGCCCGGGTTCAGGTCCTACGGGGCCTGGACTAATGGAAGTAGATCCTCACATTAATTAACCCCCTTACATATCCACGCATACTCTTTGACGAAACTCATTGCTCTACCCCAAGTATAAACAGCCAACCCGGCTCTACCCACCAAGCAACAAACTGTCGCCCCAACGCGGAACTATTTCCTCTACCCTTCTCTACCCTGCGCTACCCAACCTTTTCGCTTCGTATTTCTAGCCTTAAAAATAAAGTACGATAATAATTTTAAAAAAGAAAGCTACTTACCATCCTTGGGTTAGTAAACAGTTTCAACCTTTTTTTTTTTTTTTTTTTTTAGAGGTTGGTAATACTTTAGTTCCTTAAAATAAATATAGTATTAACATCTACTACATCTCTCTAAAAAGATAGAATTCCTAATAATAAAAAAATCTAGTATTTATCACTTTAATTGTTTAGAGTGTGATCAGGTTGATATTGAAAGACGAATCGTAATTTGGAAACCAGAACGAAAGTATATTTTGGTAATATTAAGTACAAAAAACTGATAAATCAACCCTGGAGGATCAGTTTTGGTCACTTAACCATGAAATAAATCCTGAAGTTAAATTATTAATAGAGATAAATGGTCTGATAGATTTAATGGTTTGGAAAAAGAATATTTATTTAAAAAAATGAACATCGCGTAATGAAGTTTGAAATACCAGCAGTTGATTCTCGTTTTAAATTTATTTTATTTTCAGATTTTGGTAGTACTAACAAGAACATATCAACATCTAGTGTTGGTAACGATGGTGACAGCTTGTTTCCGGCTGAGGACGTGTAAATGTTTTACATGAAATCGCGATCTCGTACAATTCATGAGAAGAGTATCACCATTTCTTATAAGATAAGTGAAGTTTTAAATTTTAAAATGCTATATTTGTATATTTATGTAGGCTATTTTATTCGGATTAGTCTGCCTGGTATTCTCCCCTGACCTCCATCGCGGAAAGCAAACCGAACATGTATCTGAAAAGCAGCCATTCTCTCTTGGAGAAAGGAATTGAGAATAATGGTCCAGAGCAGCACTGTGTGAACCCTCATTAAGTTATACGGTTTCCGTTGAAACTTAGTCCTTTAACAAAATGGAACATTCTCGTGTCCATTGTTACTAGTAGCACTGCATGGGAGTGGTAGGGTGAAAAGCTCTTACTGTTTCTAGAACATTCGAAACTGTAGACGCTGGGGTAACTCAATGGTTTTGTTCACATGTAGCTACAACCCCCGGGCATCGAGCGGCACTTCGAGATCCATGTCAGAAGCTATAGGTCAATGCAGTCCACTACCATAAACATGGCATAGGTGTGGGAAGGAAGGCAGTATAGGTGTGAATTATATCTTACCTAAACTCAGCTCTGCCTGTTATACTATTGGAGAGCTGGTTAATGTGAGTTCTACTGACACACTTAAATTAGTGTATTATGCATACTTTAACTCTATCATGGAATATGGAATATTATTGTGGGGCAACTCAGTAGAAAGTAAAAAAATATTTCTTATGCAAAAGAGGGTTATAAGAAATTATTACTAACACCCACAACATATGCTCCTGAAAAGATCTTTTTAGAAGATTGATATCCGATTTCACCCACAAATGTTAAGACTTAACACGAGTTGAGCAATAGTTAAAACAGAAATTACATTTCACCAACATGTGTTAGCGTAACACTCGTGTTAAATCTTATGTTAAACTAACAAGCCGAGTTTCTAATGTTAAGTCCTTAACAATTGTAAATAGTCAAGATGGCGAGCATGAACTCAGCTTTTGATGTCGATTTGCTATATTTAAGACCGTCTAAATGGCATTCATAGTAGAGTACGGCCTAAGAGAAGAAATGATTTTCAGGAAATATCCAAGGAAGGTAGTTTTACGGAGGTATAGACTGCTGCTGTGAAGGTTACTGCAAAAGTACAAGAGAGGTTAGAATATGCATCGAAAGGAATATGCCGAACTCGCCTTTGCTTCAAGTATTAATAGTTAGTTACTAACACTCCCCACATGGCAACCTTGGCCTTCGGGGTAACCTCACCCCACCAAGTGATGACTGGACCCATTTCTCAGGTGGAGGCACCCAGAGGGCGGTGTCCATTACCTCCGATGATAGGGTGATAGTGAAGATGGCGGTGAGGTGAGAGGACCTACAGTTTTTACCGTGGACTCCGAACCACGTTGGGCATAGGGGATTCTTCACGTGTGCTAGACAGAGGTGAAGGCGTGGATAGGGCCGACTTAAACTCGCCAACCCCAGAGCCGGGAATCGAACTCGGGACCCTTAGAACGGGAGCCGCGAACGAAACCACCGCGCTACCCCGGCGCCCTCGCTTCAAGTATTAATAATGTTGCGATTTTATAATTCACTGAATTATGTGGATAATACACTGTACACCTCCCGTCTTGAAACCTTCAAGTCACTTGTCCTTCTTCGCTCCTCGTTTTAAAGTTACGTAATACTGATTTAGAATATACATCGACAGGAATATGCCGATCTCGCCTTTGCTTCAAACATTAATAACTCTCCGATTTTACAGTTCACTGAATTATGTGGATAATACATTGTCCACGTCCCGTCTTGAAACGTTTAAGTCACTTGTCCTTTTTCGCACCTCGTTTTAAATTTACGCAATACTGAAAAGTTTTTTGGTGCTTGTAGTAGTGACACATGCATTTGAATTAAATTCGTTTCCAGTATTTTTCCGCAACATCTTTCTCTTTTACATTCACCGTATCCATCCTCTTATTTTCCACGATATCCTTACACTTCGCCACCATTTCAATTAACAATTCTTTCTCCGTCGATGAGGAATTTGTCTCGCGGCTTTATTTATGATTTTGTTCATCCGCCATTTGTGCAGACGAAAATGAAAACAAAAGCGATCGGAGTAGGTTCAAAATCATCCATAGGCTTCTATAGCTGTGATATTTACAAGTTTCTTGTCCTTGACACAGGTTTGTTAACATTTTAAGAAAACAAGTTGGTGAAATACAAGAAATTTAACATTAGTTTTAGCGCTGTGACACTTGTTACGTTACATTTGCTATCGTCGATTTTAACATCTGTTGGTGAAATCGGGCATGACGATATTAACGCTTCCTTGCACGTATATATTCTCGATCCTAAAATTCTTTGTACGCAGTCATGCCTTATTTACAACAAATAATGTAATTCACAGAATAAACACTAGACATAAGCATAATATCCATTATCCCAGTGCTAAACTTTCTTGCTTCCAGAAAGGTGTGCATTATGAAACTATCAAAATATTTGGCGCACTTCCTAATGTTCTTAAAGAAAAAATTGATAATTTCGATGCTTTTAAAAATGCTGTTGGAGAGTACATTTGCTCAAAATATTTTTATTCTGTACAAGATTATTTGAATGACAAATTATCTTGATAATGCTTCTGTAGCTCTGTAAGTAGTATCCAACTATTCCAATGACAAATCATTAATAATAAATCTTTGATGCATGTTGAAAATTTATTTTTAATGTATGTGTATTTAGTAAATAACAAGAATGGTAGCCATTGCAAAAAGGTTGTTACGTACTGCCATAAGACAAGTGAAAGCTGATTTAACAAGCGTTTGATGTTGTGTCGCCTATTATCCCTGCTTTGTTTTCCATATTGTTGTTCATATTGCCTGTATACTATAATATGTGTCTTATGTTAACTTTTGTACATATATATGCTATTAAACTTTATACCTCTGGACATGTTCAATGTTCACAGCCTTTTCTGGCTACAAGTGAACCTACTGAACGCAAATCAATCTAATCTAATCTAATTTACCCTCCCTCTTGTCTCTACTTTTTTCTTGGTTTCAAGAACTTTCCCAAAATTCTTGGTATGGCATATATGGAAGGGTGTGGCATTTAACTAACTTCGATACTCACCAAATCTACATTTCCTAAAAAACAAAATAACTTTTTTAGATTGAAAGAGTTCAGCACTCCTACTGAAACAGATTTATAGAATTTTTAAGAGGATTGAACTATTTGTCCTTTTCATATAAACTACCAATATATGTGTATAGCAAATTCTGACGGAGGTACTTTACGGTCAAAATGAAATTGAAAGAGCCTCAATGTCCTAATGACGTTATTCCGTTATAGGAGAGTGGGTCAAAAAGGAATGACCCCTGTTTTTTTCCTTAAATAGGTAACCAATGTGAAAACTTTGAATTTGGCGCAATTCCTCAAACCCTCTCCTCCAATCCCCTGCAGTAGTAACTTACTAACTCATTAGGTGGCAGCACTGCATCGTCCTGCAAAATGGCTGACATCGACATTCGTATTAGACAGCGTTCTGCGATTGAATTTTTGGCTGCGGAAGGTGAAACGCCAATTTGCATTCACGAATGGCTAAAAAATGTGTAAGTTGGTGCAACAGTGGATGTCAGCACTGTTAGAAGATGGGTTCGTCGCTGTAACGAAGCTGAAGGGCAAAAACCATTGGCAGATGAAAAGCGAAGCGCCGGTCCGGTGACTGCAGGGACTCCATCCTACATTCAGTGAGTCGATGACATTTGTGGTGATCGCCGGGTAACAACAGGTGAATTGTGTCGCATTACCTCCCTCAAAAAAGGCAGTGTGATGACGATTACTCAACAACTGCGTTACTCAAAAGTTTGTTCACGTTGGGTACTAAGAATTTTAAACGCCCAAAACAAAGAAACAAGGAAAACAACAGCCTCCAAACACTTGTAGCGCTTCAAATTAGTGGGAGAGGAGTTTCTGGATAAAATCGCTACTGGAGACAAAACGTGGGTTCATTTTCTTAGAACCTGAATCAATGAGGCAGTCAATGGAATGGTATCACACAACGTCACCGAAGAAGAAGAAAATCTAAACCCAGCAGTCGGGAGGGAAAGTTATGGCGACAGTGTTTTGGGATGCGGAGGGTGTGCTTATGATTGATTTTTTGGAGCAGGGATGCGCAATAAATTCTGTCCAATACGTCAGAACTCTCAAAAAGCTGAAAGCACGTCTTATCCGAGTTCACCCAACAAAAACTATGGCGGATGTTCTTTTGCATGACAATGCAAGACCGCACACCAGCCTTTATACACCACTGCAGAATTTGAGAAATTGGGACGGCAAGTTTTGCCTGAGCCCCTATACAGCCCTGACCTGGCACCATCAGACTTCCATCTGTTTGGGTCACTAAAGGAAACTCATCGTGCGAATCATTTTGAAGAAGAGCAGGCTGTGAAAACGTCCGTGCGTCAATGGCTTAGGAAGCAAGACCGTGTGTGTTTTACCACACTGGAATACATGTCCTAGTTAAAAGGTTGACCAAAACTGTGGAAAAGAATGGATATTATATAGAATAGTGTCACCCAATTATCGGAAATCACGAGCAACGACAGCTGAGTAAGGAGCCCGAGGCATCCGGGGCACCCCCCCCCCATTAATCTCAGTCACTAACTGTGTATTGTTTAACGCCCACTTTTACTACATATGGCACCGCAAGCGATAACACTGATGATACACGACATGAAGATGGAGCACCGGTGGAATGATATGGCGGGGGAAACCGGAGATCCCGGAGAAAACACGCCCCAGCGCCGTGTTGTCCACCACAAAATCTCACTTTGTGGTCGCCTGGGATCGAACCCGGGCCGCCTAGGTGAGAGCAAAGCAGTCTAACCTCTGAGCCACGGCGCGGCCTTCAGTCACTAACTGAGGGGATGATTAGGGAAGTGTCACTTGTCGCTGGCCGCCTCTTCCTCCTTCCCCTGCCGTCTGGAACCTTCGTGGTGATTCACTGAAACGAGAGACTTCTAGAAAACAGTGATATTCCTATAAAAAGGGCTGCAGTGAGTGAGTGAGTCAGTGCTTGACTCCGCGTAGGAGCGCCGTGCTAGTGTACGGACGAGTAGACTGTGTACGTGCATCGGAAGAATGTACGTAAGTGTGAGCGTGCAGTGGAACTGTAACGGACGAACTGGTGAACCATAATTGTGTGCAATAGGTAATTCTGTGTAATTGGCAAGTGTTCAACTGTAAGTCGGTGGAAATAAAGAACATTTTGAGTTTGTGCAACTGGACTTTTAATTTCACGAACCCACAAAGTCACAACAGTGACAAATTAATCGTCAATGTTGTCATTTTCAAGCTATGTAAATTGGATCAATGTCTTGGCAATTAAAAGAGAAAACATTTAGGAGGCATTACTTTTTGATCTACCCTGGTATGTGTACAACATAAGTAAAGCTTATACAAACCATCAATGTAATATTTAGGCTGTAATTATAATGTTACGTCTCTGAAGTCAAATCCCACCGCATACCAAGCGTGTAAACAGTAATCGATTTCTCATATCCAGCTTCAGGTTTAACGGAAACTCTAGAAACCCCCAAGGGGTTGTTTATTCTGGTGAACTATATTATGCGTGGACATATTGCTTCCTCCTGATTGAGGAGAGCTCGGTCCAGAAGCTATGTTAACTCAGTGAGTGCTTTAAGCTTCAAAGTAATACGCAATATTAGCTGTCCCAATCCCAATTTACAGGACTGGTAATCAATACATGTGTAAATACCACACTTCTGCAACTCGATTAAGTTTATAACTTGATATCACAGCGTTAAACAGGCAACTGTTTCAATTGTTTACCTAATAAATGACTACGAAAGACGAGATATTGCTATCTATGTATCCACAATAAAACCTGTATACAGGGACCCTTTATGTACCGGAAACCTCCAAAAAGGCAAGTAAGTTTCGGAACGGAAGGCTTTCCCTCGTAAAATTATACTCCACGCTGGAAAACTGTGTAACGTGAAGACGGAAATATGTTCCTGGAACTGCTTAGATAAATAATACTAGTCGACAAGGTGTTCTTCACAAGAAATCTGATTAGTGAATCTGGTGTATTTTTCATACTGAATTCAAATATGTAGTCAGAATTTTTCCATCAGCAACAGTATTTTTTGTGACCGCTACTTTTTAAAATAGGATTTTAGCGTTTTCCTGTTATAGGAAACTTTACCTCATATTTAGTGATTTTATCCAAGCTTTATATAAGGGAATGATTTGTAATATGCTGAAGAACCATAAAACAAGGCTGTGCAGGTTCATTCATGTTTGGATATGTACCGACCTGTTCATCTGGTTCTGTGATATGTCAATATTGAGCTGACTGTGAGTTTGTTCAGTAGTGAAATATTTCCTTCCCTTCTTTTCGAAAGTGTATTGTGTATGCAGTGTTTTAGTGCTTTGTTTCTTCATCATGCCAAGAAAGTATGTAATTCGGAATACAGTGCATGAAACCGCTCTTCAGGACGATTTAAATGAAATCTGTGATTGGGCTGCGGCTAACAGAATGTCAATTAATGCCAAGAAAAGTATGTCCATTGTTTTTAGTAGAACTAAGGGCAAAATTATTGTTAACTATCACATGGGAGGGGTGCAAATTCCACAGTTGGACAGCTGCAAATACTTGGGAGTGTACCTGGCAAGTAATGCTGGATGGGACGAACAAGTAAATTCCACATCTCGGAATGCGTGGAAGGCATTACATTTCGTAATGAGAATATTGAAAAAGGGGAGCGCTAAGTCCAGGGAATTGCCTACAAGGCCTTAGTGCGGCCGGTTATGGAATATGGAGTAGCATGCTGGGACCCGTATAGAGCTAACCAAATCGATCCGTTAGAAAAAATACAGAAGAGGGCAATAAAATTCATAAAAAGAGGCAAGTATTTTGGGCCTATAAGAGGAGATGAGACTAAATGGGAGGAATTAAGAATTAGGCGTAAAAAACATAGGTTGGTAGCATTATTCAAAGCTAATGCTGGTGTAAAGGCATGGGTGGACGTTAGTGTAAGGTTAGATAATCCGGATTATTATGGACGAAACGATCATAGGTATAAAATTAAGGGTAGAATATACAGAACCGACGCACGAAAATTTTCTTTTGTTAATAGAACCATTGAAGAATGGAATGAATTGCATGTAGCAGTCTTTCAGGGCTGTCCCCTGTCGCTGAAGAAATTTAGAAAAAATCTAGATGGTTTATAGTTTAACTTTTGAATTATAATGGCATATAATATGTAAATAGAGAAGTAATTAGATATGTTTTAAGTGACTAAAGTAATATAATATCATGTTTGTATTGTCTATTGTGTTACTGTTGTAAATCTAGTATTTGTAATTTGATCTGTATTCTTTACTCTGCCACCGGGTAGTACCCAATTGCAGTGAAAAAATACACACACACCCCCACACACACCCACACACACCCCCTCACACACACACACACACACACACACACACCACACACACACACCACACCCACACACCCCCACACCCCACACCGCCCCACACACACACACACACACACACACACACACACACACACACACACACACACACATGCATACCTACATACCTACATACATACAAATCATGTAGACAGTTCCTGCTATATTTGTGATGAGCTGACTTTCAAATCTTAGAGTCAAAATTTGACACCACTTGTAAAGAAGTGTTGTCAGATTAAATTTAAAGGGAGTCGATTAATGACACAAACAGTACTTACTTTTAAATTTTTCCGGAACATGTTTCAGAGACTTTGCCTCCATCCTCAACCGGCCATCGACTGGTTCACATTGGTGTAGTTGACAATATTTTGTCATAGGTGTCCTCTGTCAACTACACCAACGTGAACCAGTCGATGGCCGGTTGAGGATGGAGGCAAAGTCTCTGAAACAAGCTCCGGAAAAATTTAAAAGTAAGTGTTGTTTAGTGTCAATCGACTCCCTTTAAATTTAATTTCTTACAACAATACTCTTTTCAACACTTCCAAGAAAGGAAGTGTTGTCAACTTTACTTGGCTCTCACGTTGGTGATTTTGATAAGAGCTAGGCACCAAGTACATGCTGTGTTTCGGGTGTTGGCTTGCTGGCTAGAAGCAAAATGGTACACATTGTATGCCATTTGCAATTCCTATGATTTGGAGGGAATCGAAGGATCATTTAAGTGATTGTTATTTCCGTTTGACAAATATAAAAGGAATCACATCTAAAACAAACCATACAATTAAGTATCCGAAATTGCCAACTGCAATAAGACCTGTCTTACACAATGAACAGTTTCCTGTACCAGTGTATGCAGATACGATCTTAGGTGATAACTGATTCTGACCTAACTGAAATTGAAAACGCTTCAGATGATATTAAAAATGATCCTACATATGAAGCCAATACCTGATCATCAGAACATACTTTCCCAATCAGAAAGACCTTAATGACCTGATTTAGGATTTAAATCTGTCTAAACAGCAAGCTGAAGGTTTAACTTCCAGACTCAAAAGGGTGGAATCCACTCCAAAAAGAAGTAAGAATATGTAGTTATCGTGGCCGCCACAGTGATTTCAAGGATTGCTTCTCTGAAGAAAGTGGTATAAAGCTATGGGATGCAACACGTCTTTAAGAATTCACTTCTTGGACTCTTACTTAGACTTCTTCCCTGAAAATCTTGGAGCTGTCTGTGATGAGCAAGGTGAGCGTTTTCATCAGCAAATTTCTACTATGGAAAAGAGTTACTAAGGCAAGTGGAGTTCCAATATGCTGAGTGACTACTGTTGGACCAAGAAGAGAGATATTCCAGGTACAAAATGTGCCCGAAAATCACTACTTGCCACTTTCTACGTAAGTCAGAATGAAGAGTTATAACTTTGAGTTAGGCAGCTAGTTACAATTTTTTTTTGGGGGGGGGGATATTATAAAAATTCAAATCAATATCACGAAAAACTCCTGTATTATTGGGGAAAAACTTAAATTATATTTGAATTCAGCACAAAAAATACTTCTAGAAAATTTTAATTCTTGTGAAAGAAAAAAGGTTCATTTTGTCAACTAGTGTAATGTAATCAAAACGGATTACTTTATATCTTGGGTGCTCAATTAAAGCAGGAAACGACAGATTGAAATTACCTGCTTACACCTGCTACGATTCAATCGCGCGTTTACCTGTGGTTACTGAGTTCCGGTGGCGAAACTGCGCTATCCTTGTGTTTATAGGAAATCACAAGTATGAGGGCTGTTCAATAAAGAATGATTATTTTTATGGTCATAATTTTTCGCAAAATACTTCAATATTATTGTATTCAGTAAGATTAATCTGAAACAAACACGCCGTAGTAGTTTCATTGTTGGTACACCTGGCTCCCGCCTGTAAGAACCAGATAATGTTCACTATCGCCTAACGCTGCAATGGATGTAACAAGCGAGGAACAATATACGGCTTTGAAATTCTACTTTCGTCCCAACAAATCTTCAGTTGAGGCCTATACAATGTTACAGGAGGCCTATGGAGAGTCAGTTTTTCCGTACAGCACAGCTCGAAGATGGTTTAAAATGTTTAAAGAGGGGAGACAATCAATTTCAAAGGAAGGTGGATCCGGAGCTCCAGTTACTGCTCTTACGGTAGAAAACATCAACACTGCTGCTGCCATTGTGAGAGAGGATCGACGAATTACCCTAAGATCACTTTCTGAAATACTGAACATTTCACTGGGTGCCACCCACACGTTAGTGACACAAACATTACACATGAGACCTGTTTGTGCGCGATGGGTTCCAATACTGTTGATTCCGGAACAAAAAGACAGTCGCATGGAGGTCTGGATACAGTTAAAGTTGATGTTAAGAGGAAGATATAGAGTTTCTTTCAAACGTAATCACTGCTGATGAAACTTGGCTACATCACTTTGATCCTGAGAGCAAACAGCAAAGCTTAGTGTGGAAATCTCCTTCATCACCAACCCCCCCCCCCCCCCAAAGCAAAATGCTTCTGCTGGGAAAGTTAAGGTCATCTCATTCTTTGATAATCATGAAATGGTGTATTAGAATGTTGTACCTACACACACACATCAGTAACTGGACAGTACTACAGTGATGTCCTGAAAACATTGCAAGTTCATATCAGGCGCAAAAGACCACGTTTCCGTGAAGCAGGCGGGATTCCGAACCACGACTGTACGCGGTCGCATATTGCCGATGCTTTTGCGTGAGGTGCACCTCACACCCTCGCTATAGTCCGGATTTAGGCCCATGTGACTTTTTTCTATTCCCTAACTTGAAGAAATGCCTTCGCGGGAGGCATTAGCCATCATCATAAGCAGTGGTGAAGGCTGCGGAGGTGATTTTGAAGGATCTCTTAAACAATGTTTTCCAGTTTGTTTCTGAAGACTGGCAGAAACGCTGGGACAAGTGCATCGTATTCAGGGGAAACTCTTTTGAGAAGGACCATCAAAATTATGAGGATGAGTAAAGGAACGTTGTCAAAAAATTTGTAAGCATTCTTTATTGAAAAGCCCTCGTAGTTTACTGCTCACTAACTTGTGTTTCTTAAGATGACTTCCGTGTTACAAGTTATGTTTTACAAGGGCTATAACATGTGGTACAAAATACGAAGTGCAGTCTCAAAAGATAAACAAGGTGATCATCCCTGAACCTGCTGAGATACTCACTCTTAATATACTTCATCTTTGGTAAGGTTTGTTTGCAAATGTATGTAAAGCCAATTATATTAGATGCAAACAAACGTAATCTATGATAATCACTGCAAAGCAAAGATTTAAATAATTCCCATCCTTCCTTCTCAGAACATTTTACTGTCGTGGAATTTTACAATAAAGTAGTTCCGTTTGTAGCTTGTGTGATGCCTCACTACTTGGTAACTTCAAAGGAATGGAAAACAATTATATGTTTGTCTCCAATTTTTATATCTTCAAATTACGAAGAGAATCTGTCACGTAGTTACTTTACAAGTTCAAATCCCGGCTATGGCATTGAATCTTTCAATCTGACTCTACCTTTCTATACTGAAGCCTACACACGGATAGTGTGAATTAGCCATTAATTTCCATTAATTGACCTAATAGTGGTTAACTACACAGCCCGGGCCTTAAAGTACTTACAGCATTGTAAGTCGCCATTGATATGGTTGTCTCGTATAGTTATGAGAACTCCTAGTCGTTTAATTGGAAAGAAGAGGAGTAATTTGGAGAATTTAATGTCATATCGGCACGTTGGCTACAGTAGCTCAATTGGTTAGAGCGACTGAACGGAAACCGGAGGATCCGTGTTTCAAATCCCGGCTGTAGCATTGAAATTTTCAGTCTGACTACAGTTTCATAGGATTATTTCATTCTCCAAAACTGGCAACCAGTTATATGGAGTTTTTATGGTAATCGAGCATTTATTTATCATGTGGAGGATATGTGAGTTTAATGATGAACCTATGTATGTTATTAACTCAATAAATGTCACTAGAACATTTGCGCATATTTGAATGAAGTCACTACTTTTAGAATTAGGTTCGTAAGAGTTAATTTTAACAGGTTAAATCACCACGTTTAGTTAACGTTAATCACACCTAAGCTAATAAATGCTAACAGTGAGGTTAGGGGAAATTCACTACGTCATGATTAAAGAGTAACACGTACCAGATTCGGCAGAAAGAGGTATTGAATTTAACAGATCGATTTTCACATACCCCCAGTCGCTTTACCCAGCACATGTCAACGATCAAAGCCTAGCTGGGGGCTGTCCCCAGCCCAGAGGTTTCATAAAGGTAAAGCGAGAGGATGGAATGGCCAATCTGTTACGTGTTATATTCTGCATTATGTTATAGATTAATCTCTCTACTAGGTAGTCACACTAAACTGATATAGGAATTACTGACTTGTCAGATTTATAACTTTATAAACAAATTATAGGGGGGAAAACAACTACAGTAAATGAAAATTAACTTCCAGGCAATTTGAAATATTTTCACGAGATTATAAGCGACTTCCTTGGGATACAGGATACTGTTAACTGTAAATGTATGTATGTATGTATGTATGTATGTGTGTATGTATGTATGTATGTATGTATGTATTTTTTTTAATTTATTGAACTTTAACAGCATGCCCCGTTACAGAGTAACATTACATGCATTTAATTACATAGATACATTATAAATAGTAATCACATTTTGATATTATTTTACAATAATTTTTTAAATATTAGAATGTAAATGTTCAATTCACGTATTGTTTTAAAAAAAAGTTGTTTACAAGTCAATTGAATTAACAAATATACAAAAAGCTTTCAAATGTTTATTTATAAGGTTTTGGTTTGACACTGGCCAATTTCCTCCATTCTTGTGTACTTCAATCAACTTGTCCCTCTGATGCCTTGTGTCTCTACATTCATAAATGAGGTGGTTTGCGGTCTGCTGTGGGCTATTGCACGTGCATTGGGGATCATCTATGATATGAAATCTATACAAGTAAGCATGTATGTATGTATGTATGTATGTATGTATGTATGTATGTATGTATGTATGTATGTATGTATGTATGTATGTATGTATGTATGTATGTATGTATGTATGTATGTATGTATGTATGTATGTATGTATGTATGTATGTATGTATGTATGTATGTATGTATGTATGTATGTATGTATGTATGTATGTATGTATGTATGTATGTATGTATGTATGTATGTATGTATGTATGTATGTATGTATGTATGTATGTATGTATGTATGTATGTATGTATGTATGTATGTATGTATGTATGTATGTATGTATGTATGTATGTATGTATGTATGTATGTATGTATGTATGTATGTATGTATGTATGTATGTATGTATGTATGTATGTATGTATGTATGTATGTATGTATGTATGTATGTATGTATGTATGTATGTATGTATGTATGTATGTATGTATGTATGTATGTATGTATGTATGTATGTATGTATGTATGTATGTATGTATGTATGTATGTATGTATGTATGTATGTATGTATGTATGTATGTATGTATGTATGTATGTATGTATGTATGTATGTATGTATGTATGTATGTATGTATGTATGTATGTATGTATGTGTTTGTATGTATGTATGTATGTATTTACTGCAATTGGTACTACCCGGTGGCAGAGTTAAGAATACAGATGAAATTAAAAGTACTAGATTTACAACAATAACACAATAAGCAATACAAACATGATATTATTTTAACTTTAGTCACTTAAAACATATCTAATTACTTCTCTATTTACATATTATATCCCATTATAATTTAAAAGTTAAACTATAAACCATCTAGATTTGTTCTAAATTTCTTCAGCGACAGGGGACAGCCCTGAAAGACTGCTACAGGCAATTCATTCCATTCTTAAATGGTTCTATTAACAAAAGAAAATTTTCCTACGTCGGTTCTGTATCTTCTACCCTTAATTTTATACCTATGATCGTTTCGTCCATAATAATCCGGATTATCTAACCTTACACTAACGTCCACCCATGCCTTTACACCAGCATTAGCTTTGAATAATGCTACCAACCTAAGTTTTTTACGCCTAATTCTTAATTCCTCCCATTTAGTCTCATCTCCTTTTATAGACCCAAAATACTGGCCTCTTTTTATGAATTTAATTGCCCTCTTCTGTATTTTTTCTAATGAATCGATTTGGTTAGCTCTATACGGGTCCCGGCATGCTACTCCATATTGCATAACCGGCCGCACTAAGGCCTTGTAGGCAATTTCCCTGGACCTAGCGCTCCCCTTTTTTAATATTCTCATTACGAAATGTAATGCCTTCCACGTGGGGAGTTAGAGCTGCAAATCAGACAGAATTCTTATGCCCGATTTCCCGAACAGATGTTAAAATCGACGTTAACAAAAGCAAGGTAACATCATGGAACAGGAATTTGTGACCGTAGTTAATTTATCTACGTCTTCATCAGCCACACGTTGGGGCGCAATTTGGGACAGGAATTCTATGTTGGACGCACAATTCTTTCTCTTCTTGTGTGAGTTTTTGCGTCTATCTGTTTCCTCTGGTCACAAATTGTATCATCTTATCCTAAATAAGATGTCATGAGACATCTGTTTTTCATGCATGGTTCGGAATAAAGTTTCGGAGAAGTCAAATTTTGTAGCTATTTAATTGTATTATTTAGATTACATTTTACTTGAAATTCCTTTCCCAGTCACTTCCAACATATCGATAAATCCTTACTTTGTTGTGTTCAGATTCAAACTATTACTTAACTGCTTTTGATCTTACACCACTATTCATCACACTCACCATTACAACAAAAATCTCTCTATACCAAGATTATTGATTTATCATAACTATCGTTACCCGTATCTTAATTTTGTGATTGGCCGATCCAATGGCACGTCACGACATTACGTTATATTACGTCATATAATTATTACCTCTGTCAATCACACAATTACATACATTTTTACATATTTAAATTATTAAATATATTTACATAATCATTTTTTATAAATTTATAAACTTTTCATACTTTAAACATAACCCAAAAGTACTGTTACAAACTGTCATAGCGCTAATAAAACTGTTAAATTTCTTGCATTTCACCAACCTGTCTTCTGAAAATGTTAAACAGTTGTTACCGCGAAAAGACTTGTAAATATTACAGCTATACAAGGCTATGAATGAGTTGTATTATCTCCTGAACGTACTGCGATGAAATTTTGTTTCCATTTTCGTCTATACACAGCTGAAAAAAATGGCAGGTAAACACAATCTTAAGAGAAGCCATAGGAAAAATTTCTCAGACTCAGGCGAACCTCCACTCCATATTCCTAGCTCGCTGTTACTCTGCTCATACGTCTCGAAATTGGCAAGTTATCCCAATCATCCTTGTTTCAAACCAGTTTTGTGTCCAGATTTAGTCCAACGTTATATGCGCCCTGGTTCTCGGACACGCCCCATAGGACTAAGATTTCGGGATCTCCTACATTCGCATGGCCTCCGAATGCCTCGCGTGGAGATGTCGTCCATCAGACCTTATCCTGCTTGGCAGCTCAATCGTGCGCGGTTCGATCTCGCTTTTTCAAGCAACTCTAGACTCGCTACTCCACATTCGGTGTTCCAACAACTTTTTGCCGAACTACTGGGCCGTTACCCTATGTTCCGGTCTTTACAGACGGTTCTCAGTTAGGTAGCACTACGGGTTGCGCGTTCTTCATTAACGGTGAGGCTCATAAATTTCGCCTTCTGGACTCCACTTCAGTTTTCTCCGCAGAGCTGTATGCCATCTTCTATTTGCTCCTTTTTATTTGCAAGTTAGCTCCTGGCTCTTTTATTGTTTGCACTGACTCTCTAAGTGCTCTTCAGGCCTTGCAACAGCACACTGCCGCTCACACACTTGTTTTAAAAATACAGGCCCAGATCTCGCAAATGCTCAGTCGCGGATACCATTTTGTTTTTACTTGGACCCCAGGCCATGTGGGGATTTCCGGGAACGAGGAGGCGGACGCGGCTGCTAAGTCCGCTTGCCGTTTGCCCCGGAGTTTCACAACTACGGTGCCATACCAGGATGTGCAACGTTTTTCTCCGTCGCCAACTCCTATCTGCTTGGCAGCAATCCTGGACAGCTTTGGAAGGCACACAACTCCGGGCGATAAAGGAGAGCGTACAACCCTGGCCAACTTCCTGCAGGGATAACCGGCGAGACGAGGTGATACTCACCCGGCTGAGAATTGGACACACACGAGTGACTCATGGCCATCTGTTAAGAGGGGAACCGGCCCCTGTGTGTGCTCCATGTGCAGTACGCCTCACTGTGAGGCATGTACTGCTCGATTGCCCGCAGTACACCCTCGTTCGCCAGTCAGTAGGCTTGGGGACTAACTTACTCTGTGTTTTAGGGGACGACCCAGTGGCCGTGGTAAAGTCACTGCGATTTGTTTCTGAAATCGGTTTTAATAAACAAGTCTGACTTGGATTTTATATTTATTAATTTTAGAGATTTTAAATTATTAGTACTGGGATGAGTTTTTTTATGTACTTTTAATAGTTGAGTGTTTTTATTTAATCTTACTTTTTATCTTAGTTTTTGTAGCTTTTAGTTCATAGAGTTAACTTCGGTCCCAAATGACCTTGTTTTCGACGGGCCCTAAAACACCACACACTACTCACTCACCCACTCGATGGAGAAAGAATTCTTAATTGAATTGGTGATGATGTATAAGGATATCGTGGAAAATAAGAGGACGGATGTGGTGAATGCAAAAGAGAAAGATACCACGTGGGAAAAGATTAGAAACTAATTTAATTCAAATGCATGTGTCACTACCAGAAGCACGAAACAACTTCGTCAGCACTACGTGAATTTAAAACGAGGAGCGAAGGACAAGTGACGAGTGACTTGAACGTTTCAAGATGGGAGATGGACATTGTATTATGCACATAATTCAGTGAATTATAAAATCTCAAAGTTATTAATACTTGAAGCAAAGGCGATATCGGCATATTCCTTTCGATTCATGTTCTAACGTGAGTATTACGTAAATTTAAAACGAGGAGCGAAGGACAAGTGACGAGTGACCTGAACGTTTCAAGACGGGAGGTAGATGGTATGTTATCCACATAATTCAATGAATTCAAAATGGCAAAGTTATTAATATTTGAAGCAAAGGTGAGATCGCCATATTCCTTTTTTGTACTTCCGCAGTAACGTTCATAGCAACTTGTTTCGACAGTCTTCAAGATTTTTGCAGCCTGTGTCGGAGAAACCGCTTCGACCAGGAGCGTGCCATTGCGAGATCGCGTATATGACTTTACAGAGTCAGCAATATTATCTAAACCATTCTGAATAATTAACGGGTTCACGGTAGTAAACTTTCGACCTTCCTCATTTCTACAAATAACTAAATAGCGAGGACCACAGGACATATCTATTTCTTTTCCAACGTTTAGTTTTAGGTTTTACCATTAGAAATTGAATTAATTTCATCCCCCAGTGCTCCCCATCCACCACGGAGTTCAACAAGGGTTCATCCCACTGGAATGACTGGGACACACAGGGGATATAGGGGGCTCACTGTCCCACTCACCCTGGAGTTCGGTACAGTAGGTAGTCCTGGCCCATTGATTAGGGGTGGGTTAGTCCCTAACCTCCGGTTTAGGTGAAGCATAAACCAAAGTAGTGTAATGGAAATGCGCAGCCCTCCTCCCCCCTCCCCCTAATTCAGAAGAAACTGGAACGAGCTCAGATGTGCATCCCTCAACCTCCAGGACAAAACTTTTCACCGACACGGGTCTCCGCGCACCGCCTAAACGTGGGTGGGTGTTTTGTGTGACCCCTCACCACTAAGAGGAACCCACATCGAGGGTGTCAGGGTAGCTCGGGACCCCGGGTTCGCCAATTACCTTACCTACCACAGTAGGCCACTGGAAGCGTGGGTGTAGAAGGCCATGGTCGTGCATAATTGTAAACACACTGCTATATGAAATTCTCAACACTTCACTGAGATTATACGCCGATCCTCTCGGACAATCACAGCAGCTGGGTTAATGTTGACTTCAGTCACAGCAGAAGCCGAAACACCAGGTCCACCTTGTTTGACACTGACAAGTCGGGCTTCTTTGAAGTACTTGAACCACCTAAACATTGTTGCACGAGGTAGTGCATCTTCACTGTACCCTTGATTCAGCTTTTCATAAGTTTCGGTGGCTGTATGGTTGAAACGAAAACAAAATGTTATTGCGCTGTACTGCTCCTCTCGCGTCACCTCTACTGTCTGATATGAGAAATGCACATAGGGTCTACAAAATAGAGCATTAAAACTAACCTACCAATACGAGAGTGCTACCGCCTTCTAACATTATACATAAAGATTCGTTCTTTTTAAATATTTATGTTATAGATGCGAAACTATCACGGAAGCTACCGGAAAATATCAGTCTTTCTTTAAACGTTTTTTAAGGCTAGAGAAACTCAGGTGAATGCAAAACGTAAGTTTTGCCAAACAAGATACATTATATATAAAGTTAAACTATAACCTATCCATTCAACTTAAATCATCTCTCCCACGTGCTCAATGACATGAACCTTCTGGAAGTACAGAAGTTGATAAGACTGAATGCTTAAGGTGAGATGTTAGGAGGTGATCTTTTGGACAAAAACTGTAGTGGAGTGTCAGACTTGGTAGCACAACTTAGGAAGATTAAAGAGCAAGTAATGATGAAGCTAAGTTGCTGGGAAGTTAATGTGTGCTGTACATGGCAAAGCTACTTAGGGGGGACCAGGTCAGCATATTAAGGTAAGGAGCTAACAGGCCACTAAGAACGTTTCTCAAGTTTATGTGTTTCGAAGACTGGGGAAACGTTATGGTATCAGGTAACATTTCCCCAAAGGAAATCTTGTTGCTAGACGCTAGCGCTTAAGTCCAGCAACTTCTCTTAGGGAATTATGCAGTAGACCTCACTTAATATACCTTACAGCTCTCTGTCATTTTAAATCCAAGTTTCATAGAGAAAACCCATGCCCTATGGTTTCTACACTATGATGTTACATCACGATCGGCACTTTTTTTCTCTATCCCTACACATAGCAGATATGGGAGAAGTGTTGCATTCCAACCTAAATTTGGATGTGAAATTTCGCGAAAATACGCGAATTGAAGGCAGAGTATAAAGATAAAGGAAATATTTAGAGAAAAAGACGTGTGAGTATCCCAGATGTGTACGTGTGCATACGTAACTTTGAATTAAAATCCAATGATTTTCACTGCCCATTGTAACAAGTAGTGAATTTGAAAACGCGCATTCTAACCATTTAATAGCAAATTCAAAGGTGTAGGCGTTGAGGAAATAGCCTTTCTTACCTTTTCCTGTAGGTTATATGGGAATACAGTAAAGCTGAAAGGGTAGTTCACGTGTAATTGCTTCCATATTCTTTCGTTTGAGTCACAGGACAAAAAGGACTAGATAACGGCTTCATAGATGTAAAACGAGGGACCCAAAAACACCCTAACCGCCTGCGTGGATTTTCGACTGTCCACGATCTTGTTGCCCCCGTCGATGTCCATACAAAATCCCATTTATGATTACTAAAAGTGAAGCAGACGGTTATAATGATACCATATATTTGACAAAGTTTGAATTATATATTTACTCATGTATTTTTTGGTTTATGCTAATCCTAGGAAACAGGATTAGGTAAACAACATGGCATAACAAGGCCCTAAGCCTTCACACTCCCCCCCCCCCCAGGGGCCCACTGTGGTAGGTATGGGATTGGCGATCACTCGTACCCGAGCCAGAGCGAAACCAGAATCAAGCCAGAGTTAAGTTAAAGAATGAAGTTAGAGTGAAGCCAGGGTGAAACCGGAGCGGGGGCCGGAGCCTGGCCAGAGCCAAGTTAGAGTAAATTAGGGTGACGTTAGAGTGAATCCGGAGAGAAGCCAAAGCGCTACCAGCGCGGAGCCCAAGAAAAGCCAAAACAGAGCTAGAGGAGCGCTAGAGCAGAGCCAGAGCAAAGCCAAAACAAAGACAAAGAAAAGCTAGAACGAAACTAGAGCAAAGTCAGAGCAAAACAATAGTGGAGCCAAAGCGGAGCCAAAGCGGAGCCAGAGCAAAGCCAGAGTAAAGCCAGAGTAAAGCCAGAGCAAAGCCAAAGCAAAGCCAGAGCAAAGCCAGAGCAAAGCCAGAGCAAAGCCAGAGCAAAGCCAGAGCAAAGCCAGAGTCAACCCAGAGCAAAGCCAGAGCAAAGCCAGAGCAAAGCCAGAGCAAAGCCAGCGTAATGACAGAGCAAAGCAAGAGCAAATTCAGAGCAAAGCCAAAGCAAAGCCAGAGCAAAGCCAGAGCAAAGCCAGCGTAATGTCAGAGCAAATCCAGAAGCCAAAGCAAAGCGAAAGTGGAACCAGAGCAAAGCCAGAACCCGCCTTGGTAGCGCAGAAGCAAGCGTGTCTGCCTTACGTTGAAGACGTCACGAATTTGAATCTCGGTCAGGGTGAGTTACCTGGATAAGGTTTTTCCGGGGTTTTCCCTTATCCTTATGGAGGAATGTCAGGTAACTAAGCCCCATGGACCCCGGACACATTTGAGCATCATTTCACCCATTTCATTCATCGTCCGATATGAAAAAAAAAACGAGCAAAGGTAGAGCAAAGCCAAAGCAAAGCCAAAGCTGAGCCAGAGCAAAGCCAAAGCAAAACCAAAGCTGAGCCAGAGCAAAGCCTAAGCAAAGCCAAAGCAAAGCCAGAGCAGAGCATAAAACAGAGCCAGAACAAAGCCAGGGCAAAGTCAAAGCAAAGCCAAGGCAAAGTTATAGTAAACAGTTACTTGTGAAAAAGTGGACCCATGAAACATTAGATATTCTACAAAATTTCACAAACATTTGTATCACAAATTCAAACCACATGCAGAGGACGGAAAAGGTAATAGTATGAATTAAATGCTTCACATACTCATGTTATTGAAAAGATGATTTTGTTACGATACAAGATATAACGTAACAAATGGATAAATTCCTCCGGTTAAATGAGAACGTTTGCATAAATGGTAGAGGAGGAGTAAGATAGCTTTAAGATTTTGTCAGTCTTTCAAAAGTAGATGAACATGAAGTTGCTGTGAAAATGCAGTTCCTTCGCACGACCACGAGTAATGAACGTAACAATTGAACAAGTTATAAAACATTTGAAAAATCGAGTTATCATTACTACCTTGTCTACGATAGCATGCAGAGACGGCCACCTACTGTACTCTTGTCTCCAACTGTGCAGACGTGAATGACACGGAGTCATTTCCACATAGCCAGAGTGTATGCCACGTTGCAGCTACCAAATATTGATTGTGAGGTATCAGTGTCGCAATTATTATCAATATAGCTACAGCGGGTCACTCCAGTTACGTAAGGATTTGGCGATACCAACTCTGATTCTACCACGTGGCAGTCCAACTGTCACCATTATGCAGAGCTCCCATTGTACGGCTTTGGGCATATTTGTATGGAAATGTCACGGACTTCATGGCCATTTACCGTATCTCTGGGACGTGAACGAACAGCAAGGCCCTGTGAAAGCATCACAAAATACGAAATATTCTACTGAAAAGAAAAACATTACCTTACTATCCTAAAATAAGTTAGAGGGCCCAAATATCAAATATCTAAGGAAATATTTTTTAAAATTTGTGCAATGTTCATCACATTATCCCAATATTACCACCAAACTTTATTAAGTTCTGAGCTATAATCTATCTCAACCTAGTTTAATCCTGATGTAAATATCTGGGTGGGAAGAGAGACAGAGATATTGGGTCAGAGAACGTTTAAGCTGTTGATTGGTTTAGCGAAGATAATGGACGTTTTCTTTTTCTGCAAACTTACGATAAACCTCTCCTTTAAGTACAGTACTGTAGGTAGTTTTCAGATCACTGCTCTGTACGAGCCAATTTCGGAGAGAGAAAAGTATGCAAATGTTTCGATGCTTATAAACGTAATAGCCCCAAATTTTATCTTTCTGCTACACATAGCACATATAAGTGTTTTGTATACTATATAGAGATTAGACAGAAGACAGTTGAAGTTATACACACTATTAACTTATTATGTTAGATTAAGCTGCATTTTATTTAACAATTGATAAAGGACACTGCTATTATATCATATTTTTGCATTCCTATATTGTTATGCTCTGGCCTTATGAACTCTGAAAGGAATGCGTTCACTACAGACATACACACGTATAGACAAGGTGACGTAATAATATACGAATCGCGCACAGATAGTAACGCGGGGAAGATAACATGCAGCCTACTTATTACACAAGCGGCAGCCCGTTTGTAGTCCTCCAACGTTAAGTCTTTTCGGACGATGAATGGAATGGGTGAAATGATGCACAAATGAGCCCAGGGTCCATAGAGCTTAGAGTTACCCGACATTCGTCTTTCAGGTTAAGGGAAAACCCCGGAGAAAGCTTATCCAGGTAACTCACCCTGGCGAGATTCGAACTTGGGGACCTCTTGAACGTGAGGCAGACACTAGTACCACCACGCTACCGAGGTGCGCTTTTGTGTTGCTTGTGACACTGAATATTCTTTTTTAAAAGGTTCTTCATCACATTTATCTACAACGCCTCTTATAATTTCACCCCTTTCCGAATGTACAAACTTAAATTTCTTAAGGTCTTCAGATATGGTGAGAAGACTAGTAAATCTTACTGCATCTTGCTACGGAAGTAGGCTACGTGACTTTCTGCAAGTGATTGCTGAATGTTTACTGTATTATTCACTCGCTACGTAACCGGACAAAGATTCCCCTCTCCCCCACACCTCATCCTGTAGAGGTCACGAGTCCAGAACACATCTGTACCATTTTTTTGAGAGATCCTGCAAAATCACCTCCGCAGCCTTCACCACTGCTTCTGATAATGCCCCCCACAAAGGCGTTTCTTCAAGTTAGGGAATAGAAAAGGTCACATGGGGCTAAATCCGGACTATAGAGAGGGCAAGGCATGCACCTCACGTTGATTTTTGCAAGATATTCAGCAACAACATTGGCAATATGCGGCCGCGCATTATCGTGGTGCAGCATCCAGCCTACTTCACGGAAATGTGGCTTTTACGTCCGATATGGACTTGCAATGTTTTCAGGACATCCCTGTAATATTATCCAGTTACTGATGCGTGTGCATGTATAACATGCTGATAAACCATTCCACGAGTATCAAAGAATATGACCATAACTTTCCCAGCAGAAACAACCACCTTTGCTTTTCTTGGGGGTGGGTGATGAACGAGATTTCCACACTGAGCTTTGCTGTTCGCTCTCAGGATCAAAATGATGTAGCCAAGTTTCATCAGCACTGATTACGTTTGAAAGAAACTTCGGATCTTCCTCTAACATCAACTTTAACTGCATGTTAACTCCAT
The DNA here is from genome assembly GCA_030765055.1 of Mantis religiosa. NCBI lineage: Eukaryota > Metazoa > Arthropoda > Insecta > Mantodea > Mantidae > Mantis > Mantis religiosa. The sequence goes on along the minus strand of CM060956.1, from coordinate 145,710,267 downwards.
TGCAGCGATAGGCGATACTGAACGTGTCTGAACTTGTCTGTTTCTCACAGGTGGGAACTAAGAGTACCAACAAACTACTATAGCGTGTTTGTTTCACTTTAAGCTAACGGAATATAATAAGATTAAATTTTTCTGTGGAAAATACTGACCCTAAAAAAATCTTTATCGTACAGTCCCCGTGCGAATCTTAGAAATGCACACAATTCCCCCTTCTTTAAGAAAAAGACCCCATCCAAAGTGCCCTACTTATGACTTTTCAGGATCAAACTAGGAATTTAAGATTTGCACTTCCTCCAAGACTTTCTAAAATGTAAGAATTACATCCGCTTTCTGAATTTCATATCTTAATGCATGAGTAATTGTCTTGCAAATCTGTGGATACTAAACGTGATAAATCAGTAAGCTGGACCGAGCTAACGATAAAGTTTCCTGATATACTTAACTGGCTAAGCTACTCTGATTTATACCAATTGCCGTTACGTTAACACTTAACATTCCAACATACTTCAGATTTATTGATACAATAATAAGAATTGACTCTAGTTTATGGTAATCTTCCCTAGACGATGTCCATATAATCTGCTTTTTTCTATATCCAGATATGAATATGTGCAGACTGGCAGTTGAAGATAACAGGATTGCAGCAATTAACCAAAACGAGTGAACGAAGTCCAATTGAGGATACAGGATTGAGCCGCAAGCTAATTTTGACACTAAACCAATAGTCTGCCACAGGTAGTATCACTAAACGGAATTAACTTTCAATTCTATGAACGGTTTCGCAATGCAGATGTAAAATAGACGAAGGGCACGTGTTCACGAGGAGCAAGAGTAGCTGAGGTGTAAGAAAGTTAATTTAGAAATCAAAATAAATGAATTTTTTTATATTTTCTATTTATTTCTCATCTTTCTTCTACATAAAATTTCAATGATACATTGACATTTATAACATTTCTTTCACATAATAACAAAATGACTTATTCACATTTAACATATCCTTTCTATGTGCTTGCCTCGAGTCTCGGCCTCAACATACATAACCCCTGGTTTTCCGTGTATTGATGATCCTCCTCTACCTTGTATCCCTTGTTCTAGTTTTCCAGCCCTTAATTGTTAGTTATTCTTCATCAATCTTAACAATTTATCTCTAACTTTCCCCAGATATTCACCTGTACTCCTTACATTCCTTTCTCCTTTTACCAATATGTTTTTATTATTAGTACCTCTCTCCCATCCCTAAAACTGTCCCACTTTTGTTGCCAAATTTGTTCTCTCCATATCTTTGTTTGCTTGTAATAAAGCTCACACATTGGACATTTCCCTGTATCCTTTTCATTTTGTGACTTTGTGGGTTCATGAAATTAAAAGTCCAATTTCACAAACTCAAAATGTTCTTTATTTCCACCGAATTACAGTTGGAACACTTGCCGATTACATAGGATTACGTAGCGCACACAATTACAATTCACCAGTTCGTCTCTTACAGGTCCACTCTACACTCGCAATTACGTACAACTCCTCCGATGCACGTACGCAGTGTCCCAGTACGTTTAAATTTTATATATTTGGTGTAGTTATTATAAAGATGTTTTTTATGTATTTAGTATGTATGAGGGACTTATCTTTGTATGATATGATTAAATGAGTTGATATGAATGTTGTAAATGACATTGTTGTGTTAATAAGAAATTCTTAATTTTTAAACTTTGTATGATAAGATGAGATGAAATGAGCGTATTTTATGATTGGTTTTGTATTGTAAATTTTTAAAATTTTTATTTTCTTAGTTAAGATGAATGAAATATGTTGATTAAATTAATTTTGGTTGAAGTATTTATGTAAAGTATATTGGATAATTTTGATGAGTAGATGATATGAGATGAATAATTGGTAAGAAGATGTAAATATTATTCTAGTTTAAATTAATACTATAGAATATTTTTATTTTGTTTAAATGTGTTCTGAATATGATAATAAGTTGATGTGAATACATATAGAATGTGTAGAGAAATTATATGATATGAGTTTTGTTAGATAATTTTAAAAATTGTATGAATGAGATGATTGAAATAGGTTATTTAATTTGATGTTATAAAGTTTTGATTTAAATGAGTTTAGAATTATTTTGTAGTTTTAATTGTAAATTATTTTGTGATATTTAATACTGGGTGCCAGTATATTTTTTTCGTTTTGTGTAGTTATATATATTTAGCTGGCTGCCAGTTAAATTATTTACTGGTTTCCAGTAATTTTGTAGTTAATTTGAAATTGGTAGTTTTTCGATGATTTTTTTTTAATTTTTTGACTTAAATTGTTTTATTTTCTGTTTATAGTATCTGAAAAATGATTATGTAGTTTGTGGTTATTTGTTTAATAAATGTAAAATTTAGAAATTACGTACCGGTTTTAGTACTTAGGTACCGGGACGGAGAATTAACAGATTTTATTTATTTATTTATTTATTTATTTATTTATTTATTTAGTCTCCCAGTCCGTTCCCTCACTTGGCGCTCCTCACAGCTGCTCAACAAGAACTGACTGACTCGCCAACTACAGGCCTTATATAGGGAACATCGGCGTTTCTGGAAGGTTCGCGGCGCGCACAATTATCCCGAGGTTTCGAGACGTCTGGTGGGAGGGAAAAGAGACAGTACAGGGCTCCCGCCGTTCTCCTAATCATCCCTTCAGTTCGCGACACGAGACAAATAGGGTAGGCGTCGACTCAATGCTTCCCGTTTGGCCCTACTGCCGGCCGGTTCTATAGGGAGTTCCGAAGTTCGGGTGACAATATCTAACACCTTTCAAATTTCTAACTCCTTTCCTTGCCTAGGCAAATCCTTCTCGCCCTAACTTATTACACACATCTATGTACTTCTCCCTCCCCCACAATGTCTTTATTTCCCTATATGTCCTCAATGATATTTTCTCCCTTACACTAGTAAATATAACTTGGCTATCTAAATCTTCCAGCCTTAATTCTACCTCTTTCCAAAAGCCCCTATAATAATACTCCTCGTTTCTCCAAATATGTCCCATACCTCTCTGTTCCATCAGTTCCCTTACTTTTTGCGCCCAATACTCTCCCCATTTGCTGCTCATCTGCAAAAGAAAACATTCCTTGATGATATTGCTTTCCTCCAAATTGGCAATTCTGTATAGATATTTCAATACCCTTGAGACAATTTTAACCCTTGTTAAATGTCTTCCCAACTCTAATTGTGCTGCCCCATTGGGCGAAGCTACCGGTATACCCAAAATATATTTACAGAAATATCTGTTAATAACATCCACCTCTTCCCATGCTTCATTCACTCCCCATATCTCTGTCCCATGCAATACCTTATTTTCTACTATGGCAGTATAGATCCTTTCCAGCCATTTGACATTAATGTCAGGTAATTTCCTTAAACATGCTCTTACAATACTCATAGCCAGTTTACCTTTTGCTAGAGTCAATTTTATCTGTTCAGTCCATTTACCATCACAGCTCAGTCTTATCCCCAAATAATCAAATCTCTTTGCGACCTCTATTTCCCTTCCATTTATCTCCCATTTGTCATCTTTACGCAATCTATAACCTTTCTTAAAAACCATGATCTTCGTTTCTTTTTCGTTAACTCTCAACCCCCATTTTTGGCAATAAATTTTTATTGCTTCAGTTGTCCTTCTCAGTTCTCCAGCAGATGTAGAACCAACTACTAAGTCATCTGCAAATAACAATCCTGGGATTTCTTTGTTATGAATAAGTGGTGAGTGAACCCAACTTTTAGCTATCTCCTCTAGAATATCATAAACGTGGCATGTTTTTTAAGTCGGTACCGTTTTGCGTTTTCGCCGCCGCAGCGCTAAGGCCGGTGTTCCTTGCACGCGCGCTGGTTACCTACATCTCTTGTCTACGCACTGACGCCATTACAGTCTGATTCTTCATTGTATACGTTGGTTACTGAGTGTTTAAGATGCCTCCGACAATCGTGACTCCCGCCGATTGTGAAGTACGTGCTGCTATACAATTTCTCAGTGCTAAAGGCGTAAAACCGATCGATATTCATCGTGAGATCTGTGAAGTTTACGGACAAAACATTATGAGTGATGGAATGGTAAGGAAATGGGTGAGAGCATTTAAAGATGGCCGCACAAATGTGCATGATGAAGAAAGGAGTGGGCGTCCTTCACTCGTTACTACAGATTTGGTGCAGAAAGTGGACGAAAAGGTGAGAGAAAACAGACGCTTTACAATTTCATCATTGTGCGACCATTTTCCTCAATATTCTCGTAGTGTTTTTATCGCATTGTGACCGATAACTTGAAGTACCGGAAATTGTGTTCACGTTGGGTTCCGAAAATGTTGACGGATTTGCACAAAACCCAACGTTTAGGCAGCGCATTGACTTTCCTTGAGCGGTACCACAATGAAGGTGAAGATATTTTAGACCAAATTGTTACTGGTGACGAAACATGGGTGGCCAACGTCACACCAGAATCGAAACAAGAATCCATGGAATGGCGACATTCATCATCACCCACAAAAGTTAAGTTTAAGCAAACAATTTCTGCTCGGAAAATCATGTGCACAGTTTTTTGGGACAGAAAAGGAGTATTGCTAGTGGAGTTTCTGCCTCGTAATGAGACAATCAATGCAGCGTCTTGTTGTGAGACATTGAACAATCTGCGCCGTGCAATCCAGAACAAAAGACGTGGCAAGTTGAGTAAGGGTATCGTTTTGCTGCATGACAATGCCCATCCACATGTGGCTAATCGGACCAAAGATCTCATCAAATCTTTTCAATGGAAAACTGTAGGTAATCCTACATACAGCCCTGATCTGGCGCCCAGCGACTACCATTTGTTCCTGCACTTGAAGGAACATCTGGACGGTCAGCGTCTTCAAGACGATAACGAAGTCAAAACAGTTGTGATACATCGGTTAACACGTCAGGCGGCAGAATTTTATGAGGAGGGTATTCAAAAACTGGTGCCACGTTATGACAAGTGCCTCAATATTCACGGAAATTATGTAGAAAAGTAGATTAAGGTACAGGCTTTCATGTAAACTTTTGTATAAACAAGCAGCGCGATCCTAAATACGGGTTCGCGACATTATGTATAAAGCCCAGTTCAGCATTATTACGGTTTGTTTTTTGCACCAAATATCTATAAAAATTAAGAAAACATTTTCAACACTTTTTAAAGAGTTTGGTATAACTTTAGTTCCTCAAAATAAGAAATATATTGCATTTCTCTAACAAGAGGATACAATTAGGATAAAATTCCTAAGAATAAAAAATCTTGTATTTATCAATTTAATTGTTTCGATTTTGATAAAGTTTATATTGGAATGACAGAATGTAATTTAAAAACAAGAACAAATGTAATTTACAAAGCATTTTCGTTACATTAAGTATAAACTGGCCCTACCCGATCATTTTTGGTCATTTGACCATAGTATAAATCCTGAAATTAAATTATTGTGACTGTGGGTTCGTGAAATTAAAAGTCTAAATCCACAAACTCAAAATGTTCTTTATTTCCGCCGAATTACAGTTGGGACACTTGCCGATTACATAGAATTACGTAGCGCACACAATCACAATTCACCAGTTCGTCTGCAAGAGGTCCACTCCACACTCACAATTACGTACAACTCCTCTGATACACGTACAGTCTTCCAGTCCGTTCTCTAGCACGGCGCTCCTCACGCTGCTCTCCAAGATCTGAACTGACCCAGCAGCAGACCAGCAGAAGAATCGAGTCGTCCAGGTTTACCTGGACGGAGTGCTTGCTGCCCAGCACCTAGGCGCTTATTGCGGCTTTTACTGGGCAGTATAATAGAGTCGTCTTATGTCTCAGGAGGTTGACTTAGGCAGCGGTATGTCTAGCCTTTTTTGCGCGCTGTTGCCCCGTGGGGGGGTTGTGCGCCCAGTGCCGGCTGCGCTCTTCCGCCTGCCTGGGAAGCATCTGAGCACAGTCCGCTTAACAGGCTAGAGGGAAAGTATCAAATGTTTAGGTATGGGTGTGAAGTCAGGGGAATGTGGCCCTGTTCAGTTCTGGTTACCCAATGCATCTTTGTGCAACCGGTAGCTCGGTCGGCGGCGAGGAACCCTGTGGTCGTAATGGCCAAAGGTGTTCACTAGGATATTGGGATGGGAGTCAAGCTTATCGTAGATGATGTGGGATCTCTCCCGCACCACGTCCACAATGTACGGGACTCCGGAGTAGGTTTGAAGAATGTGGGACGGGAATCTACGTCCAATATCGTAGATCTTTCTGCGGATAGTGGTCGGAGCCGCTGATCCCCAGACTTCGCAGCCGAACAGAATCAGGGGCGGTATAATCGCCCGATACAGGCGTAGTTTGAGGTGCGTTGGCATTGTGGATTTAAGTAACGGGTACAACTGCCTTAGTGCTGCATGCCCTTGTCCGGCTTTGACCTGAACGTGAGGTGCGTAGGTGAGACCGCGATCGAGGTGGACGCCAAGGTATCTGGCTGAGGGAACCGAGGGGATTTGCCTCTGCCTCAACCTCAGCGACCAATCCGGTCGCCTAGCTCGGACCTTAACCAGGAGAAGAGTGGAGCTCATGGTCATCCTCCACTTCTCACTCCAACGGCCAATGGCTCGGAGTTGGCGCTGCAGCGGAGGATGACAACATCTTAGGCTTTTGTTACGTGCCATTATGAGGACATCGTCGGCATATTGACACGCAACAGTCTGTTGTTCTAAGAGGAAATCAGACATGTAGGCCGCAAAGAGTAACGGGGACAGTACACTGCCTTCCGGGACACTCGCTGCTATGGGTCTAATAGATGACAGCCGTCCTTGCACTCTCACCCTGAACGTGCGGTCTCTGAGGGAACTGCTAATGAGGGCGAGATAGGGAGGAGGTACGTTCACCTCCCTGAGTTTGTACAGTAGGACTTGGTGCTATGCTGTGGCAAAGGCCTTCTGTACGTCTAGCAGCACTGCGACTGTCTTGAGCTCGCCCACTGCAGGCCTTATATAGGTAGATCGCTGTTTCTGAAAGCTTCATATTCCGTCGGTTCCAGACTTCAGGGGGAGGGTAAAGAGACGGTACGGGGCTCGTGCCGTTCTTCTAACCATCCCCTCCGTAAGCGCTACACAGATAAATGGGTAGGCGTGGTCTGAATACCGATGTTTGGGTGACAATATTAAAACAATTAAATGTTCCAATAGATGTAATGGTTTGGGAAAAGTTATTTATTTTAAAAAACAAACATCGTGTAATGAATTTTGAAATACCGGCAGTCAATTCTGTTTTTAAATTTGTTTTATTTGCAGATTTTGGTGGTACTAACAAGAACATAAGAACATCTAGCGTTTAGTAATGATGACAACAGATTTGCTGTTTCCCGTCTGAAGATGTGTGAAGATAATTGAAGTTTTAAGTTACAAATTGTGATATTTGTATAAACTAAAATTAAATTGGGGACTCCACACGTATATGTCACTTTGACTTTGGATTTCTCAGAGCTCCTTGTGACAGATATTATATAAATAATTTACTATTAGAGATTTTATTGTATTATTTATTTGAATTCTTTACTATTACTCAGGGGAGCTCATTTCTTGTACTGAATATTTTGGTATAATGCAATATTACTTCCCTTGGTAGAGGAACTGTATACCTAGCAATGAACGAAATATTCTGTAGTTAATTTCTGACATGGTTAGCAAGCTATACATGCTGCAGTAATTTAGATGCACTGTTTGAAGTTTAAATATTTAATATCATATAATATATCGAACCATAAATATTGCATGAATCGTGAGCATTCTAGCATTACTAATACACTGAACGTCAAGCAGTGTTGAGGCCTGGTCAAACGCGCATGTTAAACTTTACACTGTATTATTATAGTCTAAAATGTCTCATATTCCATTCTACTGAAAATCTGCTGTACTGTTCCACAATGTGAGGCAGTATATCTACATTGATGCATTTATACCCTTCATGCATGCAGACGTGTAGTCGACTAGATTTTAGTATTTCTAAAAATTGAATATGATTTATTCGGTATCTGAATCAGAGGAATATCTTTGGAAATATGTAGAATCTTATAAGGAATAATAGGAACATAGATGAAAATAAAATTGCAATAAATAACTTTCACGTGTTTAAATCCATGTAACAAAAAGCTTGAATTATAGTTTCATCGCTGAATAGGAAGCTTTAGACAATTTCCCTATTACGAAATGTTCAATTAGTTTTATAAATCAACACATTTATTAATTTATGTCAATAAAATTATATTAACCATTTTGAAAAGATTAAAAGCGATCGAAGTATTTTTCAGTTAAAGGAAATTCTGTGTATAATTTTCTTGAACATCTCCGTGTCTTGTCCTCCGAAGCCCTAAACTAGATTACCAAGGACGTATTTTGCCATTCATGATGTCAAAAAATTAAAGAAGGAAAGAGAGAGACAGAGAGGAAGGAAGGCAGGTAGACAGGAAGGCAGACAAGCAGAAAGGAAGGAAGGAAGGAAGGACGGCAGGCAGGCAGGAAGGCAGGTAAACAGGAAGGAAGGGAGGAATTAAGGAATGAGGGTAGGCAGGCAGGAAGGAAGGAAGAAAGGAAGGAAGGAAGGAGGGCAGGCAGGCAGGCAGGCAGGCAGGCAGGAAGGAAGAAAGGAAGGAAGGAGAGCAGGCAGACAGGCAGCCAGGCAGGCAGGAAGGACGGAAGGAAGGAAGGAGGGCAGAAAGGAAGGAAGGAAGGAAGGAAGGAAGGAACGCAGGCAGGCAGGCAGATAGGTAGGAAGGCAGGAAGGAAGGAAGGCAGGCAGTCGGGCAGGTAGGTAGGAAGGCAGGAAGGAAGGAAGGCAGGCAGTCGGGCAGGTAGGTAGGAAGGAAGGAAGGAAGGCAGGGAGTCAGGCAGGAAGGCAGGAAGGAAGGTAGGAAGGAAGGCAGGTAGGCAGCAAGGAAGGAAGGCAGGAAGGATGGAAGCAAGGAAGGCAGGCAGTCAGGCAGGAAGGCAGGCAGGAAGGAAGCAGGACAGGCAGGCAGCAAGGAAGGAAGGCAGGAAGGATGGAAGCAAGGAAGGCAGGCAGTCAGGCAGGAAGGCAGGCAGGAAGGAAGCAGGACAGGCAGGCAGGCAGGCAGTCAGGCAGGAAGGAATGGAGGAAGGAAGGTAGGCATTCAGGCAGGACGGCAGGCAGGAAGGTAGGAGGACAGAAAGGCAGGAAGGTAGGAGGACAGGCAGGCAGGAAGGCAGGAACGAAGGGAGGAAGGAAGGCAGGCAGTCGGGCAGAAAGGCAGGCAGGAAGGAAGGCAGGCAGTCAGGCAGGAAGGCAGGCAGGAAGGAAGGAAGGCAGGCAGGAAGGAAGGAAGGAAGGCTGGCAGGAAGGAAGGCAGGAAGGAAGGCAGGAAGGCAGGCAGGCAGGAAGACAGGCAGAAAGGAAGGAAGGAAGACAGGCAGGCAGAAAGGCTGGAAGAAAGGAAGGAAGGCAGGCAGGAAGAGAGCAAGTAAGGAAGGAGGGCAGGCTGGCCGGCAGGCTGTCAGGCAGGCAGGCAGGAAGGAAGGAAGGACAGGCAGACAGGAAGGAAGGGAGGAAGGAAGGAAGTTAGGCAGGAAGGCAGGAAGGAAGCAAGGAAGGCAGGCAGGAAGGAAGGAGGACCGGCAGGATAGTAGGAAAGAGGACAGGCAGGCAGGGAGGCAGGCAGGAAGACAGGAAGGAAGGGAGGAAGGAAGGAAGGTAGGCAGTCAGGCAGGAAGGAAGGAAGGAAGGAAGGAAGGGAGGAAGCAAGGACGGCAGGCAGGCAGTCAGGCAGGAAGGCAGGAAGGCAGGCAGGAAGGAAGGCAGGCAGGCAGGCAGGAAGGAAGGGAGGCAGGCAGGAAGGAGAGAAGGGAGGCAGGCAGGAAGGAGGGAAGGGAGGCAGGCAGGAAGGAAGGAAGTATGGCAGGCAGTCAGGCACGAAGGCAGGCAGGTAGGAAGGAAGGAAGACAGGCAGGCAGGAAGGCTGACAGAAAAGGAGGAAGGAAAGAAGGCATGCAGGAAGGCAGCAAGGAAGGAAGGAGGGCAGGCAGGAAGGCAGGAAGGAAGGCAGGAAGGAAGGAATGAAGGAAGGCAGGCAGTCAGGAAGGCAGGCAGGCAGGAGGAAGGAAGGAGGACAGCCAGGCAGGAAGGAAGGGAGGAAGGAAGGAAGGAAGTTAGGCAGGCAGGAAAGCAGGAAGGAAGGAAGCAAGGAAGGCAGGTAGGCAGCAAAGAAGGAAGGCAGGAAGGATGGAAGGAAACAGGCAGGCAGGGAGGCAGGTAGGAAGGCAGGAAGGAAGGAAGGAAGGAAGTTAGGCAGTCAGGCAGGAAGGCTGGAAGGAAGGAAGGCAGGAAGGAAGGAGGACAGGCAGGGAGGAAGGTTGGAAGGAAGGGAGGAAGGAAGGAAGGAAGGCAGGCAGCAGGCAGGAAGGCAGGCAGGAAGGAAGGAAGGCTGGCAGTCAGGCAGGAAGGCAGGCAGTCAGGCAGGAAGGCAGGCAGAAAAGAAGGAAGGAGAGGCAGGCAGGAAGGAAGGGAGGAAGGAAGGAAGGCAGTCAGGAAGGCAGCAAGGAAGGAAGGCGGGCAGGAAGGCAGGCAGGAAGAAAGGAAGGAAGGAAGGAAGGAGGACAGCCTGGCAGGAGGAAGGTAGGAAGGCAGGCAGTCAGTCAGGCAGGCAGGAAGGAAGGAGGACAGGCAGGCAGGAAGGCAGGAAGGAAGCGAGGAAGGAAGGAATGAAGTCAGGCAGGCAGGCAGAAAGGAAGGAAGGAAGGAGGACAGCCAGGCAGCCAGGAAGGCAGGAAGGAAGGAAGGCAGGCAGGCAGGCAGGAAGGAAGGAAGGAAGGAAGGAGGACAGGCAGGCAGTCAGGCAGGAAGGAAGGGAGGAAGGAAGGAAGGCAGGAAGTCGGGCAGAAAGGCAGGCAGGAAGGAAGGAAAGCAGGCAGTCAGGCAGGAAGGCAGGCAGGAAGGAAGGAAAGCAGGCAGTCAGGGAGGAAGGCAGGCAGTCAGGCAGGAAGGAAGGCAGGAAGGAAGGCAGGCAGGCAGGCAGGAAGGAAGGAAGGAAGGAAGGAAGGAAGGCAGGCAGGCAGGAAGGCAGGCAGGCAGGCAGGCAGGCAGGCAGGAAGGCAGGCAGGCAGGAAGGAAGGAAGACAGGCAGGCAGGAAGGCTGGAAGAAAGGAAGGAAGGCAGGCAGACAGTAAGGAAGGGAGGAAGAAATGAAGGAAGTTAGGCAGGAATTCAGGAAGGAAGCAAGGAAGGCAGGCAGGATGGAAGGAGGACAGGCAGGCAGGGAGGCAGGCAGGAAAACAGGCAGGAAGGGAAGAAGGAAGGAAGGTAGGCAGTCAGGCAGGAAGGGAGGAAGGCAGGCAGGAAGGAAGGCAGGCAGGAAGGAAGGGAGGCAGGCAGGCAGGAAGGAAGGGAGAAAGGCAGGAAGGAAGGAAGGGAGGCAGGCAGGAAGGAAGGAAGGGAGGCAGGCAGGAAGGAAGGATGTGTGGCAGGCATTCAGGCAGGAAGGCAGGCAGGTAGGAAGGAAGGAAGAAAGACAGGCAGGCAGGAAGGCTGACAGAAAGGGAGGAAGCAAGGAAGGCAGGCAGGAAGGCAGCAAGGAAGGAAGGCAGGAAGGAAGGAAGGAAGGAAGGCAGGCAGGCAGTCAGGCAGGCCGGCCATCAGGAAGGAGGACAGGCAGGCAGGAAGGAAGGGAGGAAGGAAGTTAGGCAGGCAGGAAGGCAGGAAGTAAGCAAGGAAGGCAGGTAGGCAGGAAGTAAGCAAGGAAGGCAGGTAGGCAGCAAGGAAGGAAGGCAGGAAGGAAGGATTGAAGGGGACAGGCAGGTAGGGAGGCAGGTAGGAAGGCAGGAAGGAAGGGAGGAAGGAAGGAAGGAAGGAAGGAAGGAAGGAAGGCAGTCAGGCATGAAGGCTGGAAGGAAGGAAGGAAGTCAGGAAGGAGGACAGGCAGGCAGGAAGGCAGGAAGGAAGGGAGGAAATAAGGAAGGCAGGCAGCAGGCAGGAAGGCAGGAAGGCAGGCAGTCAGACAGGAAGGCAGGCAGAAAAGAAGGAAGGAGAGGCAGGCAGGAAGGAAGGGAGGAAGGAAGGCAGGCAGTCAGGCAGGAAGGCAGGCAGAAAAGAAGGAAGGAGTGGCAGGCAGGAAGGAAGGGAGGAAGGAAGGAAGGCAGGCAGGAAGGCAGCAAGGAAGGAAGGCGGGCAGGAAGGCAGGCAGGAAGGAAGGAAGGAGGACAGCCAGGCAGGCAGGAAGGTAGGAAGGCAGGCAGTCAGGCAGGCCGGCAGGCAGGAAGGAAGGAGGAAGGAGGACAGGCAGGCAGGATGGCAGGAGGGAAGCGAGGAATGAAGGAAGAAAGTCAGGCAGGCAGGCAGAAAGGAAGGAAGGAAGGCAGGCAGGCAGGCAGGAAGGAAGGAAGGAAGGAAGGAAGGAAGGAAGGAAGGCAGGCAGGCAGGCAGACAGGCAGGCAGGAAGGAAGAGGACAGGCAGGCAGGCAGGAAGGAAGAGGACAGGCAGGCAGGCAGGAAGAAAGCGAGGAAGGAAGGAAGGAAGGAAGGAAGGAAGGAAGGAAGGCAGGCAGGAAGGCAGGAAGGAAGGAAGGCAGGCAGGCAGGCAGGACGGAAGGCAGGCAGGAAGGAAGGGAGGCAGGCAGGAAGGAAGGAAGGGAGGCAGGCAGGAAGGAAGGATGGGTGGCAGGCATTCAGGCAGGAAGGCAGGCAGGTAGGAAGGAAGGAAAGAAGACAGGCAGGCAGGAAGGCTGACAGAAAGGGAGGAAGCAAGGAAGGCAGGCAGGAAGGCAGCAAGGAAGGAAGGCAGGAAGGAAAGCAGGAAGGAAGGAAGGAAGGAAGGAAGGAAGGAAGGGAGGAAGGAAGGAAGGCAGGCCGTCAGGCAGGCAGGAAGGAAGGAAGGAGGACAGGCAGGCAGGAAGGAAGGGAGGAAGGAAGGAGGTTAGGCAGGCAGGAAGGCAGGAAGTAAGCAAGGAAGGCAGGTAGGCAGCAAGGAAGGAAGGCAGGAAGGAAGGATGGAAGGGGACAGGCAGGTGGGAGGCAGGTAGGAAGGCAGGAAGGAAGGGAGGAAGGAAGGAAGGAAGGCAGTCAGGCATGAAGGCTGGAAGGAAGGAAGTCAGGAAGGAGGACAGGCAGGCAGGAAGGCAGGAAGGAAGGGAGGAAGGAAGGAAGGCAGGCAGCAGGCAGGAAGGCAGGAAGGCAGGCAGTCAGGCAGGAAGGCAGGCAGAAAAGAAGGAAGGAGCGGCAGGCAGGAAGGAAGGGAGGAAGGAAGGAAGGCAGGCAGTCAGGCAGGAAGGCAGGCAGAAAAGAAGGAAGGAGAGGCAGGCAGGAAGGAAGGGAGGAAGGAAGGAAGGCAGGCAGGAAGGCAGCAAGGAAGGAAGGCGGGTAGGAAGGCAGGCAGGAAGGAAGGAAGGAGGACAGCCAGGCAGGCAGGAAGGAAGGAAGGAGGACAGCCAGGCAGGCAGGAAGGTAGGAAGGCAGGCAGTCAGGCAGGCAGGCAGGCAGGAAGGAAGGAGGGAAGGAGGACAGGCAGGCAGGATGGCAGGAAGGAAGCGAGGAATGAAGGAAGGAAGTCAGGCAGGCAGGCAGAAAGGAAGGAAGGAAGGCAGGCAGGCAGGCAGGCAGGCAGGAAGGAAGAGGACAGACAGGCAGGCAGGAAGGAAGCGAGGAAGGAAGGAAGGAAGGCAGGAAGGCAGGAAGGAAGGAAGGAAGGAAGGCAGGCAGGCAGGAAGGAGGACAGGCAGGCAGGCAGGCAGGAA